>OZ023211.1:287985-985466 GCA_963995525.1 Escarpia spicata
AGATAGAGAGAGAGAGAAAGAGAGAGAGAGAGAAAGAAAGAAAGAGGAAAGAGAGAGGAGAAGAAGAGAGTGATAAACAAACAGACAGACAGAGACAGAGACACACTGACTGACTGACTGACTGACTGACTGACTGACTGACTGGCTGACTGTAGACATGTCCTATAATAAACATGACGTGTAGTAGACATGTTCTATAGTAAACATGATGTGTAGTATACATGTTCTATAGTAAACATGATGTGTAATAGACATGTTCTATAGTAAACATGACGAGTAGTAGACATGTTCTGTAGTAAACATGATGTGTAGTATACATGTTATATAGTAAACATGATGTGTAGTAAACATGTTATATAGTAAACATGATGTGTAGTAGACATGTTCTATAGTAAATATGATGTGTAATAGACATGTTCTATAATAAGTATAGGGCCTGTGTGTCACGCTACATGGCGAGATTCCGCGCGACTGGAGCCGACTCGTAGTCTCAGCATCGAACAATTTTGTTTGGACAAAAATGGCAACAGGAAGTAATTCGGCGCCTGCTTAGAGAATAGGATGTATGTTTTTTTTTATTTTGGTGTGTAATCACATGAACGGCGTATAAAGACTGATAATAGTTCTGGTTTCTGACTGGTAAAATTAAACTGAAGCGATGGGTTAAGTTTTGTAAGAAAACATTTACGGTAATCGTTTTAGCGATGGTTATAGCGGGATACCTGTAACACAGCCCGGGTGACGACTTTACGTAAGGCTGATAAAACGCACTTTTACCGTGAACATAATTACCTATAACAGTTTCCACATCGCATTAACTGACTAGGAAAACAGAACCGTATTAACGAGATCGGTTGTATATATGTATATATATATATATATCGTGTGGTTGTTATATTCCCGAATGAAACACAAACTGCCTTACATCAAGTTATGACATAAACACATCGCCCGAGCAATATTACAGGTATACAGTCATAACCAACGCTAAACTCGATTACTGTAATATTGTTACTTACAAAACATCTCCCACCTGTTTGATTTATTTCCATCAGTCGGAAACATGAACATTCATCAGTGTTCTGTGTCATTCCTGTGATTATACCCCGAAATGAAAATAGATATCCTATTTGGGTTAAGACCACATTTAAATTTTACATAGGCGACCATTATAACGTTTCCTTCATTTCCTGCAAAATTTGTCTCTTACGATTTTCTTAGCATATTTAACCTCCATTGACACAAGCGCTGTGAAAAACTCGTGAAATTCACATACCTCATTTTTCAGAAAAATCCACCCAAACCTGACACCCCTCAATTTCTTCCCAATCTGGTAACGGATTTTGAAATATTGGTGCGTGCTGCAAAATAGCCACTGTGCGAATACGCAAGCGACTAGCGTATATTTATTGCTAACTCGTGAAAGATCTAATGCAGCAGTACATTTAATATTCACTGGACTAACATGTGCTATGTCAAGGCGCTCGAAAAAAATTCACACATCACACCAAAACGGTATTGTTAAGGGCACTCTTTCGGTGACGAATCCTTAATGTGGTCCTACCCCATTTCCTATGCAGGCAACAGCGCAACGGATGTCGCCAGCTGACTCCAAAATGAAAACGTGGCGCGAGACTTACAGGTCCTAATATGTACAGTAAAAGGAGTCTATGGTGACAGTTTGCGTGGTAAAAAAATATCAGCTGCCCCATCTTCAATGCACGATTGCCGTCAGTCTTGTGGCAGTCACCGCAATTAATGTTGACCGAACTGGGCCGTGTGACGTCACAACATGTCCGTACCCCGGGGCTAATGTAGTGGTACGCGAAGTTGTGGTGCGAACACTAGCAAACTGTTGTGAACAATTCTGTTCGCCGGCAAAGCTGGGCTCGCATCACTGCATTATTTGCAATGTTTGGTGCACCTGTCGAAGTGACTGACGTGACTAACTAGTACAGAGTATGTCGGAGAATGTCGTGTTATCCGGAGCCATACAAAGTAGCATTGCTACGACGTGGCATACTTGACGACCCCGGTGCCCGTTCCATATCCTCTACAGTCACTTGACACTATTTAATCATGGGTGTGACATTCTCAGAGTCGAGCCTCTGTAGGCCATATACACAACTCTGTAGGCCATGCGCAAGGCCGACACGGGTCTCTCTTGCCGAAAGGGACTTTCCGGCGTTTATTTCTTGAATGACGTCAAGTATACATGATTAGCACACCTGCTTAAGGCAAGTAGGCTCGTTTAGCACAGGGCCTCAAGCAAGTAGGCTCGCAACGTGAATCTGGGCCCGTTACGTAAGAAGGTAGAAGAAACGCGCTAGAAAGAATATAGCATTATTCCTGAACTTGGACATTTTAGTTATGAACGTATAAAGTGACGCGGTTGACAGCCGCAGACAAGTACATTAAGACGAGATCAAACATAGTTTTTAAGATGTTGATTAGACATATAAACATTTGTTCTTAATTAAGAAACATAAAAGGACTATAGAACCCGAGGTAACGTTAGTGAAGGTACAGTGAATCTATACAAATGTAAGAAAGTATTCATTCTCACAAAGGACACACTATCTGCTGATTTTACAAATGTTGGCAGCCTGAACGCATATAAAAGAAACAAATCTAGAAATATGTGAGAATGCCGAGTTACACACAGATCTATAACACACGCTCAACTCTCGCTCGATAAGCCTAAGACGCCCTTGTCCACGTCCCGAGCATGTGTGTGAGTTTGCTTCCGGTGGCAACCTTGTTAAATCTTGTTAAATTCCGTTATTTTTTAAGTGTTACTTAATATAATTATTGAAAGGAAACTGTTCTTAGTGGTTGTTTGTGGAGGGAAAACATATTACCTTCTCAGTAGAAATTGCTGTAGAATTAATTAAAAGCCATAGCGAACTATGAAACTCTTCGCGCCCAATATCTTAAAATGTTCTTTTCACGAAAGATAACATTGTCTTATTATTATCATGATAGATGGGAGCGGAGATTCGACAGTATTTCATGGTTTCTTCTTCTACGTGCCGTGTCTGTCGCAGGCGTTGGCGATCATGTCCCACCAAGCCGCTCGCTTGTTTGTCTTTAGTAGCAGTTCTGTTGTGCCTCTTATGACTTGCATGATTAAAGGAACCTTTCTGTTAAAACAGATCGTACCCTAGATTGTGCATGCAGTAGACATATATCGGCCCCGCCCCGTGCACGCATGGCTGGCTTCTACGCCGACGAACTTGACCGGTTAGAAGAGTTCGGCCAACCGTGTCGAACTCCGAATATTCCGGACTTCGACGTTCTGTGTGAGAACAACGTAGGAGAAAGGCTGCCCTGTCAAAGCTCTGTCACGGCGACGGGGTCGGGGGAGTCTTCTTGGTCGGGCGTGCCTCACGGTTACGGCGGGAGGCGGGACGGCAACCGTAGGACACGGTCGACATACAACAGCTCAGCTTTGGTAGGTTTTAACAGCGACACCCGGTGGAATGAATGGCTAAACCTATTTTTCTTTATAAAAAATGTGGTGATCATAGTCTTACGCGTAGCTGTAATGCCTTTCTATAAGTTTCTCATTAAAGAAATATATACAGGTTTATTGTTTATGTCGTCCACAAAGTGCGAATCATAGACCCTCACGGCAGAACTGCAAAGAAAAACCACAGCAGTGAGAATGAAATGCTACAGAAGAATCCTCTGCACCTCCTACACTGATCACATCACTATGGAGAAATCAGAAAAATCATCACTCAGCTCGTGGGTCACTATGAAGATCTTCTGACTACAGTGAAGAAGAGGAAGCTGAGACGGTATGGGCATGTAACACGATCAGAGGCTTACAAAAGCAATACTTAAAGGAACAGTGCCGGGGAAAGAAAATAGGGAAGGCAGAGGAAGAAATGGTCAGATAACATTGAAGAATGGACTGGGAAGACCTTTGCTGAAACCCAGGCAGTAGCACACCACCGCAAAGACGGGAGTCGAATCGTGCAACATACATCGATGCAGTGCCAACACGAGCCAGGCCAGTTACAGGATCAGTAAGAAGTCCACAAGAAGTCATATTTGGCCAGGTTCATCTTGGAAGACGTCCCGTCCCGTTCATCCCTGACTCCGATTATTTTATTTTAGTTGTTCCACAGTTTGCATTTTTCACCGTGGGCCTATCCACGTTCAATGAGAAACGAAAGATACAATTCCCGGATAACTGCATTACTAAATATAGGAATTTAATGTATTGTAATGGTATACATGACAGGTGGGTTTTCCGGGGAAATGTTCTACGAGTAATTTTATCAGGGAATTTTTGTTGTGTTGTACTTCCGCCTGGAGTTAGTCGTGTCCTCTGACCTCTGCAGGGCGACCCAACTGACCTGTTGAGCGTACGGAGAGAGAAAAACAAGCTAGCAGCAAACAAATGTCGACAAAAGAAAAAGGAGCATGCGGAAAAGATCACAAAGGTGCGTTGATTTGTGACGACTTTATCACGTAACGATATCGTAAAGTATTCAATACCAGCTGCATACATATATATATTGATAATTGAAAACAGCGGTTCTTCACGCTAGAGTCGAGGCAAAAAATTGGGTAACGAAACCATTTTGAGTGGGTCGCCAAGACTCGGTGACAGTCTCAACTTTCTGTATCCCCCTCGCCCGCAAGAGATGGCACACGATGACCTAATGACTGAGACACGGGGAGGGGAGGTATGACGGGACCCAATGACTGAGACACGGTAGGGAGGAGGGGAGGTATGACGGGACCTAATGACTGAGACACGGGAGGGAGGAGGGGAGGTATGACTGGACCTAATGACTGAGACACGGGAGGGAGGAGGGGAGGTATGACGGGACCTAATGACTGAGACACGGGAGGGAGGAGGGGAGGTATGACAGACCTAATGACTGAGACACGGGAGGGAGGAGGGGAGATATGACGAGACGTAATGACTGAGACACGGTAGGGAGGAGGGGAGATATGACAGGACCTAATGACTGAAACACTGTGGGGATGAGGGGAGGTATGATTGGACCTAATGACTGAGACACGGTAGGGAGGAGGGGAGCTATGACAGGACCTAATGACTGAGACACGGGAGGGAGGAGGGGAGATATGACAGGACCTAATGACTGAGACAATGTGGGAATGAGAGGAGGTATGACTGGACCTAATAACTGAGACACGGTAGGGAGGAGGGGAGATGTAACAGGACCTAATTACTGAGAAACTGTGGGAAGGAGAGGAGGTATGATTGGACCTAATGATTGAGACACGGTAGGGAGGAGGGAAGGTATGACTGGACCTAATGACTGAGACACGGTAGGGAGGAGGGGAGATGTAACAGGACCTAATTACTGAGAAACTGTGGGAAGGAGAGGAGGTATGATTGGACCTAATGATTGAGACACGGTAGGGAGGAGGGAAGGTATGACTGGACCTAATGACTGAGACACGGTAGGGAGGAGGGGAGATGTAACAGGACCTAATGACTGAGACACAGTAGGGAGGAGGGGAGATATGACAGAACCTAATGACTGAGACACGATAGGGATGAGGGGAGATATGACAGGACATAATGGTTGAGACACGGTAGGGAGGAGGGGAGGTATGACAGGACCTAATGGCTGAGACACAGTTGGGAGGAGAGGAGGTACGACGGGACTGGTTAAACAACAGCAGGGCCTATTATCTACAGATCGCGATAACAGACACCATCGTTACAATACTGGTTTTGTCCGCAGGAGTTTGAACGTCTGCAAGGACGGCACATTAGTTTGCAGTCGGTGATCGAAGAACTGCACCGCGAGCGCCAGACACTCTTCCACATGCTGGAGACACACAGGCCGACTTGTCGCCGGACGACAGATGGCGCTGCCGCCAATCTCGTCTCAAGCGTGCTGTAGTTGAGTGACAACTCAACGTTCCCGGTGAATCACCGATTTAGTATTTACTTAATCGGACACGCAGATAGCCTAAACACAGCTAACAATACTCCGGCTTTGCGTGTTTGCCAAAGTTATTTTTTGAATGATAGGTAATAGATATGTTGAGACATGGCTGGGATTTACGGTCGAAGTATCAAGTAGACTATTGATACAGTTTCTTCGTTGGGTGAACACTTGTGTAATGGTTGGAATAAACGAGATATAGATAAGAATCACATTGGATTATGTATAGTAATAAAATATAAATGTTTACGATGTTGTTTACATTTGACATGTTTGACATCGGACCTTTTTGTAATTTAATTGTTGTGTACTAAACACTTCCTTCACCCTTTGATACGCACTGTGATTTTGTGTAGGTTATCTTGATTTTATTTTTCATAAATAAAACATGTCATCAATAAAAACATTGTCCTCGTCCGTTTTCCATTGCATAATGTCGTCTTCTCCCATCTGTAGTATTATGTACATACATTTCAGGAAATAAAGAATTCCTGTTCAAATGAAGTTTAACGTACTTTTAAATGTGAGCAAATGTTCCAAGAATAAATTGTTTACCCAAAATACTTTGTTTGCAACACCGTTCAAAGTTGGTCCTCAGATGTAACAAGTGATGTGACTATGCCAAATAAGCTCTTCTAAAAATATACATATTTATTTATTTATTAATACGGTAATTTTTCCATTCGTTCTCAGTCAATTAAAGAAAATAAAAACAAGGCATTGGCTAAAATCCGTTTCCATGTGTACACAAAGTTTAACATTATATGTAACATTTGAGAACATTAACAAATACAGAAAAATACGTCTGTAGCGTAAATTCGATTTTAAACTCGTTTGTGCGCCATTAGGTGATCAAATGCACACTTCGAGTCACACAAACAAACACTAGTACGTATGCGTAACTAGAACAGTGTTTTAATAAGAGAACACAAAACTGCAACTCACAACAGGAAGTATCCAAACATGCGAGGCCGTGACCCGGAAACTAGGGGTCACGACAATATTACCATTGAACTACTGTCATGGAATAGTAACTAATAGCCATTGGCGTGACTTCTTTCTTCTCATAATTATGTATGCTACTATGAGATAGCTATCATATAGACATACAATAATGATTATAGAGATAAAGGTTCATGAGATGAAGTCTTTCAGATACTCAGGAGGCTTCCGAGTTCTTGTAGAGCGTCTCGGAGGTTCCTCGGGCGGACAGCTATGTTGATCTGGCTCGTATGACATTGTCGATTCGTTGTTGACTGTCGCCGTTTCTTGTCGATGAGACTCGGCTGTTAATGGTTCTACGGGCTGAGCTGCTGTGACTGGAGGGTACGAGAGTTGAACTGGTACGTCTGGAGGTTTCTCTGGAGGAGCTGGGTCATCTGCGGGTGTTAGTTCGTCATACTGGTACGACACTGGAAGATCGTGGGTAGCTTCAGCTGCCACCTTGTAGCACTCTGTTCGCTTCACTCTGTATGACGTGGCACGCAACTGGTTACCGGCGAACTTGCTGATGTTGATCCATTCTCCTTCTGTGCTCACTACGAGATACCGACACCTGGAGCGTAGTTTACTCTTGTCTGAGTACAAGTACACGATGTCGCCAATGTCGATATGTTGGGGTCTGGGTACTGAACCGCGAGGAGACTTCGATATTTGACTGTGTTCGTGGTTAGCGTTGCGCGAGGCATGCTGTTGTTGAATGATGCTATAGTCGTTCAGCGGTAATTGTTCGTTGGTGAATTGGTCACGCTGGGTCCACAGCTCACGAGCTGACATTCCTCTGTTTCGTACTCGGGCGTTGAGGCTGGCAGTAGCGACAGACAGTAGCACCTGCGTGATGGCGCCGCCTGTTGGTTGTTGGTGTAAAATTTCACCCTCGAGTTCCCGAATGGCTTTTTCGGCCACAGGGTTTTTGTTGATGTTTTTGACCCGTCCTAGTTCGATGGTGAGTCGATACTTGTTCAACAGTGCGTCGTTGACGAGAGCTGCGAATCCAGGAGCTGGGTCTGTGCGTATTACGGCAGGAGGTCCATCAAGCGGTCGGAGGCCGATGCAGAGTTGAATGATGGAGTCCCGTAACGTGTCGCGTCGTTCGTCGTTGACGAAGCATGTTACCGTGTATGATGTTACACACTCGCGTAGCACCAAGATCAGTTGTCTTTCTCGTTTGATGATGTCGGCTGCATATGAGATACCCACTACGTCTGGGGGATCGTTGGTAGATTGCGCGATAGTTAGGTTTGGGGTGTTCCGTAACGACGTACAGTGATGACAGCTGCGCGAGGTGGACTCGACAGACTTGTCGAGGTCGAGAGCGAATACATAGCGATGCATGACTTGCTTTAGCTGGTACGAAGACGGGTGATCCAGTTGGATGTGCAGGGCCGTTACTAGTCCGTCTAGGACTTTTCGCGGTACGATGATGCACTCTCGTGTAGGACTCAGTGGGTCGTTACGTTGTACGACCAGTAGACCGTCACGAGCGATTGATGCGACGTTAACGTATCTTTTGACGTCTTTCGCGTTTGTCACCTTTTTGGATGGTCGTGTTCCTTGTGTAAGGTGTGAATGAGTCCTTCGCAAGTCTTGGCAGTCTGCTTGAATGCCGAGCCATGTTGAACGATTGGTGAACGAAGTCGAGCTTTCCCAGATGTTATGTCGTCTGTTGTAACGCGTTGCATCACGACTGACTCTTCAGTCTGTCGTATATAGGAGCACACTTGGCACTGTTGTTCCCGGCATGTGGGTGCGTTGCGACTCGCGAAGTCTGATGGAACATTAGCTGAACCGGCGAGATGGCGAATAGTTGCCTGGTACCGACTGACGACTGATAGGAATGTCGATACGCGCGGGCTGACGGAGAATTCACCGCGACAAAGCTTCTCGTGGGCTTGTACGCAAGGCTTGCTGTCTGTGAGTATCGCTGTGTTGTGCGCTGACTGTACGATATACGGGCTGAAATGTCTGATAGCGGCTGCGATGGATAATGCTTCTACTTCGCATGGCAACCAGGAGATCTGTCGTTCGCGGAGCTTTGCGCTGAAGAATCCGGCCAGCATCAATTTGCCATTGCGCATCACGTACAAGGTGGCTCCTAGACCGCACTGTTTGACAGCGCCGTCCGTCACTAGCCATAGTTCGTCACTTGGCCGAGGTAATGTGATAGCCTTGTTAGTCTGAAGACTGGTTTGTGCGTGTTTGAAGGCTTCTCTTAATGCATCGGTCCATGTGACGCGATCACTTGACTGTTTGCCACCCGTTACTTCGTCGAACGGGGCGAGCAAGGCGGAGCATCCTGGTGTGACGCGTGCTAGCATTTTGTAGGCTCCGACGAATGCTCGCATCGCTTTGACTGTGAGTGGAGCGTCGCAGCTGGCTAGGGTGGCGATGCGATGTTGGCTTGCATGGATGGAGCCGAGGTTCCACACCCAGCCAAGTATCGTGGTCGTAGTAGGGCACATCGTTGTTTTGGCAGCGGACAGGCGCAACCCGCTGTTGGCGAAGCTTTGGAGCAATCGTCTTACGTTCTGTTGGAGTTCGGCGATGGTGTTTCCTCCACAATATATGTCGTCTGCCAGTTTGGCGACGACATCTTCTTCGAGTAGATCTCCCAGTAGCGGCACAACAGCTCTTCGAGTGCGGTTTCGGACCCGGGCATGCCCATCGCTGAGCGAGCGTATACGCGTACACCGCGGAACGGAGTGACTACTCCGCAGTACTTCATTGATTCACGCGATAGAGGGATTTGGTAGAACGCATTTGACATATCGGTAGTCGCTATGTACCTCCATTGTGCGATTTTTCGTAGGGTGTTGTCGACATCAGGCATCAATGAAGGCTGCGGCTTGCTATAGCGGCCTACGTCAGTGAAGGCAGTGACGAGTCGGTGTCCTCCGCTTTGCTTCTTTATCAGGAATGACGGGTTGAGGTACTCGACGTTGACCGGTACGTCCCCAGGCCGGACGAACACGCCCATCGTCTCGAGTTCATCGAACTTGTTTTGGAGTTCTACGAGCTGGTTTCGTGCGTATTGGGGTAGGCGTCCTTTACGTTGGGGCGGTTGTACTGGGCCCATGTTGACAACAGCTTTGAATGGTCCCACGTGACCATTGTATCCACTGTAGCTTGGGTCGAATACGTCGTCATACTCTTCCACGATCGATCGGAATGCCGCTCGTTCGTCGGGGGAGAGCGCGTGATCAGGATCGATGGTGACCGCTGTTGAGTGTTTGACGGCAGTAGCATTCGAGCTGCGTGTGCGTATGCTTACGGCTACGCTGGTGCATTGACTGTCTGGTATGGATGTTGCCTTGTCGGGTACGAACACTTCTATTATTTGGCAAAAGTGTTCGTTTCTTTTCAGTGTGCGAGTGGAGTTCGTGAGATTTGGTATGCGCAATACACCTTCTACGCTGGTGATTAGTGAAGGTTGTGGCCACACATCGTTCTCGTGTACTCCTTTGTTGCCGGTGGTATCGTGACGTGGTTCCAGAGCGAATGTGGCGTCTGCGATATACGCGTCTGAAGGCAGGTCGACTTCCACGAAGTCGCCTGGCCACACAGTGATGTTGGTTGGTGGTGCTCGCAGTATGTGGGCACGGCGGACTGCATGCCTGTTGAGGGCCCTCTGTGTTGTACCATATGTGTACGTGGTGCCATCTGCGAGGGTGATGGTTCGTTTGGCGGGACGGATGGTAATGTCGTTGACTTCCATAAATGGTGTCCCGGCCAGCATCTCGACATCCAGATTCTGTACCACTAGTCCACAGAACTGGAATGATTTATTTTTGCGGGCGAGTGATATGGTAATTTCGCCAACTATGGTTAGAGGCGATGATCCGTCAGCTTGGTGAGCCGATTGGGAAGAGTTCTTGATAGTACACCCCAATCTCACTGCCGTGTCATGACGGATCATATTGCCCGTTGCACCGCTATCGATCGTCACTCGAACGGCGTGATGGTCGTGGAACGCGTCGAGGTAAGGCGATTGTCGTACATCGATACGTTGCACGGTAGTGGTGTTTACGGGGCGTTCGTCATAAACTTCGTAGGTATCGTCGTCGCCTTCATCGACTCCGTCGATGATATCACTGACTTGTCGTACCTTAGCCATGTAGCGGCGATCTTGTTCCGGAAGGTACGAGCACTCGCTGAGGAAGTGGTGTACATCACTGCGGCCTACTTGTTTGCAAAGAGGGCAAGTCTTCACGCTCGTGGGACGCCTAGGGTTGTTAGATGGTGCCGGTTGTCGTCTTGAGAACGCTGGTCTTTGTCCGCGTAGGTTAGGCCTAGTATCGGTGCGCATAACCTTTGCGGTGTCAGCAGACGCAATCTCGTCTAGTAGTGATTCGAGTGCCTGTGATATTTCTGGCTTGATCGATGCTTGTTCTTGACCTCAGCTCTGTGCCATACCGTTGCTTTATGAGCTTAGGCAGTGCGTGGTTGATAAGTCGTAACCAGGTCAGTACTACCATGTTCTCTAGGGAAGGAGACATCTCTTCGTCAACGTGTATGACGTCACCGTGGTGCAGAATGACACTTCCCTCTTGTAGCATGTTGTCTTCAACGAAGGCCACTAGGCGCTGATACAAGTCTTCGGGACGTTCGTCAGCTTGTAGGTGGATATCAGCAAAGTCCAGGAAATGGGCCCCTGTAGACTGGAACCCATAGTGCAGTCGGATAGTTTGCCAGATACCGGATAAACTGGTTGAGTTTTTGGCGATCGTGTTGCGCGATATGACTGGGCAATAGTTCGCTATTTGGCCTAACATTAGATCGAGCATGTAGGCTTGCTGAATGGCTGTATGACCATTATCGTCGGTGAAGCCGCGGTTTGGATGTGCTGCACATCGCTTCTCCCATTTAGCGTCAGTGGCGATAAACTGGGCGAAGTTTGGGTCGAGTGAGAGGGTGTAGACGAGGTTCTGGCGCCAGTTCTCAAATGTGTTGACCGTTTCCGTTTTTGTGAGGCACCACTGTCTCGGTGCGCGTTGCATGTTGTTAGCCATGTTGTTACCACACCTGCTAGTGATACAGAGCCGTTTCGGCTAGCTGTTTGCGCCGTGAGGTCGGCGGACTGTCAATGTGTATCTGCTTTTATTGCGCCCGTTTTGGTGAGCGGGTTCGTTGTGAGCGCTGCCACCACGCCATTAGGTGATCAAATGCACACTTCGAGTCACACAAACAAACACTAGTACGTATGCGTAACTAGAACAGTGTTTTAATAAGAGAACACAAAACTGCAACTCACAACAGGAAGTATCCAAACAGGCGAGGCCGTGACCCGGAAACTAGGGGTCACGACAATATTACCATTGAACTACTATCATGGAATAGTAACTAATAGCCATTGGCGGTGTAGCGATTCCCGCAGACAATTAAAAGTGTTAATGAGCTAGGCGATCACGTGGTATCGTGACGTCACATATGACATATATTCGCATCGGGCCGACTCTTTCCATGCATTCAGAGCATGTTTACAACGATAGTTTTTGGGTAGAAACGAGCGTCTGAAAGAATTATTGTGCGATTTTCAAATGTAATACAAACACTAGTCATCATAGAGGAACAAGCAATTATCTTATCGTTCCACATGGATCCAAATTTTATTCAAAACAATGAATACGAATGCGCCTACAAGTCGACCAGTCACCAGGTTTGGCTTTCGGCAAGTTTCGCAGAGCTTCGGCTCGTTTTCAGAATAATTATATCGGGATATAATCTACACCAATAAACATACATAGCAAATAGATACTGTATCTAGCTACAGAAAGTAACGTGTATAATCTCATAATATCACTAGAATATCGATATATGAGGGAGGAGTTGTACAATTTATCATAACAACTTAAAGCAGTCAATGAATTTCCGTTGATGTCAGTACCTTAGATGGTAAACGCGTTGGTTTCTTGTCATTTATTTTGCAATCGGGCGACGCGTGCTGATCAAGCCCGTAGTGTAGTTTTGAATTCGAATACACAATACCGCTCAGCTGCTCGTGCTAATGGATGAACGGGTATATATATATTGGTATTTATTATTGGGATTCCCAGAAGTCGTTTATCCGTCTTCAAATTGGGGCGGGTATTTGCGCTGTTCTCACGGGTGATGCAGTCACGACTGGCGAAGTCAATTACTAGTTTGACTCAGCTAACTTCCGCACTTCGCGTAGTGGATCAACCAGGGCTAGTTTTGCATGGCAAACAACCCTGGCTTGCGAGGATGTTATTATTACTAATCTATGAAAATGGCTCACAGTTCGAACCTCCCTACCAACGAATAACAGTGGCGCCATACGATGGGTCAAGCGGTACTACAATTGGCATTACTTCCTACCATATTCACTAGGAGGGATAATGCGCGTTATCGCAGGCGAAGTTTCCGAATTTTGGCGTTAACATTTTCTTATACATTCTACAATGGATATAGACATCGAACAAAACGAAGGCGAGCCATCGTTTATAGGCATTAAGTTCTGCCAAGAGTGGTAAGTTTGAAACGGATGTTTTAAATAAAAGCAGTTTAAGTGCGTTAATGATTTAATGTGGGCGATAAATAAGGATATTTTATGGGTTTGATCAAATTTAAATGGGTGATAAAGAACGTGCATAGTCATCGGATTGGCCTAAGTTATCTACGCCGATAAAGGACATTCTTATATAATATTGTGTTTCCTGTAGTTTTAACATTGTTAAAATAAGAGTTTGAGTGTCTGCAATAGACTAATACTAGTCTACACTATATCTAAAGTGGTCTGTATCAAGCAAGTCCAAAAGTCAATTAATTACTATTTAAAAAGTGCTATGATTATATATCTTATGAAAACCTAACAGGCTAACAATCTTTGCAAACCTGTACAAACGTGATTAATCAGGCTGTGTGTGCTGGGAAAGTGTGGACAGGACACGCAGTATGACCAGCAGAAACTACAGTGTGGATACTTGAAGGTTTGGGAGCGCGACCACACGTGGCTGTCCTACGATTAGGACAATGGTTTGATGTTTTGCACAGTGTGCAGGACACACAACGTGACTGTAGCCAGCTTCTGTCCTACAGAATAAACTGCACATGATATTAACTTATTCGTGATATCAAAACGCAACCCCGAATTCTGTCACAACAAACCTCCAACTGGCCCCCCCAGACCCCTGACTACAATCCGGAAAACTCTTAGAAAATGTGTCATGCTCAAATTTGGCTCATTGAAATCTTGTGTTCTAAAGGCAATTTTAATGCATAGACAGTCTGATCTCGTACTGACCACATGACACATTCTGGCCACATAACAAACACACAAGCAGATTTACACAGGTAGAGCAGACAGGATTTGCAGTCTGGAAAAATAGCAACAAACGCAGTGACACATATCTTAGGCAGGGGTCGATCTGGAAAAAGACGTGCATATGCCTTTTGGGCACATCAGAGATAGAACTATGTACCTTTTTGAAATTTGATGTGCCCAAAATCAGTTGATTAAAATTGTATTATTTAATTTGCATGATAGTATGATCGCTTAAATAACCTGGTAAATGTGAACATTACATTTCTTTAATACTAGCCATGTAATCATGTTATTATTTAACTTGTTTTGAGTTCTATTCAGGACTGCCTGCGTGACATATTTCTGGGTACAAAACATATAACCATCAATATCAAAGTGCTCAGAAATGTTCAGGTTTTTTCAAAATCTGTAACATTACAAAACTAGATACATTCTGGGTAGGTGTGCCCCATCTTTGTGGACTGATCATGCTACTATAGTCTACTGCTCCAAGGATAGGGAGATTCTAACTGAGAGAACGATTCTAACTGAGAACGGTTCACATACGAGAGAGCCCCAACAAAAATATTAAAAGAACCATGTTGATTAAACATTAAAAAACTAATTGATACACCGAATCGTGTGGAATAGCGTCACTCAATCTGTGGTTGAGATTGCATCAGTGCAGTCTTTTGAGAGGAAATGAAATTATAAGTTGTGGGAAAATCACCCAATTAAATTATACTATACAGTAAGACAAGAACATAGCATTGTCTTTTTTTTTCTTCAAAGTTTATGACCCAAGGTGACAGGGGCATTTGTAATGAATGTACTGTTTGTGAGCCTTGGTGACGGAGCCTGATTTATAAACATGCTTTTAAAATGTTTATTTTTTGTTTATAATGTACTCCAATTGTAATATTAAGCAAACATGCATATAGTGTACATGTATGGATGGATAGTATTTTGTATAGATATGAACGGATTTAATTTTTTTCGGCAAAAATAGTTTGAAAGTTCACGATGGGCGATAATATGGTGTTAGCGGTAACAAACACTGTTTACGGTGTTCGAGTAAAGCTTATAAACAATGGTAAGGGGTAGGCAAGGCACAAGTGTATTGATTAGACTGTTCTCAGTGTCCAGTCATCAATGTAAGAGGTGATTTATATAAGTCCATTCAGGTCATTATTCTGTTTATTGTCCGCGCAGCCGGTGCCTGTGTTTGGGCGCAGACTGGAGCAAACCGGAGTGCTATTTGGGCCTAAAAATGCGCTAAAGCCTAAGATGCAATATTTTTATAGCATATATATGCCTGGGATGGTGTGGAATGATTTATCTAGTGCATCGACATGTCAGATTTGGGCAAAACTATAGTTAATATATGCAAAATCAAGGTGGGACCGGATTCTACACAAGTGCCCCTCAATTTTCTCAGATTTCTCAGACACGTTTTTGTATGTGTCTTTTGGGCACATGTGGCAAAAAAGAATGCAGCATTCCAGCATACAACGTGTCATTGACCCGTTTCTGTGCTCCAATGAAATCCCTGCTTTGGGATAATTTATATTGTTTTTGGTCCTTTGGGCCAAAGTTCCAACAGACTTATGCCATCACTCTGCATGTGCCATCCACCGTTAGCTGCCATATCTCAGAAACTGTTCAACTACTTTTACTCTAATTTTGTATAGACGTATCTTAGGGCACTGCCACTATGCACGACAAATCTGTATTTGATTGAATCATTCCAAGGGCCCCCGAAACTGGTAAATTTTTACATTTTGCCTATTTTTTCAAAACCTCCAGTAACTTTTTCTCTGATTTTGCATAGATATTTCATGTGGTGTAATGTCACTATATACAAGAAATCTGTATTTGATTGAATCATTCAAACCTGCTTCAGGCAAGTAGGCTCGTTTAGCACAGGGCCTCAAGCAAGTAGGCTCGCAACGTGAATCTGGGCCCGTTACGTAACAAGGTAGAAGAAACGCGCTAGAAAGAATATAGCATTATTCCTGAACTTGGAAATTTTAGTTATGAACGTATAAAGTGACACGGTTGACAGCCGCAGAGACAAGTAGATTAAGACGAGATCAAACATAGATGTTGATTAGACATATAAACATTTGTTCTTAATTAAGAAACATAAAAGGACTATAGAACCCGAGGTAACGTTAGTGAAGGTACAGTGAATCTATATAAATGTAAGAAAGTATTCACTCTCACAAAGGACACACTATCTGCTGATTTTACAAATGTTGGCAGCCTGAACGCATGTAAAAGAAACAAATCTAGAAATATGTGAGAATGCCGAGTTACACACAGATCTATAACACACGCTCAACTCTCGCTCGATAAGCCTAAGACGCCCTTGTCCACGTCCCGAGCACATGTGCGAGTTTGCTTCTGGTGGCAACCTTGTTTAATCTTGTTAAATTCCGTTATTTCTTAAGTGTTACTTAATATAATTATTGAAAGTAAACTTTTCTTAGTGGTCGTTTGTGGAGGGAAACATATTACCTTCTCAGTAGAAATTGCTGTAGAATTAATTAAAAGCCATAGCGAACTATGAAATTCTTCGCGCCCAATATCTTAAAATGTTCTTTTCACGAAAGATAACATTGTCTTATTATTATTGTGATAGATGGGAGCGGAGATTCGACAGTATTTCATGGTTTCTTCTTCTACGTGCCGTGTCTGTCGCAGGCGTTGGCGACCATGGCCCACCAAGCCGCTCAGTTGTTTGTCTTTAGTAGCAGTTCTGTTGTGCCTCTTATGACTTGCATGATTAAAGGAACCTTTCTGTTAAAACAGATCGTACCCTAGATTGTGCATGCAGTAGACATATATCGGCCCCGCCCCGTGCACGCATGGCTGGCTTCTACGCCGACGAACTTGACCGGTTAGAAGAGTTCGGCCAACCGTGTCGAACTCCGAATATTCCAGACTTCGATGTTCTGTGTGAGAACAACGTAGGAGAAAGGCTGCCCTGTCAAAGCTCTGTCACGGCGACGGGGTCGGGGGAGTCTTCTTGGTCGGGCGTGCCTCACGGTTACGGCGGGAGGCGGGACGGCAACCGTAGGACACAGTCGACATACAACAGCTCAGCTTTGGTAGGTTTTAACAGCGACACCCGGTGGAATGAATGGCTAAACCTATTTTTCTTTATAAAAAAAGGCTTGCTTGTGACGTTATAGGATGTACCGACTGTGCTAGATAGGAAATAGTGCTAAATAGTTAAATATAAGTTGATATAAAATCCACATATTCTCCCCAACAACCGTGTGCCCTCAAAACATACACATGCGTAGGTAGCACTTTGTAATAACTTTAAAATCCGCGCACACTGGCAGCCTCCACATACATACATATCCACACACGTATACGGGCACACGTGCAGTCACGCACGCACGTACAGACATGCGTGCACACATACACACACGTGCGATTGTAAGCAGTCTCGAGTAGAGCACAGAAGGAATGTTGCACCGTCAAGGGATCCTCTCAAAAGTGGTGTATTCTGCAATGGCATCTTGCCTGTCGGCATCGTTATTATGTCTGTGTTATTTTAAACATGCCTAACCGGAAGTGCCGTGACTTGAACCAGTAAAGCGGAAGTACACGAAAGTGAGTGGTGATCATAGTCTTACGCGTAGCTGTAATGCCTTTCTATAAGTTTCTCATTAAAGAAATATATACAGGTTTATTGTTTATGTCGTCCACAAAGTGCGAATCATAGACCCTCACGGCAGAACTGCAAAGAAAAACCACAGCAGTGAGAATGAAATGCTACAGAAGAATCCTCTGCACCTCCAACACTGATCACATCACTATGGAGACATCAGAAAAATCATCACTCAGCTCGTGGGTCACTATGAAGATCTTCTGACTACAGTGAAGAAGAGGAAGCTGAGACGGTATGGGCATGTAACACGATCAGAGGCTTACAAAAGCAATACTTAAAGGAACAGTGCCGGGGAAAGAAAATAGGGAAGGCAGAGGAAGAAATGGTCAGATAACATTGAAGAATGGACTGGGAAGACCTTTGCTGAAACCCAGGCAGTAGCACACCACCGCAAAGACGGGAGTCGAATCGTGCAACATACATCGATGCAGTGCCAACACGAGCCAGGCCAGTTACAGGATCAGTAAGAAGTCCACAAGAAGTCATATTTGGCCAGGTTCATCTTGGAAGACGTCCCGTCCCGTTCATCCCTGACTCCGATTATTTTATTTTAGTTGTTCCACAGTTCGCATTTTTCACCGTGGGCCTATCCACGTTCAATGAGAAACGAAAGATACAATTCCCGGATAACTGCATTACTAAATATAGGAATTTAATGTATTGTAATGGTATACATGACAGGTGGGTTTTCCGGGGAAATATTCTACGAGTAATTTTATCAGGGAATTTTTGTTGTGTTGTACTTCCGCCTGGAGTTAGTCGTGTCCTCTGACCTCTGCAGGGCGACCCAACTGACCTGTTGAGCGTACGGAGAGAGAAAAACAAGCTAGCAGCAAACAAATGTCGACAAAAGAAAAAGGAGCATGCGGAAAAGATCACAAAGGTGCGTTGATTTGTGACGACTTTATCACGTAACGATATCGTAAAGTATTCAATACCAGCTGCATACATATATATATTGATAATTGAAAACAGCGGTTCTTCACGCTAGAGTCGAGGCAAAAAATTGGGTAACGAAACCATTTTGAGTGGGTCGCCAAGACTCAGTGACAGTCTCAACTTTCTGTATCCCCCTCGCCCGCAAGAGATGGCACAAGATGACCTAATGACTGAGACACGGGGAGGGGAGGTATGACGGGACCCAATGACTGAGACACGGTAGGGAGGAGGGGAGGTATGACGGGACCTAATGACTGGGACACGGGAGGGAGGAGGGGAGATATGACAGGACCTAATGGCTGAGACACGGGAGGGAGGAGGGAAGGTTGACGGACCTAATGACTGAGACACGTGAGGGAGGAGGGGAGGTATGACGAGACGTAATGACTGAGACACGGTAGGGAGGAGGGAAGGTATGACTGGACCTAATGACTGAGACACGGTAGGGAGGAGGGGAGATATGACAGAACCTAATGACTGAGACACGGTAGGGAGGAGGGGAGATATGACAGGACCTAATGGCTGAGACACGGTAGGGAGCAGGTGAGGTATGACAGGACCTAATGACTGAGACACGGTTGGGAGGAGAGGAGGTACGACGGGACTGGTTAAACAGCAGGGCCTATTATCTACAGATCGCGATAACAGACACCTTATTGCATCGTTACAATACTGGTTTTGTCCGCAGGAGTTTGAACGTCTGCAAGGACGGCACATTATTTTGCAGTCGGTGATCGAAGAACTGCACCACGAGCGCCAGACACTCTTCCACATGCTGGAGACACACAGGCCGACTTGTCGCCGGACGACAGATGGCGCTGCCGCCAATCTCGTCTCAAGCGTGGTGTAGTTGAGTGACAACTCAACGTTCCCGGTGAATCACCGATTTAGTATTTACTTAATCGGACACGCAGAGAGCCTAAACACAGCTAACAATACTCCGGCTTTGCGTGTTTGCCAAAGTTTTTTTTTGAATGATAGGTAATAGATATGTTGAGACATGGCTGGGATTTACGGCCGAAGTATCAAGTAGACTATTTATACAGTTTCTTCGTTGGGTGAACCCTTGTGTAATGGTTGGAATAAACGAGGTATAGATAAGAATCACATTGGATTATGTATAGTAATAAAATATAAATGTTTACGATGTTGTTTACATTTGACATGTTTGACATCGGAACTTTTTGTAATTTAATTGTGTACTAAACACATCCTTCACCTTTTGAAACGCACTGTGATTTTGTGTAGGTTATCTTGATTTTATTTTTCATAAATAAAACATGTCATCAATAAAAACATTGTCCTCGTCCGTTTTCCATTGCATAACGTCGTCTTCTCCCATCTGTAGTATTATGTACATACATTTCAGGAAATAAAGAATTCCTGTTCAAATGAAGTTTAACGTACTTTTAAATGTGAGCAAATGTTCCAAGAATAAATTGTTTACCCAAAATACTTTGTTTGCAACACCGTTCAAAGTTGGTTCTCAGATGTAACAAGTGATGTGACTATGCCAAATAAGCTCTTCTAAAAATATACATATTTATTTATTAATACGGTAATTTTTCCATTCGTTCTCAGTCAATTAAAGAAAATAAAAACAAGGCATTGGCTAAAATCCGTTTCCATGTGTACACAAACTTTAACATTATATGTAACATTTGAGAAAATTAACAAATACAGAAAAATACGTCTGTAGCATAAATTCGATTTTAAACTCGTCTGTGTAGCGATTCCCGCAGAAAATTAAAAGTGTTAATGAGCTAGGTGATCACGTGGTATCGTGATGTCACATATGACATATATTCGCATCGGGCCGACTCTTTCCATGCATTCAGAGCATGTTTACAACGATAGTTTTTGGGTAGAAACGAGCGTCTGAAAGAATTATTGTGCGATTTTCAAATGTAATACAAACACTAGTCATCATAGAGGAACAAGCAATTATCTTATCGTTCCACATGGATCCAATTTTATTCAAAACAGCGAATGCACCTACAACTTAGTACAAGTCGACCAGTCACCAGGTTTGGCTTTCGGCAAGTTTCGCAGAGCTTCGGCTCGTTTTCAGAATAATTATATCGGGATATAATCTACACCAATAAACATACATAGCAAATAGATACTGTATCTAGCTACAGAAAGTAACGTGTATAATCTCATAATATCACTAGAATATCGATATATGAAGGAGGAGTTGTACAATTGATCATAACTTAAATCAGTCAATGAATTTCCGTTGATGTCAGTACCTTAGATGGTAAACGCGTTGGTTTCTTGTCATTTATTTTGCAATCGGGCGACGCGTGCTGATCAAGCCCGTAGTGTAGTTTTGAATTCGAATACACAATACCGCTCAGCTGCTCGTGCTAATGGATGAACGGGTATATATATATTGGTATTTATTATTGGGATTCCCAGAAGTCGTTTATCCGTCTTCAAATAGGGGCGGGTATTTGCGCTGTTCTCACGGGTGATGCAGTCACGACTGGCGAAGTCAATTACTAGTTTGACTCAGCTAACTTCCGCACTTCGCGTAGGGGATCAACCAGGGCTAGTTTTGCATGGCAAACAGCCCTGGCTTGCGAGGATGTTATTATTACTAATCTATGAAAATGGCTCACAGATCGAACCTCCCTTACCAACGAATGACAGTGGCGCCATACGATGGGTCAAGCGGTACTACAATTGGCATTAGTTCCTACCATATTCACTAGGAGGGATAATGCGCGTTATCGCAGGCGAAGTTTCCGAATTTTGGCGTTAACATTTTCTTATACATTCTACAATGGATATAGACATCGAACAAAACGAAGGCGAGCCATCGTTTATAGGCATTAAGTTCTGCCAAGAGTGGTAAGTTTAAAACGGATGTTTTAAATAAAAGCAGTTTAAGTGCGTTAATGATTTAATGTGGGCGATAAATAAGGATATTTTATGGGTTTGATCAAATTTAAATGGGTGATAAAGAACGTGCATAGTCATCGGATTGGCCTAAGTTATCTACGCCGATAAAGGACATTCTTATATAATATTGTGTTTCCTGTAGTTTTAACATTGTTAAAATAAGAGTTTGAGTGTCTGCAATAGACTAATACTAGTCTACACTATATCTATAAAAAGTGGTCTGTATCAAGCAAGTCCAAAAGTCAATTAATTACTATTTAAAAAGTGCTATGATTATATATCTTATGAAAACCTAACAGGCTAACAATCTTTGCAAACCTGTACAAACGTGATTAATCAGGCTGTGTGTGCTGGGAAAGTGTGGCCAGGACACGCAGTAAGACCAGCCGAAACTACAGTGTGGATACTGGAAGGTTTGGGAGCGCCACCACACGTGGCTGTCCTACGATTAGGACAATGGTTTGATGTTTTGCACAGTGTGCAGGACACACAACGTGACTGGTGTTCGACATTGAGTGACACCGATTGATTGGCAGGCAGTGTTAGCACCAGGCCTGTATGTATTCCATAAAATCAAACAGTACACCCATTTGATCAATGACTGATGCATCCAACTACATTACAACTTGACTGCGTTGTGATTTAGATTATATACAAGCATGGAAATGAAAACATGTTCTCTGTATTGGGGGCCTGTAGCCAGCTTCTGTCCTACAGAATAAACTGCACATGATATTAACGTATTCGTGATGTCAAAACGCAACCCCGAATTCTGTCACAACAAACCTCCAACTGGCCCCCCCAGACCCCTGACTACAATCCGGGAAACTCTTAGAAAATGTGTCATGCTCAAATTTGGCTCATTGAAATCTTGTGTTCTAAAGGCAATTTTAATGCATAGACAGTCTGATCTCGTACTGACCACATGACACATTCTGGCCACATAACAAACACACAAGCAGATTTACACAGGTAGAGCAGACAGGATTTGCAGTCTGGAAAAATAGCAACAAACGCAGTGACACATATCTTAGGCAGGGGTCGATCTGGAAAAAGACGTGCATATGCCTTTTGGGCACATCAGAGATAGAACTATGTACCTTTTTGAAATTTGATGTGCCCAAAATCAGTTGATTAAAATTGTATTATTTAATTTGCATGATAGTATGATCGCTTAAATAACCTGGTAAATGTGAACATTACATTTCTTTAATACTAGCCATGTAATCATGTTATTATTTAACTTGTTTTGAGTTCTATTCAGGACTGCCTGCGTGACATATTTCTGGGTACAAAACGTATAACCATCAATATCAAAGTGCTCAGAAATGTTTAGGTTTTTTCAAAATCTGTAACATTACAAAACTAGATACATTCTGGGTAGGTGTGCCCCATTTTTGTGGACTGATCATGCTACTATAGTCTACTGCTCCAAGGATAGAGAGATTCTAACTGAGAGAACAATTCTAACTGAGAGAACGATTCTAACTGAGAACGGTTCACATACGAGAGAGCCCCAACAAAAATATTAAAAGAACCATGTTGATTAAACATTAAAAAACTAATTGATACACCGAATCGTGTGGAATAGCGTCACTCAATCTGTGGTTGAGATTGCATCGGTGCAGTCTTTTGAGAGGAAATGAAATTAGAAGTTGTGGGAAAATCACCCAATTAAATTAGCCCAATTAAATTATACTATACAGTAAGACAAGAACATAGCATTGTCTTTTTTTTTCAAAGTTTATGACCCAAGGTGACAGGGGCATTTGTAATGAATGTACTGTTTGTGAGCCTTGGTGACGGAGCCTGATTTATAAACATGCTTTTAAAATATTTATTTTTTGTTTATAATGTACTCCAATTGTAATATTAAGCAAACATGCATATAGTGTACATGTATGGATGGATAGTATTTTGTATAGATATGAACGGATTGAATTTTTTTCGGCAAAAAAAGTTTGAAAGTTGACGATGGGCGATAATATGGTGTTAGCGGCAACAAACACTGTTTACGGTGTTCGAGTAAAGCTTATAAACAATGGTAAGGGGTAGGCAAGGCACAAGTGTATTGATTAGACTGTTCTCAGTGTCCAGTCATCAATGTAAGAGGTGATTTATATAAGTCCATTCAGGTCATTATTCTGTTTATTGTCCGCGCAGCCGTTGCCTGTGTTCGGGCGCAGACTGGAGCAAACCGGAGTGCTATTTGGGCCTAAAAATGCGCTAAAGCCTAAGATGCAATATTTTTATAGCATATATATGCCTGGGATGGTGTGGAATGATTTATCTAGTGCATCGACATGTCAGATTTGGGCAAAACTATAGTTAATATATGCAAAATCAAGGTGGGACCGGATTCTACACAAGTGCCCCTCAATTTTCTCAGATTTCTCAGACACGTTTTTGTATGTGTCTTTTGGGCACATGTGGCAAAAAAGGATGCAGCATTCCAGCATACAACGTGTCATTGACCCGTTTCTGTGCTCCAATGAAATCCCTGCTTTGGGATAATTTATATTGTTTTTGGTCCTTTGGGCCAAAGTTCCAACGGACTTATGCCATCACTCTGCATGTGCCATCCACCGTTAGCTGCCATATCTCAGAAACTGTTCAACTACTTTTACTCTAATTTTGCATAGACGTATCTTAGGGCACTGCCACTATGCACGAGAAATTTGTATTTGATTGAATCATTCCAAGGGCCCCCGAAACTGGTAAATTTTCACATTTTGCCTATTTTTTTAAAACCTCTTCAGTAACCTTTTCTCTGATTTTGCATAGATATTTCATGTGGTGTAATGTCACTATATACAAGAAATCTGTATTTGATTGAATCATTCTAAGGACACCTCAGGCCCTCCAAAATGCAAAATTTTCCCACTATTTCCCTCCTGCAGTAGCCTCGGCCACTGATCTCTACTTATAAGTTATAACTGGATAGTGGACTTTGCCCTATCTCTGATCACTGGGGTGGGTGAGTGAAGCAGCCTGCATAGATTATGCTGTAAGCCTGTGTATTGGACTAGACTGGGCTCACTGTCTGCCATTGTCCCATTGTCAAACAGAATGCCACCATGTGGGCTGTAACTAATGTGTATTATGGGAATCCCTGAGAAACTTTAAAACAGCAATATACATAATTATTAATGCAATATAAAGATATGATCTAGGATTAAAATAAAATAACTTAGGTATAAAATAATATATAAAATAACTTAGGTATACTCGAACAGGTTAAAGCATATTTAGCCAAAATTATAAGGATTATTATTCAGATATTTTACTATATGTGTTGCAGTTATTACTTCACTCCAATTCAGTCAGTATTATGTCATTAATTGCTACTGTTTTTAAGTCAAAACGCATGCTATGTATATAGCATATAAATAAAGTCTTATCATAGTTAATCTCTTTCTTCTTTTCATTCTGGGGGACGGTGGTAGGGGCAAAATGAGAACAGAAAATGTGTGCACATTTTCTAATTCTTAAACAACTTTTAACTGCTACATCCGAGATTGCAGCTCACCAACTCTCCCGCAAGGTTTCTACAACCACTGGAAATCGGCCTACATAGCAGAGTATCGGGATAAAATTCTACAGTATTTTTAATAACACATTAACTAATATATACAATCTTCACTAAACGGTCTACTCGAATATTTAATTTCCATGTGTGTCTTCTCTGGCATGCTTATAATCTCCACTAAACATGTAAACATTTTACTTCCATCATAAACCCTTAATGATCTGTAACTATGATTCACCAAAAAAAAGATTTCATTAATAATTACAAACTCACAATATAGTCCAAAGGACTTCAGGGCCTCTTGGCTCATTTGTTAAACAACATAAAACATTGGATAGAATGAATTTTTACCAATGTATACTAGTAGTGTTGACTGTAATATCTAGACCCGGGCCCTAATTTAACGATTGGCATGCTTTTGCATGGTCGTTGACATATACCAAAGGGAAAATCTTGTATATAAACAACTTTATTTAAGTGGCTTAGAATTGTCATGTTATTTTGTGCTTTTCTTTTCCAGTAATAACATGCTGTATCCTAAAGAAGACAAAGAAAACAGGATTCTACTGTACGCAGTAAGTATTTTACAGTTACAGAAGCTTGTTGTATGTGTTACTGTTAGGAAATTTGTCAAGATAAATTGATGGCCAGTTAATGTAACAAGACTTACATGTCACTGCGCTGGTCACTGAGCAGCAGAATTGTGTGTGTGATTGTTTCGATATACAGCAAATCTTTTGTAAATTGTTATATATATATATAATAATTATACATTCTATGGAAGTGCTGCAAAAGGCAATATCATGATACAAATATAAATTTTAATTCAGTGGCGATTACTTCCCAGTTTAGTTAACATTTTTGGTAACATTAATACATACTCCTAATGCAGGATGTTTATTTAATACACTATAAATATGTATCAAAGTATGTTCACAGCAGTTATTAACTTATTATTGTGTTTGTTATTAATTTAATGTTTTTCTGTCACTGAGTCTGTCATTCTCTCTATTTATTTATATAATGTCTGTCATTCTCTCTATTTATTTATTTAATGTTTGTTTGTCACTGAGTCTGTCATTCTCTATATTTATTATTAATAATAATAATACAAATTTATTTTGTTAAGCGCACATCCAATGTTGTTCACTGCGCTTTACAACAATATACAAATGTATGTTAAAAATAATTTATTATTAAAAATGTATTTTAATAAAAACAATAGTTACTATATCATAGATCAAATGAACTAATAATAGTTGTAATTAAGTCAATAAATACAGTAGAATTATAAAAAAAGGATTGTTATATAAAATATCATAAACTAGTTAAGATCGTATTACTATTATTTTAATAAATCAATTAACTTTAATGTAAACATAAATCAATTAGGCTACAATTATATGAAAAATAAATAAATCATAAATAAACGTTAAACATCAAACGTACAGTCACCAGCTCTGCTGCGTGTTCTCGGGACACCTAGAGCATTGGAGTCAGCAGACTGAAGACGTCTGGCTGGCATGTAGACACGCACAAGTTTCTGCATGTAGACAGACGTGAGGTCTTCGTGCAGCGCCTTGTATATAAGCACAGTGATCGCGAAGAATAGTGGTCACACTTTCACAACAAGCCTGTCGAGTGATAAAGCGAGCGGTAGCGTTCTGGAGTCGCTGCAATTGCCCAGTGTTATTGGTTGAGGTACCGAACAGTAGAGAGTTGCAGTAGTCCAAATGGGATGTAATCATGGCATTGGCTACCCGTTCCGCTGTCGGTTGAGTGAGGTAATGGTGAATCAACCCGATGTTGCGCAGGTGCAGTGAGGAAGTGCTGATAGTACGTGACACTTGCACAGGTCTATCAAGGAGGACGCAGAGATTTCTAACATGATCCTGCTTATGATAGCAGATGCCGATTTGGGGACAACCAGTAGAATTTCTGTTTTGGTGTCATTCATGAGCAGGTAATTCCAAGTTATCCACTCCTTCACGTCATCAATACATCACTCGATCCGACCCACAGCGGTCACCAGAAAAGATGCATCCAGGTCGAAGTGACAGAACAGTTGTAGATCATCGATGTAGTGGTGGTATTTTACACCGTGTTTGTGAATGATATCACCGATCGACTGCATGTATAGTGAAAATAATATTGGTCCCAACACTGACCCTTGTGGCACTCCCGTTAACAAAGTCATCTCACTGGATAACACCCGGTCGATGACGACACTCTACTTGCAATTACTTAGGTAACATTCTATCCAATGGAGAACCACTCCGGTGATGCCATAGCGTCGTTGTAGGCGATCCAGAAGTATTGCATGATCTACCTTGTAAAATGCGGCACTTAAATCGATGAGTACGACGATCGTACCTTGTCTACGGTCTAGCGCAGTCCTGATCTCTATAAACACATGGATAATGACAAATTTCTCTGTGACCTTTCCAAGATCCCATGGTCAGTTATCGAAGTGTTTGATGACATCGAGGATGCGTGGTCCACCTGGCAGTCATTGTTTCTCAAAACAATTCACTCCCATGCTCCCATCAGAAAATTCCGAGCAAAATTCAAGCAATGCTTTTGATACTCTGAGGACATTGAACATCTTAAAACCACCAGAGACGAGTACCACACTTAGGCTATAGACTCTCAAGATCCTCATGCCTGGGATGTGTATAAGAAACTCAGGAATCATATTACTAACTTGTGTCGTGAGGCCAAGAAAAATTACAACCAGAATAAGATCTCAACCTCTAGTGGTAACTCCGAGGACATGTGGGATGTACTTAAGAACCTACTCCCACAGAAACCTTGCAGTGACATCAGTGGGCTGGAGATAGGTGACCGTATGGTGACCATAGCTAAGGACATGGCCAATGAATTCAACTCATTCTTTGTGAACATTGGTAAGAAACTGGCGAATAAGATTAATTCAACATTAAGTTACAAAACATACCTCATCAAGGCCGGGACAACATCAAACAAATTCCACTTTAATAACAACATTTCGCCAGAAGACATCGGAAAACTTCTCAGGGGCCTCAAGACCAACAAGGCAACTGGCCTGGATAACATCCCAGCCAGGATACTGAAGATAGCTGCATCAGCCATAAATGATTGTATAGCATATCGGTTCAACCTATCCCTCACATCTGGAAGGGTACCATCTGACTGGAAACGTGCCAAGGTGTCAGCTATATTCAAATAAGGGTCTAAGCTGGACATTGGTAACTATAGGCCTATTTCTGTGGTCCCTATCATCAGTAAACTGTTAGAGAAACGTGCTTATCAACAGCTGTATACATTTCTTGCTGATAATAACATTCTCTGTTCCGACCAATCCGGATTCCGACAACATCACTCGACTCAAACCAGTCTTCACAACATCATGGAGGATATTTATCAATCAACAAACTGTAGTGGTCTAGTTGGACTGATTGCTTTAGACCTAAGGAAGGCATTTCACTGTGAATCACAATATACTCATGGACAAATTAACATACTATGGAATTAATTCTGATTGGTTTAAATCATCTTACAAACAGAACTCAAAGTACCACCATAAATGGACAGTCTTCAGAATATCTATATGTTGATACAGATGTACCTCAGGGTTCTATCCTTGGACCCTTGTTATTTCTTGTATATCTCATTGTTGATACAGGTGTACCCCAGGGTTCTACCCTTGGTCCCTTGTGATTTCTTGTATATCTAAATGACCTACCAGTGTCTCTAGATCACCATAGAGTAAACGTGTATGCTGACGATACTGCATTCTATACTCCAGATAATCTTGCTAACAACATTCATGATATCACCCATATTCTTCAAACAGATCTATGCAATGTTAGTAACTGGTTAGATGCCAACAAACTCACTCTTCACATTGGTAAAACCTAATGTATGTTACTGTGTTCAAGACAAAAACGTAAACATCTAAATGCTCCAACTCTAGACCTATCTCTACAAGGTCAAAACATTGAACAGGCTGAATCCTATCAATATCTTGGTGTCACTATTGATCAGGATCTCACATTTAACACATATGTAGAAAATGTTATACATAAAATCAACAGGTCAGTCGGTGTATTGAAATGTACTAGTCCATTTATTCCTCTCTCGAGTCGGGTTACATTATATAACACTATGGTATTACCTCATTTGGATTATTGTAGTACTCTATGGGATGTTACATTATATAACACTATGGTATTACCTCATTTGGATTATTGTAGTACTCTATGGGATGTTACATTATATAACACTATGGTATTACCTCATTTGGATTATTGTAGTACTCTATGGGATGTTTGCTCAGATTGTAACGTAACTAGACTTCAGAAATAACAGAATCGGGGAATGCGTATTATCCTGGGGTGCCATCAAAGGACCCACGTCTCTCATGATATGTTAACATCTCTAAAATGGTTAAATGTTCGTCAAAGATTTATTCTTCAAAAATTTACTACTATGTACAACATTGTAAATGGTAAAACTCCAAATTACCTTAATAAGGTAACTCCTGGCATATCTCACAGTTATTGTACAAGATCTAAATCATCCAATAATATCTTCCAAACCCATAGTCACCAAGTCTCTCAAATATATTGGCACATCATTGTGGAACAACCTACCATCTAAAGTAAAAAATCAAAAAACTTTTGCCAGTTTCAAAAATTAATGTGTTCTGTACAGACGAAGTACTCGGTACTCGTGTACTCGAGTACATTTTTGAAGTAAAAAAATAAAATAAAGGTAAGTTCTTATATAGCGCAGTATCCAGTCCTCAGGACTGCTCAAAGCGCTTTACACTTTACTCCCTGGCAGACCTGTTCAATCGAACACCATCTCGACTTCTCTGTGAAGCATTCAACCACGCTGCAATTAATGCCCGAAGACTATTCGTACACAAATATCCACCACTGTCCATAGCCAGGTACTCATTCGTACAGCTGAGTGAACTGAAGCAATGTAGAGTAAACGAACTTGCCCAAGGTTCGACACCGCCGCACAGGATTCGAACCCGCGTTCTCTCAGTCGAAAGTCCGGAGGTCTTACCGCTGTGCTACTGCGCTCCAGTACTCGTACTCATGAAACTTATGGGTCATGGACTCATACTCATTGTACTCAGATTTTACGAGTACATCTGAGTACTTTCTCAATATGTACTTGGGAAGATAAATATATTTGGTTATAAAATGAAATTTTCCTGAAATATTTAAATGTTCAACTATTTTTTTAATACTTTGTTAATTCTGATAGAATACCACTTTACCATCCCTACACTTAGTACATCCTCATTCTCTGATAACCATGACTTATGATACTCAAACATGGCAACAGGCAGCATATTTTTCCAGTCAGAAATACCCTCTTCAGCAAACAATAATTGTAGGCTATCAGTTTAGGCCATAAACCTGTTTGTTTAATTGAGCCACTAGGATGCCCATAAAGAGCCAATTAGCACTTAACCCACCAATTAGACAGGAAATGCCTTTGATGTAGTGTGGAGACCATGCCACTTGACAGTGGCTGACAGTGCTAACTACTAAGAAAAAGAAATGCCAGTCTTCCTCTGTAGAAGTAAGGTGGCTCAAGTCAGACTGCCCACTACACTAGTATAATCCCATGCCAGCAGCCTGGCTAAAAAGTCCAAAGGGGATGCTGAGCCTGTTATGTGGACATGTGCTAACCCTCTCAACAATTAGTAGTCTACGATTACAAAATATAAACTGCAAACTTATAATATCAGCAGATTGCTGATTGTAGAGGTGAACGAATACCCCAGTCAGCCATGTACATGTCGTCACAGTGACCCACTGCAGTTCTGAGTTTTCCAACTCTGGCACAGTTGGTCCCTCACCATCTCAGCATTCCGGCCTCATCAGGCCCAGTTGAAAGGGTATTTAGCATAGCTGAGAAAGTATTCTGCCCTGAACGGTGCAGCCTGAAAGACTCAACCTGTGAACAACTCATGTTCATTCGGTGCAATGGCAAATAGATGATAAGATCATAGGATGCCACTAAAATGAATGCCAATGAATTGAATTTCATTGTTGATGAAATAGAGGTTTTTGTTAGTTTTCCTCATAAAAAATGTATCAACTGCCATTGCATATTCACTTGTGTTTAGTTATATAAATTACATTAATTAAATAATTTTAAATACGTTATTATTTAACATTTATATTTAAAAAAATGTATTCATACTTTTACTTGTACTCGTGAGAATGTACTCATACTTGTACTCGTACTCAGCTTTTAGCAATGTACTCGTACTCATCCATCATCAAAGTACTCGTACTTGTACTATGAAAATGTACTCGGCCCCATGTCTGGTTCTGTATATCATTGGTAAAGAATAAGTATCAGGTATTAATGCCTGTTTTTCATACTGTAAATATGTTCGTTTTAAATTGTGTATCATACCACATTCTCATAACTTGATTACGTATTGTGGCATCATCACTTTGGGGTATATTTAACATCAACCAAATGCTCCCCCCTGGGTGCTGATACCACAACTACACCGTTATTCTTCAGTATTATATTTCCATCCAGTATACCTGCTCACTTACTTTTACATACATAATTTATTATATTGTTTACATATGTTAAGTATGTATTATGTTGTTATCATAATGTATGCATGTCACCACTACCAAAACAGTTGTAACTATATGTAGTCTGTGAATAAAGTTTCATTACCTGCAAACCATACTGATGACAATAATCATGCCTTAATTAATCGAGCTACATTTTAATAGAAACAATACCAATATTATAACTACCACACGCACACACACTCACAATCCCGTATATATATTAACGATATATCATATTTATATGCGTACAGTAATGATAGCGCCACTGTACGGAATTTCTGTGAAGCTCGACACAATATAAATTTTACGGTAACCGCGGAGCAACGGATAGTCGCCGCTGTAGAAGTCAAGTTTTATTTGAGTTTGTTTTGTGAAATTTGATCGTTGTAGGAATGTAAAATATGTAAGATATGTGAGGAGAAGTTTGACGGCTGTAGGTGGTCATTTTCATGGTTAGGTCAGAAAGTAAAAGATCGCAGATGTATATATATCTCCCGCATGTCACCGATGTATATATATCTCCCGCATGTCACCGATGAGTAAAACATATTCCCGGATTTTGCGGTAGTCCATCGGACTACCAGTGACGCCAACTTCGGTAGTCCGACCGAATTTCTGGTAGGCCTCAGACTACCGGACTGCCACTATTTCGAACCCTGCTCTGTTTATTTATTTAATGTTTGTCTGTCACTAAGTCTGTCATTCTCTCTATTGATTAATTTTATGTTTGTCTGTCACTAAGTCTGTCATTCTCTCTATTTATGTATTTAATGTTTGTCTGTCACTAAGTCTGTCATACTCTCTGTTTATGTATTTAATGTTTGTCTGTCACTAAGTCTGTCATTCTCTCTATTTATATATTTAATGTTTGTCTGTCACTAAGTCTGTCATACTCTCTGTTTATGTATTTAATGTTTGTCTGTCACTAAGTCTGTCATTCTCTCTATCTATTTAATGTTTGTCTGTCACTAAGTCTGTCATTCTCTCTGTTTATCTATTTAATGTTTGTCACTAAGTCTGTCATTCTCTCTATTTATATATTTAATGTTTGTCTGTAACTAAGTCTGTCATTCTCTCTATTTATATATTTAATGTTTGTCTGTCACTAAGTCTGTCATTCTCTCTATTTATGTATTTAATGTTTGTCTGTCACTAAGTCTGTCATTCTCTCTGTTTATCTATTTAATGTTTGTCTGTCACTAAGTCTGTCATTCTCTCTATTTATATATTTAATGTTTGTCTGTCACTAAGTCTGTCATTCTCTCTATTTATGTATTTAATGTTTGTCTGTCACTAAGTCTGTCATTCTCTCTATTTATGTATTTAATGTTTGTCTGTCACTAAGTATGTCATTCTCTCTGTTTATCTATTTAATGTTTGTCTGTCACTAAGTCTGTCATTCTCTCTGTTTATGTATTTAATGTTTGTCTGTCACTAAGTCTGTCATTCTCTCTGTTTATCTATTTAATGTTTGTCTGTCACTAAGTCTGTCATTCTCTCTGTTTATCTATTTAATGTTTGTCTGTCACTAAGTCTGTCATTCTCTCTATTTATGTATTTAATGTTTGTCTGTCACTAAGTCTGTCATTCTCTCTGTTTATCTATTTAATGTTTGTCTGTCACTGAGTATGTCATTCTCTCTATTTATGTATTTAATGTTTGTCTGTCACTAAGTCTGTCATTCTCTCTATTTATGTATTTAATGTTTGTCTGTCATTCTCTCTATTGATTAATTTAATGTTTGTGTCACTAAGTCTGTCATTCTCTCTCTTTATTTATTTAATGTTTGTCTGTCACTAAGTCTGTCATTCTCTCTGTCTGTCACTAAGTCTCGCCAAGTCTGTCATTATCTCTATTTATGACACTTCTTCTTGTCAGGATGATTTCAATTTAGATTTGGTAGATGCCTGTTTATTGATTTTTCAGTGTCGGAATTGTGACTACAAACAGGAAGCTGACAACCCATGCATCTATGTCAACAAGATTGCACACGAGGTTGAGTAAGTTCCCTTTCTACGTATCCTCAGTTTGGTTCAACACACCACTGGGTAGGTCCTCCAGTAGGACGGATATTTTCCCAGCCAATACGGAATTGGGTATGTGACAGCCTTAGTCGGATGACATCAGCATCAAGTAATACCAATTAATCATGTGTACCAAATGTGTTCACCTCAGAAGATACAAATCAGAATTTTAATTTTAATTGAGATTGACAGTGATGTCTGTAGTAAAAAATGCAAGATAAATTCCGTACATGTTACTGTACAGAGGTTTATTGTATGTTTTATATGTCGTAACCAAAACGTGTTTCTTTAGTGAACTCACACAGATCATTGGTGATGTTATCACTGTGTTTGTTTAGTGCATTCACACAGATCATTGGTGATGTGATCACTGTGTTTGTTTAGTGCATTCACACAGATCATTGGTGATGTGATCACTGTGTCTGTTTAGTGCATTCACACAGATCATTGGTGATGTGATCACTGTCTGTTTAGTGTACTCACACAGATGTGTCTCTTTAATGCACTCACATAGATCATTGGTGATGTTATCACTGTGTCTGTTTAGTGCACTCACACAGATCATTGATGATATGATCACTGTGTCTGTTTATTGCACTCACACAGATCATTGGTGATGTGATCACTGTCTGTTTATTGCACTCACACAGATCATTGATGATGTGATCAATGTGTCTGTTTAATGCACTCACATAGATCATTGGTGATGTTATCACTGTGTCTGTTTATTGCACTCACACAGATCATTGATGATGTGATCACTGTGTCTGTTTATTGCACTCACACAGATCATTGGTGATGTGATCACTGTGTCTGTTTAGTGCACTCACACAGATCATTGATGATGTGATCACTGTGTATGTTTAGTGCACTCACACAGATCATTGATGATGTGATCACTATGTATGTTTAGTGCACTCGCACAGATCATTGATGATGTGATCACTGTGTCTGTTTATTGCACTCACACAGATCATTGATGATGTGATCACTGTGTCTGTTTATGGCACTCACACAGATCATTGGTGATGTGATCACTGTGTATGTTTATTGCACTCACACAGATCATTGATGATGTGATCACTGTGTCTGTTTATTGCACTCACACAGATCATTGATGATGTGATCACTGTGTCTGTTTATTGCACTCACACAGATCATTGATGATGTGATCACTGTGTCTGTTTATTGCACTCACACAGATCATTGGTGATGTGATCACTGTGTCTGTTTATTGCACACACACAGATCATTGATGATGTGATCACAGTGTCTGTTTATTGCACTCACACAAATTATTGGTGATGTGATCACTGTGTCTGTTTAGTGCACTCACACAGATCATTGGTGATGTGATCGCTGACCCATCATTGCCGCGCACTGAGGATCATCCATGTCCCAAGTGTGGCCACAGAGAGGCTGTCTTCTTCCAGTCACAATCTCGCAGACAAGAAGTAAGTACAAGTAATAGACTGCAGCTACAGCTGTAATCTCCACTGTGCCTGGGTTACGCGTGTCTGTTGTATGTGTTAATGTGTCCGTGTTACATGTGTCTCCTGTATGTGTTAATGTGTCCATGTTACATGTGTCTACTGTATGTGTTAATGTGTCCGTGTTACATGTGTCTACTGTATGTGTTAATGTGTCTGTGTTACATGTGTCTACTGTATGTGTTAATGTGTCTGTGTTACATGTGTATACTGTATGTGTTAATGTGTCTGTGTTACATGTGTCTACTGTATGTTTGTTGTCAAAAACCAGATTTGTTTCACTTTACAAAAACTATATAAATAAACACATTTTAAACAAAATTATCTGATCACTGCATATTGGAATGTATACAGGGATTTGCATGAATTATAAACATATATATGCATGAATTATAAACATATATATGCTCAAAAAAGAATGGTAATATTTGTAAATTATTGCACAAAATGTTGGCCATTTTGTTTGTTACCATGGAAACGGGGTCTGGTAAAAAAAGTTGTATTTTTACTCAGTTATGTTTTTACGCATTTGTACTGTGTGTACACAACCAGTGATTGGGTTGTCATGTTGTACAGTAAGGGATGCAGTTGTACTGTGTACACAACCAGTGATTGTGTTGTCTTCTTGTACACAAAGTGATGCAGTTGTACTGTGTGTACACAACCAGTGATTGTGTTGTCTTGTTGTACAGGAAGGGATGCAGTTGTACTATGTGTGTACACAACCCAGTTGTACACATCGTTGGACTGAATGAGGTGAGCTGTACACTACATAATTAGTACTAAACGGTACCTGATCACATCCCATGTTTTATAATAATATTCACACAAGTCAAAGTAGTAACTACCACATGCTAGCTGAGCTCATTTAAGAAAATGTGACATTTTAGTTTGATGAATCCATCAGACTACTAAATGAGAACAATATGGTACAAGAGGTCAGGGCTAACAGACCGAGAGCTGTCCATGCCTGTGGTAGGCTTGCATGTGCAGTCAACAACTTCGCCATTAGTTCTTTAATCTAACACTTAGGTTAATACTTTGTCTTCTAACTAAAATGTAGTACATTTTTGTACTAGCCGAAATATCCTAAAAGCTATGCCTAGTAGGATTTGTCAACTTGTGGCAACTTAGGTTAGGTCTGCTAGGGCCATGCCAGAAGAAGACAGTTCTACCAATAATACATTTGTCAAAAAACAAAGACAGGTTAAGGACAAGCAGGACAGGTACTACTATGTCTAATCAGCTATACAGAGTCAAAAAACAAAGACAGGTTAAGGACAAGCAGGACAGGTACTACTATGTCTAATCAGCGATACAGAGTCAAAAAACAAAGACAGGTTAAGGACAAGCAGGACAGGTACTACTATGTCTAATCAGCTATACAGAGTCAAAAAACAAAGACAGGTTAAGGACAAGCAGGACAGGTACTACTATGTCTAATCAGCTATACAGAGTCAAAAAACAAAGACAGGTTAAGGACAAGCAGGACAGGTACTACTATGTCTAATCAGCTATACAGAGTCAAAAAACAAAGACAGGTTAAGGACAAGCAGGACAGGTACTACTATGTCTAATCAGCTATACAGAGTCAAAAAACAAAGACAGGTTAAGGACAAGCAGGACAGGTACTACTATGTCTAATCAGCTATACAGAGTCAAAAAACAAAGACAGGTTAAGGACAAGCAGGACAGGTACTACTATGTCTAATCAGCTATACAGAGTCAAAAAACAAAGACAGGTTAAGGACAAGCAGGACAGGTACTACTATGTCTAATCAGCTATACAGAGTCAAAAAACAAAGACAGGTTAAGGACAAGCAGGACAGGTACTACTATGTCTAATCAGCTATAGAGTCAAAAAACAAAGACAGGTTAAGGACAAGCAGGACAGGTACTACTATGTCTAATCAGCGATACAGAGTCAAAAAACAAAGACAGGTTAAGGACAAGCAAGACAGGTACTACTATGTCTAATCAGCGATACAGAGTCAAAAAACAAAGACAGGTTAAGGACAAGCAGGACAGGTACTACTATGTCTAATCAGCGATACAGAGTCAAAAAACAAAGACAGGTTAAGGACAAGCAGGACAGGTACCACTATGTCTAATCAGCTATACAGAGTCAAAAAACAAAGACAGTTTAAGGAACAAGCAGGACAGGTACTACTATGTCTAACCAGCTATACTGAGTCAAAAAAACAGGACAGGTACTACTACGTCTAATCAGCTATACAGAGTCAAAAAACAAAGACAGGTTAAGGACAAGCAGGACAAGTACTACTACGTATAATCAGCTATACTGAATCAAAAAACAAAGACAGATTTAAAGCATCATTAGCAAGTTTACTGAAACATCCGTACACATCTCAACAACTTATTCTCATTCTACAGTGCAACAGCCAAATGTCTGGTTTCTATCATAGCAAGCACATTCGTAACCAGTGCATTGTATATATTGTAAAATATAGTGTATTAAAGCTGCATGCATGTGGCGCAATTATAACTGTACAAGAATTCATTCGCAACAACAGATACAAGCCAGTTGATGCACCATGCATCTTGTACAAGTCAGTTGATGCACCATGCATCTTGTACAAGCCAGTTGATGCACCATGCATCTTGTACAAGCCAGTTGATGCACCATGCATCTTGTACAAGCCAGTTGATGCACCATGCATCTTGTACAAGCCAGTTGATGCACCATGCATCTTGTACAAGCCAGTTGATGCACCATGCATCTTGTACAAGTCAGGTTTATTCATTTCTTAAATAATTCATTTTTTGAGTTCTCTGGCATTTATGCACCCGTCACATACAGCAGTTTCTCTAAGCTGCCAAATGCTACAACCGTCTCTCTACTTGTCCATTTACTTCTTCTTGTCTTCTTGTTAATAGTAGATTTGTATAAGCACATGGCTGTAAGCGCCATCTGTCAACATTCACCACATTTAGACAGCCACCAACAGCATGGAGCCACACTCAAGTACGAAATATCTCAAACAAATTCCTCTGCACTGTGGCATGCAAGACCAGGCAGATTACACTATGAGGTGAACAAACACACATTTCTATTCTTAATTAAATGCTCTAGTTTAAATAAATCTGGTGCTTTGGAATAAATGTTTTTCGCTTTGAAAAGCCTTCACAGCCCTTCCAGTACACATGTTACACTCATCTTCCAGTCCATGTATAATTGGCTTTTGTCCTTGCTACAAATAGGCTATACTTTTGTGACAGTGCAAAAGACTGAGCACCGTCTGTTCAATGGAGACGACAATCATGTGACAAACAGTGGACATGCAAAGTAATCATGCACCCATTAACATATGCGGTTGAATGGTACGTTGGAAAACGTTTGAAAACATTGCAGCTTAGCAGTTATAAAGCATGTTCAATTCAATAAGCATTTTGTTGCCACAAATAAAGTGGACTTGCTCATCTTGTTACTGTTGTTTCTGTTTTAGATGTGGAGTTTCTTCAAGAGAGTGGTTCTGGTATCTACAGACAGGTGATGATGCGGTCAATATGGTGGACACTGTGCAGCACCAATGTTCAGTTTGGTCACTTTTCTGGCAAGACAGCCGACTTCACATGACTGATTTCAGAAAACACTGCTGGTTGATTAGAGCAGACAGATGGATGTGTCCATAGTTCAATAACTTTAGCATAGTTGAATAACTTGTGTACAGTACGATTAAATCACACGTACCAAACAACATATCCATTGAATGAATAGTCATCAACTGAACATTTGTAAGAGAGTGTGCGAGATGACCAAGTGTTATTTCACACAGTTTATGAGTCCAGTGTAGTTCACATAAACACATTGCAAATGTACGACAACCATCGCATATAATAACCACACAGCAAACGTTGAGACAGGTTTACACGTTGAGACAGGTTTCACTGTTGCTATCTCTGGACCACACCTGCTCTGGACCAGTATGAGACAGTCATCAACTATTGTGACAAAGAGCATTTATGACACATGTTGAACCAACCTCACTCAACTACTCCTATGATAACATACCAAGTTGACTAGGCCAGCCAACACTGAACTGTCATTGTGACATTTCCCTTGCTCAACTTGTGTACAGAAGCAGTGAATAAATGTCATCACTCAGCTGATCTACTATCAATGTTTCTAATATCTTTGTGTCAACTGTTGTGTGTTTTCTGTAAACTAATTGTCCTGCAGTTGGGCCAGTGGACATATCCGAGATGCATGAGGAATGAAGTCTTGTCTTGTGTGAGCCAGTGGTGAAGTGGTGACTGTTGTGTCATCAGACGGATGGCTGTCCCCATGTCATCAGACGGTTGTCCCCATGTCATCAGACGGCTGTCCCCATGTCATCAGACGGATGGCTGTCCCCATGTCATCAGACGGCTGTCCCCATGTCATCAGACGGATGGCTGTCCCCATGTCATCAGACGGATGGCTGTCCCCATGTCATCAGACGGCTGTCCCCATGTCATCAGACGGCTGTCCCCATGTCATCAGACGGCTGTCCCCATGTCATCAGTGGCTGCTGAGGCATCCTACAACACAACATACATCTGAAACGTCTTCTTAAACACACAAATTACATTTAAAGTTAGAATACTGGTTGTTTTTGCACAAATGAGGGTGTCTGACTTCTGGTGCTTGCCTTGAATCATGTACATACGTGTCACATATTCAAACCTATGCATCTTAGAAAGATCAAACACTACAATAAATCATAATTATACTGCAAGAAAAATGTAGTTGCTTGGCAACACTGTGGATTGCCTTTGACAAAAATGTAAGTTTAAAATGAAAAAGCTTCATTTTATTGAAGATAAGATTGAGTGCAATACCTAAAAAAATTAATTAGGAAATGTATTAAATAATTGCATAAACTACATAATGTACATTTACCATTCTTGATGTATATCAAAACATATTGTGTAAAAAGAAAACAAACAAATGTGCCAACATTGTTTAATGAACCAGCATTCTAACCTTAAATAGTAAAGTATGTTAGAAGCATTAATCAGAGCAATCCAGAAACAGAAAGGAACAATCGAGGCTAGTTGTGTGAGACAGCCTGGTCAGTTCTCTGCAGAGCATGAATTAAAACACTCATGCTCAGGCAAATGTTACCTGAAGATTTAGTAGTTATCCATACAATAGCATATGATCATTGCTAATGAAAAACAACCTTCATACAGATAAGACTATTAATACAACTGCAAACAAGTTTCTTTTCAGTTTAATTCGAAGCAAATACGTAATAAAGAGCTGAACACAAAACCCTTAATAAATTAGTAATACCAGTATTTTAATGAGAATTTCTACTGATTTGCAGAAGCTCCAGCACTTGATAGTTTTTAGACCCTAAAGCTTTGTCCACATAGAATCCGATGCTTTGAGCAAGTATTCACTCCTTGCAGCTAGTACAGTTCTAGTAAAGCTAGTAAACACTTCAAATTTATACTGCAGCAAAAACATAAAATTGCAGATCTACGTTATTTTATGGATAATGTCGTGAGAACTTGAAATGTGAAAAAACTTATAAAATCAATTTGTATTTAATAATACTTTAGTAGGCGTTAAGGCTATGTACAGGCTGTACATGGATTCTGCTATTTATTAAAATATACTGTAAACCACGCCTAAGTCGGATTCAATCGGACCGAGTGATTTAATCCAAGTTATGCGAAAATCCAACTTAGCGGAAGATGACATATCCCAGCGCCAAAGGCAACCCTCTAAAAGTCCTTAGGTAACTGAATAACGCTTGAAAGTGATTGGATACTGCGGTAATTCTACATATGTTGACATCCAAAAGCAACATACAACATTATCTAGTATTAGAACAGTTTTGTGCTTCATTTTGGCACGAATCTCTAAGTTTATAGCTTAGTAATTATTATTGATTGTAAATGTCAGTCATCTTGCTCTGCCTTAGTCTTTGATGTGACTATCTCATGATAATGGCCTCTACTTGTTGGTCAACTCTTCGATTTCACGAGCGTCGAACTAGAGTGTCTTAATTAGCGTCCATAAAGCAGCATGTGTGCCACTGAGTTTTGTTATCTTATCTTCAGACACTGAGACTTCGTCGCCCTCATCATCACTCGGTAAACCAACCGTCTGCGTCGCGGATGTTGTACAATTTCAATGATCTGCCCGTTATTTGGAGTAGCCAACGTTTCTGCTGTCTCGTCCACGCCAACACAGTCGTCTATCGTGCAAACAACATCTCCATACATCTCGTGGAGCTCATTCCGTACATTTCTGAATGAAGGAGCTGCTTCGTCTTCATCCTCGTCTTGAAGCTCAACACCTTAGACAAATCCCGTTTTTGTAGGAGTTTAAAAGTGTTTCTGGTTTCAGTTTGTTTCACGCTGGTTTCAGGGCAATGACGATGTCCAACATACTTCAACTTCTTGAGAAAATTGTGAGATTCCTTCTGATGCCTCTAGTCTCCTGGTGGATAGGATGTACTGGTAATGGAACGTCATGTTTTTGGTTATACCAGAGTCCATTGGCTTGGTGATGCTAGTTGTATTAGATGAGTCTACATATGTTGCTGTGGCTGTCTGGATTATTTTTTTTGAATAGCCGTTTCACTTTTTAGTTCATCTGGTATAACCAAGTGATTTTGTTGAATAGTGCGATCCAACTTAGGCAAGGAAAGACACATTAACTCGGATCAAGTGGATCGACTCAGTTATTCCGAGTCAGGTGAAGATCCGACTTAGACAAAGATTTGTATGGGAAATACATTACAAATCAACCGTTCCTCAGAATTCTGTCCAAGTTGAGCAAAGATCCGACTTAGGCAAGGTTTACGGTAATCGCTTCAGGTTAGACCACATTTAGGGCCTATGTGAATAAATATGTTAATTTTTAACTGATATGTAAGTAACATAAGAATGTGGGATGTCGGCCTGCAGTGTAAAGTTGTCATTAAAGTTATACTCCAGAATCTATGTTTGTTATGTTGCTGTCTATTTGTAAAAGGAGATACAGAGAGAAATAACCAATGACTTTGTGAGAAAGTTGTTATACTTAGCGTTTACTAGCAGCTAGGAGCAATTTTTGGCAAACATCGGCTGTTAAATTAGGGTAGAATACTCGCTCGTAACTGCTAGTAAATCGACACTGCCGACGCATGTCGGACTTCACTTGGTATTTTGTGTTTACTCACTCCAGCCACTAGCAGTGAACTCTATGTGAACATTCCTTAGGAAACAACCAAGCCAGCATTTGTCTGAATGACATTAAAGCTGAAACCATACATACCTGGGTAGTTCTATGCAAGGCAAGAGCTGTCATTTAGCAATGCAACAACTACCTGTATTTACACAAATATAGTCTACATGAATGACAACACCAATTTGTTAAATGTTATAAGTGATACAGGTTTAGAATGAACTTGAAAGACTGGGCAAGTGTGAAGCTAGGTAGAGTAGAGCTGCAAGCAGAAGGGACGGGGCACAGTAGAGCACAGACTACTCCAGGCAGCTCCACATGGCTCCAGTTACGGTGGCTGTTCTAAACAGACATCTTGCGAGCGGGAAACAGCTCAATTAAAAATGCCAATTCTATTTCCAGCAAGAAACAATGGAATGTCATTGGCACGTTGTAGTGTTACAAACTGGCTACACTTCCAAGGCTATTAAACTGTTTTCACACTAAAGGATTTATTTTAGCAGGCACATCTTAAAAGTTACCTATACAACTGAAAAACTCATCCTGACAAACAATTAAAGGATGGGAACAAAGAAGACTACTGACAAAGTAAACAACAATGGATGTGGGGGTGATTATTAAAGGGTGGAAACAAGGAAGACTACTGACAAAGTAAACAACAATGGATGTGGGGGTGATTATTAAAGGGTGGAAACAAGGAAGACTACTGACAAAGTAAACAACAATGGATGTGGGGGTGATTATTAAAGGGTGGAAACAAGGAAGACTACTGACAAAGTAATCAACAACAATGGATGTAGGGGTGATTATTAAAGGGTGGAAACAAGGAAGACTACTGACAAAGTAATCAACAACAATGGATGTAGGGGTGATTATTAAAGGGTGGAAACAAGGAAGACTACTGACAAAGTAAACAACAATGGATGTGGGGGTGATTATTAAAGGGTGGAAACAAGGAAGACTACTGACAAAGTAATCAACAACAATGGATGTAGGGGTGATTATTAAAGGGTGGAAACAAGGAAGACTACTGACAAAGTAATCAACAACAATGGATGTAGGGGTGATTATTAAAGGATGGAAACAAGGAAGACTACTGACAAAGTAATCAACAACAATGGATGTAGGGGTGATTATTAAAGGGTGGAAACAAGGAAGACTACTGACAAAGTAATCAACAACAATGGATGTAGGGGTGATTATTAAAGGGTGGAAACAAGGAAGACTACTGACAAAGTAATCAACAACAATGGATGTAGGGGTGATTATTAAAGGGTGGAAACAAGGAAGACTACTGACAAAGTAATCAACAACAATGGATGTAGGGGTGATTATTAAAGGGTGGAAACAAGGAAGACTACTGACAAAGTAATCAACAACAATGGATGTAGGGGTGATTATTAAAGGGTGGAAACAAGGAAGACTACTGACAAAGTAATCAACAACAATGGATGTAGGGGTGATTATTAAAGGGTGGAAACAAGGAAGACTACTGACAAAGTAATCAACAACAATGGATGTGGGGTGTGATTATTAAAGGGTTGAAACAAGGAAGACTACTGACAAAGTAATCAACAACAATGGATGTGGGTGTGATTATTAAAGGGTTGAAACAAGGAAGACTACTGACAAAGTAATCAACAACAATGGATGTGGGGTGTGATTATTAAAGGGCGGAAACAAGGAAGACTACTGACAAAGTAATCAACAACAATGGATGTGGGGTGTGATTATTAAAGGGTGGAAACAAGGAAGAATACTGACAAAGTAATCAACAACAATGGATGTGGGGTGTGATTATTAAAGGGTGGAAACAAGGAAGACTACTGACAAAGTAATCAACAACAATGGATGTGGGGTGTGATTATTAAAGGGTGGAAACAAGGAAGACTACTGACAAAGTAATCAACAACAATGGATGTGGGGGTGATTATTAAAGGGCGGAAACAAGGAAGACTACTGACAAAGTAATCAACAACAATGGATGTGGGGTGTGATTTTTAAAGGGTGGAAACAAGGAAGACTACTGACAAAGTAAGCAACAACAATGGATGTGGGGGGTGATTATTAAAGGGTGGAAACAAGGAAGACTACTGACAAAGTAATCAACAACAATGGATGTGAGGTGTGATTATTAAAGGGTGGAAACAAGGAAGACTACTGACAAAGTAATCAACAACAATGGATGTAGGGGTGATTATTAAAGGGTGGAAACAAGGAAGACTACTGACAAAGTAATCAACAACAATGGATGTGGGGGTGATTATTAAAGGGTGGAAACAAGGAAGACTACTAACAAAGTAATCAACAACAATGGATGTGAGGTGTGATTATTAAAGGGTTGAAACAAGGAAGACTACTGACAAAGTAATCAACAACAATGGATGTGAGGTGTGATTATTAAAGGGTTGAAACAAGGAAGACTACTGACAAAGTAATCAACAACAATGGATGTGGGGTGTGATTATTAAAGGGTGGAAACAAGGAAGACTACTGACAAAGTAATCAACAACAATGGATGTGGGGTGTGATTATTAAAGGGTGGAAACAAGGAAGACTACTGACAAAGTAATCAACAACAATGGATGTGGGGTGTGATTATTAAAGGGTGGAAACAAGGAAGACTACTGACAAAGTAATCAACAACAATGGATGTGGGGTGTGATTATTAAAGGGTGGAAACAAGGAAGACTACTGACAAAGTAAGCAACAACAATGGATGTGGGGGGTGATTATTAAAGGGTGGAAACAAGGAAGACTACTGACAAAGTAATCAACAACAATGGATGTGAGATGTGATTATTAAAGGGTTGAAACAAGGAAGACTACTGACAAAGTAATCAACAACAATGGATGTGAGGTGTGATTATTAAAGGGTGGAAACAAGGAAGACTACTGACAAAGTAATCAACAACAATGGATGTGAGGTGTGATTATTAAAGGGTGGAAACAAGGAAGACTACTGACAAAGTAATCAACAACAATGGATGTAGGGGTGATTATTAAAGGGTGGAAACAAGGAAGACTACTGACAAAGTAATCAACAACAATGGATGTGGGGGGGTGATTATTAAAGGGTGGAAACAAGGAAGACTACTGACAAACAATCAACAACAATGGATGTGAGGTGTGATTATTAAAGGGTGGAAACAAGGAAGACTACTGACAAAGTAATCAACAACAATGGATGTGAGGTGTGATTATTAAAGGGTTGAAACAAGGAAGACTACTGACAAAGTAATCAACAACAATGGATGTGAGGTGTGATTCTTAAAGGGTGGAAACAAGGAAGACTACTGACAAAGTAATCAACAACAATGGATGTAGGGGTGATTATTAAAGGGTGGAAACAAGGAAGACTACTGACAAAGTAATCAACAACAATGGATGTGAGGTGTGATTATTAAAGGGTGGAAACAAGGAAGACTACTGACAAAGTAATCAACAACAATGGATGTAGGGGTGATTATTAAAGGGTGGAAACAAGGAAGACTACTGACAAAGTAATCAACAACAATGGATGTGAGGTGTGATTATTAAAGGGTGGAAACAAGGAAGACTACTGACAAAGTAATCAACAACAATGGATGTGAGGTGTGATTATTAAAGGGTGGAAACAAGGAAGACTACTGACAAAGTAATCAACAACAATGGATGTGAGGTGTGATTATTAAAGGGTGGAAACAAGGAAGACTACTGACAAAGTAATCAACAACAATGGATGTGAGGTGTGATTATTAAAGGGTGGAAACAAGGAAGACTACTGACAAAGTAATCAACAACAATGGATGTAGGGGTGATTATTAAAGGGTGGAAACAAGGAAGACTACTGACAAAGTAATCAACAACAATGGATGTGGGGGGGTGATTATTAAAGGGTGGAAACAAGGAAGACTACTGACAAACAATCAACAACAATGGATGTGAGGTGTGATTATTAAAGGGTGGAAACAAGGAAGACTACTGACAAAGTAATCAACAACAATGGATGTGAGGTGTGATTATTAAAGGGTTGAAACAAGGAAGACTACTGACAAAGTAATCAACAACAATGGATGTGAGGTGTGATTCTTAAAGGGTGGAAACAAGGAAGACTACTGACAAAGTAATCAACAACAATGGATGTAGGGGTGATTATTAAAGGGTGGAAACAAGGAAGACTACTGACAAAGTAATCAACAACAATGGATGTGAGGTGTGATTATTAAAGGGTGGAAACAAGGAAGACTACTGACAAAGTAATCAACAACAATGGATGTAGGGGTGATTATTAAAGGGTGGAAACAAGGAAGACTACTGACAAAGTAATCAACAACAATGGATGTGGGGTGTGATTATTAAAGGGCGGAAACAAGGAAGACTACTGACAAAGTAATCAACAACAATGGATGTGGGGTGTGATTATTAAAGGGTGGAAACAAGGAAGAATACTGACAAAGTAATCAACAACAATGGATGTGGGGTGTGATTATTAAAGGGTGGAAACAAGGAAGACTACTGACAAAGTAATCAACAACAATGGATGTGGGGTGTGATTATTAAAGGGTGGAAACAAGGAAGACTACTGACAAAGTAATCAACAACAATGGATGTGGGGGTGATTATTAAAGGGCGGAAACAAGGAAGACTACTGACAAAGTAATCAACAACAATGGATGTGGGGTGTGATTTTTAAAGGGTGGAAACAAGGAAGACTACTGACAAAGTAAGCAACAACAATGGATGTGGGGGGTGATTATTAAAGGGTGGAAACAAGGAAGACTACTGACAAAGTAATCAACAACAATGGATGTGAGGTGTGATTATTAAAGGGTGGAAACAAGGAAGACTACTGACAAAGTAATCAACAACAATGGATGTAGGGGTGATTATTAAAGGGTGGAAACAAGGAAGACTACTGACAAAGTAATCAACAACAATGGATGTGGGGGTGATTATTAAAGGGTGGAAACAAGGAAGACTACTAACAAAGTAATCAACAACAATGGATGTGAGGTGTGATTATTAAAGGGTTGAAACAAGGAAGACTACTGACAAAGTAATCAACAACAATGGATGTGAGGTGTGATTATTAAAGGGTTGAAACAAGGAAGACTACTGACAAAGTAATCAACAACAATGGATGTGGGGTGTGATTATTAAAGGGTGGAAACAAGGAAGACTACTGACAAAGTAATCAACAACAATGGATGTGGGGTGTGATTATTAAAGGGTGGAAACAAGGAAGACTACTGACAAAGTAATCAACAACAATGGATGTGGGGTGTGATTATTAAAGGGTGGAAACAAGGAAGACTACTGACAAAGTAATCAACAACAATGGATGTGGGGTGTGATTATTAAAGGGTGGAAACAAGGAAGACTACTGACAAAGTAAGCAACAACAATGGATGTGGGGGGTGATTATTAAAGGGTGGAAACAAGGAAGACTACTGACAAAGTAATCAACAACAATGGATGTGAGATGTGATTATTAAAGGGTTGAAACAAGGAAGACTACTGACAAAGTAATCAACAACAATGGATGTGAGGTGTGATTATTAAAGGGTGGAAACAAGGAAGACTACTGACAAAGTAATCAACAACAATGGATGTGAGGTGTGATTATTAAAGGGTGGAAACAAGGAAGACTACTGACAAAGTAATCAACAACAATGGATGTAGGGGTGATTATTAAAGGGTGGAAACAAGGAAGACTACTGACAAAGTAATCAACAACAATGGATGTGGGGGGGTGATTATTAAAGGGTGGAAACAAGGAAGACTACTGACAAACAATCAACAACAATGGATGTGAGGTGTGATTATTAAAGGGTGGAAACAAGGAAGACTACTGACAAAGTAATCAACAACAATGGATGTGAGGTGTGATTATTAAAGGGTTGAAACAAGGAAGACTACTGACAAAGTAATCAACAACAATGGATGTGAGGTGTGATTCTTAAAGGGTGGAAACAAGGAAGACTACTGACAAAGTAATCAACAACAATGGATGTAGGGGTGATTATTAAAGGGTGGAAACAAGGAAGACTACTGACAAAGTAATCAACAACAATGGATGTGAGGTGTGATTATTAAAGGGTGGAAACAAGGAAGACTACTGACAAAGTAATCAACAACAATGGATGTAGGGGTGATTATTAAAGGGTGGAAACAAGGAAGACTACTGACAAAGTAATCAACAACAAGGGATGTGGGGGGTGATTATTAAAGGGTGGAAACAAGGAAGACTACTGACAAAGTAATCAACAACAATGGATGTAGGGGTGATTATTAAAGGGTGGAAACAAGGAAGACTATTGACAAAGTAATCAACAACAATGGATGTAGGGGTGATTATTAAAGGGTGGAAACAAGGAAGACTACTGACAAAGTAATCAACAACAATGGATGTGAGGTGTGATTATTAAAGGGTTGAAACAAGGAAGACTACTGACAAAGTAATCAACAACAATGGATGTGAGGTGTGATTATTAAAGGGTGGAAACAAGGAAGACTACTGATAAAGTAATCAACAACAATGGATGTAGGGGTGATTATTAAAGGGTGGAAACAAGGAAGACTACTGACAAAGTAATCAACAACAATGGATGTGAGGTGTGATTATTAAAGGGTGGAAACAAGGAAGACTACTGACAAAGTAATCAACAACAATGGATGTAGGGGTGATTATTAAAGGGTGGAAACAAGGAAGACTACTGACAAAGTAATCAACAACAATGGATGTGGGGGGTGATTATTAAAGGGTGGAAACAAGGAAGACTACTGACAAAGTAATCAACAACAATGGATGTGGGGGTGATTATTAAAAGGTGGAAACAAGGAAGACTACTGACAAAGTAAACAACAACAATGGATGTAGTGGTGATTATTAAAGGGTGGAAACAAGGAAGACTACTGACAAAGTAAACAACAACAAAGGATGTAGAGGATGTGATTCTAAGCAGGACACTGCTCAAAACTTAACACAATTACCATATAGTTCCCAATTGTAGTGCACTATCTAACAGACACATTCCCTTCCACACAAGAGACACCGTGCATGAAAACAGGTTTTTAGCATGAAAACAGGTTTTTAGCATGAAAACAGGTTTTTAGCATGAAAACAGGTTTTTAGCAGTGAAAGCATGTTTTAAAAGCAAACAGGACTAATTCTGCCACTGACTTCACCTTGCAGATACTATCTAGATATGTAATAATGCATTGTGCTTTAGTCATAAGACGGCATCATGTGACTATCACTGGTAGTCACAAGACTGCATCATGTGACTATCACTGGTAGTCATAAGACGGCATCATGTGACTATCACTGGTAGTCACAAGACGGCATCATGTGACTATCACTGGTAGTCATAAGACGGCATCATGTGACTATCACTGGTAGTCATAAGACGGCATCATGTGACTATCACTAGTAGCAGCTTTCGTTAAATATTTTATGGTTTATACTGATTAATTTGATCACTCTCTTACCATTGGCTATGCAAACAAGTTTGAATTTTCAGTGCTGATTCAGGAGTAAATTCTGCCAAGTCCAACAATGTCCTCTCACTGGTGCATTCACTGTCTCTTTAGAACTGCTCAAACAATCAAACTGATGTTTGGAATAAGAAAAGAACAAACGCACTGTCTCTCTCAAGATATGGCCTTCACACGTGCCGTCTTCTGTCAATGAGTATCTGATGGTCTCACAAATGTAGTCCATCCGTCTGCGCTGTGTGCTTGGTGGCATATGTGTGCATATGCTTCCAATGCTGACAGCTTGTGCCACTTAGGGGCAACTAATAGAACACCCAAAGCCACTGCACTGGCTCTATTGGGAACTATATGGTAATGTTGATCTACAGTATTTGGTTGTTTGGTTAATCATTTTATTTATACTGTTTTGGTGCTATCTTTTGATTTAAAATTTGTGTTTTGTAAAGAAGATGATAACTGCTTAGGATAAAAATTATTATTTGGATAGCACTAAAAGAATCTACAAGGCACTGCTTTATATTAAATCTAATTATTATTAATTAGGATATTTAAATACAATTGTGCATGGTTAAACTTTATTGCAGTTACTGCAATAACAATTTTAAAAAAATTGGTAGTAAGTACAACCCAGGAAGTTAGAGAAATCTCATTCAATACATACAAACCAATACAGGAATCTACTTACCATATGCAGCCTAGCAAGGGGGAAAAAAGAAGGAATTTAATAGAAGCATCAATGCACATACTGTACAAACCAAACTCACTGTCAGCGCTGTTAATAAGGGTAATATCTCCACAATCAATACTGCAAGTAACAACTAGATTTTAAATGCTGCAAATTTGTGCCTGATGCAAGACTAGTTCTTCGTTTGCAGAATGTTTATGAAGTGGTCTATGTATGTCTACATACACCGACTAAACAGTCTGTACTGGCAGAAATATCAACAGCTAACACTTCATAACATGGGTATCAAAAGCAACTAAAAGCATCTCGGTTGCAACCATGTCAGTGTATATTAAGTTCTAGTTGCACAATGTTTATGAAGCATGGTGTATCTTACACTAATGCTACTGTAACTAAATGATACGCGTGCTCCACACTCAGTGCGTCATCTTTTTAAATCGCTCTCTGTGCACTGTTAAATGCTATTCTCTTGTAGCATGTCTAGCAAGCTCAGACATCTGGCAGACCTAGTGGTTCAATTGGAAGTACGCACATTTAAAACCAAATAGTGGGCAATTTTAGTAATTAAACCAGCATTACGTGGGGAGAATGACAGTGAATAGAATGTATCTAGATGTTGGAACGCCCAGGGTGTGGAAGAATGACAGGGAATAGAATGTATCTAGATGTTGGAACGCCCAGGGTGTGGAAGAATGACAGTGAATAGAATGTATCTAGATGTTGGAACGCCCAGGGTGTGGAAGAATGACAGGGAATAGAATGTATCTAGATGTTGGAACGCCCAGGGTGTGGAAGAATGACAGTGAATAGAATGTATCTAGATGTTGGAACGCCCGGGGTGTGGAAGAATGACAGTGAATAGAATGTATCTAGATGTTGGAACGCCCAGGGTGTGGAAGAATGACAGTGAATAGAATGTATCTAGATGTTGGAACGCCCGGGGTGTGGAAGAATGACAGTGAATAGAATGTATCTAGATGTTGGAACGCCCAGGGTGTGGAAGAATGACAGTGAATAGAATGTATCTAGATGTTGGAACGCCCAGGGTGTGGAAGAATGACAGGGAATAGAATGTATCTAGATGTTGGAACGCCCAGGGTGTGGAAGAATGACAGTGAATAGAATGTATCTAGATGTTGGAACGCCCAGGGTGTGGAAGAATGACAGTGAATAGAATGTATCTAGATGTTGGAACGCCCAGGGTGTGGAAGAATGACAGTGAATAGAATGTATCTAGATGTTGGAACGCCCAGGGTGTGGAAGAATGACAGTGAATAGAATGTATCTAGATGTTGGAACGCCCAGGGTGTGGAAGAATGACAGTGAATAGAATGTATCTAGATGTTGGAACGCCCAGGGTGTGGAAGAATGACAGTGAATAGAATGTATCTAGATGTTGGAACGCTCGGGGTGTGGAAGAATGACAGTGAATAGAATGTATCTAGATGTTGGAACGCCCGGGGTGTGGAAGAATGACAGTGAATAGAATGTATCTAGATGTTGGAACGCCCGGGGTGTGGAAGAATGACAGTGAATAGAATGTATCTAGATGGTGGAACGCCCAGGGTGTGGAAGAATGACAGTGAAGAGAATGTATCTAGATGTTGGAACGCCCAGGGTGTGGAAGAATGACAGGGAATAGAATGTATCTAGATGTTGGAACGCCCAGGGTGTGGAAGAATGACAGTGAATAGAATGTATCTAGATGTTGGAACGCCCAGGGTGTGGAAGAATGACAGTGAATAGAATGTATCTAGATGTTGGAACGCCCAGGGTGTGGAAGAATGACAGTGAATAGAATGTATCTAGATGTTGGAACGCCCGGGGTGTGGAAGAATGACAGTGAAGAGAATGTATCTAGATGTTGGAATGCCCAGGGTGTGGAAGAATGACAGTGAAGAGAATGTATCTAGATGTTGGAACGCCCAGGGTGTGGAAGAATGACAGTGAAGAGAATGTATCTAGATGTTGGAACACCCGGGGTGTGGAAGAATGACAGGGAATAGAATGTATCTAGATGTTGGAACGCCCAGGGTGTGGAAGAATGACAGGGAATAGAATGTATCTAGATGGTGGAACGCCCGGGGGGTGGAAGAATGACAGTGAATATAATGTATCTAGATGTTGGAACGCCCGGGGTGTGGAAGAATGACAGTGAATAGAATGTATCTAGATGTTGGAACGCCCGGGGTGTGGAAGAATGACAGTGAATAGAATGTATCTAGATGGTGGAACGCCCGGGGTGTGGAAGAATGACAGTGAATAGAATGTATCTAGATGGTGGAACGCCCAGGGTGTGGAAGAATGACAGTGAATAGAATGTATCTAGATGTTAGAACGCCCAGGGTGTGGAAGAATGACAGTGAATAGAATGTATCTAGATGGTGGAACGCCCAGGGTGTGGAAGAATGACAGGGAACAGAATGTATCAAGATGTTGGAACGCCCGGGGTGTGGAAGAATGACAGGGAATAGAATGTTTCTAGATGTTGGAACACCCGGGGTGTGGAAAAATGACAGTGAATAGAATGTATCTAGATATTGGAACGCCCGGGGTGTGGAAGAATGACAGTGAATAGAATGTATCTAGATGTTGGAACGCCCGGGGTGTGGAAGAATGACAGTGAATAGAATGTATCTAGATGTTGGAACGCCGGGGTGTGGAAGAATGACAGGGAATAGAATGTATCTAGATGGTGGAACGCCCAGGGTGGGGAAGAAGACCAAGAGTAAGACGGAGGAAATGTGAAGACGTCTCGCTGGGCAGCAGTGAACAGACGGAAGAGAGAGAGAGAGAGAGGGGAGAGGGAGGAGGGAGAGGGAGGAGGGAGAGAGAGGGAGAGAGAGAGAATGGCAGTAGATGAGGGAAGGAAGAAATGTCATTGAGGCAGCAGATTGGACCGGATGGTGTTGCTTCCAGCAAGGGACAAAGATCAGGTAGTATCCATTAGCCCCACTGCCAGGATCTGCAGGATACCAAATTTCCTAGTCGCTTTACCTAGTAATGATAAACGTAATCGCCTACGAGGTCTCTACGGTTGGAATGTACAGCATTTGAAACGTCACCAATTGAAATGTCACTGATTGAAATGTACCAGATCGATGAAGTAATACTTCTTCTATCCAACTCTGGATATGACTTAACCAGTAATAGTCCTGTGTGTAACCTCCTACCTTCTCCAATAACATTGTTTTTCTGGTTCAACAGATTTCTGTCTCCTGTCCAAGCCAGATGTCTTAGAATATTGTGAAGAGTCTGTCACTGACCTTACTACACTCACTTTGCGCCAACATGCCAACACTTTGTAGACACCTATAGCTACAGTTGTCTTAAGAAACACATGATTGGTGTTAGCAAACTAACATAGCAGACTTCTAACACACCAGTGAATTATTCGGCATAAAGGTACATGTGCTTTCCACCTACCAGTTTCTGTGCGAGTTGCTTCTTAGCTTGTGTCTCCTGCTCCAGCTGTTTCTCTGTGTCGGCCAGCTTCTGTCTCAACTACAACACACCCGGCTCTATGAGTGCTCTCACAACACACCCGGCTCTATCAGTGGTCTCACAACACACACGGCTCTATTAATGCTCTCACAACACACTCGGCTCTGTCAGTGCTCTCACAACACACCCGGCTCAATGAGTGGTCTCACAACACACCCGGCTCTATCAGTGGTTTCATAACACACCCAACTCTATCAGTCATCTCACAACACACCCGGCTCTATCAATCATCTCTCAACACACCCGACTCTATCTGTGGTCTTACAACAGACCCAATTCTATCAGTGGTCTCACAACATACCTGGCTCTAACAGTGGTCTCAAAACACACCAAGCTCTATATGTGGTCTCACAACACACCTGGTTCTATCAGTGGTCTCACAACACACCTGGCTCTATCTGTAGTCTCAGGGCTATCAACAACACACCCGGCTCTAACAGTAGTCTCACAACACACCCGGCTCTATCTATGGTCTCAGGGCTATCAACAACACACCTGGCTCCATCAGTGGTCTCACAACACACCCGACTCTATTTGTAGACTCACAACACACCCGACTCTATCTGTGGTCTCAGGGCAATCAACAACACACTTTATTTCTATGACTACATAATACACAGACTCCTGATTTAAAGAACAACTTTGAAAGCCATAATCTAGCCTGACTATGGTTATCACAAAAAACACAAATTTGATAATCTGATTATGGCACAGTATGACTCAGACATCAGGTGGTTATCAGACCCATCCACAGGTGGTTATCAACAATTATATTTCTATCACAATAGGGCTTGGATTGATTGGGCTGAATCTTCCAAAATCTCAACAGTTATTAAGAAAATATATGATTTTTATCTAAATGTAGGAACTCCACTTTCAAATAGGAATACTGTAATATGATTTATTTTTTTATTTTTAGCTCACCTGTTCCAAATCTTGTGTCGTGTTCGTTCCATTCGGCATTACCTGTCAAAATACCACTCACGTTTTCAACTTTTAAAATGTTGCAGTATGACTTTTATAAACAGTAGCAAATTACAAAATGGATTCTATAATATTATACTTTGTTCCTGGCAGAATGTATAACAAAAGCATTTTCCTAAACAGAAATATTTACATTACGAAACTATCCTCAGGAAAGCAATTACAAAATTTCAATCTAAAACTGACACTTTCAAATTTAGTTAAAATTAGACTCAGTGATTACAATTACACAACAGCATAATGTGTTTTGATTAAGTTGCCCAGTTGCCTTAGCTGTAGGCTGCACCCTTATAGTGGCCATTCCCCAGATCACACTAAATTAACAATTTAAAAATTGTATCACCCATATCACACAATATTGATATATATTCAATAAAGTAAGTTCAGCGTGTTAGGGCAGAGTAAAAGTGCAAAGGCATCAGCAACATGTAACATGCCAACATCTACAAGCAGATCTTGCTTTTGTTAAGAGCCATATGTTTGGGTGTCGGTCTGGAAGCAGCCAGACATGTATGGGTGTCAGTCTGGAAGCAGCCAGACATGTATGGGTGTCGGTCTGGAAGTAGCCAGACATGTATGGGTGTCAGTCTGGAAGCAGCTAGACATGACAGACAAATCTTAGCTATATATAAACCAATTACTTTCTAAGTAACATTTCAATGTATAAAAAGGCATGTTTTTTAATTTGTCATGGCCTTAAAATATTATCTATTTGATTGTTTACAATTATTTATTCACATTTAGAAAAAAATCAAAACCTTAACATCCTTCCTTTCCCAACAGCAGCTATCTGCCCCATATTTGCCCGTGCCTAGCTACAACAGCGGGGGGGGGGGGGGGGGCTGTGATTTACCAGTAGTGCCCCGTTCTGTAAACTCCAGAGATACCTCTACCTTGACCGTGTCCGGTCGCCATGGCAACTCATCGTCATCTGACAGCAGCGGTGCAGCACACATGTGATAGCCCTACAGCAACACATGCACCACACGTCTACACCAGGCACTATGCATCTACAGAGGGCACTATACATGGAAAGCAAGAATCAGGCATACACCTGAAGCATCTACTGCAGGCACTATACAAGTAAAGCATGCACTAACATATACCTGAAGCATCTACAGCAAGCACTATACAAGGAAAGCATGCACTAGGTATATATCTGAAACATGAATTACTCATGTAAAGCCTACATCACACATATAACATGCTGCTACACCAGATGTAGTTCTACAGCAGGTTCCATGTGTCCACTACCCACCAACATCAGTGTGAACTACTGACTCACGTACCACAGAACTATAAGTGACACTACATCTGTAGCAACAAGCTACAGACATCCAGTTTGGTAAACAGATATGATCGCAAGGCAAACAATGACTTTGGAATGTGTTAGAATATTTTAACTGAATTTTATTAACAGTATTTTTCATTTTGAAATTAGAAAATAAATGACATAATATTTAGGAGCAACAAATTAAGAAATTTGCAGCGATGACAGAAAGGTGTTTCAGCCAACAACAACAATTGCAATTTATCTACATCTGCCTCTCTCTTAACGTTGGTGTTACACTCTTTAAAGTCTATCTTGAATGCCATTGTCCAATTAGCTAACCAGCAATAACTAGGCTCACACTAACCACTGGCCAATGGCCAACAAATGCAAAACCAAATAGAGAACCTTTTGTTAATTTGGCTATGAAAGCAATCACTTTTATAAATAGATAAACAAAAATATGTTAGAATGGGTCTAGATGTAGGAGCCGTACACAGAGATAATGTTGTAGGAGTAGTAGAAACACTTGAACAGACATTGCAACAAACATCACAGTGTGAAAGAGCTGTTATAGCCAACAACATCAGTGCAATTGAAGAACAAGATCCCACATAGCAGCAGAAGGAAGGGGGCTGGAAGGCAGGCAAACACATGAAAGAGCTATTAAGGGAGTTGATAGTTTGACATCACCAGCAGGAACAACAACCCAAGTGAGTAAGAAGAAACAATCACTCTTGGCAACAGCAAGGAATGTCCCTGGAGCCAGAGAAAGGTGTGAACTAGCTGCTACAGGTGTCGACAGTGCCATCACCAACATGAACAAGCCAACAAGAGTGAGAGTGACTCATAGCCGAGCTGCAGCAGAAGGAAGGTGTGAAGCAGCTGTAGTGAGTGAGTCAAGCAGACCATGTGCCATCACGGCGTGAACATGCCCGTGTCACCAGTGAGACTGCCTCAACTGAGCTGTACCTTGCTATGTACCTCCAACTGCTCCTGTAGTTGGCGTACAAGGTCCTGCTCCTCCTTCAAGGCATCCTGCCCTGTCTTCAACATGCCACTCAGTTTCGCTTTCGCCAGTGCTAGTTCCTTCTTGCTCTTGCGTTCCACTTCCAGTTCTTGCAAAACTTGGTCTATGTCCTGCCACAAACCGACAAAGTGTCTGCAACTCACAGCAACAACCACTCCCACGGACTACTTGCAAATGTGGACAGCAGTCTGCAATGCAGTTCGTGCTACCAGTTCATTTTTTGAGCAACATTAAATCTTGGATAAGATTCCAGCAACTGGTGCAATGCTGCAGAAACATCCACCGATGTCTTACAAAGCTTGGTGGTAATCCATTCTTTGTCTCAAACTTGTCCACACCGAGCGGAGAATAATTTGTAATCTATGAGCAAGGTGCAGAGACAGACAAGGCTGAGACAGCAGATAGTTGAAGAAAACAACGTCAATTATGATGAGAGAGCCAAAGTAAACTTTACTATCTACACAGCTCGCTTACAGAGCCAAAGTGAACTTGACTACCTACACAGCTCGCTCAGAAATATGTACAAATGTTTCTATTCACAACCAGCCTTGCTACAGTAGACATTCACACACAAGTGGCTCTGTTCCATCAGCATTGTTACTCATTCCAACACTCTACATTAGCAATCACAGTCATCACGTCAAGAATTGTTTGTGGTGTAAACAGATAGTTTGCTTTTTGCACATCTTTTGATTTTAGTTATGACCTAATTTCAATTTTGGTTGCATTAATTTTCATGCTCCTAAAACATACGTTTCCTCTCTTATTGGTTTCTCAGTCATCCACATTGTTTCAGGAATAAAAACGGTATGTACTTTTTGCGAGTATCATGAGCAAATATCATGTGAACTGTTTGGTGGAAGACCTGGTGTAGTTAGTGGAGATGTGAACTGTTTGGTGGAAGCCCTGGTGTAGTTAGTGGAGATGTGAACTGTTTGGTGGAAGCCCTGGTGTAGTTAGTGGAGATGTGAACTGTTTGGTGGAAGCCCTGGTGTAGTTAGTGGAGATGTGAACTGTTTGGTGGAAGCCCTGGTGTAGTTAGTGGAGATGTGAACTGTTTGGTGGAAGCCCTGGTGTAGTTAGTGGAGATGTGAACTGTTTGGTGGAAGCCCTGGTGTAGTTAGTGGAGATGTGAACTGTTTGGTGGAAGCCCTGGTGTAGTTAGTGGAGATGTGAACTGTTTGGTGGAAGCCCTGGTGTAGTTAGTGGAGATGTGAACTGTTTGGTGGAAGCCCTGGTGTAGTTAGTGGAGATGTGAACTGTTTGGTGGAAGCCCTGGTGTAGTTAGTGGAGATGTGGTGCAACGTGTGCAAACATTAGTTTGTTGTTAAATGGGAAATCCATACTCAACTTTGAGTACGTCATACATGGGTCGTTTTAGTGCTTTAATTTTACAAGAGCAAATTGCATTTCTGCACATTTTTTAGGAGAACTATTCATTGCTCTCCAACATTTTCCAAACTGAAAGGCCTTAAAAGGCCAGTGGGGCAAAGATGGAGGGGGAGAACATGGTTTGGACAAGGAAACAAGACATGTAATTACAAGTAAATCAGATATTTTGCTATGCACAGCCAATACTATATTACTAGGGATGAAATCCTAAGAGACTACTGTAGTTGCTGAACACAGAGTTTGGAAATATCAGAACCGAGTGTCACATTGCTGTTGACAAATGACATGCCAAGAAGTCATTCAGGCGGCCATCTTGGCAAACAACTAGAATGCTAAGACTGCACTAAGCTAGAAGCGTAGCTCACTATTAACATAAATGTACATGAATTAATTATTAACTAAAGCTGCTATCAACACATGACTCTTGCTATTTACACACTATTTCAGAGAAGCCTTCTACTAAACAGAACAGTTTCTGTGCACATTTAACTCAACTATACTTAGCAGTGTTCTGTTAGTGTTATCACAACCCACATGCAGAGAACCTCACACCTCGCCATGCGCAGTCAGCGCCCCCTAGCAGCCACAGGCGGCACAACACAGGGTCACCCAATGGCCACATCAACAACACATTAACAATGTGGAGGATTCTGACACTGAATGAGTCAGTGTAACAAATGTCTTATCAATGCTGTGACCTAGAATGGAACCCTTCTCTAACAGACCCCCATCACCCTCTAACACCCACAATGACCCTCTAACACAACCCATGAACCTCTAACAGACCCCCATCACCCTCTAACACCCACAATGACCCTCTAACACAACCCATGAACCTCTAACAGACCCCCATCACCCTCTAACAGACCCCCTATGACCCTTGACCTCTCACCTGGCCCTGTTTTTCTGTCAGCTGGTGTTTCAGTGCCATCTTCTCGCTCTCTGCCTCTGCCAGCTTCACCTCGAGACCCACGATCTTCTCCTTCAACTGACACAACACAACACACTGTATTCACAAGACATCCTACCATGGTACACACTGTATTCACAAGACATCCTACCATGGTACACACTGTATTCACAAGACATCCTACCATGGTACACACTGTATTCACAAGACATCCTACCATGGTACACACTGTATTCACAAGACATCCTACCATGGTACACACTGTATTCACAAGACATCCTACCATGGTACACACTGTATTCACAAGACATCCTACCATGGTACACAATGTAATACAAAAGATTCCACTTCTACAGCCCCAGATCTTCTGGAACGACAGCTCAGAGATGTATCAACATAAAGTTTAAAACCTAAATCAAAAATCAATTTCAAATCACCAACAGTTAGCTGGAGATGTTGAATAGTTACAAAGAAAAAGCAAGGTTAAAAAGACATGTTTTCATTGCCTGATGACAGTAACTTACTCGACTTCCTAGTTTTAACAAGAGCAGGAAGTGAATGTTTGTCTTAACTCAACCACCAAACTTGTCAAGAGATACTTTATTAAATTTTTTATCCAACACACAGCTGCTGTTTGCAACACACTAACCAAGACCTTTAAAATGTACTCTAAAAATTGAATTTTTTACATGAAAATAATAATGAAATCAACCAATTCCATAGATATCTCTTATTTTACCTATTTTATTTCTAGGTAACACTAATGTAGGTCAGTGCACCGATGAAGGATATACATTTAGGAAGATAACAACTGTGGGACGATGTATCTACCTTTGGCACTCACAAACAGAATTTCATTTTCTGGCTAAGAAATTTATAATTTATGTATATTCTTACTTACTTATTTTGATATTACATGTTACCACTGTCAAATACCACATCTAATACATAACCAGTGTCAACCAACGCCGCACAGCAGTTTTAAAATAAAAATGTGATGTTTCAACTAAGTCAGTCAATGCCTTAATCTCAATCTACAAAACAATAACACCCAAGTAAATGGTAACACATTTTAAAACTAAGAATCAGTGACAAGAAATTACATTCACCAAAAATAAATAACAAAAATACTAGCATATTACATGTACACAAGCACGTTGGTTAATACCAGTAAAACGAATAAACTGCTGTGCATTAGAGAAGCAATATTAGAGAGCCACATGCTGTATATACGTGGTGTGGGTAGCAATATTAGAGAGACACATGCTGTATATATGTGGAGTGGGTAATAACACACTGCCATCTTACAACAGAGATGGGCCAAGTGGGTAGCAAGACACTGCCATCTTACAACAGAGATGGGCCCAAGTGGGTAGCAAGACACTGCCATCTTACAACAGAGATGGGCCAAATGGGTAGCAAGACACTGCCATCTTACAACAGAGATGGGCCAAGTGGGTAGCAAGACACTGCCATCTTACAACAGAGATGGGCCCAAGTGGGTAACAAGACACCGCCATCTTACAACAGAGATGGGCCAAGTGGGTAGCAAGACACTGCCATCTTACAACAGAGATGGGCCCAAGTGGGTAGCAAGACACTGCCATCTTACAACAGAGGTGGGCCAAAGTGGGTAGCAAATCACTGCCATCTTACAACAGGTGGGCCCAAGTGGGTAGCAAGACACTGCCATCTTACAACAGAGATGGGCCAAGTGGGTAGCAAGACACTGCCATCTTACAACAGGTGGGCCCAAGTGGGTAGCAAGACACTGCCATCTTACAACAGAGATGGGCCAAAGTGGGTAGCAAGACACTGCCATCTTACAACAGAGATGGGCCCAAGTGGGTAGCAAGACACTGCCATCTTACAACAGAGATGGGCCAAGTGGGTAGCAAGACACTGCCATCTTACAACAGAGATGGGCCACGTGGGTAGCAAGACACTGCCATCTTACAACAGAGATGGGCCCAAGTGGGTAGCAAGACACCTGCCATCTTACAACAGAGGTGGGCCCAATCGGGTAGCAAGACACTGCCATCTTACAAAAGAGATGGGCCAAGTGGGTAGCAAGACACTGCCATCTTACAAAAGAGATGGGCGATGTGGGTAGCAAGACACTGCCATCTTACAACAGAGATGGACCCAAGTGGGTAGCAAGACGCTGCCATCTTACAACAGAGATGGGCCCAAGTGGGTAGCAAGACACTGCCATCTTACAACAGAGATGGGCCAAGTGGGTAGCAAGACACTGCCATCTTACAACAGAGATGGGCCCAAGTGGGTAGCAAGACACTGCCATCTTACAACAGAGATGGGCCAAAGTGGGTAGCAAGACACTGCCATCTTACAACAGAGATGGGCCAAAGTGGGTAGCAAGACACTGCCATCTTACAACAGAGATGGACCAAGTGGGTAGCAAGACACTGCCATCTTACAACAGAGATGGGCCCAAGTGGGTAGCAAGACACTGCCATCTTACAACAGAGATGGACCAAGTGGGTAGCAAGACACTGCCATCTTACAACAGAGGTGGGCCAAAGTGGGTAGCAAATCACTGCCATCTTACAACAGGTGGGCCCAAGTGGGTAGCAAGACACTGCCATCTTACAACAGAGATGGGCCAAGTGGGTAGCAAGACACTGCCATCTTACAACAGAGATGGGCCCAAGTGGGTAGCAAGACACTGCCATCTTACAGCAGAGATGGGCCCAAGTGGGTAGAAGACACTGCCATTTTACAACAGAGATGGGCCACGTGGGTAGCAAGACACTGCCATCTTACAACAGAGATGGGCCAGTGGGTAGCAAGACACTGCCATCTTACAACAGAGATGGGCCCAAGTGAGTAACAAGACACTGCCATCTTACAACAGAGATTGGCCCAAGTGGGTAGCAAGACACTGCCATCTTACAACAGAGATGGGCCACGTGGGTAGCAAGACACTGCCATCTTACAACAGAGATGGGCCACGTGGGTAGCAAGACACTGCCATCTTACAACAGAGGTGGGCCCAAGTGAGTAACAAGACACTGCCATCTTACAACAGAGATTGGCCCAAGTGGGTAGCAAGACACTGCCATCTTACAACAGAGATGGGCCCAAGTGAGTAACAAGACACTGCCATCTTACAACAGAGATGAGCCCAAGTTTGTAGCAAGACACTGCCATCTTACAACAGAGATGGGCCCAAGTGAGCAACAAGACACTGCCATCTTACAACAGAGATTGGCCCAAGTGGGTAGCAAGACACTGCCATCTTACAACAGAGATGGGCCCAAGTGGGTAGCAAGACACTGCCATCTTACAACAGAGATGGGCCAAAGTGGGTAGCAAGACACTGCCATCTTACAACAGAGATTGACCAAGTGGGTAGCAAGACACAGCCCAAATATTGAATGGTTATGAAAATATTGATAGAAACATTTTTTTCTCAGTTAAGAAAGATAGAAGGACCAGAGGACATGAAGCTACATTAGTAAAGGAGCAGTGTAGATTAGATATAAGAAAGTTCTCATTCTCACAAAGGACTGTAAATGAATGGAACAGATTATCTCCTGATTGTGTTGGTGCTAGTAGCGTGAATATGTTTTAAAATAAAATCGACACACGCCTTAAAAAGGCGGGATACATGTAGATAGAAAGTATTGGACTCTCGATAAGCCAAAAGGCTTCCTTGTCCAACTGCCATCCAGAGTAATTTTCTGGATGGCAATCTTGTTAAATCTTGTTAAAATCTTACAACAGAGATGGGCCCAAGTGGGTAGCAAGACACTGCCATCTTACAACAGAGGTGGGCCAAAGTGGGTAGCAAATCACTGCCATCTTACAACAGGTGGGCCCAAGTGGGTAGCAAGACACTGCCATCTTACAACAGAGATGGGCCAAGTGGGTAGCAAGACACTGCCATCTTACAACAGGTGGGCCCAAGTGGGTAGCAAGACACTGCCATCTTACAACAGAGATGGGCCCAAGTGGGTAGCAAGACACTGCCATCTTACAACAGAGATGGGCCCAAGTGGGTAGCAAGACACTGCCATCTTACAACAGAGATTGGCCCAAGTGGGTAGCAAGACACTGCCATCTTACAACAGAGATGGGCCCAAGTGGGTATCAAGACACTGCCATCTTACAACAGAGATGGGCCCAAGTGGGTAGCAAGACACTGCCATCTTACAACAGAGATGGGCCCAAGTGGGTAGCAAGACACTGCCATCTTACAACAGAGATGGGCCCAAGTGGGTAGCAAGACACTGCCATCTTACAACAGAGATGGGCCCAAGTGGGTAGCAAGACACTGCCATCTTACAACAGAGATGGGTCCAAGTGGGTAGCAAGACACTGCCGTCTTACAACAGAGATGGGCCAAGTGGGTAGCAAGACAATGCCATCTTACAACAAAGATGGGCCAAGTGGGTAGCAAGACACCGCCATCTTACAACAGAGATGGGCCCAGCTGGGTAGCAAGACACTGCCATCTTACAACAAAGATGGGCCCACGTGTCAACAGCAGTGAGCTCACTCTGCCAATGAAACAAGTTTGTGTCATTGACCAACTTCAATGACAGTTCTCGCAAGACCTAGTCTGTCTTCGGTATTTCCCCACTAAAAGTGTTAGACATAGAAATATGTCTCAATGTTCGAGGCTGAGGCCATCACTGTATGGTGAGACAACTTCGTCATTCAGACAGCCACTGGGAAGTTTGTGGAATTACCTACCAAACTAACATAACTTAACAAAATATGAATGTTTGAAGATCTGCCAGTACTGACAAATGAATCATGAAATATTCCAGCAGTTTTTCACCTGGTTCAAGAAACGTATGCAAAGAACACAGACATTTTTCATCAAATGTTGTATTATATGAATGAGTAACTTATGTTACTGAAGAAAACTGAGTGGGAAAATATCGTTATTCATAATGCTAAAATTATGTAACTTAATATGCAAATTAAACTTAACTACTCATCAGAATTATTAGTAGCCATGCCGCATCAAGTTAGATATTTAAAAAATATATAAACACTGATAATTTTTACCTTGCAGCGAATATCATCATGATTATTTTATGAGTATTAAGCAGGTTAACAGCGTATCCTTGATGTTAATTAAACTGCAGAACTTAATAGTGCGTAAAGTTAAATTCAAATATAAAATCTTGCAAGGCAGGCAGGTGGATGTCAGTCAGTGTACACACTGTACTCCAGTTCAACCGCCAAATGCAATGCTAACTACCAGCGTCGTTAGTAAGTGGGTGAAAGACAATGGTTACCTCATCGACAATATTAGTAAGGCTTTTCTCGACACAGCGGTACGCAAAATCTAGATCAGTAACTTCCTGGCAGGGAAGAAACACACACCACGTTACAGCGGAAACATAACGAGTGACGACAAACAATACTACATGCCAACCACAAGGGTCCGTCACTCTAACAGGTGTTACTTAGACGCTGTGCCGTGTGGGTGGTGCACAATTACCGTGTCCAGCACAACCCACTGAAGGTAATGTATGGTGACTTTCATGGACTCATTTACTGCCATGCTAACATTTACACTGCAGTGGTCTTTATGGTGTAAAACGTCATTATTTTATTTCAACACCAATTTAAGTATTTTTTTGATACATAAAGAGAAAATCACAGTACAAACATGTATTTCATATAAATTACTGAAATGTTATAAATTAGTAATACATATTAGTGTCGCAGTGTTCCGTCATTAAACAGTTCAAACTGACAGCAAGTGTGGAGTACTGGTTCGGTTTAGTTCCTGTATTTTTGAATTCCTGTTTATACAATTGATAACGATAAATATACAACAGCAATGAGGTTTAAAACACAGCATATCATTAATAAATTTTAGTTATATAATAAAACATCACTTATTGAGTTAGGCAATGAATTCGCTGTATATTCCCTTAAGGTGTAGGATGGTATTGTTCAAATCGTTGTGATCAGTTTAAAGTGATGTTGTAGGCTGATTAAAACATTCTATCTGATGTTTGGCTCAGCCCTTCTCTGACCCCTGAAGTCCTTCCCTCAACCTCCCTCACTGCAGGACATGGCTGGCCACAAGTGTCCATGGACATGGCTGGCCACAAGTGTCCATGGACATGGCTGGCCACAAGTGTCCACGAACCGTTCACTACATCTAATTCTGTTCTACACAGAAACATTACATTTCTAAAGCCACTACATACCTTTTAGAATGCTGGAGGATTCAACTGTCAAACAATCACGCGAGATAGTTAAGTTAAAGTTTTAACTCAAAATAATGCTTTTATCAACTAGTATAATATGTCAATGATGAAATGTAAATTCCACAAAAAAACAAAGACAGACCGTGCATGAAAATCCAAAACTGATAAAGGAACGCTAAAAATAGAGTAGAAGATTATGTCATTAGCACATCCAGCATTCCAGGACCACATCAAAGCACCACAAGCCAGGAGACTACTTACAACAGAAAGCACAACATGCAAAAAACATTAAGTTTTAATTACACAGTGTGGGCACTGCGTATTATATTCTACATAAAGACTACTTCATAACGATTGCCTGCAAGTAGTCAGGAGGTGAACCTTACCTCAGAACTTCCCTTTAGTTGCAACACTTCGTCCTGTAACCTGCCTACTTCTGCCTGTTTCTACAACACAAACACACACTGTCAACTCTACTGTCTGTGTCTCCTATCACACAAACACACACTGTCAACTCTACTGTCTGTGTCTCCTATCACACAAACACACACTGTCAACTCTACTGTCTGTGTCTCCTATCACACACTGTCAACTCTACTGTCTGTGTCTCCTATCACACAAACACACACTGTCAACTCTACTGTCTGTGTCTCCTATCACACAAACACACACTGTCAACTCTACTGTCTGTGTCTCCTATCATACAAACACACACTGTCAACTCTACTGTCTGTGTCTCCTATCACACAAACACACACTGTCAACTCTACTGTCTGTGTCTCCTATCACACAAACACACACTGTCAACTCTACTGTCTGTGTCTCCTATCACACAAACACACACTGTCAACTCTACTGTCTGTGTCTCCTATCACACAAACACACACTGTCAACTCTACTGTCTGTGTCTCCTATCACACAAACACACACTGTCAACTCTACTGTCTGTGTCTCCTATCACACAAACACACACTGTCAACTCTACTGTCTGTGTCTCCTATCACACAAACACACACTGTCAACTCTACTGTCTGTGTCTCCTATCATACAAACACACACTGTCAACTCTACTGTCTGTGTCTCCTATCACACAAACACACACTGTCAACTCTACTGTCTGTGTCTCCTATCATACAAACACACACTGTCAACTCTACTGTCTGCGTCTCCTATCACACAAACACACACTGTCAACTCTACTGTCTGTGTCTCCTATCACACAAACACACACTGTCAACTCTACTGTCTGTGTCTCCTATCACACAAACACACACTGTCAACTCTACTGTCTGTGTCTCCTATCACACAAACACACACTGTCAACTCTACTGTCTGTGTCTCCTCCTATCACACAAACACACACAGCCTAGTTCTAGTTGTTTCCAGTTCTCAGTAACTTTGTATTAAGTGACTAGTCTGTATATATTGTGGTTACAATGTTATAGTCATACTAAGTCTCATTCAACTAGTTCCCAATGTTGAGTGCAAGGTTTTTACGCCAAATAGCATGCCTGCCCGGTCCAGGTTTTGAACTCAAGAGCGCAGGCATGCCAGGCGGATGTGCTAAACACTGCACTATTACGCTCCACACTGATGGAGTAGATTTTGCGAGACAGAGGGGTTGACAAAACAAAGCTGATGATCAATGTGTCATTCATCTCCTCACACATTATACTCTAGGCTCAGTGATATAGAAATAATAAAAGATAATGTTTCCCTTCATAAAGATAATGCAGTGAACAATGAGTGTTTGCTTTTCAGTAAAATGTAAGAAAACAGTAGTGTTTGTAATGAGGAAAGACATATTGCAAGAATACATAGTAGCTTTTGTGCAGACATATTTGTAAGGCTATTTAACACATGCCTGTTTGTGTTTCTAATTTTCTATGTGTCAGATATATATACATTTTACAAACTTACATTGCTTCAGGGCTTACATAAATGTGCAGTACTTAGATACTTTCATATTCCACTCACCTGTTGTAAGTCCTGCTCCGAATGAGTCTGACTCCACTCACCTGTTGTGAGTCCTGCTCCGACTGAGTCTGACTCCACTCATCTGTTGAAAGTCCTGCTCCGACTGAGTCTGACTCCACTCACCTGTTGTAAGTCCTGTTCCGACTGAGTCAGACTTCACTCACCTGTTGTAAGTCCTGCTCCGACTGAGTCAGACTACACTAACCTGTTGTAAGTCCTGCTTACGAATGAGTCAGACGCCACTCACCTGTTGTAAGTCCTGCTCCGATTGAGTCAGACTCCACTCACTTGCTGTAAGTCCTGCTCCAACCGAGTCAGTCTCCACTCACCTGTTGTAAGTCCTGCTCTGACTGCGACACTTTGATGCTCCACTTCTGCTCTTCCTGCTCCACACTGTTCTGGAGCTGCTGCAGAATCGCCTCCTGAATGACACAACGTGACAATGACCCGGAATGACATAACATAACAATGACCCAGAATTACACAATATGACAATGAACCGCAATGACACAATGTGACAATGACCCGCAATGACACAACATGACAATGACCTGCAATGACACAATGTGACAATGACCCGTAATGACACGTGACAATGACCCACAATGAGACAATGACCCGCAATGACCCGCAATGACACAATGAGACAATGACCCGCAATGACACAACGTGACAATGACCTGCAATGACACAATGTGACAATGACCCGTAATGACACGTGACAATGACCCACAATGAGACAGTGACCCGCAATGACACAATGAGACAATGACCCGCAACGACACAATGTGACAATGACCCGCAATGACGCAACGTGACAATGACCCAGAATGACACCACATGACATTGACCCGGAATGACACAATGAGACAATGACCCGGAATGTCACAATGTTTCAATGACCCGGAATGACACAACGGGACAATTGCTTCTATCTGCCCCTGAAAACCAGCCAAGCATCTATGACACTGCTCTCATTTCAACAATGGATAGTACACTGACTCTTTCTTGTTGCAAACTTGTTCACATGAAGCCATAATAATCATCATACCATAGATTAGAGAGCCAGACTGGTGACTGAGAGGCCTTTTTCTTTATGAAAGTTTGTCTTTCAGATGATAAACTAAAATCCTTAGGTTTCTTCTCACTGGTGTCTACACCACGGGAACCAACAGATCCCACAAATTACTTATGTAACATGTCATGGACTCTAACTGTAAAGAAGAAAACTCTGAAAACAAGTCAACTGTTGTGATACTCAGTTGGTGACTGTCAACCACAGAACTCACCGTCTCTGCAAGAACCCCCTTGTAATGAGCCACTTCTGACTGCAGCTTGTTCCCGGCCTGTCGCTCCTTCACTAATTGAGCCTCCACGTCAGGAGAGCTCTCGGATGGCTGCGGGAGAAAGGTACTTACTGGTGAACCAATAAATAACAGTATGGCTGCAGGAGGGGGCAGATTCAGACTATTTAGGACAATTAATTGTAACCCCGGAAATGGTAGCTAAGAAAATAAGGGCTATGAAGGAAAATAAATCACCTGGAGTGGATGGTATTCCACCCAAACTACTATTGGAAATTGTAGAACAAATTAGCATACCACTTGCAACAGTTTTCAACTTGTCATTAGAAGAGGGAGTGGTTCCTTTAGAATGGAAAGAAGCAAACATTATACCGTTATTCAAAAAAGGTTCGAGAAACAAGTCAGAGAACTATAGACCAGTGAGTTTAACATCAGTGATTTGTAAATTATTAGAAAGACTAATTAAAGATCACATGGTGGATTTTCTTGCTAAACAAAACTTGATAAACCCATCTCAACATGGTTTTTTTAAAGCGAGGTCATGCTTAACAAATATGTTATGTTTTTTGGAAGACATCACTAAGTGGGTAGATGAGGGAACACCAGTAGATATCGTCACTTAGATTTTCAAAAAGCTTTTGACAAAGTACCACATCAAAGATTACTGCTTAAACTAAAGGCCCATGGCATAGGAAATGGTATAATAAACTGGATAGAACAATGGCTGATTGACAGAAGACAACGTGTAGTAGTTGATGGGGAGGCTTCAAACTGGAAATCGGTATTGAGTGGGGTACCACAGGGATCAGTATTAGGTCCTATATTATTCTTAATATACATCAACGATTTGGATGATGAAATAACAAGCAAGGTGTTGAAATTTGCGGATGATACAAAAGTGTTTAGAAGGATTAAAAGTGATGGAGATAGACAGCATTTACAAGATGATCTTGACAGGTTGATGAAATGGTCTGAAAAATGGCAAATGATGTTCAATTTTGGGAAATGTAAATGCCTCCACATAGGACATGGGAACGAAGAGGGAGAATATACAATGGGGGGTACTGTACTAAGTACTACTGTAAAAGAAAAGGACTTAGGGTTAACCGTTAGTGCTGATATGAAGATTTCAGAGCAGTGCGGAATTGCAGCTTCAAAGGGAAATCAAATCCTTGGATTAATTAGGCGAAACATAACGTATAAGGAAAAAGAGCTAATAATACCGCTGTACAAAACAATAGTTAGGCCTCATTTAGAATATTGTATTCAAGCGTGGAGGCCATATCGCAGGAAGGACATAGATATGCTAGAAAGAGTGCAGAGGAGAGCAACTAAAATGATACAAAATCTGAGGGATCTTAGTTATGAAATACGCCTAAAAAAATGCGGTTTAACAACACTAGAGACCAGGAGATTGAGAGGAGATCAGATAGAAGTGTTTAAAATATTGAAGGGTTATGAAAATATTGATAGAAATATGTTTTTCTCAGTTAAGAAAGATAGAAGGACTAGAGGACATGATCTTGCATTAGCAAAGGAGCAGAGTAGATTGGATATAAGAAAGTTTTCATTTTCACAAAGAACTGTAAATGAATGGAACAGATTACCTGCTGATTGTGTGGGTGCTAGTAGCGTGAATGTTTAAAAATAAAATCGACACATACCTCAGACGGGCGGGATACACATAGATAAAAAGGTCGGACTCTCGAAAAGCCAAGGGCTTCCTTGTCCACCTGCTACCTAGAGTTAATTCTCTGGGTGGCAATCTTGTTAAATCTTGTTAAAGGAGAAAGGTACTTACTAGTGAACCAATAAATGACAGTATGGCTGCGGGAGAAAAGCACTTACTGGTGAACCAATAAATGACAGTATGGCTGCGGGAGAAAGGTACTTACTGGTGAACCAATAAATGACAGTATGGCTGTGGGAGAAAGGTACTTACTGGTGAACCAATAAATGACAGTATGGCTGCGGGAGAAATGTACTTACAGGTGAACCAATAAATGACAGTATGGCTGCGGGAGAAATGTACTTACTGGTGAACCAATAAATGACAGTATGGCTGCGGGAGAAAGGTACTTACTGGTGAACCAATAAATGACAGTATGGCTGCAGGAGAAAGGTACTTACTGGTGAACCAATAAATGACAGTATGGCTGTGGGAGAAAGGTACTTACTGGTGAACCAATAAATGACAGTATGGTTGCGGGAGAAATGTACTTACAGGTGAACCAATAAATGACAGTATGGCTGCGGGAGAAATGTACTTACTGGTGAACCAATAAATGACAGTATGGCTGTGGGAGAAAGGTACTTACTGGTGAACCAATAAATGACAGTATGGCTGTGGGAGAAAGGTACTTACTGGTGAACCAATAAATGACAGTATGGCTGCGGGAGAAAGGTACTTACTGATGAACCAATAAATGACAGTATGGCTGCGGGAGAAATGTACTTACTGGTGAACCAATAAATGACAGTATGGCTGCGGGAGAAAGGTACTTACTGGTGAACCAATAAATGACAGTATGACTGATGGAGAAAGGACTTAATGGTGAACCAATAAATGACAGTATGACTGATGGAGAAAAGACTTACTGGTGAACCAATAAATGACACTATGGCTGCGGGAGAAAGGACTTACTGGTGAACCACTAAATGACAGTATGGCAGCAGGGATCAGAATGTTACACGTCCAAAAAGACAAGGCACATTTCAGAAGACAACAACACTCTTGTAAACCTTAACCTGCTGAAGACAGACAGCTGAACAATGCTACCTGTGGTGACAGTAACCAGACAATACAGAGTTTTATATTACTGACGTACCTTTGTATTGCTAAGTTGTTGTAAATACTGTGTCGCCTGCTTTTCAAATGAGGTTACCCATTCCTTCTGCTGAAACAATCACATAGTAAATGTCAGCGAACACATTGTTACCAGACATTAATAATTACAAATAACTGTTACATCCGAGATCCAGAGCTTTCTGTACCTTCTTGGCACCTTCATCAGCAGGACAATACATTGGCTAAATGTCATGTGACAATGACAGGAAACATACATGAAGCCATTTAATAGAGCAGCTTAACATTGCAGGAAAGATATTTAGATAAGAACACACAACTTCAGGGGAAGGGGCAGAATATCATTTTGGGGGCAGACAGATCAGAGATACCATTTCTCATACATGTATGTTGCACTGTTGAAATAAACACAATTATGAAAAGTGTTTAGAATTGTTTTAGTAACTTGACTGTTGTCATTCAGGTTGTGTGAAGCTGTAACACATTTAGGTTCATCTAAGGCTAGTAGTTACTTAGATAAGTGAAACATAACTTCAATCTAAATTGACCACCAGACAGGAAAATCCCCTCCAAAAAATCAGAACCAATGCTGATGCCGAAGTGAAAAGATTGTAAGCTGAGTGAAACCCGGAAGGCGACTGGGTAGATGGGTAGACTACATCATGCGTGACAAGTGTCAATGCGACTGGGTAGATGGGTAGACCACATCATGCGTGACAAGTGTCAATGCGACTGGGTAGATGGGTAGACTACATCATGCGTGACAAGTGTCAATGCGACTGGGTAGATGGGTAGACTACATCATGCGTGACAAGTGTCAATGCGACTGGGTAGATGGGTAGACTACATCATGCGTGACAAGTGTCAATGCGACTGGGTGGATGGGTAGACTACATCATGCGTGACAAGTGTCAATGCGACTGGGTGGATGGGTAGACTACATCATGCGTGACAAGTGTCAATGCGACTGGGTAGATGGGTAGACTACATCATGCGTGACAAATGTCAATGCGACTGGGTAGATGGGTAGACCACATCATGCGTGACAAGTGTCAATGCGACTGGGTAGATGGGTAGACCACATCATGCGTGACAAGTGTCAATGCGACTGGGTAGATGGGTAGACTACATCATGCGTGACAAGTGTCAATGCGACTGGGTGGATGGGTAGACTACATCATGCGTGACAAGTGTCAATGCGACTGGGTGGATGGGTAGACTACATCATGCGTGACAAGTGTCAATGCGACTGGGTAGATGGGTAGACTACATCATGCGTGACAAGTGTCAATGCGACTGGGTGGATGGGTAGACCACATCATGCGTGACAAGTGTCAATGCGACTGGGTAGATGGGTAGACTACATCATGCGTGACAAGTGTCAATGCGACTGGGTAGATGGGTAGACCACATCATGCGTGACAAGTGTCAATGCGACTGGGTAGATGGGTAGACTACACCATGCGTGACAAGTGTCAATGCGACTGGGTAGATGGGTAGACTACATCATGCGTGACAAGTGTCAATGCGACTGGGTAGATGGGTAGACTACATCATGCGTGACAAGTGTCAATGCGACTGGGTAGATGGGTAGACCACATCATGCGTGACAAGTGTCAATGCGACTGGGTAGATGGGTAGACTACATCATGCGTGACAAGTGTCAATGCGATTGCAGTTTGAGTAATTTGTGAGTTTTAATTATATCTGTCCTTAAGAATCGTGGTATTAGTACAGAAACATATTTATGCCCATATCAGGTGGCATTGTATGTAGTGATATTATAACACATGACCTGCCACAAGTACAGCACTTAGAATGAAATACGGAATGGTCCCCTTCAGCCACTTTCCATTAAATACGTCACCAAATGCACTGCCGGTTCAAGTGGCTTCCAAATGGGATTTTGACACATTAAATTTATCGTCATCACAAAAGCTTATTCGGATACGAGGATACATACAATAAGTGTGACCACCAGTGAAAACTGTTTTACATCAATCAGTGACGATTAATATAAAGCGCTCAATCGGCGAGACATCTGATTGGTTGCCTAATGGTGCCACGGGATGTCAACTGAGGTCAACGTTTCCCAAAGTTTTCTGAGAGAATCTGGTGCCCAATGAGCACACCTACTGAGAATGTTGCGTTGGTGACTCACCTTTGACACTGTCTCAACACTGACACTGGTGACTCACCGTTGACGTTGTGTCGACACTGACACTGGGGAAGAGACGTTGTAGCAGCCTCCGTTGCTCCTCCATCTCCTAGAAAACAACCACAACCAGGGGTGAACTCACAACCACAACTAGGGGTGACCTCACAACCATAACTATGGGTGACCTCACACCCACAACTAGGGGTGACCTCACAACCACAACTAGGGTGACCTCACAACCACAACTAGGGGTGACCTCACAACCACAACCAGGGGTGACCTCACAACCACAACTAGGGTGACCTCACAACCACAACTAGGGGTGACCTCACAACCACAACCAGGGGTGACCTCACAACCACAACCAGGGGTGATCTCACAACCACAACCAGGGGTGATCTCACAACCACAACTAGGGGTGAACTCACAACCACAACTAGGGGTGACCTCACAACCATAACTATGGGTGACCTCACACCCACAACTAGGGGTGACCTCACAACCACAACTAGGGTGACCTCACAACCACAACTAGGGGTGACCTCACAACCACAACCAGGGGTGACCTCACAACCACAACTAGGGTGACCTCACAACCACAACTAGGGGTGACCTCACAACCACAACCAGGGGTGACCTCACAACCACAACCAGGGGTGATCTCACAACCACAACCAGGGGTGATCTCACAACCACAACTAGGGGTGAACTCACAACCACAACTAGGGGTGACCTCACAACCACAAGCAGGGGTGACCTCACAACCACAACTAGGGGTGATCTCACAACCACAACCAGGGGTGATCTCACAACCACAACCAGGGGTGATCTCACAACCATATCCAAGGGTGACCTCACAACCACAACTAGGGGTGATCTCACAACCACAACTAGAGTTGATCTCACAACCACAACTCGGGGTGATCTCACAACCACAACTAGGGGTGATCTCATAACCACAACTAGGGATGACCTCACAACCACAACCACTTAGGGGTGATCTCACAACCACTTATGGGTAATTTCACACCCAATAGGGGCAAATTACCCGCATGAAATCCCATTGTCTCTATGAGGATTTATATTTGATATGTAATAACTCAGGCAAAATGTAAAAAATAACAGGTTTAGCGCACATGGCAATCGACATTGCTTGGGTGAACTGTACTTTGACAACCACTGTCTATGACACTATCAAACATTAGTCCTAAGGAGTTCGATTATTAGCTGTTTCATTTAAAGTTGTATATAGATTTGTCCCTAAAAACTACTGTTTATTTTGTGATGACAGTCCATGTGGATGCTGAATTTGGCTGAATCAGACACTGTCTTATGACACGTTCACTGGTCAATGTAATTCAAACTTTCTTGTTCCAGGTTTCTGAGGTCAAATGACATTCCTTTAGTGTCGTATCGTACAACAATCTCTCAAGATCATCCTTACTACACTTACAATCTCCCAAACACATCCAAGCAGACCAGTGGGATAATATATTTCTATAATTGTTGGTACAAGAACTAACCTTGTCATTTTGAGCAGGCTTGTCTGCCACTGACTGACACCTCTTATTCAACTCCTAGAAAAAAACAGAAACACGACAATTATGAAAAACTACAAATAAAACCTTTGGGCAGAAGACAACATATAAACAGACAGAATGCAGCCACTATACGTTTGGTGTCATGGACTCTTGACGGGTACAAAGATCTCTTATTGTCGACACAGGTAAGTAACAGGTGTATGGATTACATGACGAGAAGTAAGATAAATCTTAGAGATTTACAGTAAGTCTTACTTCAACATACTCCATTTAACCATGATCTCATTTTGATGTAAAAAACATGAGTCCTTTTGCTGAGACAATATGTTACAACAGGCACAATCCTAGTGCGTAATTCAGCTTGGTTGTGATTTGAGGAGTCACAAGAGCCACCACAGAAAGCTGTGGGGAAGCATTTAGAGAACTTTGAAGAGTTCCACAAACATGTATAGAGGAGAGAAGAGACAGACACATGCGGAGGTATGAATGAGAACATCAACTCATAACAACACATTCACAACCACCTGGAATAAAGTCACAAGACAGTAATCTCAAATTTCTTCACATCACAATCTATAATTATCAAGTTACTTGATGTTATGACCATTCTGGTTAATAACCTTCACCAAAATGATGGATCATCTTATAACAGTGGACACTCACAATTATTCTCTGCAATATAAATAACAATGTTTAAAATGCAACAATCACAGCAATGATTCTGTTACTGCTGAGCAAGCAATTATTACACAGTAAACAGATGAGACATCTACAAGCGTTGAAGCAGGGACAGCAGGTGTGAGAATGAACTTCACCCCAACACTGCTAGACATCTACAAGTGTTGAAGCAGGGACAGCAGGTGTGAGAATGAACTTCACCCCAACACTGCTAGACATCTACAAGTGTTGAAGCAGGGACAGCAGGTGTGAGAATGAACTTCACCCCAACACTGCTAGACATCTGAAATGAATGAGAACCAAGCCGTTAGTGAGAGGGCGCACAAAGCCACACAACCTGGGGTGATATTGCAACACTGACACAACAAGCAAAAAATACAACATGGTATGTTTTCTTTTAATACACTGTACACAAACCTTTCCCATGACTTCCAGTCTCTAATCTGTATGTACAGTATTTAATCTGTATGTACAGAATATTTCAGTAGTTCACCAAAGTAGTCTCACTCACTGGTATTATGGTATATGGTTTTCGAGGAAGCAGGCAACGCCAACAAGAAATAACAAAACTGTGAGCATCAATGAGCTTCATTGTGATATTGCTTCAGCAGAATACACGTGACTAGTTGGATACATCCATACATTGGTAGCTCATATAACATAATGGTAATGACGAAGAGACTGTGAGAGGATCCCACCACACAGCTGTCTCATCACCCTATCATGAGTTCTTCATTTATATTATGGGTTTGATGGTAATCAGCATCTGGCCAGGGTTACCATTAAAACTGCATAACTCTGATATTTGCTTAATGACATTTAATAAACATGACTTCTCTATATGTAATGCAACAACAGCTATTGTAACTAGATATCAGGAGTGTAAGGTATGCCAAAATGTCATGTCAAAATTCCACGATTACCAGCGCAATAAACTACATCAAGGCAGAACCAGCCACAGCAAAACAATGATCACTTTGTGATATAATTAGTAAAACTTGCTGCACACAAACACATGCCTGTTAGTGCCGACGACACTCGCAGCGATACACTAAGTAAGCAGTGCTTACTTCTATTTGCTCTTGGTACTCAGTGTTCTCCCGGTGGAGCTGCTCCACCTCCACTGTCAGTGGACTCACCACGTTGCCATTGACCAGGTCAGACGTCTGACGCTGCTCCAGCTCGTGTTGCAGCCCCTACAATGTCCCTGCCCTATCAGTCTCACCTGGCAACACTGTGTGGAGCCAACACACAACACAAACCCAGCACTGACACGGACCCGAGGCAGAAGCAGACTGAAGGGAAACCGTGGCAGACGCTGGTGACAAAAGCAGGGTGGACATGGACAACTGGAAGTCAGGACTGTGGAAGGACTTTGCTTTACATTCGAGTCACCACCAATCTGAATCTGTACACTTCATCAGTTGTGATACATTTCAAGGAAACCCTTGTAAATTATCCAATTAACTCAACTGCCAGCAGTGCATTATTTACTGATACCCATCCTTTACTGTAGCACACCAAGCATAGAAAGGGAGCAGTGAACGAGTCATACTTCAATCTGTTTCTCCTTCCCCGTCAGTACAGCCTGCAGTATCGTCAACTCGGCCGTCGTCGTGTCAAGGTCATTGAGGATGCGACTGACATCGATCGACGACCTCTCCTCGACCCGTGTAAAGGTCGTGTACTCCTTGCCGTGCAACTCCGACGGCCCCACTGCGACTGGTGCTGCCACCTGGGGCTGTACATTGCTTTGTTGTTGCCACAACTCCTGCGAGTTAAAACGAACTCTCTTATTTTTAAGTTATTTTTAAGTTACCAAACTGACCCCACAGGGGCCCACACACCTGTGTACTATATTCCAGAAATAAGAAAATAATGAACCAAAAATCTTTGACTAAAATACCTGGCGAAAACCTCAACTTTGTCTTATGACCCTGTCTTGTCTTCACCATAAACTGTTGAAATAAACTATTCCCTGCCCGACTTCTTCTTTCACATCATGTTACCAGTTAGAGTTTACAGCACACCACCCCAATCCCCAGCACAACATTTGTCAAACAAACCTCGCTACCCTCAATGCTCAACAAACTCTAGCTACAGATAAGAATCTCTGTGGAACCAACCAACACTGAAGCTACACGTCAGGGTCATGGTTGCTGTCATACACTCACAAAGTCCAAAACATGTAGCATTACATACAGGGGCCTGTCTCATTTCCATTCACTTCGGTGACACCTACATAGAGTACAGTATTTATGTTTCCACATCAAGATCTGGTCATAATTGTCAATGCAGCATCATGTTTGAGTGGGCTGGTGGTGGTTTGAACCTATGATAAACTCTAAACGTTTCTTGACTTTGAGAACTGACCCCTCCTGACCTAGACATGAGTGTATGCGAGGCGTCTAGTGACTGTGACCTAAGCCTAAGTGCTTACAGCGATCTCTGCCTCCTTCTGCTTCAGCTGGGCCTCGAGGTGGTCCACCTCCAACACCTTCTCCTTGAGCTCTGCCTGCACCAGGGCGATACCCTCCGCCGCACTCTCAGCCTTCGTCAAGGTCTCCGTCGCCTCACGACACCCCGCCAACAACTCCTGGCGGTGGACAGCCAAGGGTTAATTACACACACCAACCAGTCAACAACTCCTGGTGGTGGACAGCCAAGTGTTAATTAAACACACCAACCAGACAACTCCTGGCAGTGGACAGCCAAGGGTTAATTACACACCAACAACTCCTGGCCGTGGATAGCCAAGGGTTAATTACACAAACACTAACTCCTGGCAGTGGACAACCAAAGGTTAATTATATACACCAAACTACTAAAAATAGTCAGTCAAGAGTTAATTACGCACACCAACCAGTCAACAACTCCTGGCAGTGGACAGCCATGGGTTAATTACACACACCAACCAGTTAACTCCTGGTGGTGGACAGCCAAGTGTTAATTAAACACACCAACCAGACAATTCCTGGCGGTGGACAAACTACTAAAAATAACTCATGGCGGTGCACACCCCAAGGTTAATTATATACATCAACCTTCCAATAACTCCTGGTGACGGTTAGCCAAGGGTTAATTATACATATATATATATATATATATATTAACCAGTTAGTAAAACTGTGGATTAATTCTAACCATCAACAAGCGAACATATCAGGACGGTGGACTTCGAAGGGTTAAATATATGCACAAAGTGGCCAACAATTCCTGGTGATGGACAGCCAAGGATTAATTGTATATATCTTCATGTCTACCAAATCCAAATACACTTGCACTAAAATATATCTTCAAAAAATTGTGACAGTAACAGGAAAACACACAGAATACTCTATTCAAAACAATTATTAAAATCATTACTACTTGAGACAGCCATGTTTGTCTGTGGGGAACAAACAGCTTACTTGGTTCTCTTTCTTCACCATGTTGAGTTCTGCCTCCCGCGTCTGTAGCGTCAACTCAAGGGTGCTCACCTGGGCCGCGAGACTCTCTGACCTAACACTCACTTGCTGCATCTGTTCCTTGACGGCGCCCAGTGCCTGCAAGCCATATTCCACATCACAGTCACACTCCTCCACATCACAGTCACACTCAGACTCCACATCACAGTCTCCACATCACAGTCACACTCCTCCACATCACAATCTCCACATCACAGTCACACTCAGACTCCACATCACAGTCACACTCAGACTCCACATCACAGTCTCCACATCACAGTCACACTCCTCCACATCACAGTCACACTCAGACTCCACATCACAGTCTCCACATCACAGTCACACTCAGACTCCACATCACAGTCTCCACATCACAGTCACACTCCACACCACAGTTACACTCCACACCAAAGCCACACTCCACACCACAGCCACACTCCACACCACAGTCACACTCCACACTACAGTCACACTCCACACCAAAGCCACACTCCACACCACAGTCACACTCCACACCACAGTCACACTCCACACCACAGCCACACTCCACACCACAGTCACACTCCACACTACAGCCACACTCCACACCACAGCCACACTCCACATCACAGTCACACTCCACACCACAGTCACACTCCACACCACAGTCACACTCCACACCACAGCCACACTCCACACCACAGTCACACTCCACACCAAAGCCACACTCCACACTACAGCCACACTCCACACCACAGCCACACTCCACACTACAGTCACACTCCACACCACAGCCACACTCCACACCACAGTCACACTCCACACCACAGTCACACTCCACACCACAGTCACACTCCACACCAAAGCCACACTCCACACCACAGCCACACTCCACACCACAGCCACACTCCACACCACAGCCACACTCCACACCACAGTCACACTCCACACCAAAGCCACACTCCACACCACAGCCACACTCCACACCACAGCCACACTCCACACCAGTCACACTCCACACCAAAGCCACACTCCACACCACAGCCACACTCCACACCAAAGCCACACTCCACACTACAGCCACACTCCACACCACAGCCACACTCCACACCACAGTCACACTCCACATCACAGTCACACTCCACACCACAGTCACACTCCACACCACAGCCACACTCCACACCACAGTCACACTCCACACCACAGCCACACTCCACACCAGTCACACTCCACATCACAGTCACACTCCACACCACAGTCACACTCCACACCACAGTCACACTCCACACCAAAGCCACACTCCACACCACAGCCACACTCCACACCACAGTCACACTCCACACCACAGCCACACTCCACACCAGTCACACTCCACATCACAGTCACACTCCACACCACAGCCACACTCCACACCACAGCCACACTCCACACCACAGCCACACTCCACACCACAGCCACACTCCACACCACAGTCACACTCCACACCACAGCCACACTCCACACCAGTCACACTCCACACCACAGACACACTCCACATCACAGCCACACTCCACACCACAGTCACACTCCACACCACAGCCACACTCCACATCACAGTCACACTCCACACCACAGCCACACTCCACACCAGTCACACTCCACACCACAGACACACTCCACATCACAGCCACACCACAGTCACACTCCACACCACAGCCACACTCCACATCACAGCCACACTCCACACCACAGCCACACTCCACACCACAGTCACACTCCACACCACAGCCACACTCCACACCACAGTCACACTCCCGTCTCTGTCGTTCTCTCGTCTCTCAGTCTCCAATCTCTGTCAGTCTCCCATCTCTGTCGTTCTCTCGTCTCTCTCAGTCTCCCGTCTCTCTCAGCCTCCCGTCTCTCTCAGCCTCCCGTCTCTCTCAGCCTCCCGTCTCTCTCAGCCTCCCGTCTCTCTCAGTCTCCCGTCTCTCTCAGCCTCCCGTCTCTCTCAGTCTCCCGTCTCTCTCAGCCTCCCGTCTCTCTCAGTCTCCCGTCTCTCTCAGTCTCCCGTCTCTCTCAGCCTCCCGTCTCTCTCAGCCTCCCGTCTCTCTCAGTCTCCCGTCTCTCTCAGTCTCCAATCTCTGTCAGTCTCCCATCTCTGTCAGTCTCCCATCTCTGTCATTCTCCCATCTCTGTCAGTCTCCCATCTCTGTCAGTCTCCCATCTCTGTCATTCTCTCATCTCTCTCAGTCTCCGGTCTCTCTCAGTCTCCCATCTCTCTCAGTTTCTCGTCTATCAACCTTTCATCTCACTCTCAGTCTCCCATCTTTTCAGTCTCCCACCTCTCAATGCTTCTTCCTTTATTGTGGGGACCAGTTTCACAAAGCATTTGTACCATACGAAAGTTTGTAGTATGGGGATATCGGATGTAACGTACGTAACTCTTGGAACAAACATAGAAGACACGCAGTGCTGTGATAAATTGTACATAAGTAACTACATAAAGTTCCTTCATACAAAGGTTCTTAAGTATGAATGTTTCATGAAACCAGTCCCAAACTCTATTATGTAAATGCTTTGTTTGCTTTATTTGGTAATATTTTGTGTTCAAATTATCCAAGTTAGGAGAATTGAAGCACAATTATTGTAATGTCAACAACACTGATATAACTAGAGGGCAGAAGAATTACAGCTACACAAATGTGGAAAAAAGAACCATTATGAGGTACTATTATAATGAATGGAAGAATACACACGGAAAACATGTTATGTTAAAAAGGCATCAGAAATTGTATAATTCTCTGCTTAAATATGGCACTGCCTAAAAACATATAGGCTGAGTTAGCTATTAAACATGCAAAAACCAACAATCACATGCTGCACACTTATGTAACGATATTAGTAAATCTCAAAAAAGATAATGCATAGTATGTATTATCTATTTTGATATGTTATCAAACAAGCCACAACATTTTAGCAAATGCATGAATCATTATATTTTGCATGTAATATGTTTGCTATCACCAATATAACAGATTAACGGGCAAATTATGGTGTCACTGATTTTCTATTTCATATAATTTTCATTTTAAAATGCCTACATTACCTGTATCAGAATTTTGTGACATTCTGAAATTATATCTGGTCTTAGATATTTGTTTGACGCAAATGCTGTTCTGCCTTAGCGGCAGTATTTTATTTCTTGATTGTGGAACTACCTGCAAAAATTCCACATCACTCAACTCAAATGCCACACCACAATTAAAAGTAAAACAATTTATGTATTTACAAATGTTTATTTTATTTTTGTGAATGACTGTATCCAAATGAACTTATGTCTAGGCAGTACAAACTAAAAAACTAGATTATCGTGTACAGCTGTATACCCAATGGTAGTTTGGCTACAGTGCATGTTATCGCCATTTTGACCAATGGTCACTGTTTTGAGTATGCCTTGTTGCCATATTTATCAAGATTGTTATGGAAGATTTTGTTCAGGCAGCCAAAATCTGTGCCACATCACATGATATCAAGATCCGCTGTAGACGTATCAAAAAGTTGCAAGTTTAAAATACGGCCCCAATGTAAGTTTAATTATTCCTATTAAAATTTAATCTTGGAGCCATGAACTATATCTTCCATATCATTCTTCGACAACACAGACGAGAGGTCTTAAATCTGCTCTGGCGGAAAAGACGGCGAGGAAGATCGCTTGATGGGGAAACCACAAAGGGTTCAATATAAGACGCATACAGCACAAGATCACCGCCAAGCATAACAACGACCACCAACGTACCAGGCATAAAAACAGATCAAATCGTGAAAAAAGCAGAACTGCGGCTACTTGGAGTACGGACGCGATAATGCACATACACAATCAAGAAACTGAAAGAGACCTTGGAAATGGATAAACAGAAATTGGAAGCTATCTTGAATATGGATGAGACAGCGGAAATATACACAAACACACTTCCGAAGAAACTAGGTCATGACAACAGAACAAATTCGAGACTTTACAACAAATCTCAGGATAAAAACAAAGTGACAGACACTGATATTGACACAGATATGTGGGTTATGAACCTGAGAGACAGACGATTTGTGACATGAACGATCTGTAGTTAGCAAAGGTCTGAACTTCGCAATTACCCGACCACCTCCCTCAGGCCAAGAAATCATAGCCGGTACAGAGGCAGGCACTAAACAAATGACAAACACTGACGCAGAAAAACTCCAATGTGAGGTTGTCCACATCATCAAACGAGCAAAACTCCCCAATTCTAACATCACCAAAGAGGAGAGGGCAGCTCTGCAGGAACTGAAAAAAGATAAATCCATCATCATACTCCCCGTGGACAAAGGCAGAGCTAGTGTAATCATCATGAACACCACCGGTTACAGAAATAAAAAGGCAGCCTTGGTGGGTGATACAAACACATAACCAGACTAAACAAAGACCCCAGTCACAAATATAAGAACAAACTCATCAACATCTTGAGAAGATGGAAGAACGGCAGCTCGATCACAGACAAACTATAGTGGAAATTATACCCAGACTCTGAAGAACCCCCCCAAAGTATATGGGACCCCCAAGATCCACAAAGCCAACACACCTCTCAGGCCAACAGTATCCAGCTGTGGTAGTATAACATACAATGCAGCTAAATACCTCGCCAGGATCCTTACTCCCCTCATGGGTAAGAACGGTCACAGCATAAAAACACCAAGAAACTGGTTGACAAACTGAAAGGGCTGGAAATTCCACCTGGACGGAAACTGGTGTCATATGATGTCACAGCACTCTTCACCAGTGTCCCTGTAGATAAGACACTGGAAGTAGTCACTGCAAAATTGCATGAAGACGATACCCTAGACAGCCGCATGGAAATACCTATCCCACAGATAGCGGAGCTTCTAGACTTCTACCTGAACACCACGTCACACATATCCCCCCTAGTAGCTAACTGCTACATGGAACACTTTGAGGAACTAGCCATCTCTACAGCACCTCAACCCCCATCGCTGTGGTTATGCTACGTGGATGACACATTCCCTGTACTACATGAATGTGGAAGAGTTCACTGAACACATCAACAACCTCGATCCACACATTAAGTTCATCATCGAACCAAAGAAAGACAGCAAACTCCCTTTCCTGGACCTGCGCATGCACATCCAAGACGATGGATCCACTAAGTTAATCATATATAGGAAGCCTACACAGTACACACACTGATCAATACCTCAACTTCAAATCGTCATCACCCCCTAACTCCCAAGAGGTCAGTCGTACCCACCCTCACCATCAGGGTGCAGCAATACATCACCACAGCTGAAGACAGAAAAGCAGAACTTGCACATGTCCACAACGCCCTGAGAGCCAATAACTATCCAGAGTAGGTGCTTGAAGTCCCACCGCCAAGTGAGAACAGACCACCTACTAACAACAACAATGCACAAACAATGAACTCAAACCGCCCCATGTTGGGACTACCATACGTAGCAGAGCTATCAGAACAACTCGGACGAGTTTACAAGTCATACAATGTGCACTTCTACCATAAACCCATCAACACCCTCCGTTTAGTGGTAGTACCCCCGAAGGACAACACGCCCAAAGAACACCAGTGTGGAACTATCTATCACATCACCTGTGATAACAACAGTAGCCACACTTACATCGGTGAAACCAAAAGACTCTCAGCCAGAGGTTTAAAGAACACACAAACCTGGACAAACCTACAGGAGTAGGAGATCATTGTCTGGTCACAGGACACTCAGTGTCCATGGATAACACAAGGTCTTGGCCAGAGAACAGAACTGGCACAAGAGAAAAGTAAAGGAAGGTATCTACATCAAACAGAAAGCCCCTATAATGAACCAAAATCAGGGATACCACCTGCATGCCATCTACAACCAGATCATTCCGCAAAAATCTGAGCCATGTCACATGATATCAGTGCGTGATCAATGTCCGCTGTAGACGGATCAAAATGTTGCAAGTTTCAAATACAGCTCCAGTGTAAGTTAAAATCTTGCTAGTCATACCAAGATTGTTGCCGTTCTGATTTTTCTGGAATTATCCGAGCTCACAATTCGTGGATTTGGGTAACAGCATGACCATTTTTTTTTTTTTATTCTAAAGTTGGTTCTGCTTCATTAAAAAAACATTTGAGTGAGTATGTTATAATAGATATAGTATCTAAGTACTGTAGAACATATCTGAGTGAGTATGTTATAATAGATATAGTATTTTAGTACTGTAGAACATGATTTTATGATAACAGTTATTGAATTACCTCCCTTTAATGAAAAGAAACTTGATAACTTCACATAAATATTAATAATTTGTTTTCAGGTTTTGCGAATGTTAAGATCTTACAACAAAATATAATATTGGCTACATGTGGTGTGCATTGTTAAAACCAATCTAGGAAACGTGGCTTGATAGCAGGAAATTACCCTAGCATGAATTATTTGAAACACAACTGCACAGTTTGGTGAAATGGCTGAACTAAAACACCTAGAAGTATGCCTACTTCCCATGTAAACATTCCCGTAAGCATGTGTAATTATCACTTGTAACTGTTAATATAGTTGAAAAAAGGATTAATAGAAACAAGAACATCGGTAAAATAGAAGAATGAACAACTTGAGAACATCACAAGCTCTACTCCCTGCACATGTGGGGAGGAAAGAAAGCTGGTGCAGCAAGGGTTAATCCCCTGGAATTGGTGCAGCAAGGGTTAATCCTGTAACTGTGAGTGGCTGATGTTAACAGAAGCAGGGTGGGTGACATCACACATCACTACGTCAACGCAATTAATGTGTTAACACACACAGTAAATTTAACAACACACAAACAACAAATGCGTAAACACACAACTATCAAAGTCAGCTGATGTCACCACCTGTAAGTAAGATTAATAAACACCAGAGGGTTAAAGCAACAACGGGGGGGGGGGTAGATAAGTGTTAGCTGAGATGTGGCAGGCGTCCAGGGTGCTTACTTCGTTCTGCTGTGAGAATGTCTTCAGCTGCTGCTGCAAGGTGTCCAGTGCAGTTGCACTGTCCGCCACCTGCTCTCGCAACTCACCAACCTCAGCACAACTCTTGGACAACTGACCGGCCAACTCATCGGCCCTCTGTCTCTCCGACTCTAAGTCCTGCGATAGTGGACACTGGTCAAATAAATTCAGCCACGTGTAGACAACATCGTGGATAACCCAGTTGTGTGTTCAACTAGGTACATGATACACTGCTTGAGCACATCCAGTCACAACCGATGCAGTCACACAGACGTACAGTTCTATCTACTCTATGGATACCAACAGAGCTGGTGTATTTCTTTGTCAGGATTAAACAACTAACTCTAATTGCTAGAAACTGGTCATACGCCAGGACAACAATGCAGGTTGTGTCACAATCCTCATCAATATCCATGTCTGTTCAACACAACAGATAAATTAATCTGAAATGTTTTCTAATCAGTCCTCCCCATGCAAAAAGGAATACGTGCTCCGTGTGAGAACAGTGAAGAATGCTTTCCTTCAGTTACTACTGGTCATAGATCAGTCAGCAGTGAAAGGAAAGAGAAAGAGAAGAACGTAAAGGATGAGTGTAACTGGGAGAGAGCTACACTGTGGGTTAAGAGAAACAACAAGAAAGCACAACACCGAGACACAAAGTGATGAGCTTTCATCACACAGCCAACAGACAATAGTCGACAAAAAGCATCGTGCCCTGCCAAGTGCTTACTTTGGTGGCCTGCTCGCCCTTGCTAAGCCAACCTTGCATAATCTCCAGCTCACTCTCTTTGCACTCCAGACACTGGCGCAGTCGCGTCACTTCGACTGCAGCGTCATCTGCTGACACCGATGCAGCGACGGTCGCCACCAACTCCTACCACATTGAACCAGTTGTCAGACACACTGACACACGACAAACAGACGAATGTGACATATGTAGAGAAGTTGGGCACGTAGAACCTTTGCAAGTATCACAAGGTATCCCTTAATTTGCATATCCAACTCAAGCAAATGTTATCTTTAATTTAATCTTTTTGATTGTTAAAACAAATAATAATTATTACTATGAAGTATTTTGCTATATCATAATCAAATTCATCTGTTTTTGCAGTATCCTAAGATAAATCATTATTCATAGACATTAGTTCCACCCCATTCTCTGGCACAAGTTTTCACATATTCCACTTTTAGTCAATCATACAAAACTTGCAGACAACACGCAGCTGTTCAAACACATTATTGATCTCTAGTTAATGTGTATTTCAACAATAGCTTACTTCTTTCTCTGTCTGAGCAACCTTCAAATCATCCTGAAGCTTCAGTAAATCATTTTCTCGGTTTTTCAACTGTTCGCGAAGTGTGCTCAGTTCTTGTGCCGATTTCTCTGCTTCCGAGCTTGCTAATTCGACCTTCTCCTATGACGGAAATCGCCAGGAGTCATTATATCACTTATATTATGTGAGACTCAGTTGACAGAATTCCAGAAAGCAACAGCTTTCAACGTACCTTTGCTACATGAAAGATTCCTACATAGTCAAGACAACTGGCATTTTGCTAGGTATGAAGCAAATATTTGCCAAAAAATTGGAATTTGTATGTGCTATCAAATCACCCTTTTAACTAAACAAATCTAAATTACAAATGTACTAACCTACATATAGCTCACGATAGTACTACGTAAGAACTAATTCCCCAACCATATCACCAAACTAACGTATGACATGGAAACTCTTGTAAGACAACCCAAACTATCATTTCACAGTCAAACAAAGACAAGTCTCACTTTATTCTGTTTGCCGAGAGCATCGCACTGCGTGCGGAAAGTCTCGACCTCGTGAGAGCGACCTTCAAGTTCACCCTTCAGCTGTACAACCTTTGCGTTTGACTCATCAGCAAGTTTCTGTAAGTTTTAAAAATAGATTACAAATCACTGTCACTGTTTCGTCCTATTGCCAGGGCCAAAAACATGAGGTCCTGTGAAATGTGTAAATGACAGTAGTACAAGAGACATACATTCTGTGTGAACCAACTGTGACATTATGTATCTGCCATCTACCCTGGTCGAGCCTAGTGTAGCACTCATCTGTGGGGCATCCACAGATTGTAGCCTTTAATAACGCAACATATGATATTCTTCATTGCTCAGATCTCAGTCATGAGGACAGGGTATCATTTCACCAGCTGTTGTACTCAATTATGGTTTCATTTGTTAGCACGAGATTTTGTATCCCTGATACGTTGACATATGCATCAGATTGCAACTTGACCCGACTTTGTTAAGAATCTTATATTGTATTTTCAGATAATTGTGATGAAAATAAATACATCCATCTGTTATTTGGCAAAACTCTTGAAATTTTATTTAACGACAACTGAAAAGTAATTGGCTACATAAATGGGTGTTAGGCAGTGACTGAAATACAACAGTTTCTGAGTGTCCACCAAGGTTGACACAAATGGATACCACACAAGGATACATTTACAAATTCAACTCTGCAAAAGACTACAAAACAATATTTAGTTGTGCACGCATCAGAACAACTACATGACACATCAAGTCAGCCAGCAGTGCCTTTCTACGTCATGAGTCAGCCACCACTGTCTTCCTACATCATGAGTCAGCCAGCATTGTCTTCCTACATCATGAGTCAGCCACCACTGTCTTCCTACATCATGAGTCAGCCAGCACTGTCTTCCTACATCATGAGTCAGCCAGCATTGTCTTCCTACATCATGAGTCAGCCAGCATTGTCTTTCTACATCATGAGTCAGCCAGCAATGTCTTTCTACATCATGAGTCAGCCACCACTGTCTTCCTACATCAAAAGTCAGCCAGCATTGTCTTCCTACATCATGAGTCAGCTAACACCGTCTTTCTACATCATGAGTCAGCCAGTTGTGTCTTTCTACATCATGAGTCAGCCAGCATTGTCTTTCTACATCATGAGTCAGCCAGCATTGTCTTTCTACATCATGAGTCAGCCAGCATTGTCTTTCTACATCATGAGTCAGCCAGCACTGTCTTTCTACATCATGAGTCAGCCACCACTGTCTTCCTACATCATGAGTCAGCCAGCATTGTCTTCCTACATCATGAGTCAGCCAGCATTGTCTTTCTACATCATGAGTCAGCCAGCAATGTCTTTCTACATCATGAGTCAGCCACCACTGTCTCCCTACTTCAAAAGTCAGCCAGCATTGTCTTTCTACATCAAGAGTCAGCCAGCATTGTTTTTCTACATCAAGAGTCAGCCAGCACTGTCTTTCTACATCATGAGTCAGCCAGCAGTGTCTTTCTAAATCATGAGTCAGCCACCACTGTCTTTCTAAATCATGAGTCATCCACCACTGTCTTCCTACATCATGCGTCAGCCAGCACTGTCTTTCTACATCATGAGTCAGCCAGCATTGTCTTTCTACATAATGAGTCAGCCAGCATTGTCTTTCTACATCATGAGTCAGCCAGCAGTGTCTTTCTATATCATGAGTCAGCCACCACTGTCTTCCTACATCATGCGTCAGCCAGCAGTGCTTTCTACATCATGAGTCAGCCAGCATTGTCTTTCTACATAATGAGTCACCCAGCATTGTCTTTCTACATCATGAGTCAGCCACCATTGTCTTTCTACATCATGAGTCAGCCAGCATTGTCTTTCTACATCATGAGTCAGCCAGCATTGTCTTTCTGCATCATGAGTCAGCCAGCATTGTCTTTCTACATAATGAGTCAGCCAGCATTGTCTTTCTACATCATGGTTCAGCCAGCATTGTCTTTCTACATCATGAGTCAGCCACCATTGTCTTTCTACATCATGAGTCAGCCAGCATTGTCTTTCTACATAATGAGTCAGCCAGCATTGTCTTTCTAAATCATGAGTCAGCCAGCATTGTCTTTCTACATCATGAGTCAGCCAGCATTGTCTTACTACATCATGAGTCAGCCAGCATGTGTCTTTCTACATCATGAATCAGCCAGCATTGTCTTTCTACACAGTGAGTCAGCCAACACTGTCTTTCTACATCATGAGTCAGTCAGCATTGTCTTCCTACATCATGAGTCAGCCAGCACTGTCTTTCTACATCATGAGTCAGCCACCACTGTATTTCTACATCATGAGTCAGCCACCACTATCTTTCTACATCATGAGTCAGCCAGTACTGTCTTTCTACATCATGAGTCAGCCACCATTGTATTTCTACATCATGAGTCAGCCAGCATTGTCTTTCTACATCATGAGTCAGCTAACACCGTCTTTCTACATCATGAGTCAGCCAGTTGTGTCTTTCTACATCATGAGTCAGCCAGCATTGTCTTTCTACATCATGAGTCAGCCAGCATTGTCTTTCTACATCATGAGTCAGCCAGCATTGTCTTTCTACATCATGAGTCAGCCAGCACTGTCTTTCTACATCATGAGTCAGCCAGCATTGTCTTTCTACATCATGAGTCAGCCAGCATTGTCTTTCTACATCATGAGTCAACCAGCATTGTCTTTCTACATCATGTTCTATTGAACACAACTTGCAGCAATATGATGAATAACTCAAACCATAAATGGTGGTCAAAGACATCTTGAAAGGTTGTTGTCAGGTCATCATGGTCAGCTGATTCAGTCAAGCCGCTACCATGACAACTACCTGGCCAGCAAGTGAGCTGGACAAGCTGTAGCCGGGACCAACTGCTGTAGGTGGAGCTGAACCACCATTCACTCAATGGTCTTGACCACTGCTCCCACTGGAACCAACTGATCACTGCTGACACTGTGTGTGTGGGAGAATGACCACTGGCCTGACTGTCTCACCTGGTTCTGTTGTTTCAGCTGCTCCACCTCGGCCCTGACCGCCTTCAGCTGACCATTCGCTTGCTCTAGCTCCGACTGGACACTGGTCAACTGGGACGTGGCCTTCATGTCACCCGCCGCCTGTTGAGCCACTGACCGCTGCTGGAGGGCCTGGACAGGGGACACACTCGGTGACAACACACTGACTAGGAAGTGACACCAAATGGTTGCATTGTCATGAAGCAATTAAATTTTCCCAACTGTTGTGGGTTTTTAGAAACTGGATATGCATACTCCATCGTGTATAAACTGATATTGTAGGTGCGTTTTGATGTGTGTTGTTTTTAGTTAAAATTATTTCTTCCAGCAATGATGCCAAAGTGGTATTATTGCCCAACGATACCACTCACTATGCAAGTTACCACTTGGTCTGCAATATCTGGTGCAGTTTGAAATGCAAACACAAGAGAAAGAGTCACGAAGCAGGGACGTGTCAAGCCCAGTGTTCTGTGGGAGACAGAACACACATGGTGTTGCTAACAACACTTACACTGTGCTCCTTGCACATCTCATCCAGTTGACCCTGCACCTTCTCCAGCTGCGCAGTCTTCACCTCCATCTCTGCCCTCAGACGCTGGGCCTCCACGCTCTCTGCCTTCAGACGCTGGGCCTCCATGCTCTCTGCCTCCCTCGCTGCCGTCCGCTCTCTCTCCAGCTCCTACAACACAACACTCTCACTTTACAAACTCATGCCTTTCAATATGGTTTTAATCCTTTCCTTGTGTCTAAAACATAGAATCAGAGAGTTAAACCATGATTGTAGCTTAATAATTTAGTAGTTCATTGCTATTCTCATTCTTGAAGTGATAAATCATGTGGATTTTTAACCAATTAAAGATGTTTTAATATGGCCATTAATGGGACATGTTCTGTTTGTCTTTATTGTAAAATCATGTTACACAATGCAACCTATATCTATTATTACTGCCTAAATATGTTTTAACGAACTAGAAACACCTTCATGTTTTTAATGTTTACCAAGATCTCTGTGCTGCCAATCGACAACATCCTACATTATCTGCCATCTGGTGGATTCCCACAAAACAGTGCAATTCTGGTGCTGCCATCTATTGTCTAATACACATAATGGAGCAAACATCTGGCTACTCGCATAGCAGCTCTACGGATTATGGAAAGATGGACAATTATAAAAACTATGTTTAATAAATAAAAAGGGCACACAAATGTACATATATCAGTGCATTATTTTTTAGGCGAGCGATTGCTCTCGCTCCATAGCGTTCGTGCTAATTGCTCATCTAGGGAGCAATTTATCGCTCGCGCTAATTGCCATTACCGCTCACATCACCAGACCTGCTGCACTTGGTGCCCTCTACCGGCAAATTATACACCCATTTGTTTGAAAGAAAGTCTTGTCACGTAAATTAGCGTTGGCACGCAGTTGCCAACATTTCCAGAGCCATGACTTTGAGTTTGCTTATTGCTCAAAGGGATTCTTGTTGGCTCAGCCATCGTTTGACAGTCATAGATCAGTAATCAGCTGCAATTTTCCACACCGGGAAGCGGTGAAATCGAAACCGTGTCACACGATCTCTGCTCGGGTCATGGGTGTGGGCGTCTGTCCCATAAACAAAACAACTTAATCATCTGTATCGTTACACTGCTGTCATTTTCTGTAACATCATCGCTAGTACTTCCTGTCTCAAATGTTTCATCAGCATGCAACTTTTCAATCTGTGCCAACCCTTGATGTCCCGAATTTACCCGATTGAATTAATCTTGCACAATGGATACCGCTATGGCATGGCTAGCCTCAATTGCGCAATGGCGTCACTAGACGGACAAACAAGAACGCCACCTAATGGATAAAAATAAAACTATTAAATCGCTCGCGCTAATTACTTGGCATATTTAGGCGAGCGATTTAACACTCGCCTGGTTTTTTCCAAATGTGAATGTGATGAGATTTCACACAAAATACAAATGTGCTTGCAATCTATTTTCATAAACCAGTATTCTAATCATAAAACATATTTGAGCAATCAGTATGTTATATAGCTTACACAGCATAACATGATTTTACGATAAAAACCACCAAAACATGGTGGTTGACCCTGGGATTTGAAAGATTATTTTTCAATCAACATACCTACTTTATAATGTTCAACAAACACCATCAGTTGCTGATGAGGTACATCTTTTAGATGTCCTATCATTCAACGCATAGCAATTGACTTAACAGCATAAATTAGCCTGATGAGCGTCAAATACATTTACCATTGGATGGCATTTCTGTTTTTATGTGAAAATAATTATGATGATGACCTTAACTGCAATCAAGTGAAAATTGTTGATGCAGTAAGCAGGCTCATAAGAACTGATAACTTTCTCTAAGTGATAAATGTGCAATTGCATGAAATGGATGACCAGTTATGCTTCACTGGTTATTATTCATGATACTGATAGGTATTTAATGAGGCTTTAATTACAATACATTAATATCACCAAAATATTTCAATTAAAATAGACTATCATTTCATCTGCTTCACTTCTGATTTGGGTGGACGATGCAAAGCAAAGAATGTGTCAGTAGCTGCAGCAGTGTTGAAGCAAGCTTAGGATGCCACCAAGTGTTGGTGTTAACACTCCACAGCCTAGCACAAGCACGCCCACAACATGGACATCTTTCACTCAACAGCCATGTGTTAACACTCCACAGCCTAGCACAAGCACGCCCACAACATGGACATCTTTCACTCAACAGCCATCAAACATCCACGTCCTGGATGTTTTAGCTTCAAATTTGTTCTGTTTAAATTACACAAAGCACCTGAAAGTACCTAGTACTGCATATAACATCAGACACAGGAAAGTACTTAGTACTGCATGTAATATCAGATACATGAAAGTACCTAGTACTGCATGTAACATAAGACACATGAAAGTACTTAGTACTGTATGTACCATCAGATACATGAAAGTACCTAGTACTGCATGTACCATCAGATACATGAAAGTACCTAGTACTGCATGTACCATCAGATACATGAAAGTACCTAGTACTGCATGTCACATCAGACACATGAAAGTACCTAGTACTCCATGTAACATCAGACACAGGAAAGTACCTAGTACTGCATGTAACATCAGACACAGGAAAGTACCTAGTACTCCATGTAACATCAGACACAGGAAAGTACCTAGTACTCCATGTAACATCAGACACAGGAAAGTATCTAGTACTGCATGTAACATCAGACACAGGAAAGTACCTAGTACTGCATGTAACATCAGACGCATGAAAGTACCTAGTACTCCATGTAACATCAGATACAGGAAAGTACCTAGTACTGCATGTAACATCAGACACAGGAAAGTACTTAGTACTGTATGTACCATCAGATACATGAAAGTACCTAGTACTGCATGTACCATCAGATACATGAAAGTACCTAGTACTCCATGTAACATCAGACACAGGAAAGTACCTAGTACTGCATGTAACATCAGACACAGGAAAGTACCTAGTACTCCATGTAACATCAGACACAGGAAAGTACCTAGTACTCCATGTAACATCAGACACAGGAAAGTACCTAGTACTCCATGTAACATCAGACACAGGAAAGTACCTAGTACTCCATGTAACATCAGACACAGGAAAGTATCTAGTACTGCATGTAACATCAGACACAGGAAAGTACCTAGTACTCCATGTAACATCAGACACAGGAAAGTACCTAGTACTGCATGTAACATCAGACACAAGAAAATACCTAGTACTGCATGTAACATCAGACACATGAAAGTACCTAGTACTGCATGTAACATCAGACACATGAAAGTACCTAGTACTGCATGTAATATCAGACACATGAAAGTACCTAGTACTCCATGTAACATCAGACACAGGAAAGTACCTAGTACTGCATGTAACATCAGACACAGGAAAGTACCTAGTACTGCATGTAACATCAGACACAGGAAAGTACCTAGTACTCCATGTAACATCAGATACAGGAAAGTACCTAGTACTGCATGTAACATCAGACGCATGAAAGTACCTAGTACTCCATGTAACATCAGATACAGGAAAGTACCTAGTACTGCATGTAACATCAGACACAGGAAAGTACTTAGTACTGCATGTAACATCAGACACAGGAAAGTACTTAGTACTGCATGTAATATCAGACACATGAAAGTATCTAGTACTGCATGTAACATCAGACACAGGAAAGTACATAGTACCGCATGTAATCTCAGATATATGAAAGTACCTAGTACTGCATGGAACATCAGACACATGAAAGTACCTAGTACTGCATGTAACATCAGACACATGAAAGTACCTAGTACTGCATGTGATATCAGACACATGAAAGTACCTAGTACTGCATGTGACATCAGATACATGAAAGTACTTAGTACTGCATGTAACATCAGACACAGGAAAGTACTTAGTACTGTATGTAATATCAGATACATGAAAGTACCATATACTGTATGTAACATCAGACACAGGAAAGTACTTAGTACTGCATGTAATATCAGATATATGAAAGTATCTAGTACTGCATGTAATATCAGACACAGGAAAGTACTTAGTGCTCCATGTAATATCAGATATATGAAAGTACCTAGTACTGCATGTAACATCAGACACAGGCAAGTACTTAGTACTGCATGTAATATCAGATATATGAAAGTACCCAGTACTGCATGTAACAGCAGACACAGGAAAGTAGTTAGTACTCCATGTAATATCAGATACATGAAAGTACCTAGTACTGCATGTGACATCAGATACACGAAAGTACCTAGTACTGCATGTAACATCAGATACAAGAAAGTACCTAGTACTGCATGTGACATCAGACACATGAAAGTACCTAGTACTGCATGTGACATCACACATGAAAGTATCTAGTACTGCATGTGATATCAGACATATGAAAGTACCTAGTACTGCATGTAACATCAGATACATGAAAGTACCTAGTACTGCATGTAACATCAGACACATGAAAGTACCTAGTACTGCATGTGACATCAGATACATGAAAGTACCTAGTACTGCATGTGATATCAGACACATGAAAGTACCTAGTATTGCATGTAACATCAGATACATGAAAGTACCTTGTACTGCATGTAACATCAGACACATATTATCTACTAAAAAGAAACCAATGAAAAAGAAATACATCGACCATTTCTACATAACATAAAACAACAACAAGCAAACTTGGTTTTACTGAAGTTTTCTCTGCTATATGTATAAAAACAAATGGATAATAACTGCTGGCCATTTATACCGCCTACATCCATATCGCAGACACTACCACCTACATCCATATCGCAGACACTACCGCCTACATCCATATCGCAGACACTATTGCAGAAGCAACTTAAAGGCAACTAATATGAACCGAGAATAGGATGAAATGCTTAATTATGATAAGATGACATAACAGAACACCCGAGATTAAAAAACAGAAACAACTGAACCATGGAGTGCAGAAAGAAGCAAACAGACAACATACGGACAATGCACGAACAAACACGTCTTACATGGACGGCCTTCTTAACCCTCTGAAGCTCATCGCTGACTTGTGTAAGTTCCAAGGTTTTCTTTTCGAGACCGACACCCAACTGTATTGAATTGTCTGCACGTTTCTCCGCCTGTGCTAAGGCATCCATCACCTTCCAGTTTCTGTTGCGGAGAGTCTATGAGGGGAGAGGGTTAACCATACAATCACTGTATGTTTATAGGGGGAGAGGGTTAACCATACAATCACTGCATGTTTACAGGGGAGGGTTAACAATACAATCATTGCAAGAATATGGGAGGAGAGGGTTAACAATACAATCACTGCAAGAGTATGAGGGAGAAAGGTTAACCATACAATCACTGCAAAAGTATGAGGGGAGACAGTTAACCATACAATCACTGCAAGTGTACGGGGAGAGGGTTAACTATATAATCACTGCAAGTGTATGGGGACAGTTAATCATACAATCACTGCATGTTTACAGGGGGAGAGGGTTAACCATACAATCACTGCATGCTTACAAGGGGAGAGGCTTAATCATACAACCACTTCATGTTTACAAGGGGAGAGGGTTAATCATACAACCACTGCATGTTTACAGGGGGAGAGGGTTAACCATGCAATCAGTGCATGTTTACAGGGGGATGGTTAACAATACAATTACGGCATGTGTCTTATATTTCTCTTTAATATCTACGACTGTGAAAGACATAAATTGGACAAGCAGGTATAAGACTAACTGGTCTGCATCCTAGTCCTTTTTCTTGTTTAATATGTTGTGGTGTGCAGTTAAGTGCAAACTAAACGGAATGTGTGGAGCAAATAACACAATGAATCAAACAAAATCTGCAGTGAAGACAACACGATGAAAAGAATATGAATGCACCCAGGGTTCCGATTCACCAAGAGTGACTTTGAGTGATACCCAGGGCTCAGTGGTGACATTGTCACACTGAAGACACGGGCCACTGTTACAAGTTGGAACTGGTCTGTGCTCAGTTAGCAGTATCAAATATCAATTGTTCATCACAATGCATCTGATAAACAAAACTCTGACAGATTAAAATCCAATTGTCTAAACTCCAGTATTCGGGGGAACATAGTCTTATCCACTTGTGCTAACTGCTGACTGACTCAAGAAAGAAGTAACTTTGACGCATCACAAGTAATGAATATTAGCTGTTAACCACACAAGTATGTAATAAACTACAGCTGACGTACTAAAATGACAAAACACTACTTGTGAACTGGATATATATTCTATATAGAAGGACTCGCAAATCAATGGCAACTAACAGCTATGAACAAGCAGTCGTAAAAACTACCTGTTGGGAAAAGTTCCAGGCACGAAACTACCTGGTATGCACAATTTATGATACTTGCACACATGCACGTGTTGAGGTAACCAAATTTTGTTAACCATCAATTGATTAATTACCTTTCAACAACACACATTTGGCCGTTTTCCAAAAAAACGTTCTGTCTGGATATATCTCCTTCATAACCACACAACACTAAATGTCACCTTTCACCTTACATCTTACATTACATAACTACTTCGTGTATAAAAACTAACAGCCAGACACGTAAATGACACCCTTAGACAAACAACTAAACACATGGTTGAGTATAGACATATAGTTGAGTGTACAGTTGGTATGTCGAGTGCCACCACCTCTGTCTTTAACCACACCAAACCACCGAGAGAAGACCAGTGCCAAGCCCTGCAGTAGGAGACTACTCACATCATTCTTCTTCCTCTGAGTGTCCAGTTCGTCCTGTAGAGTCTGCAGCGACACCGTCCGCCCGGCCAGCTCCGCACGCACTCGCTCCAGCTCCATGTCATTCTCAGACATTCTGCAGTAAAGAGGGACTGGGTGTAGAGGAGGATAGGAGCACCACAGGGCTCCAAATATGATGGTTAGGAGTTGCAGAATATCCATAATTTCAACACATTACTAACATCTTGCAAAATCCTAAACTTGCTTTTCTCAAAGAGACTCGAGTTAGTTGCATGAGAGGTTTAGAGGTAAACAGTCCATGGACCAGTGGGACTGGTAGAATAATTATATACAAACACTGCTTGTAGTAATGGGACCAGTGAGACTGGTAGAATAACTATATACAAACACTGCTTGTAGTAATGGGACCAGTGGGACTGGTAGAATAACTTACAAACACTGCTTGTAGTAATGGATGCAGCAGAACAATAGGACTAATAATAGTAATAATATAAAAGTTGTAGTTAAAGTGATGGAACGTTAATCGTTCCTGCCCCGTTGAAATGGAGACCACACACACAACGCAATTGACAATTTATTTGAAACGTCAGCAAATCTGCTGCTTGGTCATAAAAAACATACAGAAAAGTAGACAGAAGGTGGCAGCACTCACAGTTTCTGCTGCTGCTCCAGCTGCGCTCGGACTTGTTCGGCGTTGACGTCTGCGCCACCTGCCGACTGCTGAACTGCACTAACAGTTGTTTTTTGCGCTGCGTCCAGCTGGTTCATCATTGATGCATTCTCCTGCATCAGTTGCTGTGGACAGAAGAGTTGCCTTATTTGTCTACTGCAGATCTCACAGTGATCCTAACTCTTCTTATTTGTCTACTGCAGGTCTCACAGTGATCCTAACTCTTCTTATTTGTCTACTGCAGGTCTCACAGTGATCCTAACTCTTCTTATTTGTCTACTGCAGGTCTCACAGTGATCCTAACTCTTCTTATTTGTCTACTGCAGGTCTCACAGTGATCCTAACTCTTCTTATTTATTTCCTGCAGGTCTCACAGTGATCCTAACTCTTCTTATTTGTCTACTGCAGGTCTCACAGTGATCCTAACTCTTCTTATTTATCTCCTGCAGGTCTCACAGTGATCCTAACTCTTCTTATTTATCTCCTGCAGGTCTCACAGTGATCCTAACTCTTCTTATTTGTCTACTGCAGGTCTCACAGTGATCCTAACTCTTCTTATTTATCTCCTGCAGGTCTCACAGTGATCCTAACTCTTCTTATTTATCTCCTGCAGGTCTCACAATGATCCTAACTCTTCTTATTTGTCTACTGCAGGTCTCACAGTGATCCTAACTCTTCTTATTTGTCTACTGCAGGTCTCACAGTGATCCTAACTCTTCTTATTTATCTCCTGCAGGTCTCACAGTGATCCTAACTCTTCTTATTTATCTCCTGCAGGTCTCACAGTGATCCTAACTCTTCTTATTTATCTCCTGCAGGTCTCACAGTGATCCTAACTCTTCTTATTTGTCTACTGCAGGTCTCACAGTGATCCTAACTCTTCTTATTTGTCTACTGCAGGTTTCACAGTGATCCTAACTCTTCTTATTTGTCTATTGCAGGTCTCACAGTGATCCTAACTCTTCTTATTTGTCTACTGCAGATCTCACAGTGATCCTAACTCTTCTTATTTGTCTACTGCAGATCTCACAGTGATCCTAACTCTTCTTATTTGTCTACTGCAGATCTCACAGTGATCCTAACTCTTCTTAATGAAAATATAATTTTCCCTGAACAAAATGACAACACGCAGTGTTTTACAATGGTCTATGGGCTCCTCTGTATCCACCCAAACCAACCTATTTATCTCAAACCAATGCTTAAAATGTCAATAAAAATTTGTTCCCAAGGATTGTTGTACCCATGTGAATGTGCTTCATAGTTACTAAAATATCAAATTTCTCTTCCCAACTGTTCCCTGTTTGAATCACAAGCTAACAATCACACACACCAGGACTTGTTCACCAGCATACTGAGTCAGAGTCAGATAGCAATACTTCAATCACAATGAGCCCGGAAGAAACAAGTGTTCCAGGTGACTACAGCTTATGATATATCTATGCACGCTCAGTACAAGGTTACATCAGCAGCATTCAGTGTCTATATATCTATGCACGCTCAGTACAAGGTTACATCAGCAGCATTCAGTTTGTCTATATATCTATGCACGCTCAGTACAAGGTTACATCAGCAGCATTCAGTTTGTCTATATATCTATGCACGCTCAGTACAAGGTTACATCAGCAGCATTCAGTTTGTCTATATATCTGTGCACGCTCAGTACAAGGTTACATCAGCAGCATTCAGTATGTCTATATATCGATGCACGCTCAGTACAAGGTTACATCAGTAGCATTCAGTATGTCTATATATCTATGCACGCTCAGTACAAGGTTACATCAGCAGCATTCAGTTTGTCTATATATCTATGCACGCTCAGTACAAGGTTACATCAGCAGCATTCAGTATGTCTATATATCTATGCACGCTCAGTACAAGGTTACATCAGCAGCATTCAGTTTGTCTATATATCTTCTTTTTTTGTTTTTATAATCTGCAGATTTCTAGAATCATTTCTTCATGATGTGGATAAGCTAATGTTATCAGTGGAAGAAAAACTGTCATATGATGTTAATTTCCGTATAAATCATAATATAAGTCAAACAGAATCAACAATCACGTTGATATTTCACAGTATAATAAAACAGCTCCAAACCATCAGAGTTGTCTCCAAAGTGGGCGTGTCTAATACACTGTCTATGGTGTCATAATGTCATGGTAGGGAGTGGCAGGATAATGTGACCACACATATGTATTAATTAGAAAGAAATGAAGTTTAGTCACCTGCAGTTCCTGGTCTTTCTGTGCAATCACTCGTCCCTCTTCACCAGCCTTGAGCTCCAGCGTGGCCACCTTCGAGGCAGCCTCGCTCCGCCGCACCTCGGCCTCCTAGTGACAAAACAAGGTACTACGATCACAAACCCAACCCTAGCTCCACACCCCCACCCTAGCTCCACACCCCGAACTCCAGCTCTACACCCCCAACTCTAGCTCCAAAACCCCAACCTTACCTCCACACCCCCACCCTAGCTCCACATCTCCAACCCTAGCTCTACACCCTAACCTTAGCTCCACACACCCACCTTGGATACAGCCTCATGACTACAACACTAGGTACTTCAACCGGATCACAACAGCTACTGTTGTTAGTCATGTGACCATGTAACAACACTGGTTGACACACTACACTAAATTTCACAAATAGAAAACTACTTGTTTTTATGTTTCGAAGTGATTTTGTGCCCTGGATCAGATCCTGAATCCATCGAGATAAGTGGCCCGACCCACCTCTATGAGAGTAGGACAGAATGACAGAACTTGACAGGTAGAAGACTCGTCAAAAGAGGGGAACAGAGCAATGTGGTAAGTGACCAGTGTGGAGGGAGGTATTGTGCACTGACCTTGAGTTTCTTCTGGACGGCGGTCAAGTTGTCCATGTCCTGGGCACGAGCTGCCTCGAGACCCTGCATCTTCTGCTGCAGGGCCGCCAGCTCCTGTTCCGCTCTGCCACTTGCCTGTTTCATCTTTTCCATGTCCTGTCGTATCGTTTGCGCCTTGTGTGACTCGCGACGCAACTCTTCCGTCGTCTCGTTCAACTTCTTCGACAGCACCGCCTCGGTGTCACGCTGAAATGATTTACCCAACAAGTTAGATCACACCTTCAACATACTAGCACGTCCCCTGAGAAGGCATTACTTGAATGGTCACTGTTTCTAAACACTGTATGAGATCAAATGTTACTAAATCACACTGAAGTATGAAGTCTACATTAGATGTTGAGTGGCAAGGTCTTCATGAAGACCACTGTCCTAAACAGTTAACTGTAAAATTACTTGGACATCTAAACACTGGGGCTCATTAAAACACATTTGGATAATAAATGTTTGAATAGATATACTCTATGACACATCACAGTTACAAACTGTTGACTTTGTACATTTTTTTACTGAAATTAATTGCTCTCTTTTAGTAACCATGTCTGTTTCATTATCTGGAATCACCCTCTGACGCCAGGGGTGGTTCACTGAATCACCCTCTCAGGCCAATGGTGGTTTATTGAATCACCCTTTGAGGCCAGGGGTGATTCATTGAATCACCCTCCCAGGCCAGGGTGGGAACCAGTCAACTTCAAAGCACTTTGCAGATACTCATGTACTTTGGTGTGGAGTGTGGGAACCAGTCAACTTCAAAGCACCTTGCAGGTACTTATGTCTGTCCCCCCAATATGTGCAGCTGTTTAGTATTTGAAAATTGTGTTTACAATTTGACCAGTTCATCTTAAGATGTTGATAACATTATTCCTTCATCAGCCGACCATGAGACAGAGTAAATGACATGGACCTGTGCAGCCTCCAGTTTGGCGATCTGGTCCTTGTAGCCGTTGATCTTGCTGTCCATGTTCTTCTTCAGGTTCTCAGCAGCGTTTGTCTTCAATACGTTCTTCGTCAGCTCATCCTGCATGATCTTGAGTTGCTTCTTCAGGTTGTCGATGTCCACACCACCCGACGCCACTCTGTCACAGCCACGCAATCATGTCAACAACAACCAATGTCCACACCACTCTGTCACACAGCCACGCAATCATGTCAACAACAACCAATGTCCACACCACTCTGTTACACAGCCACGCAATCATGTCAACAACAACCAATGTCCACACCACTCTGTCACACAGCCACGCAATCATGTCAACAACAACCAATGTCCACACCACTCTGTCACAGAGCCACGCAATCATGTCAACAACAACCAATGTCCACACCACTCAGTCACACAGCCACGCAATCATGTCAACAACAAACAATGTCCACATCACTCTGTCACACAGCCATGCAATCATGTCAACAACAACCAATGTCCACACCACTCTGTCACACAGCCACACAATCATGTCAACAACAACCAATGTCCATACCACTCTGTCACACAGCCACGCAATCATGTCAACAACAACCAATGTCCATACCACTCTGTCACACAGCCACGCAATCATGTCAACAACAACCACTGTCACACAGCCACGTAATCATGTCAACAACAACCAATGTCCACACCACTCTGTCATACAGCCACGCAATCATGTCAACAACAACCAATGTCCACACTACTCTGTCACACAGCCACGTAATCATGTCAACAACAACCAATGTCCATACCACCCTGTCATACAGCCACGCAATCATGTCAACAACAACCAATGTCCACACCACTCTGTCACACAGCCACGCAATCATGTCAACAACAACCAATGTCCATACCACTCTGTCACACAGCCATGCAATCATGTCAACAACAACCAATGTCCATACCACCCTGTCACACATTCATGTCAACAAAAACCAATGTCCACACCACTCTGTCACACAGCCACGCAATCATGTCAACAACAACCAATGTCCACACCACTCTGTCACACAGCCACGCAATCATGTCAACAACAACCAATGTCCATACCACTCTGTCACACAGCCACGCAATCATGTCAACAACAACCAATGTCCATACCACCCTGTCACACAATCATGTCAACAAAAACCAATGTCCACACCACTCTGTCACACAGCCATGCAATCATGTCAACAACAACCAATGTCCACACCACCCTGTCACACAGCCACGCAATCATGTCAACAACAACCAATGTCCATACCACCCTGTCACACAGCCACGCAATCATGTCAACAACAACCAATGTCCATACCACCCTGTCACACAGCCACGCAATCATGTCAACAACAACCAATGTCCACACCACTCTGTCACACAGCCACGCAATCATGTCAACAACAACCAATGTCGACACTACTCTGTCACACAGTCATGCAATCATGTCAACAACAACCAATGTCCATACCACCCTGTCAAACAGCCACGCAATCATGTCAACAACAACCAATGTCCATACCACCCTGTCACACAGCCACGCAATCATGTCAACAACAACCAATGTCCACACTACTCTGTCACACAGCCATGCAATCATGTCAACAACAACCAATGTCCACACCACTCATGTCACACAGCCATGCAATCATGTCAACAACAACCAATGTCCACATTACTCTGTCACACAACCATGCAATCATGTCAACAACAACCAATGTCCATACCACCCTGTCACACAGCCACGCAATCATGTCAACAACAACCAATGTCCATACCACCCTGTCACACAGCCACGCAATCATGTCAACAACAACCAATGTCCACACCACTCTGTCACACAGCCACGCAATCATGTCAACAACAACCAATGTCCACACTACTCTGTCACACAGTCATGCAATCATGTCAACAACAACCAATGTCCACACCACTCTGTCACACAGCCATGCAATCATGTCAACAACAACCAATGTCCATACCACCCTGTCAAACAGCCACGCAATCATGTCAACAACAACCAATGTCCATACCACCCTGTCACACAGCCACGCAATCATGTCAACAACAACCAATGTCCACACTACTCTGTCACACAGCCATGCAATCATGTCAACAACAACCAATGTCCACACCACTCATGTCACACAGCCATGCAATCATGTCAACAACAACCAATGTCCATACCACTCTGTCACACAGCCATGCAATCATGTCAACAACAACCAATGTCCATACCACCCTGTCACACAGCCACGCAATCATGTCAACAACAACCAATGTCCATACCACCCTGTTACACAGCCATGCAATCATGTCAACAACAACCAATGTCCATACCACTCTGTCACACAGCCATGCAATCATGTCAACAACAACCAATGTCCACACCACTCATGTCACACAGCCACGCAATCATGTCAACAACAACCAATGTCCACACCACTCTGTCACACAGCCACGCAATCATGTCAACAACAACCAATGTCCACACCACTCTGTCACACAGCCATGCAATCATGTCAACAACAACCAATGTCCACATTACTCTGTCACACAGCCATGCAATCATGTCAACAACAACCAATGTCCATACCACCCTGTCACACAGCCACACAATCATGTCAACAACAACCAATGTCCATACCACCCTGTCACACAGCCACGCAATCATGTCAACAACAACCAATGTCCACACCACTCTGTCACACAGCCACGCAATCATGTCAACAACAACCAATGTCCACACTACTCTGTCACACAGTCATGCAATCATGTCAACAACAACCAATGTCCACACCACTCTGTCACACAGCCATGCAATCATGTCAACAACAACCAATGTCCATACCACTCTGTCACACAGCCATGCAATCATGTCAACAACAACCAATGTCCATACCACCCTGTCAAACAGCCACGCAATCATGTCAACAACAACCAATGTCCATACCACCCTGTCACACAGCCACGCAATCATGTCAACAACAACCAATGTCCACACTACTCTGTCACACAGCCATGCAATCATGTCAACAACAACCAATGTCCATACCACCCTGTCACACAGCCACGCAATCATGTCAACAACAACCAATGTCCACACTACTCTGTCACACAGTCATGCAATCATGTCAACAACAACCAATGTCCACACCACTCTGTCACACAGCCATGCAATCATGTCAACAACAACCAATGTCCACACCACTCTGTCACACAGCCACGCAATCATGTCAACAACAACCAATGTCCACACTACTCTGTCACACAGTCATGCCATCATGTCAACAACAACCAATGTCCACACCACTCTGTCACACAGCCATGCAATCATGTCAACAACAACCAATGTCCATACCACTCTGTCACACAGCCATGCAATCATGTCAACAACAACCAATGTCCATACCACCCTGTCAAACAGCCACGCAATCATGTCAACAACAACCAATGTCCATACCACTCTGTCACACAGCCACGCAATCATGTCAACAACAACCAATGTCCACACCACTCTGTCACACAGCCATGCAATCATGTCAACAACAACCAATGTCCACACCACTCATGTCACACAGCCATGCAATCATGTCAACAACAACCAATGTCCACACTACTCTGTCACACAGTCATGCAATCATGTCAACAAGCAAGGTTTTAACTACAAAAGGTGCTTTTTATGTCATTCTTTCTCTGTATGTTTTAGTTTAGTTAGCCAAATTTCAGCAACTTTTTGATTAAGCAGTGTTCAGTAGTAAATTATAAGTAGCTATAAAATTTAGTGTTTCAGTGTTATCATGCCATGACACAGTCGCACTCACTGGCTTGCTGTCATTGTTTCCTTCAGCTGCTTGTTCTCGCTGCGTAGCTGTGCCACTAGCGCCCTCTGGTCCTCGCCGCCGACACTAGCCTTCAACTGGTCGAGCTGCATGCGTGTGGTCTGTACCTCAGTCGTGTGTTGGTCGTGTGTCGCTTGCATGCGTGCGTGCAGGGCCTCGATCTCATGACTCTGAAGCAATAGTCACATCAGAAGGCAGACAAAGACAGGCACTGCCAGACAGACCGACAGACACAGGCACTACCAGACAGACAGACAGACACAGGCACTACCAGACAAACAGACAGACACAGGCACTGCCAGACAGACACAAGCACTGCCATGCCAAACAGACAGACACAGGCACTGTCAGACAGAGAGACACAGTGCCTAGACAGACAGATACAGGCGTGGACAGACAGACACAGGCACTGCCAGACAGACAGATGGACGGACAGACAAATACACTGCTAGACATACAGATGGATGAATGGTGCACGGACGGACGGACAGACACATGGACAAGCTGCCAGATGGACAGCCAGACAGACAAACGGACAGACAGACTCATATGGACACATTACCATGTGATGATGCAGAATGCTTCACTGACAGACATACACCAACGTACAGAGCTGGTTTCAATTATGTAATTGATTGGAAGTAAAACAAGCTTTAACAGCAAGTTGTTGCTTAGAATCTCCCGACAAAACGGGTCTGTTGACACTGTACAGTGTAGCATCGATTTTGTGTGTGTGGCGCCATCTGTTGGATACAGAATGTCTCATGCAGTGCCATCTTGCCAACAATCCATTTGCCGACATGAATAATATTTACATTATCACGTAACTAGCATTCAATGCATATTAGCAACAAATTATTTTTTATAAATGTTCACACTGGATGCAGGAAACAGGTATATTATTGAATGAATGAGTGAATGAATGAATGAAAGTTTATTCAACAACAACGTAATACATGCACAGTATGGTGTGCTGAAAAGGTATATTATTAAGATTCTCCATCAGTAAACTGACCATACAGCTTATCTGTCTGCCAATTACTGCAACACACTGTAAATTACAGATGAATAATTAAAATATTATTTTTGTACCGATGAATAAAATGCTGTTTTGGTGCTATGCACTAGCTGTGCTGCCAAATGTAATGATACTGGGCACTAAAATATTTAGAATGAAATACTATGCAATCATTACTAAATACTTGTTTTATACAAACAACAACTTGGGTGCAGACAAAGCTGCTGATTAAATAGCCCTTTCTGCAGGGTGTTTCTCATTATATTAATACAACAGGCATGGTATTGTTCTTCATGCATTTTTACAGTCTTCTTAGCAAAGTTTAAATCATTCATTAATGAAGTCGCACCATAGAACAACCATAGCACATTTTGACATGCCAATTTCATGGTGATGAAGTCAGCAGATATTTTGTAATTTTAAATATTGATTACATTTACTAAACAAATGTTATTATTAAACAAAACTGTGCCATATGAAATAGACTGCCTCATTACCAGTGGCAATGAGAGAGACAGCTGTAAGTCACCTGTGAAGTGATGCGGTCGTGGGAATGTTTCTCAAGCTGGGCATACTTCTGATTCTCCTGAGCCAACTCCTGTTTCAACGCCTTCACCTGGGTGTTGGCTGCCATCGCCCGCGACTGCTCTGTAACACACGTTACTGAATGATGTACTCTATAACACACGTTACTGAATTATTTAGTCTGTAATGCACATGTTACTATGCATTCTGTAACACATATTACTGAATAATTTACTCTGTAACCTATGCTACTGAATGATCTACATAGTAACACAAACATTATTTAATCATTTACTTTGTAATATGCATGTTACTGAATGACTGATCTGCTGAACCAGGGATAGACTTTGTAACAGGCATGGTACCGAAATTACCTGTTCAACCAAGGATATAATCCTTAACATAATAAAAAGAGTAATTTTTGAAGGAAGCAAATCGATAGCTTGTAGAATCTTAATCTGGTGCACAACAGAGCTGTCAGGAACAGATCAGGAGATTCTGAAAGGTATTTACATACTTCCTCTAAAATGAACAATAGCCAAGTTTCAGCCTGCCCACAGGTACTGATGACACATGCTAAACTGTGCATTTACTTGTCACTGTAAACCCGTTATGATTTATATTTCTTTCACATCTGATGTAACAATGTTCACTTCAAGAAGATTAATTTTATTCAGGCTACTTAAATGTATTTTATCAAGCAAAAAAATGCCAGTTAATTCACATTCAACTACATGTATATAATATGTGCCGCATCTTTCAGTTATTAAAAGCCAAACACCATCTGTAAAGCTAAGACCCCTTGAGAATAATTCAAAACAATCTAGGCCCACTCTTGTTGTCACCCACTCTTGCTGTCACCCACTCTTGTTGTCACCCACTCTTGTTGTCACCACTCTTGTTGTCACCCACTCTTGTTGCCACCCACTCTTGTTGTCACCCACTCTTGTTGTCCCGCAGTGATTAAACCGTAGCATAAACATACAACCTATTTGATAACATTATTTTGATTGCTCAGTAACCGATTACTTACTTAAGTAGACTCAGTCCCAAAATTACTTATGTTCTATAATACTAGACTGAACGTAGTCTGGCCTGGGTGATAAAGGCTCTAAATTGTAAAAATTAATGTTTTAACATGTTTTTTTAATTTCCATTTGTAATGTGTTCTGATGATGACACTTATCAAACATACATGCATTAGATCAAACATATATTGGCACTTGGATGAATGTTTAACAGATGGCACATCGATTGATGGCCATGTGACTTCGTTTATAGCAAGCAATGGGGAATCTGTTGTAAATGGCACAGTACTCGTCTCAAACTTATAACTAGTGTCAGCAACAGGTCAAACAGGTGTCAGTTGTCCAGGCAACACAAATTTAATTTAATTAACCCGTACTATTGTCTGTGGGCATGCCTGTCACGGTCACTAGTTATTTGGGTTGGCTCGATGAGCGGTCATTAAAAATAACTCTAAGAGAGGCGGACGTGAATAATCTAGTGATATACCGCTGATAATGTCAATAAAATTAATAGTGACCATAATGATGTTTCGCCAAATAGTGAACTGTTTCTGTCAGACCAACTATCAGGTAGTGGGGTAGACATCCTCAATCAATGCTCTATCATTCATGAGATAGAAATATACCCATGTGTTTTGATGTCATTTGATGTGCGTGCTGACTATTTGTAGTTGGTGTCATGTGATTAAATAATGGCATAAGTTATGAGAACAAACAAAACATAAAGCTGACATGGGTTTCTTAGGGAGCCGAATAGTGGGATAATTCAATTTGTGCAGAGGTGGTATAGAGTGGAGTGGGCCAGAGGACAGTCTTTGGTTGGGGTTGTGATGCTCCAGTGCAGGCCAGGGGTGTATGTAAGTGTTGCAATGTCTCTCCCATGGTTTCACGTCTAATAATATATTTTATTTAATATAGCGCCAGATCTAATTATAAATTGTTCGTGGCGCTTTACAACATGTAGAACCCCCTAGGATATCAATGTCCACTACAAGTCCAACCAACTGTCCACCTTGTTAATATGGCAGTGGCTTGTGTTGGCCCGTCATTTGCTGATAACCATCTTCACGACAATGGCAACTCACTGGTCACAGGCACAACCAGCAAACAATGACCGTGTCCACGTATACAATGGTACCAGATGGTGGCATATTCTCAAGTCATGACGTTGTGCATTATGCATGACCTGGCAACTCCACACGGCAGTCTGCATAATGCATTCTGCTGCGTACACATTGTGCAGCGTCTGTCTAAATGTACACTTCATTCACATTTTCACCAACTCTCTCACAATAAAGTCAATGCTAGACATTATAAATTTACTTTTCATCAACATTTTGTGCATTTCACTAGTTACCTAGTACTAAAGCTGTTGTAAATTTACAATTCATTATCTATACTGAAGTCAGTGCAATGCAGCTGGTTGTTGTAAATTTACATTTCATCATTACGTGATGTGCATCTTTTTTATTCAGACACTGTACAACATCTCACGTAAACTTCAACGTCATTACCACTTTCACAATTGAAGACACACCCTTTACACATGCCACTGAATAAATATAAACCTACAGTAATATGACCATGCTGGTGTGTGACACTCAACATTCTAAAAGGAGTCTTTTCTGCAGCAAATATGGCACTGTAAACATGAAACTACATTAATCTTTTTGTTTATAATGCCACAGAAGTTTCGGTGAAATCATTTCAACTTGTTCCAACTTAACAAAGACCCTAGTTTACTCCACTTTCAATGCCTAAAAACGGATGCCATGTTCAGGTCACTGACCCACAAGTAACATCAACAAAGAGGTGAAACCACCAAGGGCTTAAAATGTGGACTACCAAACTGTGAGTGGGTGGCTATGAGACTATCACTGAGACAATCTGTTGACCAGACAGCAGCAGAGAAAGATGAAGTCACGGTCATGGAGCCTAACAATAGCTGCAGGTGACAGCAAACAGCAAAAACACAACTTATGATGTAAAAGAAAGGACAGACACACGTTGGGAGGAGACTAAATCAATCTTGGAAGTTGCATTTATTTTTAGATCAGATCGTCAAAAAAACTTATACATCAACAGAGAAAGATGCCCCTGGAAGGAGTTAATAATGAATGGTTAATTACGGCATTGCTTTGTGAAAGTGCCTCTGCCAACACTTTCTTGTTAGATTAATCAGAGCAAAGACAGCTGTCGAAGGAACCAAAATTACAGAGGATGTGACGTTTACAGAGATTTCCTGCTAGATATGAAGGCCAAAGGGCAAGGAAGAGACTGACTGAACACCAACACCTATAAATACTCTCAATGCAAACTCCACAACTGAATCCACGACTGTAAGAGGTCGGTGTTCAGCTGTAAGAGGTCGGTGTTCAGCTGTAAGAGGTCGGTGTTCAGCTGTATCCAAGTCAACATTCCTCTGAGTTTTTTGTAATTTATTGAGCCAGGATAACCGTGGGACAAGTGTGGTAGCTAAGGGCTGGACTGTTGGTTCCTACATGGTGTAACAACAGTGACATGTTGACTGTGACACAGGCTGGCAGAGTCTAGTGTCTCACAGGGGCTAGTGTCACAGGCTGACAGGGTCTAGTGTCTCACAGGCTGACATTGTCTAGTGTCTCACACGCTTACAGGGGCTAGTGTCACTGGTTGAGGCTGACAGGGTCTAGTGTCTCACAGGCTGACAAGGTCTAGTGTCACGGGTTGAGGCTGACAGGGTCTAGTGTCTCACAGGCTGACAGGGGCTAGTGTCACAGGCTGACAGGGTTTAGTATTTCACAGGCTTACATGAGCTAGTGTCTCACAGGCTGACAGGGTCTAGTGTCACAGGTTGAGGCTGACAGGGTCTAATGTCTCACAGGCTCCTTTGTTTTCCATGTAACTATATATAACTCTAGTGAACTAGTGGTGAACACTTACCTTCCTGCAGGGCTTTTTCCTTCTCTGACAACTGCTTCTTAAGTCCAAGAACTGGGTCAACGTCACTCTTTGTCATCTTCTGTGGAACAGAACCGATGACAAGATAGTCACATCAGTTATTAAACAACACAATTACAGCCTACGTTATTTTTAAAGGCACTATATCAATTTAATTATGTAGCCATGTAGTATTATCTCAATATTACGTTAAGCACAATCTCTTGCCAAACAATCTCTCTAGTAGAGCACATTTTGTGATTCAAAGATTAATATTATTCAAAGTTTTCCCAGTGCATTTTATCGAGTTGAGTCTTCATGCACCCAAGAGCAATAACAACCATCATCATAACTTGCAAATTACTAGTGCAACTAACAGCTGAACTCTGCCCACCTTAGTCCAGTCAGAGGCCCCAGTCTGCACTGACAACACCTCTATAATGGTCCTCACATCCACAATGGTGAGTTTGGTCGACTGAATCACCTCCAACATTCTCTGGCCATCCACAGACACCGTCTCTGAAACACAGCAAGACTGCACTCAGTTGCTGTCTCTATCACCTTCAGTTGCTGGCTCTATCACCTTGAGTCGCTGGCTCTACGGCCCTCAGTCAATGGCTCTATCACCCTCAGTCCCTGGCAATATCACCCTCAGTCAAGGCTCTATTGTCCGCAGTCAATGGCTCTATTACCCTCAGTCGCTGACTCTATTGCCCTCAGTTCACAGCTCTATTGCCGTCAGTCAATGGCTCTATTGCAGCCAGTTGCTGGTCAGTATGTGTGGTTCATTCTCCAACCAACAAGGACAATACGGAAAATAAACGGTTTTGGTAGGACCCACTACTAAATGTTAATTAGACATTAAGTCTAATCTAACCTCTAGTTACGTATGACCACAGTGAGTGAGGTCGCCACACCTCTAGTGATGTATGACCACAGTGAGTGAGGTCGCCACACCTCCAGTTACGTATGACCACAGTGAGTGAGGTCGCCACACCTCCAGTTACGTATGACCACAGTGAGTGAGGTCGCCACACCTCTAGTGACGTATGACCACAGTGAGTGAGGTCGCCACACCTCCAGTTACGTATGACCACAGTGAGTGAGGTCGCCACACCTCCAGTTACGTATGACCACAGTGAGTGAGGTCGCCACACCTCTAGTGACGTATGACCACAGTGAGTGAGGTCGCCACACCTCCAGTTACGTATGACCACAGTGAGTGAGGTCGCCACACCTCTAGTGACGTATGACCACAGTGAGTGAGGTCGCCACACCTCCAGTTACGTATGACCACAGTGAGTGAGGTCGTCACACCTCTAGTTACGTATGACCACAGTGAGTGAGGTCGCCACACCTCTAGTTACGTATGACCACAGTGAGTGAGGTCGCCACACCTCTAGTTACGTATGACCACAGTGAGTGAGGTCGCCACACGTCTAGTTACTTATGACCACAGTGAGTGAGGTCGCCACACGTCTAGTTACATATGACCACAGTGAGTGAGGTCGCCACACCTGTAGTTACGTATGACCACAGTGAGTGAGGTCGCCACACCTCTAGTTACGTATGACCACAGTGAATGAGGTCGCCACACCTCTAGTTACGTCTGACCACAGTGAGTGAAGTCGCCACACCTCTAGTTACGTATGACCACAGTGAGTGAGGTCGTCACACCTCTAGTTACGTATGACCACAGTGAGTCAGGTCGCCACACCTCTAGTTACGTCTGACCACAGTGAGTCAGGTCGCCACACCTCTAGTGACGTATGACCACAGTGAGTGAGGTCGCCACACCTCCAGTTACGTATGACCACAGTGAGTGAGGTCGCCACACCTCTAGTGACGTATGACCACAGTGAGTGAGGTCGCCACACCTCCAGTTACGTATGACCACAGTGAGTGAGGTCGCCACACCTCCAGTTACGTATGACCACAGTGAGTGAGGTCGCCACACCTCTAGTGACGTATGACCACAGTGAGTGAGGTCGCCACACCTCCAGTTACGTATGACCACAGTGAGTGAGGTCGCCACACCTCTAGTGACGTATGACCACAGTGAGTGAGGTCGCCACACCTCCAGTTACGTATGACCACAGTGAGTGAGGTCGTCACACCTCTAGTTACGTATGACCACAGTGAGTGAGGTCGCCACACCTCTAGTTACGTATGACCACAGTGAGTGAGGTCGCCACACCTCTAGTTACGTATGACCACAGTGAGTGAGGTCGCCACACGTCTAGTTACTTATGACCACAGTGAGTGAGGTCGCCACACGTCTAGTTACATATGACCACAGTGAGTGAGGTCGCCACACCTGTAGTTACGTATGACCACAGTGAGTGAGGTCGCCACACCTCTAGTTACGTATGACCACAGTGAATGAGGTCGCCACACCTCTAGTTACGTCTGACCACAGTGAGTGAAGTCGCCACACCTCTAGTTACGTATGACCACAGTGAGTGAGGTCGCCACACCTCTAGTTACGTATGACCACAGTGAGTCAGGTCGCCACACCTCTAGTTACGTCTGACCACAGTGAGTGAGGTCGCCACACCTCCAGTTACGTATGACCACAGTGAGTGAAGTCGCCACACCTCTAGTTACGTATGACCACAGTGAGTGAGGTCGCCACACCTCTAGTTACGTCTGACCACAGTGAGTGAAGTCGCCACACCTCTAGTTACGTCTGACCACAGTGAGTGAAGTCGCCACACCTCTAGTTACGTATGACCACAGTGAGTGAGGTCGCCACACCTCTAGTTACGTATGACCACAGTGAGTGAAGTCGTCACACCTCTAGTTACGTATGACCACAGTGAGTGAAGTCGTCACACCTCTAGTTACGTATGACCACAGTGAGTGAGGTCGTCACACCTCTAGTTACGTATGACCACAGTGAGTGAAGTCGTCACACCTCTAGTTACGTATGACCACAGTGAGTGAGGTCGTCACACCTCTAGTTACGTATGACCACAGTGAGTGAGGTCGTCACACCTCTAGTTACGTATGACCACAGTGAGTGAGGTCGTCACACCTCCAGTTACGTATGACCACAGTGAGGTCGCCACACCTCTAGTTACGTCTGACCACAGTGAGTTAAGTCGCCACACGTCTAGTTACGTATGACCACAGTGAGTGAGGTCGCCACACCTCCAGTTACGTATGACCACAGTGAGTGAGGTCGCCACACCTCTAGTGACGTATGACCACAGTGAGTGAGGTCGCCACACCTCCAGTTACGTATGACCACAGTGAGTGAGGTCGCCACACCTCTAGTGACGTATGACCACAGTGAGTGAGGTCGCCACACCTCCAGTTACGTATGACCACAGTGAGTGAGGTCGTCACACCTCTAGTTACGTATGACCACAGTGAGTGAGGTCGCCACACCTCTAGTTACGTATGACCACAGTGAGTGAGGTCGCCACACCTCTAGTTACGTATGACCACAGTGAGTGAGGTCGCCACACGTCTAGTTACGTATGACTACAGTGAGTGAGGTCGCCACACGTCTAGTTAAGTATGACCACAGTGAGTGAGGTCGCCACACGTCTAGTTACATATGACCACAGTGAGTGAGGTCGCCACACCTGTAGTTACGTATGACCACAGTGAGTGAGGTCGCCACACCTCTAGTTACGTATGACCACAGTGAGTGAGGTCGCCACACGTCTAGTCACATAATCAACATAGCAATATAAACACGATACCTTACCAAGACCTCACCAAGACCTCACCAAGACCTCACTAGTATCAATGGCATTCAGCAGTTTTTGTTAATACAATTTGCAGTCCATAATAATTTAATAAATGTAACTACCCGGGGTACATAAATCTGATTCAAGCAAAGAAGGCTAAAAAGAACAGGCAAAATGAGATATTTTTTCACAACTGATCACCTACTGAGACAGAGTTATTGATGTGCCCAGGTAGTTGCTAACAACACATCACTGCCAGGTCAGCAACAGCGAGAACACAGCTGACGACGACTGTCATCTGTGAGAGTGCCTCACGTTGACTCAACTCACAACTAGGAATCCATTTTTTTGACCTATGTATACAATACATACACAACGAATTACTTAAGTAATACATAAGGTCGGGAGACTCCCATTAAGATATATTATATCGCTAGCATAGGAGCAACCCCATCAATGTAAACAGCAACAAAATTTACATGAAACGATCAGAATAATATGACTTAAATAGATAGTTGAGGATTGCTCAACATATCAACATACATCCATATATACAATCACATATTATATGTACTCGTGTATTAACATACATATAGATACATATGTATACATTTTAATATGTATTATGAACTACAAATATAACAACTGTGAATACTTCAACAGGATCCATTCATAATTTGAAATAAAGTAATTTTTGTGTATGTCTAAAAACCATGTAGACTGTTGGTATAAATGTTATTAATGATAATACTTGGTGCGTTGCTTACTGTCTCTACTAGGTCATGTCTAATGCATTGTTTGGCATATTCATGTTTCACTCTGGACATATACAGATTATTTTTGTCACACGTATAGTGCTGATGAATGTCATAGATGTGTGTGTTGGGAATAAGATTGAAGTAGTAGGGTAAATGACTGAGGCCCCGGGGACTCTAATCTACACGCTGCATTAACTGTACATGTATTACTCATTTAGTGATAATCTCACTAGATTATGTCACATGCACACCACAGGATAGGTTCATAGTCATAGGTGTAGAAAGAGAGGGTAAGGGGGGCAGGTGCCCCCCGGCATTTCTTTGGGAGGCAGGCATATGGTTCTGCGCCCCCATTAAATGTGAGTGTGAATGTTTGTTTTTGTGGCGAGTGTCAATGGCTGGTGGAAATTTTATGAGACGATTGTTGTGTATTTTTGTAGACTGTGAAAGGTTTGTGCAGTTGGAGGGCAGGGTTTTCTGACCCCTTCCAAGTAATAGTAAATTTTTTGGAAAAGCCCGAAACAGCCACAAGATGAAGGAATGGCCAGCGGCGAAAATTGTTCAGTGGTGTTGAAGCTCCGGTAGCCGCCAATATGAATTTTGTTCCCGCACCTATGGTCATAGTGCCACAAAAAGAACAATATGTAAAATCATTTAACAAATAAACCTGTAATACATCACCGAAAACCTGATTACACTAATCCACAAATGTTAACAAACGTTTTCTCATTCCCTGCTCCAAAGTTCAATGCCACTGACATTCACAACACAGTGAACTCACTCATAGCAGCAATAATATATACATTAATACACTAACTGTAGAGGCAGTGTGCAATATCTACTCCCAAGTGCCAAGGTCCAAAGTTGGCAATAGTGGATGAACTGAATGGAGAACCACTCTCCAGAGGGCACCACTGTGGCCTTAATTTATTACAAAATGCTGAGTGAGAAAATGCAACAAGGAAACATCTGACCGAGAGACAGTGCAGAAGATTGACCTACAGTCCACTCACCACTGGTCGGTGCTCATGTGTACACAATAAGAAGCACTGTATATGATTGATGTTGTAACAGAACTAATGGGTGTCTGGTACACTGGACATCTGTAAAATGAAATGTTGAGCGGATATAATGTTAACACACTGCATTAGTGATAACTGCTACATTTGGTTTGTTGTTCCATGAAGAGGATATCATAAGCATCAGTAATCGAGGCTATCACAGCGAGATAGTGCACTGCCACAAGGGCGGGCTGAAGAGTCAGGGGCAGGATAGAATGGCAGAGGACTGTAAGTGATGAAGACTACCCATCACGAGGATTCCTGGATAGGTCAACTGCAAGGCATCATGAGGATTCCTGGATAGGTCAACTGCAAGGCATCACGAGGATTCCTGGATAGGTCAACTGCAAGGCATCACGAGGATGCCTGGATAGGTCAACTGCAAGGCATCACGAGGATGCCTGGATAGGTCAACTGCAAGGCATCACGAGGATGCCTGGATAGGTCAACTGCAAGGCATCACGAGGATGCCTGGATAGGTCAACTGCAAGGCATCACGAGGATGCCTGGATAGGTAAACTGCAAGGCATCACGAGAATGCCTGGATAGGTCAACTGCAAGGCATCACGAGGATGCCTGGATAGGTCAACTGCAAGGCATCATGGGGGAAGATTATCAATACCATCGACTACCTTTGTCAGTTGAGTGAGATCATTTAATTTACATAGACCTGTTTCTGCCCCTCCATCGGTCTCTTGTTGAACTACAATCAATTGAGATAGTTTAGTATCTGGGGGCTTATAATGCTCACAGAGACACGAGACCAGAAAGACCTGTGTGTACTGGTAAAGGCTGAATGAGACACATCCGGGTGTAGAGAGCCAGCGTCTTTTAAACAAGTTAGCCGGCAGTCAATCATAACGTCACCAGCATTGAGAACCCATCCAACACTGCACAGATGTAGGTTGTTTTTTTCCTGTGACAGTCACACAAGAGCACAATGGTTCAGAGAGTCTATATGGCACTAAATGAACAGCCAACTTGAGATTGATACTATCTGGACACGTGTGGACACTGTCAGTTTAGGATTGAATCAGAGTAGTTTTGTATTTGTTAGTTGTTTCTTACATATTGGCATCCCTCCCCCAATCCACGTTGCCTTGGCAACCAGATGAGGACAATACTAGGACGTCAAGCAAAGGTGCAAACCCAAAGATCAATGTACTTCTTCCAGAATAAACTGTCCTGTTTGTATGCTGCATGTAAGGAAAACAAGCACACTTGTGTAATGTTCATCATCCAGTTCACCCCCTCCCCTCATGATCCAGTTCACCCCCTCTGCACCACTAATGACTAGCCACATTTTAAGTACAGTTGTGTAATATTCAAGATCCAGTTCACCCCCTCCCCCCTCTGCACCGCTAATGACTAGCCACATTTTAAGTACAGTTGTGTAATATTCATGATCCAGTTCACCCCCTCCCCCCATGATCCAGTTCACCCCCTCCCCCCTCTGCACCGCTAATGACTAGCCACATTTTAAGTACAGTTGTGTAATATACGTGATCCAGTTCACCCCCTCCCCCTCTGCACCGCTAATGACTAGCCACATTTAAGTACAGTTGTGTAATATACGTGATCCAGTTCACCCCCTCCCCCTCTGCACCGCTAATGACTAGCCACATTTAAGTACAGTTGTGTAATATACGTGATCCAGTTCACCCCCTCCCCCTCTGCACCGCTAATGACTAGCCACATTTTAAGTACACTTATGTAATATTCATGATCCAGTTCACCCCCTCCCCCCATGAACCAGTTCACCCCCTCCCCCTCTGCACCGCTAATGACTAGCCACATTTTAAGTACACTTATGTAATATTCATGATGCAGTTCACCCCCTCCCCCCTCTGCACCGCTAATGACTAGCCACATTTTAAATACAGTTGTGTAATATTCATGATCCAGTTCACCCCCTCCCCCCATGATCCAGTTCACCCCCTCCCCCCTCTGCACCGCTAATGACTAGCCACATTTTAAGTACAGTTGTGTAATATTCGTGATCCAGTTCACCCCCTCCCCCCTCTGCACTGCTAATGACCAGCCACATTTTAAGTAGAACATCAATTGTGCTATCAGGACTACTCCAAAAGGAATCCTGGAATGCAGGAATGACTCAAGTGTTTTTAGTATGGTCTGAAGATGAAAACTACCCACAAATCCAACTACCGACTGAACTTTTTCCAAGTAACATTTTGCAACAGTTGAAGCTTTCTTTTAGCACAACATGATATAGATTATTTTCCTACTCATTTTTTAATAATGTATTACCGCCATCAGAGTGCCTCGGATTCTGGGAAAGAATGAATACCATTGTCAATAACAACTGTGACTTTTTCAAGATAACATGTGGAGAAAGACTGTCATTATTAGCATATATTGTGCAATGACACTGGTGAGGCCTTTCTTCACACAAACACTAATGGGTCATGTAGGGATCAAACACGACTCAGAGCATTTAAATGCAAATGTTTTAAATTATTCACATGCAAGCACAAATGTGCACATGTATTATGGTAATTTGGACACAATCAATCCTCCACAAAGTACACTTTGGAAGCCGACCAGTGGTGAAATCACAACGCTCAAATGTTCATTGGTATTCAATCGAATGGTTCTACAACAAAATGTGTTATTTCGCACAAACTTCTTGTATTGGCCCACAAGGATAAATATTTTAAACACAGGCTTTTTATGGTGTAGTTTTCTTGGATTCCGGAATATTTATCTATACCAATTAGTTGTTTTAGTTACAATAATACACTATAGATGTCAGCAGTGGTAGCACAGTTAGATAAATGGATAGGGCAACAGAGCCAAGGTTACAGTGGAGTAAGTAACAGTTAAGATGTTGCTTTGAATAATTAATTAGTTTAACTTGACTGTAAGTACACATGCGTATGTTGACTTCCATCTTAAAGCTGATGTAGGTGTGGCCATTTAACAGCAAAGTAACGATAATTATGATGTCTGGAAAGTAGGTCCATATCAACATGTGAGTAAGTCAAAGGCACCCTTAACCTGTAATACAAATAGCTGTTATTTTTTGTACTACTCTTAAATGAATAATAATGACATGGTGACCCACAATCTAGAACACAGAAATGTGACAAGTGATGAGGCTGTGGAACTACTTCTATTATTGGATGGTCAGTGGTATTGTCTGCCTGCTTGTCATATTGCACACATTGCCATTGACTATTTAGACTTCTTCTAAAATATTTAATCTTTTCCACCAGAATGCTATTTTCCTAATTCTGAATAACATTGTTGTACATAATGTTGCAAAAATATACATTATATTGACAGCTACATGGAAGACCAAGTATTGTTAGCATTACAGATGCATTTTATGTTGTGGAGTCCTGCAATATCATGTTTTGTGTTACATCAACTTTATGCAATCAATTATCTTTTGCATTAGTAGTGCAAATGGTGTTAGTTTAGTTATTCCTGAAAATATATTTTATCTTGCAGGTAAACAACAACACTTCCAAGAATTTGAAACATAATTGTACTAATCCATTTAATTTAAATATCAGCAGTGGACATGTGCCACAGTCCTCAACTGTGGCTAGATGCTTGTTCACAAATATCCACACTGCAACAATTAACTAAATGGGTGAACCATCTAAAACTGACTGGTACCTCATTGCAATGACATGAACCTAGAATTAAAACAGTGATCTATCCCAAAACCCTGCAGTATACCAGCCTTCCTCCCTATAAATAATCATGTTTAATCAGCAGTCGACACCATTTAAAAAATGTAAACATAACTGTGTTATGTCATGGTTTAGGTTCTACATGTGACAATGATATGTACATATATTGGCTATGAACTTTCACAAAGTCCTTTATATATATATATATATATATATATATATACATATATATATATATATATATACATACATAAAGGACATATATATGAGATTAATGAATAATAAGGGAGGAAATTAAATCAGCACTGGCATCACAGACAGTAATCAATTGCCATTAAGTTGGGACACTTTACAATGTGTGAAACAGCCAGTGAGTTAAAAGGATGCCTGGTGATAATGTGACTGCAGCAGGGAGAGACTGAATGCAGGAGGCCCCAGCTGCCACCTTTATCACTTGATCACTGGCCACCACCAGCAGTAGACAATCACACAGGGACTTGGCACTGTACTCACTTTTACTGCTGCTTTATATTCGCACTAAACCACCTCAACAGTGCCACGTGGCTGTGCAACGTGGCGCTGAAAGGCAGGATCCCACGCAGTCAAGACGCACACCGCTGATAAGTTGTCTCGCACACAATAATGTGCTCTAAATGTCAGCAGTAGTCACACAGGTATGTGATGTACTGTGTGTACGTCAATGATACAGACAATGGAGCTTGATTCCTCTGCCATGTGTGTTGTTATGTCTAGGGGGTCAGGGGGTCATGTCAAACTAGTATTAAGACAGAAAACAATGTCCCCAAAAATCATCTACAGCCCTACACATATTCACACATGCACACATAACACTAATGGAGTTGGATAATGATGCATAATGGGATTCCTATCAATCATATGATATCAACTGTCCTAAACACATGCTTTTATTTGTATGCCAGAGTGAGACTACAATGAAATGGCAACTTCAGCATCTTCAGAGATGATTCCCATGAGAGCAACTTTATTAATCTGAACAGGAGAGAACTACACCAAATCAACATTATTAAATGTAATCATCCATTGCTGAGTAACATCAATTGCCCTCTAGCCCCCCCCCCCCCCCCCCCCCATCCAACTCCCTCACCAAAGGAATATCATCAGTCCAGCCAGATTACATTATCCCCCAGCTTCATGGACTCTATCCTAATTGCTGTCCACAGGGCTCACTCACAAACAGATCCAATCACAAGCAGAGCTACATCAATCAACACAACCCTCAAGACTGGTCATTTCTGCCAAGGTCCAGCAGGAAACTGACCAGCACAGATAACAGGTCGTTGCTTCTTACACAGCATTCTACTTGCATAGTCTATTCAGCATCCTTCTAAAACTTTCTGTCAGTCCATCTAGCATCCTTCTAAAACTTGCTGTCATGTCAGTCCATCTAGCATCCTTCTAATACTTGCTGTCAGTCCATCCAGCATCCTTCTAAAACTTTCTGTCAGTCCATCTAGCATCCTTCTAAAACTTGCTGTCATGTCAGTCCATCTAGCATCCTTCTAATACTTGCTGTCAGTCCATCCAGCATCCGTCTAAAACTTGCTGTTTGTCCATCTACCATCCTTCTAATACTTGCTGTCAGTCCATCCAGCATCCTTCTAATACTTGCTGTCAGTCCATCTAGCATCCTTCTAAAACTTGCTGCCAGTCCATCCAGCAACCTTCTAAAACTTGTTGTCAGTCCATCCAGCATCCTTCTAAAACTTGCTGTCAGTCCATCCAGCATCCGTCTAAAACTTGCTGTGTCCATCTACCATCCTTCTAATACTTGCTGTCAGTCCATCCAGCATCCTTCTAATACTTGCTGTCAGTCCATCTAGCATCCTTCTAAAACTTGCTGCCAGTCCATCCAGCAACCTTCTAAAACTTGTTGTCAGTCCATCCAGCATCCTTCTAAAACTTGCTGTCAGTCCATCTAGCATCCTTCTAATACTTGCTGTCAGTCCATCCAGCATCCTTCTAAAACTTGCTGTCAGTCCATCTAGCATCCTTCTAATAGTTGATGTCTGTCCATCTAGCATCCTTCTAAAACTTGCTGCCAGTCCATCCAGCATCCTTCTAAAACTCGCTGTCAGTCTTTCTAGCAGCCTTCTAAAACTTGCTGTCAGTCCATCTAGCATCCTTCTAAAACTTGCTGTCAGTCCATCTAGCATCCTTCTAAAACTTGCTGTCTGTCCATCTAGCATCCTTCTAAAACTCGCTGTCAGTCCATCTAGCATCCTTCTAAAACTTGCTGTCTGTCCATCTAGCATCCTTCTAAAACTTGCTGTCAGTCCATCTAGCATCCTTCTAAAACTTGCTGTCAGTCCATCTAGCATCCTTCTAAAACTTGCTGTCAGTCCATCTAGCATCCTTCTAAAACTTGCTGCCAGTCCATCCAGCATCCTTCTAAAACTCGCTGTCAGTCCATCTAGCATCCTTCTAAAACTTGCTGTCAGTCCATCTAGCATCCTTCTAAAACTTGCTGTCAGTCCATCTAGCATCCTTCTAAAACTTGCTGTCTGTCCATCTAGCATCCTTCTAAAACTTGCTGTCTGTCCATCTAGCATCCTTCTAATACTTGCTGTCAGTCCATCCAGCATCCTTCTAAAACTTGCTGTCAGTCCATCTAGCATCCTTCTAATAGTTGCTGTCTGTCCATCTAGCATCCTTCTAAAACTTGCTGCCAGTCCATCCAGCATCCTTCTAAAACTCGCTGTCAGTCTTTCTAGCAGCCTTCTAAAACTTGCTGTCAGTCCATCTAGCATCCTTCTAAAACTTGCTGTCAGTCCATCTAGCATCCTTCTAAAACTTGCTGTCTGTCCATGTAGCATCCTTCTAATACTTGCTGTCTGTCCATCTAGCATCCTTCTGATACTTGCTGTCAGTCCATCTAGCATCCTTCTAATACTTGCTGTCTGTCCATTTAGCATCCTTCTAAAACTTGCTGCCAGTCCATCCAGCATCCTACTAAAACTTGCTGTCAGTTTAGACTGGAAAGTAAATCTGGGTAGTACATAAATAGAGAACTTTACGGGCATTGTGTGAAATGGCAACATTTCTATGTTACATTGCTACCAAAGCCATCCTTGTTCTGTAAGTAAATTATTACATATGCATTATATGCAAATTGATGTCTCATTCAAGTAACCAACCCCAAAAATTCAAGGTTTTATATTTGTCAGAAGTATAAATTTCACTCCAACTTGAAAACTGCCTACAACTTCTTAAAGACATATGCAAGAGCACATGGGATTGTCAAAGTGGCCGGCCATACAGGTAGGACTGGTGACACACTACACTTGACAGACAACATGATAGTGATGTCATGGTTGATGTCAACACCTAAACACGGCTGCTGTTATGTCATGTCCTAACATCCACAGACAGACAGTCTATCAACTGAGCTACAACAACCTACCTCTCTACATTTAAAACATTTGCTCCATACATCTAACTTACCATTAAGTGGATTCTAACTTACCAGTAAATCAGGTCTAATTGTCTAACTGAAACGAATATCAGACATGCAACTATGCAACTATAGGAGATCTATAACTTTCAATTATATTTACACTTATCAACTGTCTAGCATGACACTACTTCAAACTTCTCATCAAATGTTATTTATTGAGAACATTATCTACTTAAAGCTACTTCAAACTGAAGCACACCTCTTTCATACACCAGCTTCATCTAGAAATATCAACAATCAAAACTCATTCCCTTCAAAATGTCATGGGATTACAGTCAGCCAAAGAAAGCAGTGTTATGTGAGAGCTTCAAACAGTTCAAATCAATCACTGCCATAGCCAAGGTAAAGAAGTACTTCATGAAAGTGCAGCAACGCAGACAGCCAATGAACCACTGCCGTGGTTGTTGTGATGGCTCCACACTTCATTATCAAGTTAATACACTACAGCACTAGTGCCCTCGCACTACAGCACTAGTGTCCTCAAGTGACTGTATCAAATATCATCTGTATGGGTTCACATTGGAAGAAGCCAAACAACAATATCATTATTTATTGATGTTTCTGTTCAAGTGCAAGAATATAACTGCCTGTATGTGTTTAAGGAGAACTTATTCCTAACACACACACGTTTATTAATAACATGTACAGCCCTTAATGAGTCATTTTGATCAAGAATGCCTGATTGTCAACCTTAGAATTAGTTACGGTTATCTGTCAAACAAAACAGGTTCGTTTGCAGTAATGAAATACAGCATTTGTATCAGGAAACAGTGAACTACAACCAACAGACTGTAACCCATGTAGACAGTCACCCATGGTTTGACTTACAGCACAAGTTTGGTATACTATGCATTTGTATTCATTATAAAGTACAGCAGTGTTCTACTGTAAACTGCTGTTGACTACTGCGCATCCAATCCGTGACGCACACATTGCTTTCACACTGGAGTGACACTCAATGATGTACTGCCAGTGACACTGGACTAAGTGTGTGGATGAGTCTGCTACCATTCATAACACCCACACCTCCCCCAGCCACACAGCTGTCGCAGAGACACAGTCCACAGCTGTGGCAGAGACACAGTCCACAGCTGTGCACTCATGGCTCATCCTTACTGGCCAGTACATCACTTGCATCTTCATTCACAATCTCATTCACTCATATTATTCTGGACTTGATTTTCAGATATAATCCCACAGGTAGTAAGTTACAGTCCAAGTTCACCGGGCACTTAGGGTTTCCTCAAAAAGATATGGACAATGTGGAGTGAATAACATTACAATGTGGGGTGAACAACATTGCAATGTGGGGTGAACAACATTGCAACGGGGGGGGGGGGGGTGAACAACATTACAATGTGGGGTGAACAACATTGCAATGGGGAGGTGAACAACATTGCCCAAGTTTTTAAATGACAGGAGATGGACTCAAAAGTCTCGATCAACAGTCGTCTTTGAAAGTTCTTCTAGATGACTGTGTTCAACACCAAACATACGTGGACACCTCTAGGCTTTTACATGAGACTGTGCACTCCGCACTAATGTTAAGTCAACACAAAAAGTAGTCGTTTATAAATGCATATAAGTACACATCTAATCTTGGGATTAGGATAAACTACATCTAATCTTGGGACTAGGATAATCACTCCGTAATCCAGTCCAGCTTTGTAAACCCCAAAGTTACCTCTGGCATATGGATCAACTTTAGTGTGATATCACTTTGAAGTGATAGTTATTTGCAAAGTGGGGTATTTTGGTCCACATGCAACGTACAGAGGAGACAGTAAACACCTGCGGTTACAGAGGCAGTGCTATTGGAGCCGTATCTTTCTTCTACTTTCACTATTCGCGACATCTGGGGTTGTTGGTATGGCTGGTCATTTTCTTTCTCCATGTTGCCTTCTGCATGCGTCTTTCCATCTGGTCTTCGGTCATCCTCTCCTTCTTCTTCCTGGTATCTCTGCATTTAGCACTCTTCTCACTATGTGCTCCGCTTCCCTTCTCATCACATGCCCATACTATTTCAGTCGTTTCTCTCTTATCTTTTTGGATGCTTGTGCCCCGTTCAGCATTGCTGGCCTGACTACTGTTTTATAGATCTTCCCCTTCAACTTCACTGGCATCCTCCCGTCGCACAACATTCCACTGCATTTCTTCCAATTTCCCCAAGCTGCATTCACTCTCTGTTTGATCTCTGTTTCCATGCCTCCTTTCTCTTCCACGACTAACCCTAGATATTTCAAGTGTGTCACTTTTTCTGCCTCGTCTCCCAGTATCTTTACAGTTGGTCTGTCTATCTCATCATTCTGTTCGAACCTGAAGTCCAGGAATTGGGTTTTCTGTCGACCAACCTTCATTCCTCTCTCTTCCAATGCCTTCCTCCACGTCTCCAGGTACTCTATGACTCTCTCCCATATCTTAAAGGTGTGCTTCAGGAGTTTGATCCATCGGTAGTTCTTACACTTCTGAATGTCACCTTTTCCCTTGAAGATTGGAACCAGCATGCTCTGTGGCCAAGCCGATGGCATGTGTTCTGAAGTCATGACACAGTTGAAAAGTCTGCATAGTAACTATACACCAAAGTTGCCCATACATTTCCAAGCTTCAGCTGGTATTTCATCTGCTCCTACAGTCTTCCCATTTTTCATCCCTCCGAGTGCTTTCTCTGTTTCTTCGTCACTGATACTCCTTACCATTCCTTGATTCACATCCCTCTGCTCGGTTTCTACTCTCAGGTTTTCCTCGTTCATCAGCCAGTTAAAGTATTGGTCCCATCTCTCTTTGATGTCATCGTCTTTCATCAATACTTCTCCCGTTGCATTTTTGACTGTACGTATCTGGCCTATGTCCTTTCCTGCATGGTCCCTCGCTGCTGCTATTCTATAGATGTCCTTTCCTGCACGGTCCCTAGCTGCTGCTATTCTATAGATGTCCTTTCCTGCACGGTCCCTAGCTGCTGCTATTGTATAGGTGTCCTTCTGACCATCACTAGTTTCTAGGTTGTCGTACAATCTCTCTACTGCTTCTTCTCTCACTCTTGCCACCACCTTCTTAGCCGTCACTTTCGTTCTCTAGTACTCTGCTCTGTCTATCTCTGCTCCTGTTCGCTTCCATTTCTTCAGTCTGTCTTGCATTCTCAGTGTCAACATTCCACCACCAGCTTTCTACTCCGGGTTTCTACTTCCCCATTGACCTCCCACATACTTCCTCCCCACACTTTCTGATCTACTCCACAGTTTCTTCCCACCATTCTTCCACGTTCTCCATTGTTACTTCATCTTTATCTGATAGTCTCTCCATATGTTTATCCTGAAGTTCTCCCTCACTACTTCCTCTTTTAGCTTCCACCATCTCATCTGTTTCCTTCCCACTGTTCTCCTCTGTTTTGTTTTCCTCACCTCTAGTTCAGAAACTAGTACCATGTGTTGTGTGGTGATGGCCTCTGTATTTTTTCATCTCTCAAACATGCTTAAATTTCATGATTTAGTTAAATACAAGACTACGATTATACTTTAGAACGCAAACAACCACTCTTTAAATGGACGTGTTCAAATATTATTTGAACCAACCGCAGCTATACACCAAACAAAACAAACTGTTCTATGTTAAAAAGACAAACACCACCCTCTGAGTGCTGTTACTCACCATGAAACAATCTAGCAAATAAATTGACCCAGCTTCCAAGTTCGACACAATTTTAAAAAGCATTCAAGTTGTCATACTTTCTACATATCCGTGCACGTGTTAATATTGTGCACGTGTTAATTATGTTGTTGTTCTTGAAAAAACTTTCATTCATTCACTCCCCTGGGGAGGGTTAAACACTATTATTATCTTCCCTGGCCTTCTTCATTCTTTTGCCAACTAAACATCAATGGACTGTTGGCAAATGTTTTTACCACAATGCCAAATAATACTTCTGATAACTAGTGTACAAGGAGCAACATCATTCATGCTATACAGACATTAATATAATAATTTAATTATAATAATACTTTTCTGCAATTGGAAAGAAAGTACAAACAATTTGAGCATTGGAGCAACATGATAAGCCTAAATGGACAACCATATTCCTCAAAGCAGAAGGTCTGCACCTTCTCACAGGTGCTAATGCAGATGCAGTAAAAAAGCCACTTCCACAAGACTGACTTTTTAATCTAAAAATAACATGCCCTCTGCCAGTTTTTCAAAAGATAGGCTCCCGAGTCTAGCCTTGGTCCATGATTATCTATCACAGTTATGCTGAGTTGGTTGCTGTGCCCACTAAGGAGATATTATTCATTACTGAATCTATTACATAACAGGACCTCATGAGATGTGATCGTGACAAAATGTTGGCCAACCCAGACCAGGACAGAGTAACTATACACTAACACTGGGTCCTGGATGACTGTGCTCTGTAACAGCACAGATTCGCAGAATTTGCATCATCAATACCCACTATGAGGAGACACAATAGGAGAAAATGTCAAACTGTGACTGAGCAATTAACCAGTGTGATGTTGTACATAACCATTAGAGCTAATTCACACGAGACAATATTGTCACTGCAATGACACGACACCATCACATGCGACCAACTGCAGCTTCATCATCTTGTGTGTACTGTGTACTGCTTCTCTCAGCTTCATCATCTTGTGTGTACTGTGTACTGCTTCTCTCAGCTTCATCATCTTGTGTGTACTGTGTACTGCTTCTCTCAGCTTCATCATCTTGTGTGTACGGTGTACTGCTTCTCTCAGCTTCATCAGCTTGTGTGTACTGTGTACTGCTTCTCTCAGCATCATCATCTTGTGTGTACTGTGTACTGCTTCTCTCAGCTTCATCATCTTGTGTGTACTGTGTACTGCTTCTCTCAGCATCATCATCTTGTGTGTACTGTGTACTGCTTCTCTCAGCTTCATCATCTTGTGTGTACTGTGTACTGCTTCTCTCAGCTTCATCATCTTGTGTGTACTGTGTACTGCTTCTCTCAGCATCATCATCTTGTGTGTACTGTGTACTGCTTCTCTCAGCTTCATCATCTTGTGTGTACTGTGTACTGCTTCTCTCAGCTTCATCATCTTGTGTGTACTGTGTACTGCTTCTCTCAGCTTCATCATCTTGTGTGTACTGTGTACTGCTTCTCTCAGCTTCATCATCTTGTGTGTACTGTGTACTGCTTCTCTCAGCTTCATCATCTTGTGTGTACTGTGTACTGCTTCTCTCAGCTTCATCATCTTGTGTGTACTGTGTACTGCTTCTCTCAGCGTCATCATCTTGTGTGTACTGTGTACGGCTTCTCTCAGCTTCATCATATTGTGTGTACTGTGTACTGCTTCTCTCAGCTTCATCATCTTGTGTGTACTGTGTACTGCTTCTCTCAGCTTCATCAGCTTGTGTGTCTGTGTACTGCTTCTCTCAGCTTCATCATCTTGTGTGTACTGTGTACTGCTTCTCTCAGCTTCAAGTTCAATACAACTCATCCTGGTTTGAAGTAACCTACATTGTGAAATGGCCATGACCATTTCTGATGATGAACAGAACATATCATCAGCGGAGTCATCGCAGCAACTTCATCTCAGCTTTACTTCAGACTTTTACACTGACATCTACCACAATCTATGTGCATACTTCGTAGCCACCAGTGCCAAGCATATATTTATTTCACGTAGACCTACTAGTTAGTACTACTACTGTAACTACAAAAGAAAATTATAGAGTGAATACATCCAAGACAAAACCACGGGCCTGTATGTATAATGTGCTGACGTGGCTGACAGGAAACCACATGCTTCACTGGCACGTCTTCAAAGCCCATTTAAACACAGACAATAAAATTCCAAACAGGCCAGACAAAGAGCACACAACGCCTATACATGTCACCAACAACAGCCCGGTATGTGCGTTGTGCTTGGCCCCCTGGGAACAAGCAACTGTTTTGGGTTCATAATCTGTGAGTAGAATCATGTGCCACTCTGCTGTGCTCCATTCACGTGGCACAATACGGCCACGTCAACATCCCGCGTCCTGGCGGGTCCCACATGCTACAAAAGGCCTGCCTTGGGCCAACAGCCGACTCACACTAACTTAAAGTGACATGCTTGCCAAATGTGTTTTTCTCAGTAGACTTGGGCACCCTCAATTTCTACCCTCCAGTGAAATTTAGATTTTGTGGTCAGACTCCTGGTGGTAAATTCTAAATACTATCAGTACTAGTCGTCAGTATTTCAGTATTTGCTGGACTGCTTACTGTGTACTCGCACACTCTCAACAAGACAAGGAAGTGTCCCTTCATGGTCGCCAGGTCTCATGTTCATATTAATAATGGATCAGAGTGTCTATTGGCATGAATGACATGGCATACTTGAATCTGAAAGAAAACATATCTAACGATCTGAAGAATCCACAATATAGATATCATGGGATCCATGTGTTTGCAACACTCTAATGCTCTTTCAATGCGAAAGGTACTCTCCAGTCATAAAGATGTCACTGGAAAATTTAGTGATCATTTTTAGTACAACATTTTCAAAAGCTGTGCACCTATATCACTGAAGCTGAAAAGTAGAGCTGTATTTCCTTTTAAAATGACATTTAAGATGAATATATTTGGGTTGAAAGGTCACATGTAACACTATGTAGGCTTCTAAACACACTTGTGTAACCACTACTAAAGACAGGTGTCCATCAAAACATGTGGCTCTTTGTATTACCTATTTAACTACAAGTCAGTCCTTCTCACGTAAGCCATTTAGGGTGTGTGCAGACACCACATGCATGCTCTCTATCACTGTATACATGCTCTAACAGGTTGACAGCCATTGAAGGGTTTGTTTGCCAGTTATACAGGAAGGCTGGACTGGGTGCACCAGCTGAAGCATTCGCTAACATGTCACTTGACTGCAGTGGGTACATGCAGTCAATTAATGCCACATCAAGAGTAAAGTTTAACATAAACAGACTACACACACACACATATATATATGCTGCTAAGTACGTGATAAATGAGCATGTCTGTGGACTGGCATTGGCACTGATGATATAATCATGTAGGCTATCTTCATCCAGTTTCTCAAGCTCAGGATCTAGATTAAATTAGATGTTTTCACACATGCAATTCTAGTAAAAAAGTTGAAAAAACAAGTTGGCAAATAGTCATATATACAACTGTGTTGTTATTGACAGCTTCCCCTACTGTAGTGTGCAATTTAGACTAAATACTGAAGCGCTGTGGCATTGAATCTAGGTACAAACCAATATCATATTACAAAGAATGAAGGAAATGGCACTTTGGGAAATTGGTACCTTGTTCTCAATAGCACACCGCTGTAATTTGTATCATTTCAACAAATTACATATCTTTATTCGAACTGAACAAACTATTTAAGATGTGTCCATATTAATGACTTTGTTGATTCTAAGCAGAACACTTTTAAATACACAATTACAAATCAAAACTCTGTACACGGAGATGGGCTGATAACAAATGTAGAGACTAAGTGTCTTAAATATATTGCACATTAGAAAATAATAGACAGTGTCTTAAATGTACAACACTAGTCCTCTTGTTTCAGACTGGACCGTACACTACTGAGAACATACCACTCCCTACATTAAACCAGTAAACTGGCCGATTGATTGCCAAGTCATTTATTTCTTCAAGTACATTCACAACTGAAGCTAGACTGTGAATCCATGGCCACATGTTAATAGCTGGTGGAGTACTGCCTGGTGGAGCAGTAGATATAATATCAAAGCAATCAACTTCGTATTAAGCTTGCTGTGTATACTGCAGTACAGGTTGACCGGGAGTGACTGCAGAACAACCACCTTTCACCAACCACTTATTCGGCATACACTATTCAACATACAGTTGTTTACTTGTCTTGACAAGTGAATGAACACATGAATTAGTGATCAATGTATGATAGGTGTATCCAGTCCGTAGAACTGCTCACGGCGCTCTACCTTTCACCCCTGGTAGACCTGTTCATTTCAATACCCACTCAACTGTAATAAATACTATGACTATTTCACTGTTGAATGCAAACTGTTATAAATACATGTACTGGCTACTGGTGGTCGGAAGATATTCAGCTTTAGAATTAAAAATCAAACATCTCTAACAAGATGAATAATCACTCACATTCAACTGGGATTCCCAGTTAATCACAAAAATAATAGTTAGTATGACCAGTTATTAACAGTTTGAACTTTTGAGTAATTATTTTTTATTTATACGTCTGAAGATATGTCCATTTCTTGAAATCAGAACTTGTTAAAACTACAAGTACAACAACATTTAAGTACCAAGACCCTGCTCAACTTACCTGCAGTTGATGGTTCCACAGCTCGCACTTTTCTGCTCTTTGACTTGGTCTCACGCATCTGAACCGTAGCTTGGACTTGTTTGATTTCTTCCACACGGATCTCCTCTTGGATGCTCTGCACCTCAGCGACTGGACGCACTTCTTTCGATGGCGGCATGTCATGCGCAACCTTCTCCTGACGCTGACCTTCAGAGACATGGGTTTTATGCAAACCTCCTTCTCGCACAACCGGTGATACCGAAGCAGCCTGCTTCCCAGAGCTGGCAGCTTCTTCAGGTTTTCCTTTCTTGCTCTTCTGCACCTTGACCGGTTCTATTTTTGGCTGTGCAAAAGTGGGTAGCTTAATAAGCTCCGGATATGCTTCAACAACTTTTTCTTCCACTTTCTCCACTTTCGCCTTTCGCTGGCGAACCTTGGTCTTACTCTTATCCTTCTTCTCACTATGGCCGTGCTGGCGTGTTTTTAAGCGCTCTTTCTCCAGTCGTTGTTGTTGTTCGCGCATTACGTCATCATACGATTTTTCACGCATGGTGCACATCATGATAAAGTATATCAATAAGGCCGAAATTATTACTACAGCAATGCAAATCATCATCGTCTGGATATCCATGGTTGAGCTTATTTGATCGAGCATGTTTTCCTGCATGTTTGTGATGCAAAATGCAGCGGGTCTACAAATTCAATTAAAAGGATATCGAATGTCAATTTGGCCGGCTTTTGAGTTCTGGGAAAGGAAGTGTCGCTTGAGTTCACTAACGTATGTTAACGCTACTGATCAGTTCAAGTACATTACAACCTTGGGGACATGTTCATATAGTGTGTAAGCCTATCACACCTTATTATCCACAAAAGTAACGAAGAAGTATGTCAAATGTAACTTTTTTGTTGCCGAATATAATTTGTTGGAGTTTCTGTCTTGGAGTCGGACTTCCTCACTCGTCCATGTCACTAAGACTAGTAACAGCACAATTCCTACCTTCCTAATGACGCAAAATCATTCACCTGGTAATTCGAAATAGCACAAAATTCACAATGGCTGGCAGAGCAGCTGGCAATATAAAATTAACCAGGCCGATACAAATATTCGCTATGCCGACTGTCAAACCATCAAAAACGATCAACGACACCCAGCGACGTGGATAATGGACGTCGACCCGGCACGTTCCAAGTGCTTGATGTAAACATCGATTTGATTGGTTCACAAATAGCTCCGTTCTTCCATTCTCCATTGCTACCCCATCATAGTCATTATTTTATTATTCACATATTATAATGTTTTATGTGTTTTTCACATTTATTTAAACCATACCGATGTCAGCGCCTGCTGTAATTTTAACTGTTATATTAATTAGTGACAATAATTTTTCTATATTGTCAAATTGTGAAATTATATAGTGCTATATGAGGAAGATCATCCATTTATAAAATAGCGTACGCCACCTAGTGTCGCACAATTACCCTAAGGAGCGAATAAGGTAAACGAAGAATTAGAGAATGGTAAATGAAACACATATGATTAATTCTTAACTCAAAGACAGGTCTAGTAAAATGTGGATATATTTAAACGAGTAAATTGTTTAAACAAAACAAGTTAAATATATATCAAGTGCGGATCCAAAGGGAGTCCTGGGGGGTCCTTGGCTTTGAGCCAAAAATGTTTTCATTTACAACTAAAATAAAATAACTGGCTGAAAATCAGATTGCTTCACCAAAGTGCACCTTTTCAGTGGTTCAGTAAAACATTCACAACTACAATAGTCAATAAACATCTCACAGCGATCACCAAATAAACCCTGCCTACCTACTTACCTACCTCTAAGAAATAGCCACCATCTGAAAAAGCCCCTCTTCAGAGTATGTTTAAAAAAAAAAAACCAATGTCACATTAGCTATGTAATGCTATTACTTGATGCGGCCAATCACAACAAACTCTATCGGCATCAGCCAATGTTCATCTAAAAAGGAATATAATAAGTTTTATAGTCTAAACATTCGTTGCAAAGTAATTCCTATTGTATTAAAAATAAAACTGTTTGAATATGTTTTAAAATAATCATGCACTGAACACGTTTGTAGATAATGTGCATGTACATAGTTTTGCCAGAACTGCACATCTGACCCGCCTGTGTAATCAGGCCACCCATTTAATCGGGCCGTTTTGCGTCAGATACTTGCATTGTCGCATTACTATTGTATTTTAATTATCTAAAATTAATAAATGTTGAGGTGATACATTAGTGTACCTTTCCAATGGTTATAACACACATTACAAACATGTGCACAGGTGGGAAGGCAGATACAACCTCCCACCCCCATCCACCAACTCCCTTCGGCATTTTGCACCCCGCTGACCGCATTCGGTGCTTCCTGCCAACCTATTACACAACTTACTTCTCTGTCTAACAACCTGTCGCTGTGCTTGCAATTGTACTATTTCGACGTCACGAGGGAAGAAGCAGTTTGGTTAATTTGATTGGTAATTAAATTCAGCAAAGACACTGACAATATTTGTGATGTATTTTGGTATACGTGCCATCGAGTGATTTATTTAACGTTTATGTCAGGGTACATGAATAATAATCATGTAATTATATGAAGATCAATTCACCAGCTGATCTTAATTCATTTAAGTTACTGCGTTCCGATAGGGCAGATCTTCATCACGTGACCTTTATTCACTATCTGCTGTCTATGCCTCTCTTCATCTTGTGAGTTTGTACACATGAAATCAAGATATTAGTTTTATATTGAAGTAATATTGCAGTTTAGTTTATATTGCACTGTATCTTGAAAAATGGATTCGTGATTCTATCCTAGAGTTTTTGTTTAGTTTAATTAGAGTATTTTAATGTCCATTATGTTATTTGTTATCTCCTAGCTATCTCCAATGTTTTCCTTTGCTTATATGGTTTGTTTAATTACTACGCTTGCACTGTGATGCACTTTAATGACAGTGCATATATATATTGTAAATGGTGCAATGCATACTGAACTGATCTGTTACTACACCCATAAGTTGCATATCATTTTTTATAATAGCGTATCAGTGTGTAAAGCTAATTCCCTGCCACATAATACCACTTTACTTTAACTATCGCAATAAAATTCGCTGTTGAATCCGGCGTCGGACATGAACGTGTCATATCATCATTACACTTACCTAGTCATTGACACAAATCTTTAAAAACCATCAGCGGACTGGCATCGGGCAGAACCAGTGTTCTTCATTTGAAGATCTAATGTTTATAGATATGATCTCGCTCTGCCTTTTTACACTTGAGGCCAGGTACAGAGCAACCTAGAGCACCAAGCCAGCTCCATTGGTTTCCCCTTTAATACAAGAGACCAGTGGAACCCTAACCCCTGTACAGCAGACCATAACCCCTGTACAGCAGACCCTAACCCCTTTACAGCTGACCCTAACCCCTGTACAGCTGACCCTAACCCCTGTACAGCAGGGAACAAAGAGGAGAGCAACAACAGGTGCAAGCAGAGCCCAAGACAGAGGGAGGGAGGGAGGGAGGGAGGGAGGGAGGGAGGGAGGGAGGGAGGGACGGAGGGAGGGACGGAGGGAGGGAGGGAGGGAGGGAGGGAGGGACGGAGGGAGGGAGGGAGGGAGGGAGGGAGGGAGGGAGGGAGGGAGGGAGGGAGGGAGGGAGGGAGGGAGGGAGGGAGGGAGGGAGGGAGGGAGGGAGGGAGGGAGGGAGGGAGGGAGGGAGGGAGGGAGGGAGGGAGGGAGGGAGAGATCTGGCGAAATCTTGTACGAGCCTTATGTGCTCCACTCCAAGAAACAGGTATGCGTAAGATAAATTAATTGAGTTACGACCTAGTTTTTTTCTCCGACTCGTCTATAATTAAATAAATTACAACAATCCTCTCTCTTCAACACAAATAATTAATTTTTATTGATACAATATTCTGTTTTTGTGTTATTGCGTGAGTGCTTGAATGCGCGAGCGTGTACCGGTACGCATGTGCGTGTGCGTGTGCGTGTGCGTGTGCGTGAGTGCGATTAAATGCAATACTTGTCTGTATGATTAATAATCTGCAGCAGTTATTTAAACATTCCAATTACTTTATTTGCGCAAACGAATAAAAACCAAAAACATAAGCAATGCAAATGATACATTGTTTTCTTAATTTTTGAGCACAGGTAATTAATTTATGTTTAATGTAGAGTGTAAATAGGTTGGTACGACATAATTTGGCTACAGTGTGTTTTGAAACAGCCCATATCCGATGCCAACAACTTATTTTATCATTAATAGTTATATACCTATAGGTGTGAATGCGTTCAATACTAAGTATCTGTGCCCACCCAACGCATACATGAATACAATACACAGTGCTATTAAAGCACGGTAGGTACAAATCGCTGCAGCAGATTCGCCAGACCCTTTTCGTTTGCCGTTATCCAATTCGTATTTCGCACGAGAACGCGCACCTGAGTTCCTTTTGCTGTCTAGAAGCGCCAGAAACGAAAGCCAGATAGAAACGATGGAGTCTCCAACAAAGAAGCGAAGCGCGCCAGAGGAGCAGGATATTCTGGATAAAGTAAAAGCAGTGTTGCTGGACATCGAGGGCACTACGACGCCACTTAAATTCATAAAGGTAAGTTTTTGCTTAATGAAATAACCGAAATTAATAGCGTCGCCGCAACCACATGTGATTCGCCTTTGTATTGCTCCATCTTGGTTGCCGGTTAATGTTAATTATATATTCGAGCCTGTGGAAATCGTATACCGTGTAAAGCTAATGGTAACTCTGATCACGTAATATTTTCACATATAATAAGTAATCGAACTGGTGTTGTCTCATTGAAAAAAACTGTTTTAATCTTAGTAAACTGCATGGGTTTGTGTGTGGAAAATTTTGCCGCCATTGCCTAGCGTAAATTTGATTGATGTGAGAGGCGGAGTCTCGCCATTCATGCATAATGCCGGCAGGTGTCGATCAATCCGGAGTCTGGACACCGCGACGTCTGCCCGAAGCGCGTCCACAAATCGCATCTCTGAGATTTACTAATGTCCGACAACATCGGTGTAGCTTGTTAAAGCAAAGCGCGCCGAATTAAAACAACGCGCACTATTTTAAAGGGGTGGGCGCTACTGCTAGTTGATAACATGATTGATATTGACTAATCCGAAAAGCACTGCTGTAGAAGTGTATATTTTGGGGAAACGTGTTTGGTAGTACACAAAGGTCGGCGCCGACCGTGACTGGGTGACTACTCAGTTAATTCCTTTGTACCGGGCTTGGCGTGTCTGGCGGTGGACAGTGTAGTCGGAGAACAAAGGGCAACAGATGTTCAGCAGAGTTTTATTTTGTTTGGCTTTCATTGTGTTTGACAGATTTTCACCAAGTTTCCACAATAGAACAGAGAAAATCCTTTTTATAGCTTAACATTTGGAAATGCTAAGTACAGTTTAATTGTATTATCATATTAGCTATGTACGGTTGCAAATATCTGAAATAAATGTTTAAACAGTGTTTAATAAAATCAAATGAAAACCTATTAAAATAAATATAATTTTGTAGGAAAATGGTCAGTCTTGGTGAAATGTATTCCCACCGGAAGAAATGTGAGAATTTAAATATATACGGGACTGGACCAAGTGTGTACCATGTAGCGTAATTAACACAGTAGCAACTAGCAAGTGGCTTGCTACGACTAGCAAGGTTTACGCAGAATGAAAATTGTATTAAAGCGAGGCCATGTGTTCCACTACCCACAGTCAGCCAGTGTGGTAACAGGAAGTTTGCTGAATTGGTTACAATGAACATGGGAAAATATGAATGTGCGGAACATCGAAGGGTATTGGGGTTAACCAACTGGCCCCAGTAATATTGCCATTGGAGCTTTTTTGTAACTTAATATTTTGTGTACAATTTGAACATTTCACTGGCAAAACATTCAAATTGTGAACACTGAGGGGTTTATTCAACATAATTTTGTAGGCATTGTGTGTACCTTCAACATATTCTAGTCTTAATTAAGAACATTATATTCATTAATGTAAAAGACCATTAGTAAGCATTATATACTACTGAGGTTATTACAATATTAATGTGTATGTGTCAATAGTTTTGGTTAAACTGTGTCTTTTCAGTTCTTCAAGCTGTTTTTATCTACCCGCATCAGTTGGTATGTTGCTGCATTGTAACTGATATCTTAGAAGGAAGTTACTAAGTTAGATTGGCTCTGTGACTCACTGTATCCAACTTTAAGCATTCACCCATGTCAGCTTTTATCCCAGCCGAGCTATGACTCACAAAGATGCTACTGTGCTCTAATTTAAGAATTCACCAGGTGTCAGTTGAGTGAGAGGCTAGGAGGAAATTGCACTGGAAAATCATACTTTCAATTTGTTGGTGCTGGCTTCACTATTGTACCCCTAGGAGAGTAGGGACACATTTGTTTTTATGGATGTTTCACATGGTTACTAGTGTGTACAAATTAGTGTGGTGTTCAGTCAAGGGTTGAGCCCGATTATACACAGTCAAATCAGTTTTCAGTTGTACATGCATTATGTGAGACTAGTTTTTGTTATTCCAAAAGTGTTATCGTTATTATTTAAACATTCCATTGATTATTTCAACATGTGTTGTTACTGTTGTAATTAAATCTCCATTTAAATCTTTGTATTCAACTTGTGTGAAACAGCCAGATAGTTTTAGGTATAGTTTGTTTAGTATTTTTTGTAATTGTGAGTTGTGCAATATAAATTACAGCACCATTTTAATAAGTAGTGTGATCAAATACAATTATTTATGAAACCAATAGTGCAATGTCATCCCTTTCAGACTTCAATTTCTTTTATAACAATTTGCTCTATGGAATACTATCTCTCACTTAGATTCAATATTCCATAATCATACACAGAAGATTGTTCAATAACAACACAATTATAACAAGAAAACCCATAAAACTACATTTTCTGAAAGCTGAATAAATGAGCTTTCCAACAAGCCACAATTTATTACAAAAAATGCAAACCGATACATGGCAGTTACCAAGGAAAGCAACAACAGAAATGTATAGGAATGTGAAACATGAAAGTACAATTAAAAAACGGTTTGCTGGACTATTATGTCAGTTTCTTGGAGCAGTTCTATAGTGTGCACATGTTAGAATATCTTTCTGCATCGATGTGACTAGTTTGCAGCAGCTGCCTATGCAGCAGTTGTCATTAAAATCAGCAATTGCTGGACAGTCACTAAAAAACAGAGAAGACAATTTTTCCCGCTGTCAGTCGTTGCATTATTTGGTGGATTCTGTACACTCACATTGACAGTGTCCCAGAACGCAGAATCCAAAATTCGTTGTCAATTTTTGTCTCCGATGATGCATTAAAATACACATGTGCAGCGCTGTTCGCGTCTGCCCTTGTTGCTCAGAAACCGTGACAAATTGCGATGATTTTTGACACAAAAGTTTGCGTTAATTCCATCAAAGTAAACAATGCTGCGATTACTGTGGGGCACGTGACTGCCTCGATCTGGTATTACTGTAAAATCATGAGAAGAAGCCCCTAAACGCCCTGTTTCCATGGACAATTCTCTGTATGTAATAATATATATCAAAGTCGCAACAGCTTTTATTTTTGGAACGTAATATTACATATCAAAGTCTGAAAGGGTAAGCAACTCTAGAGTAGACACTGAATCTAATGGTTGTTACATGTTTGGCCCATTTGACTACCGGTTGCCAATGCTTTAGCTCTGCTATCAGTAAAACCCTTGGACTAGTGCAGATGGTGTGTAAAAAACTAGGTGTAATACATTCCCTCCATGCAAGATAAGAAAGTAACTTTGTGAACAGCATGTTGACCTGAGTTGTCCTGTCTTGTTACTCAGATGGATACTTTTTGTAAATGCTGAACGAACCTGTTGCTTCACAGTTGATTAACTTATTCCTTTGGGTTGAACCCTGTGCATGCATTTATGCTGTCAAGTATAAACATATCTTAGCTGTGTAAACCATTTTGGGATGAGATTTTTGTATGAATGTATGTCTCCATGTGGGTGGAAAACCTTAACTGGTGGTTTATTTTTATTTAAATATGAAAGTTACTTTCTGGAAAAGACTTAGAATACCTGGCAGTCATGATACAGGGCATTTACTGGCTTTAATCAGGTCTTCACCGTCTTTGACTCTTGGGCGTGGGTGAAAGTTCACATTTGTTCATGTTGACTGCTCGTAAATTATGTCAACTGAGAATGATTCCATCACAGGTGGTCTTAGACGTATACAGTGAATAACAACTTCTGACATTTGTTGAATGAGCTACTTCTAGCTGTAAGAGTTCAAATGCTCTATACATAAATACAGCTGATATGCATTCCTGACAGAGAAGGAGTGGTGTTATCTTTCACGGTCACATGACTTGTGTGTTTCAGGAGACACTGTGTGGCTATGTCAAGGACAATTTGCAGGAGTACTTGGAGAATCACTGGGACGCGACGGAGTGCAAGGCCGATGTCGAAGCACTCTGTGAACAAGTAAGACACTATGGAAGCACCCATAATGCTGTTTATAACAACTAATATGGGTTCGTCATGAATGTGGTACAGCGATGTCAGTGTCTGAAATTAGCAAACTGCCCCAGATCAATTTTGAACTGGCCCTGCTGAATTTGAACTGGCCCGATCACACGTGAATGTCTCATTTTAACATTAACTGTATGTACACTAACATGATATAACTTTGCATTCCATATATAATTTATAATTTGCACTTTATTATTATATTGTGCTTACATACATCTTTGTAAATTTTTCAAGGCCTAATTTTTATTATTTATTTATGCATATTGTTCAAACTCTGCCCAAAGCTAGTACTTGTATTTACCTGTATTAGTGTAGCACTCAGATGCATCTATACAGTACATTTGCCCCTTCGTTTTAGGTGTTTTCCAGTTTATTCACTAGGTGACACTACCAAACTACATGGCCTTCACCTTGCCAATGTTGGTGACGTTACAAAATGCGTTTTTGTCACCAGTCAAATTTGGATTTACTCCATATTTATTTGTAGATAAAGAACAAAAAGCGTGCCTATTAAAGCCCTGCACGGGCTGGAAATCTGAGCCCGCACCCGCCCTGCAACTATGTCATTTGACCCGCAGCCCGCCCCCGCATATTTTGCCACATCATGGCCCGCAGCCCACCCCACCCCGCAGTAACTTGGCCCGCAACCCGCCCCGCAGTAATTAGTCAAAAGTCAGCCCGCCCCGCAGCCCACAACAGATGACATGGAATCATTAAAAATATATCATCTTTATTAATCGTTGTTGTTTACAGTATTAACAAATGCACGGCGCTGGGTGACAACCATGTCGTACTTGGAATTCCATCTTTAAGACAAATAGAACCCTTGTCATTATAATGTAAATACCTGAAGGTGATAAGCAGACCTGGGGCAAAGTAAAGGTACGAGTACAATTTTAACGTATTTTGAACTTATTAATTAATCTAATTGATATAACTCGGCACAAGTGAATATGCAATGGCAGTTGATCATTTTTTTATGAAGAACAATGACATTCACACCGCTGGCATTAATTTCAGTGGCATCCTATGATCTTATAATCTATTTGCTATTGTATTGCATGAACATGAGTTGTTCAAAGGTTGAGTCTGGTGCACAAAGGCAGTGTTGCAATTTGCAATCTGCTGATATTAGAAGTTGCAATTTATATTTTCAAAATCCCCTCTGGACCAGGCTACTGGCACCGGATTATACTAGTGTGGAAGGCAGTTTGACTTGAGCCATCGTACTTCTACAGAGGCAGACTGATAGTTCTTGTTCTTAGCAGTTAGCACTGTCAGCCAGTGCCAAGTGGCATGGTCTCCAGTCTCCACACATCAAAGGCATTTCCTGTCTAATTGGTGGGGTAACTGCTCTTTATGGACATCCTGGTGGCTTAATTACACAAACAGATTAATGGCCTGAACTGATACTTCCTCCTGGAATAAACCACTAATCACACCTGACTGAAGCTTGCAAGGCAGGCCAGCACATGTTATCATAACACTGTTTAAACACAAACAAAAGGGCAATCTGGTAATCCCCAATTTACTAGCTCAAAGAATGTCCCACCTTTGAGTAACTGGTGACCATTAATGAGTTACAAAAATCAGCCCTCAGTAACCCGCATGTAGAAATTACTAGCCCGCAGACCGCCCCACAGTGATCTGACCCGCAGACCGCCCCGCACAAATTGAAACTTAACCCGCACCGCAACAACAACAAAAATCCAGCCTGCGGGTTGCGGGCCAAAACCCGCCCCGCGCAGGGCTTTAGTGCCTATCTCTGACTTATCAAAATGGTGTCCAGTCTGACTCTTGGAAAACTGCACTGCCGGTGGCGATGCCACCAAAGTTTAGATTTGGCATTCGTTGGCTTTGCTATTGAATGCAACCGTTTGCGTGACAAGAGTTCAGTTTTGACAAACTATTGTTGAATTATTACCAAAGTTGCATTTACTGTCTCCTATAACTGAGTCAGGTCTAAGAATTCTAACAAACTATGGTTCGAATGCAACCTAGCCGTGTCCACCGAGATAAACCAGTGGTGTTTGTGAACCGGCAGTGTTGGGCCGATCACTTGAACATTGTATGCAGCCTAGCCGTGTCCACTGGGATAAACCAGTGGTGTTTGTGAATCGGCAGTGTTGGCCTGATAACTTGAACATTGTATGCAGCCTAGCCGTGTCCACCGAGATAAACCAGTGGTGTTTGTGAACCGGCAGTATTGGCCTGATAACTTGAACATTGTATGCAGCCTAGCCGTGTCCACCGAGATAGACCAGTGGTGTTTGTGAACCGGCAGTGTTGGGCCGATCACTTGAACATTGTATGCAGCCTAGCCGTGTCCACTGGGATAAACCAGTGGTGTTTGTGAACCGGCAGTATTGGCCTGATAACTTGAACATTGTATGCAGCCTAGCCGTGTCCACCAGGGTAAACCAGTGGTGTTTGTGAACCGGCAGTGTTGGCCTGATAACTTGAACATTGTATGCAGCCTAGCCGTGTCCACCAGGATAAACCAGTGGTGTTTGTGAACCGGCAGTGTTGGCCTGATAACTTGAACATTGTATGCAGCCTAGCCGTGTCCACCGAGATAAACCAGTGGTGTTTGTGAACCGGCAGTATTGGCCTGATAACTTGAACATTGTATGCAGCCTAGCCGTGTCCACCGAGATAAACCGGTGGTGTTTGTGAACCGGCAGTGTTGGCTTGATAACTTGGATATTGTATGCAGCCTAGCCGTGTCCACCAGGATAAACCAGTGGTGTTTGTGAACCGGCAGTGTTGGCCTGATGACTTGAACATTGTATGCAGCCTACCCGTGTCCACCGAGATAAACCAGTGGTGTTTGTGAACCGGCAGTGTTGGCCTGATAACTTGAACGTTGTATGCAGCCTAGCCGTGTCCACCGAGATAAACCAGTGGTGTTTGTGAACCGGCAGTGTTGGCCTGATGACTTGAACATTGTATGCAGCCTACCCGTGTCCACCGAGATAAACCAGTGGTGTTTGTGAACCGGCAGTGTTGGCCTGATAACTTGAACGTTGTATGCAGCCTAGCCGTGTCCACCGAGATAAACCAGTGGTGTTTGTGAACCGGCAGTGTTGGCCTGATGACTTGAACATTGTATGCAGCCTAGCCGTGTCCACCAGGATAAACCAGTGGTGTTTGTGAACCGGCAGTGTTGGCCTGATGACTTGAACATTGTATGCAGCCTACCCGTGTCCACCGAGATAAACCAGTGGTGTTTGTGAACCGGCAGTGTTGGCCTGATAACTTGAACGTTGTATGCAGCCTAGCCGTGTCCACCGAGATAAACCAGTGGTGTTTGTGAACCGGCAGTGTTGGCCTGATGACTTGAACATTGTATGCAGCCTACCCGTGTCCACCGAGATAAACCAGTGGTGTTTGTGAACCGGCAGTGTTGGCCTGATAACTTGAACGTTGTATGCAGCCTAGCCGTGTCCACCGAGATAAACCAGTGGTGTTTGTGAACCGGCAGTGTTGGCCTGATGACTTGAACATTGTATGCAGCCTAGCCGTGTCCACCAGGGTAAACCAGTGGTGTTTGTGAACCGGCAGTGTTGGCCTGATAACTTGAACATTGTATGCAGCCTAGCCGTGTCCACCGGGATAAACCAGTGGTGTTTGTGAATCGGCAGTGTTGGCCTGATGACTTGAACATTGTATGCAGCCTAGCCGTGTCCACCGGGATAAACCAGTGGTGTTTGTGAATCGGCAGTGTTGGCCTGATAACTTGAACATTGTATGCAGCCTAGCCGTGTCCACCGAGATAAACCAGTGGTGTTTGTGAACCGGCAGTGTTGGCCTGATAACTTGAACATTGTATGCAGCCTAGCCGTGTCCACCGAGATAAACCAGTGGTGTTTGTGAACCGGCAGTGTTGGCCTGATGACTTGAACATTGTATGCAGCCTAGCCGTGTCCACCGAGATAAACCAGTGGTGTTTGTGAACCGGCAGTGTTGGCCTGATGACTTGAACATTGTATGCAGCCTAGCCGTGTCCACCGAGATAAACCAGTGGTGTTTGTGAACCGGCAGTGTTGGCCTGATGACTTGAACATTGTATGCAGCCTAGCCGTGTCCACCGAGATAAACCAGTGGTGTTTGTGAACCGGCAGTGTTGGCCTGATAACTTGAACGTTGTATGCAGCCTAGCCGTGTCCACCGAGATAAACCAGTGGTGTGCTGTCTTATCGTATCGAGGCTGGTGGGAAAGGCCGGGGTCCTGTTGACCAGATGGCTCCATTGCTTTCAGCAGGTGAGAATGTTTCATGTATTTGTTTTATGTGCACTGTAAAAATGTGTAGAATATTTTGTACTTAACACTGATAGTGACCCCCCTCACTGTTGCAGGCAAAGATGGACAAGGAGGAGAAGGTTGAGGGTGTGTTAGAGATCCCTGCCATGGCCGAGGGTGCGGAGGGGGAGAATGACAAGAAGGACATGATCGACGCCGTCGTCAAGAATGTGCTGTGGCAGATGACAACAGGCAAACCAACGAAGTCCCTCAGTCAGATCCAGGGCCACATCTGGAGGGAGGCCTACAAGACTGGCAAGATCCAGGGAGAGTGAGTTAATTGTCTATGTCTATATATTAATTGGCAAAAACCCTAAGGTAAAAACGGCAATATTGTCTGTTAAAATTTGGAAGTCTGTTTTGTCTCTTGCGCATAGCGCGTCCTAAGAGGACCTGGCATAACTTCTTCATCATGAAATCCTGCTTAACATTTTCTGGTTTGTGGCTTCTCTTGGCCTCACTTAACCGACTCTTGCCTGGCTGGCTGGCTGGGAAGAGATTCTGGTTGTGAAGCCGCCTTTTTGACTGCTCACTGCCAATTAGCAAGTCTACCTCCAGAATGTATATATATTATGTGTGTTTTCGATAACGAAATGAAATTATGAAACAGTGCCCAAAATATTATACAAAATAAAAAGCATCAAACCAAATGAACATGAACACAACAATGTTGAGTACTCTACGGGATTTGAACAGTTTACCCCAAAAGTGCTTGTCCCACATGCTACCCACGTAGCCACAGAGAGCAGTTTATGTTCATTGTACTTTGGCTGCTACATATATTAGTTAGCTGTCCGACCATCGGGTGTGACTTTGTATGCACTTTCTTTAGTTAAATTAGATCTAGTTTGATGTTTATATTGTGTTTATTCACAACTAGTCTTGTTTCTGATCGAGTATCAGCAAGACAATGTCGATACGAAATATTTGACGGCCACGAGAGCTGCCACCTAGTGATTATGCAACTTAGGCAACTACGCAGATATGGTATAAAAGTAACTATGAAATAAGTTTAATTTCAGTTTACTTTGTATGTGACATGTTTCAATCTAAGTTTATTTTAATGTTAGCATGAAAGCCAGTAAGCATCTCTACCTGGATTCGGTGCAAACCGGAAACGACTGGTGAAGATTGAAAATGCATTAGTATTCTAGGCTCAGTTATGGGTTGTTGCCTACTTATGGCGCCTGGATAATTTAGGCTACGCTCCTCTAGGTTTGGTATGTGTAGAAATGTTATTGCAGTGTGTGTGTTGGCTGAAGGGAGGTATTCTATGGTTGTTTTTACTGTACAGTTATGTCATGTTAAATATGATTACACTGTAGTTGTTAGGCCACCAATTTTGATTATTTGATCATTTATGTAAGTTCTTTCTTGATATAGTTGTAAATTGTCAGCTAAGTTTTCACGGATATTGAATAGTACAATGTTGGACTCATTGTAAACAAAATTCAATGCAAAATTTATAGTTTCAGTCATCAGCTTCCACCGTAGCTCCCTAGCGCCTTGACCCATCTGTTGACAACTGGAATATTGCTTATGGATTTTGAGATTGACCAATCCTTTTGTTTTGATGTGCCTCTGAGCTTGGTTTCCAAGGATTTAGGCGCAACAGAAGTTATCTTATTATTATTAAAGTACCCTAATGAAAGTACATAGCCATGCAGACATGAGCAATTTTCACTGGCAACTGTTGCCTGCTAAATACACCCAGATTGCCAGCTAGAGTGCAAGGTATCCCCAACTAGCCTGCAGATGTTAAGTCAATGCACACCTCGGTATAAACAAACATTGAAGCCTGGCAATGACTAATCAAGTGTAGACCCGGCCAGTCAGCAGTGGCTGCTTGACACCATTCCTCTTGTTTATTGCCAGTCAGCAGTGGCTGCTTGACACCATTTCTCCTGTTTATTGCCAGGCCAGGGAGGAGCGGACAGAAAGGTTATAGTGACTAGACCAGTCGTAGGAGTGCCAGGCCTTTCTAAAAAATATCTCTGTTTCCTATTAGATCCTTGCAAAGGTTAGCAGGGTGCACAATGGCTTTAGCTGACTGGTAGTCCGTCGGACTAGCTGACTCAAACAATTAGTCCTGATTTGTTTTACTAGTTCTTAAAAATGAAAGTGCCACCAGTCATACTGTTGTCTTGTATATGTGACAGTTTTGGCACAAAGTAAAAATGGCTTTATTTCATAAAGAAAACACACCGTTTCTCATTCCAATTAAATGCCTAGTTTAATGAAGGGCAGCAGGCAGCAGTGGTGGACAAAATGGTGCCAGCAGAATTTGAAACCTTATTGCAAAGACTAAGTTACCCATATTTTTCATTAATGGTTCCATTCCCAAAGCCGACGTTTTTAATCGGTAACATTGCTGGCGTTTGGTAAATTGGTAACTTGCTAAAATAATCACCTGGTGCAGGATCAGTCTTTTTGTTATCTTGTCATAAGAACTTCTATGACATATCTTGTGATGGGGCGGCTGGTAGAGCAGTTGCTCTATGACATACCTTGTGATATGGCGGCTGGTAGAGCAGTTGCTCTATGACATACCTTGTGATATGGCGGCTGGTAGAGCAGTTGCTCTATGACATACCTTGTGATGTGGCGGCTGGTAGAGCTGTTATTACAGCAGTTAATGGCAGTGTAAAGAAGCCACCAGTTACTCTGTGAACAAAGGAAGTCGGGTGGTGATTTATAGATTATGTTGCAGTTGACAATATAACCAGTGACAGGGTGACTCTGACGTGCTCTGTTAGAATAAGGTGTTATCAGGGTTCGCACAGGTCCCCGAAAGTCTTGAATGTTCTTGGATTTGATTTTTTCGTTCGAGTACCCTCGAATGTTCTTGAATTTCACTGGATGTTCTTGAATGTTCTTGAATCAGATTTTCATGAACATTCAAGCACGTTAGTGACGAGTTGTCGACGAAATAATTGTAATAATATTTTGTGGAATCCGTCAGTAATTTTTGTCGTAAAAATCGGTGGTTCTGACAATTTTGCAAAAACAACATGGCGGAAGATGAAAATGAGCGATAACACAATTCAGTAGATGGCGCCACATGAAATAGCAGTATGCGTAATCGCTAGATGTCGCCATGTGAATGCGTGAACCAATCAGATGCGCTCTTTCTCCATGTGCGCGGTCACTCGCCAACGTCCATATTGTTTATTTTAAATCTTGTTTCCATCATGTGTTCTTCAGTTTATGATTGCCATGCCTTGAGTTATGGATGGCAGTAGATTCAGAGATGAGGGGTTACTGGATGGTGATTAAAAAAATTGGGTTGTGAACGATCGCTGTGACATTCAGAAGTAAATGCGATGCACGGAACGATGTCAAAATAATGTGGACATCGCCTGTCATTGTGTCGATTGTCCCCACACACGGCATTGCAAGCCTAAGTCAAATATAAAATGTAAGAAATCGAATGAAGGAAGGAAGCTCCAGAAAAAAATGTATTAGATAATATTTTACTCCCCGAAAGAGGAACTTTAGGCAGACACTGCTAATAATTTAAGCAAGTTAAGTTGCCAAAATAATAAAGCATATCATTAAACTTAAAGGCCAGGCCTAGCCCTAGGCTAGGCCCAGGGTAAGGCAGAGCAAAAGACAACATTTTGAAAAATAAATGTCACATCTTGGACTTGCTAAGACTGACTTCCACAGGCAATATCTCAGGCTCACTGAGAAATTATGTGCACAGTTAGCCTAATGAGAATCTTAGTGAAAACATGACGCACTAAGCGTCATTGCCATTGTTATGATTGTGAAAAGCAATTTAATTAGAGTTTAATAGTCTTCTGTGAGAATCGTCTAATCAAAATTTGTCATAAAAACACCTACACACAATTACAAATTTCTAGTGGAAATGTATAAATACATGACATTAAATAATGACATTTTTTCTTTATAGCACTTCTAAAAATGTTAATGAAAAGTTCTCCTTTTTCCCCCGAAAATGTTCTTGAATGTTCTTGAATTTGACTTTGCTCATTCTGTATGAACCCTGGGTGTTATTGAATCAGGGTAAAGTTGTCGTCAAGCTTGAATGATCTGTTTTCGTTGTTTGCATACTTCAGTTTTTTCGTAAAGCTTCACTAATGTTAGTCATGTCGTTGCAGAACACGGACACTGGGTATAACCATCTTTAAGTCATACCCAAGTATACTATGTTAGTCATGTCGTTGCAGAATACGGACACTGAGTATAACCATCTTTAAGTCATACCCAAGTATACTATGCAGATGTTTTATGTAGGTGTGTGCCCCACATCTGGCTTCTTTCTGGCGTGTTATAAATGCGCAATCTATTTGCCTCACTACAGTAACAATACCCGGCTACATTGCCACTAATAAGGTTGGTGGTTCCGTGGTGTTCTTTAACAGTGCATGATTTGTTGTAGACTGTTTGACGACATCGAGCCAGTGTTGAAGGCGTGGTCAGCGAAGGAACTCAAGGTGTATCTCTTCTCCGCGGGCTCCGTCGACACACAGAAGCTTCTCTTTGGCTACTCCGCCAAGGGAGACCTGCAGGAGGTGGGTGGAAAAACTATGCCCCACGCACAGTATATACCCCAACCACGGGGTACATGCCCACCCACAGAGTTCAACACTAAGACATTTACGGTTATGCTAGCAGATACCCCAGTGATGGCATTAATTGATCTAGATTGCATCCTTATTGTGTTTGTTAAAATCATAATTGGAATTGGTACAAAAGACTGTATTGAAGAATGAAGTGTTGTCATAAAATAAAAAATGCCTTCATAGTTTATTAGCATGATTAACTGAGACCATTGTCCTACTGTCGTTGACCAGTTACACTTTTTTGTAGTTGTTTATAATAGAATACAGTCACATTCAGAAACTTCAAATGAATTTAGAAGTGCTCTCCTACAGTTGTCATTGTGAACAAGTTTATATTTAATTCCTGGACAATTACAAAGGCTAAGGTTGTTGTTATTAGCATAATGAAATGTGTGGTACGCTTCCTGCTGATTAATGTACTGTTGGTACGTAAGCATCCTGACTCACAACTACATTGCAGTCATCTATTGTGAACCAAACTGCAAGATTTTTTGTACAAACGGTTGACTACCATATCTGAGTGTGGTCGCTGTGTAGAGGTGTGTCAGTGGCATGTTGTTCCTTGTGTTCAGCTGGTGAAGGGCTTCTTTGACCTGGCTGTATGGAAGTGTGTCGTTGATGTGTTTGTCTTGTGTTCAGCTGGTGAAGGGCTACTTTGACCTGGCTGTGTGGTCGCTGTATAGAGGTGTGTCATTGATGAGTTTGTCTTGTGTTCAGCTGGTCAAGGGCTACTTTGACTTGTCCGTTGGAGACAAGCTGGAGAAGGACGCCTACACAAAGATGACCGAGGAGATGGACCTGAAGCCAGAGGAGGTCATCTTCTTCACTGGCGTCACAGCAGGTAGGAAACATTACAGGCATATGTGTGGTATTGTGTTTTATACACACATTGCCAGATCGTCACATTGCAAATGTATAAAATCATGGAAAACAAATGTTTTTCTCATTTGAGTCTACATATGAAGGGTTTCGGGGCAAAATAAGATGATTTGTTTATGAGAAGAACTACATAAATGTGTAATGGGACTCTTCAGAATTCAAATCGAAACGACTGCTATCACAGTCAGATTGTTCTGTCTAGATTTCAATTTTACCCATAACCATGATTAGCATTCAACGCATTTTGCATATCTGTAGAATTGTTACTGAGCCAGCACTTGATGGTGTTGTCTTGTATTGTAATGTCGTACAACATTCACACTAATGCTGTTTATTCCACCAGAGGCCACTGCTGCTGCTGATGCGGGCCTCAAGACGTGCATTGTCGTGCGAGAAGACATTGCACTGACGGACAAGGAGAAGAAGAAGTTCAACACGATCTCGTCATTCAGTGAGCTGCTGAAGGATTCTGTCGACGGCGAGACTCCAGCAAAGAAGGTTGAGAAGGAGGTCGAGCCCGAACCAGAGGCTGTGACCGCATAGGTGGCGCCACCTAGTTTTGTTTAGTTGTTTGGCAGCTGACTATGTCACCATATACAGTTCTTTATTAGCGTCTGGAGTGTTGTTCATTCTACGTTGGATCACAGATGTTGTGTTCTTTTTCAAAGTCTTCACCGGGTTCAAGTTATCAGGAGTGTAGAGGAACTAGCGACTTGTGTTCACACACACCGTCACATACGCAGCAGGGAATTTGATGTGTATAAATATGATTACCTCGTATATGAGAACTTGTTTTGCCGTAGATAACTTGTTTGCTTTGGCTTCCTTCAAAGTGTATCTCCTTCATGTACAATACCCCTTCGTGTACAATGCCCCCCTGTTAGCATTGATGAGTCGTCTATGTTATAACAGTACAGTATAAACATAGAATGGTGCTGCCAGCATTAACTTGATGGGTGCCGGTGCGATGTCCCCTGATATTATACTCCTTAATTAAGATGAAATGGTTGTGAAAGGTTGGCATACTGTGAGAGTGAAGGTGCGATTGAATATACGTGGATATGTTCTGAACATTCCAGGGGTGTTATTTTAATGATTTCGTCAGACGAGATTTGCCCAATGCAGAAAACTTCCACATGGTATTTCTTAGAACTGGTAAAACTAGTATTCGTTCTGGTCATGTGACAGTGGCTCCCTCTTCTGGGAACTGTCTGCAACTCTGGTGTATCACCGTTTTATACTGCCTTGTATCAATTTGGTTTGGATGAATTTTTGAGTTTGTTATGATGTTAGTGATGAGGTAGTACCATATTGTGTTCCCCCTGGTCTGCTATCTTGTCTTACATTGATGACCACGTGTTACTTGAATGTATTTATTGGGTTGTCAAGTCACTTCTGCCTCCATATAATATTATGCAACAGACAGACATGGATCTTTTCGAGTTTCTCCTGTAACCATCTGGATGGTGCAAAGGTTTCCTGGCTGCGTCGTTATTTTATTGTATTTATTGGTCAGTCATGAAAGACCACCAGTTTTGTGTGGTCACTAAGCATAATAATGCATGTTTATTGGCATAATACAAAGCAAATTGTTTTGATTCGAACCATGCATTTTAAACAAGCATTTTGTGGGTTTTATTTAGTACTCTGGTTTTATATTGACTGATTTACAAGCCTATTTTTGACTGACGTGTTTTGTAACATATCAGGCAAATGATGTTGAAATTGTTTCTGTAAAAGCACAGTTACGCCAAGTTCTTACCTGCTGAGCTGCAAACCCGTCTACACAGCGATGTAGTTCAGATTGTGAAGCACACATTGTATTTTTGTACTGTACTTTGTTCAAGTATCTCATATTGTTGCGAATAAAGTAGATTGTATAGTATGGTGCATTGTGTTCATAACGTGCTCACACCTCTACTAACCACGTGGTTCAAAACAGTGGCTCTCTAATTCATTAAATGTCTCGATGAATTGATATTAACACAGTTTGTAGCATTGTAAGTCCTTCTCCCAGCACAAACGTCCATTCATGTGTCTGTGTTAATTCCTTTCATTGGTGGTGCAATGTATTTGAAAAAAGTGACAACAGCCAAACCTCGCTTTATAGCCACTTTGCAGTTAAGGTCACCTTGGTAATACAGCAACCTCGCAATTGAAGTCGCACTACGAGTCACAAATTTCTTTCAAATACAGTGACGTGTAGGAAATTAGTCCCTCTAATCAGGTCACTTGCCCAGTCCCAAAGATGACCTTAAAGGCGAAATGAAACATTGTATAACCATAGCCCAAACATAAGAACATACCACGTACAGTACATATCGCCATGATTTGATGAACGCTGTGCCACGGTATATTTTAAATGTTTCAAACTTCGCCATTGCGCTCCAGTGCACAGTGGTCTCGTTCCTGCACATGCATGCTGCACTCGTACGGTAATAAATCAGGAAAAAATTTGTTTTTCAAAGGATCATTATAAAGTGTCAATGAATATTGAGGTGTAGGCCGTTTCAGGAATGTATCGCACTGCTGTGTGAGACTTGTAATTTTTCTTATGGTACATGGTAAAGCAAGTTCTTCGCGTCAAGAATGTTGGGTAGTGCCTAAAACGACACCCCTTTATCGATGATAGTGCTAAAGGTTTCATGATACATAAGTAAAAGTATGCATATGAACATAATGCAAATCTCCTAAATTAAATCTACAAGGATTTATAACAACGAACACAGTTTGTCGGTCGACGTTTCGTGAGAAGTGACCAGACTAATGAAATACGTAGTATACAACAGCTGTGTTTCAGTTCCCTTTCAAGTGACGTTCCACTGGTTTATTTTTGCAGTGTATCAATCTCCAGTTGGCGCCAACGTTAAAGGTCACTGGAACAAAGTTAGAAATATTGTAATGATGACACTTGCTGCCCTTGGTCTGTTGCTCCACGCTCGCTGATATGTTTGAATTTAACCATTACATTTGCAAACCTTAAGACAATTTTACAATAGCTGGGCGCGTGAGGCGTAGCCGTGTCAAACCTGCGGACAGTTGAAATTATTACAATACTGCGACACAAATCAGAATGCAGACGTAGGCCTACTAATATGGTAACTTTGAATTGTTGTAAGCGTATCTCCATCCACTTGCCTATTTCTATGTGCATTCGATCGCTTCCTTCGTCATAACACTGAGCCATCTCTGGTCTACTTTATTTACGTGTTTTTGATATGCTCTCCTTTTCTAAAGACCCGTTCGCCTACCAGAGATAATCGAGTGGTAATCAATTCTTCAGACATCGCCCCCATAAACGAGTGGTTTGACGCACCGTGGGTGTGTGCCTGTAGACGTCTGTGCTAGCATGTTTAATTGGATTAACCGGTTTATTAAACATCGATCTACGCTGCTGTAGCATACGCCTTACGACATTTGTGCCGTCTAAAGCACTGACACGTAAACGTCATTTTTAATAGCATGCCATTGTGAGTATGAGGCACGTCTGTGTATTCGTTGATTGATCACCGACTCTGAAAGGCGGCATATGTACCTGCACGACGAGGTCGTTGACCCAGGCCGCCGTCAGACACTGTCGTCTGTCTCGCTGTAGTAGTAATTCGCGCACGCACGCACAGAACACACGCATACAAACACACGCACACACTGTGACGGACTGAGGCGAGGTGTGCAACAAGACTCGGTAATGGAATAATTATGTATGCCTATAGGTACAAAGTGTCACACTCCTCCGCCCTAAGCAAACACCTATAAATAGGTGCATAGGCGTCGGAACCGGACTATTTTTGGTGGAGGGGCTGGAAATAGGATCAGGTCCCAATTTTTTTGGGAAAGGGGTGCATTTTTTGAAGAACTGTTTTTGTTAAGCGTAGAGATGTTCCGGCGGGGAGGGTGCAAATCGAGGTTTTGGGAGAGCCTGATAGTTGTTGTTTGGCGAGTGTCAAAGGCAAGTGATCGATCGAGGTTGTTGGTGAGAATAAACATCACTTCCCTCCATCTCTCGACGTCATGTCTGAACGTATCGACTGCGGAGGGGTGCGGAATTACAGCTTCGGGCTCAGCCCCGCCAATGTTAATTTCGTTCCGATGCCAGTGACGTACGTGTATTTCTGTTTCTGTAGCAACTTAGTTGAAGTCAACGACACTCGTACACTCTCGCTCCATCACCGGAGCGCCAGACTACCCAGTTCTGAATCGCTTTTGTACTACGCTTCAGCGAAGGCCCGTGTTGTGAATTTCAATTTCGATTTTCGCACAAAACGACAACCTCGTGGATACGGCGAGGGATGTCCTGACGAGCACAACGAGCTTCGGGCACCAAGTCTCATGTCTCCATTTCCCCACCCACCGAAGGAGATCGAATGCCCTCCACGAGGCTGCCCGCCATCTCCCGTGTTTTTTCGCGACTCCTGGTATAATTTCGCAAGTTTTGGGTGAACCGATCAATGGCGCCGTCAGTATCCCCATCATTATTTGACTCCATGGGCTGCGTAGAACTTGTCGTTCACCTTAACCGTGCGACTGGTCTCCTCCTGGTGAGATAACTTACCTTTGCCTTTTGTGCAGTGACAAGCCGACATCCTCGCGTGATTTACAACTAATACGCACCTGGGGCCGGTTTCATGTCGCCTATTTAGCGGCTACGAATGCTTACTTAGCTGATGTGTTCGTATGCACCCCCGCCCAACTGAAGCACATAGTTCTGCTGTTGGAGGTCTTTGCAGAGCTTGAAGGTGTGGTATAGGTTTTTTGGAAGCCTGGAACTAGGTCTTTTTCTGTTGGTTCACCAACTCTTTGGAATATGCTCCGTCTTAGTGTTTAGATTAGTTTAACATATTACACAATTCCGCAGTCAATTAAAAACTTACCTTTACAACCTCGCTTGCCCACCATAACTCCCTGGCGTACTCATAAAAAGTGCGCCGACACCTTCCCCGGCGCCTCTCCCCCAGCAGGGCGAGTGTCTGCCGGCGTATGTGATGTGCGCGTTGACGTTTATCCGACCAGTTTGCCTGGTCCAGGTGTCGGCTTCACTCTACCCGGAACAACTGAGGCCGCTCGCCCTGGAGCCAGTGGATCGGATCTACCTGGTTCAGCTTGCGTGGCTGTGCTACTGCCAAGTAATGTGTGTGTGCGTGTGTGTGTGTATGTGGGCGTGTGTGGGCGTGTGTATGTGTGTGCGTGCGCGCCCGCCTGTGTGCATCGGTGTGTTATTTTTCACAGTATCTCGAACTTCGTATCTTTTGTCCATGTTCATTTGCTTCCGTGGACTGTTGACCTCTGAACTAGGCACCAACTGACAACGTATTACACTGGTTCTGTGGAGTTATTGACTTACGTGTTTGCGATACGCTTCTCTAGAGAACCTTCTCCTGTTATAGATATTAGAGTGGTTTGAGTGGTTCGTTTCCGAAAGGGGGTTCGGGCAAAGCTCCCCAACCCACCCACTGGATGGCTACAGCACTGTTGTAAAGTAAAAGTAAGTTCTTATATAGCGCAGTATCCAGTCCTTAGGACTCCTCAAAGCGCTTTACATTTTACTCCCTGGCAGACCTATTCAATTGAACACCTATTCTCTTTGAAGCATTCAGCCACGCTGCAATTAATGCGCGAAGATTACCTCATGTATCGTGCACAAATATCCAAACCCTAATTCTTCACAACAGCCACCATATTTGGCCAATCGTCTGCGTCTTTCAAATAGGATATATTTCTCCTAGACACTCCCGATCATCTTTCCACAGAGGATAGTGGGTGGACAAGTACAGTCGTGTGAGCCGGTGTAGCAACACTTGCAAGAGCCGACTCATTCTGCAAGGCTACCGTATCACATGCACCCGACACACTACACAGACCACGATTAATTTTGCTAAGTACTCCAACAAAAATAGCAACAGAAGAAGATTGTTTGATGTCCATGGGAAGCGGGAGTTCAGACATAGACCAAGTCCACAGTTCCATTCCATCTTCCAGCAGGTGCAGCGTGAGGTGATGGTGTATGAGAAAGCAATACAAGAAACAGGTTTCCTTCACAACGTTATAGTGCAGTGACTAAGACGATTTCGTGGTTCTCTGCATAATATCACGTTAATTGTGCTAGGTGAATTCCTGCATGGGTACGTGACATGTCGGCACTCAACGACAAACACACTGATGTCTTTGCAGAGTACCTCAAAGGAAACTTTACAGCGATGAAGACGGCACGAGGGTTCTATTGCGGTGACAGAACAACGCCATAGTGAACTGTGATGGAGAGACTGTATACATTACAGATTTGATGGTGAATCGTTCACGTTTGAGGCGCTATAGATGGTATACGTTCCTGAAACGATCCGAGTAATTATTGGTGATTTCTGAAGCCTCAGTTGAGAAACAGAAGACAGCTATTCGGCATCATGCGCAGTCGCAACATGTATAGACGACATTTGTGCAATACTTAGATTGCTCAAGAGATTAATTCAGTGACAATTAACAGCAGTGAATTTTTTGCAAAGGACAATCGGAATCTTGCCAAACAAGCCAGACTAAGACGTTGCGGCAAGATGCATCAATAGTCACTACATAGACAGTGAATGGTGTAAACACAGTTGACAAAACTATTTTAAATAGCTAATTAGATTATTATTATTAAATAAATTCTGATATGGCGCCTTGCAAGCGGCAAGTCAAGGCAAAGAGACACTTGGTGTGCGACGACTGCCACAGTTGGGTAGATTTTGCCTTATCCGGCTGTACGAAGTCATGGACAGAAACCAAGGAAGAGGGATTCACCTTTCAGTGCGTGGGGTGTTGGAAGGTGAAATGTCTGGAGAAAGAGGTAGCTAGGTTGGTAGATATTGTGAAGGGGATGGAGATGAGAATCAGCAAGAAGACAGACGGAATGGAGAGAGACGACAGGGATAAAGTTGGGAATACTGTGAAACTGAAGGAGCAGAGTAGTGGCAACAAGACCGAGGAAAGGAGACTGAGAGGAGGGAAGGTGATCGGAGGGGAAGAAAGTGGAGGATCGACGGTAGGAAATGTGACAGGTGTGAAGGTGGCAGGAGAGAAAGTGACCGTAGAGAAAGAGGTAGGAGGGAAAAAGAGACGGGAGAGGAGAGAAGGAAATGCAATGGGAGGAAAGATGACGGAAAGAAAGGAAGTGAGAGTACATGTGACAGAAGAGAAGTCGGGAGGGACGATGACAGGAAGAAAGGTGACAAGAGAAACAGCGTCAGGAAAGAATGGAACGGACGAGATTGTGACGGGAGAGCAGAAGACAGGGGAACAAGATTACAACCAGACAGATGCAAACCGTAGAAAGAGCTACACTGAGGCAGTGATTGAGGGGGCAATGAGGAAAGAGAGGGTGTTTATGGGCGATTCGATTATGAGAAAGACAGATAAGACTCTAAGCGAGGGGGAGGACGTCGTTGTTTGTCTACCGGGGGCTAGGATAGAACATGTAACTGAAAGGGTAGAGAAGGTACTGGGGTATGGCAAGGGAGGGTCTATACTAGTACATGTAGGGACAAATAACGCAGAGAGGGAGGGAACAACTGGGATAGTTCAGAAGTACAGACAGTTAGTGAAGAAGTTAAAGAAGACAAGAGTAGAACAGATTATCCTCTCAGGAATTTTGCCAGTAATGGGAGGAAGGGGGCCGACATATAGAAACTGCAAGAGGATGGCGATCAACGCACTAGTTGAGCAGATGTGTAAAGAAGAGGGGGTGGGATTCGTAGATTTATGGGGATACTTTGTTGGGAGGGAAGATATGTACATGAGAGATGGCCTACATCTAAGTGGAAAGGGGCAGCAGTTTTCTCAGAGAACTTGCTGCAATCTGTTGACAGTGGGACAGGCTGCATCTATTTAAACTAGATTCGCAGGGGGGATTCACAGAGAAGCCTGAAACTGGAGGCATAGATAAAGACAGCAGAAATAAATCGGCAAAGAACAGCCTGGAAAACTGTTCTGAATCAGGATATAAATGCATTTGTTTAAATGCAAGGAGCATAGTAAACAAAAGAAGTGAACTAAACATTATGGTAGAAGATATTGACCCTCACATAATAGGTATAACCGAATCGTGGGCCACCACTGATATATCAGATGCCGAATTGGGACTAACAGGATATGTAATGTTTAGGAAAGATAGAATAGGAAGAAAGGGAGGTGGAGTTATTTTATATATTAAAGAATCTATCCAGGCTTATGAAATAAAATTAGAAAGAGAAGCAGATTGCGAAGAAGCTGTTTGGTGTAACATAGTTACAGGAAACTCAACGTTAACAGTTGGGTTAGTTTATCGAAGTCCAAACATAAGCATAGAAGAGAATGAAAAAATACAAAACGCTATAAGGGAAGTAAGCAAACGGAACTGTATTATTATGGGGGACTTTAACCATGGGCATATACAAAGGAAATCTCTACAGAGTATGGGGAGTGAGGACCACAAGTTTTTAGTTTTAGTACAAGATAGTTTCCTTTCTCAACATGTGCTAGAACCAACCAGGGGAGAGAATGTGTTAGACTTAGTTTTGTCCTCACAGAAAGAATTAGTTGACAATGTCAAGATATGTGAGCCACTGGGGAGTAGTGATCACAACCAGATACATTTTACCATCAAAGTAAAATCAGAAAGGAATAGTAAAAAGCAGTATAGGAGAAATTTCCACAAAGGAAGGTATAAGGACATGAGGAAATATTTAGCAAAGATAGACTGGAATAACACACTGAAGAATAAAACAGCAACCGAATGCTGGAATATCTTAAATAGTGAAATTAAGTGCATAGTCGATAAATTTGTACCTTTCAAAAAACAAGGGAAACGGTCTAAAAAGAAATACTTATCGAAAGAAGCCATTAGAAAAATTAAGTATAAACAAATGATGTGGAAGTCATATAGATGTACTGGAAATGATGAAGACTACAACATTTATAAAGAAGCACTTAATCAAGCTACAGCTGAAATTAGAAATTCAAAGAGAAGCTATGAAAAAAAATTAGCTAGTAATATAAAACATGACAGTAAGAGTTTTGATGCGTATATTCGAAGCAAACAGAAAGTTCAGGATAAGGTCGGTCCTCTAGAAGATAGTGCTGGAAATACAATATCAGAGGGATTCTTAATGGCAGAAGACCTGAATGAGTATTTTAGTTCAGTGTTTACCAGGGAAGATATTAGTTCACTGCCAGTACCAGAGGCTAAGTTCAAGGGGGCAGATTCAGACTATTTAGGACAGTTAGTTGTAACCTCGGAAATGGTAGCTAAGAAAATAAGGGCTATGAAGGAAAATAAATCACCTGGAGTGGACGGGATTCCACCCAAACTACTATTGGAAATTGTCGAACAAATTAGCACACCGCTTGCAACAGTTTTCAATTTGTCATTAGAAGAGGGAGTGGTTCCTTTAGAATGGAAAGAGGCAAACATTATACCGTTATTTAAAAAAGGTTCGAGAAACAAGTCGGAGAACTATAGACCAGTGAGTTTAACATCAGTGATTTGCAAATTATTAGAAAGACTAATTAAAGATCACATGGTGGATTTTCTTGTTAAACATAATTGATAAACCCATCTCAACATGGGTTTTTAAAAGCGAGGTCATGCTTAACAAATATGTTATGTTTTTTGGAAGACATCACTAGGTGGGTAGATGAGGGATCACCAGTAGATATCATCTATTTAGATTTTCAAAAAGCTTTCGACAAAGTACCACATCAAAGATTACTCCTTAAGCTAAAGGCCCATGGCATAGGAAATGGTATAATAAACTGGATAGAAAAATGGCTGAATGACAGAAGACAACGTATAGTAGTTGATGGGGAGGCTTCAAACTGGAAATCGGTATTGAGTGGGATCAGTACTAGGACCTATATTATTCTTAATATATATCAACGATTTGGACGATGATATAACAAGCAAGGTGTTGAAATTTGCGGATGATACAAAAGTGTTTAGAAGGATTAAAAGTGATGGAGACAGACAGCATTTACAAGATGATCTTGATAGGTTGATCAAATGGTCTGAAAAGTGGCAAATGCTGTTCAATTTTAGGAAATGTAAATGCCTCCACACAGGTCATGGGAATGAAGAGGTAAAATATAAAATGGGGGGTACTGTTCTAAGTACTACTGTAAAAGAAAAGGACTTAGGGTTAACCATTAGTGCTGATATGAAGGTTTCAGAGCAGTGCGGAATTGCAGCGTCAAAGGGAAATCAAATCCTTGGATTAATTAGGCGAAATATAGCGTATAAGAAAAAAGAATTAATAGTACCGCTGTACAAAACAATAGTGAGGCCTCATTTAGAATATTGTATACAAGCATGGAGGCCATATCGCAAGAAGGACATAGATATGCTAGAAAGAGTACAGAGGAGAGCGACTAAAATGATACAAAATCTGAGGGATCTTAGTTACGAAATACGCCTAAAAGAATGTGGTTTAACAACACTAGAGACCAGGAGATTGAGAGGAGATCACATAGAAGTGTTTAAAATATTGAATGGTTATGAAAATATTGATAGAAACATTTTTTTCTCAGTTAAGAAAGATAGAAGGACCAGAGGACATGAAGCTACATTAGTAAAGGAGCAGTGTAGATTAGATATAAGAAAGTTCTCATTCTCACAAAGGACTGTAAATGAATGGAACAGATTATCTCCTGATTGTGTTGGTGCTAGTAGCGTGAATATGTTTAAAAATAAAATCGACACACACCTTAAAAAGGCGGGATACATGTAGATAAAAAGTATTGGACTCTCGATAAGCCAAAAGGCTTCCTTGTCCAACTGCCATCCAGAGTAATTTTCTGGATGGCAATCTTGTTAAATCTAGTCTAGTTATATCTACAAGAGAACTGACATCGCGCATCCTATCTGTTGCATTTGGAGAGAAAACATTGCTAAAATATTAGTCAATCGATTGTAACAATTCAGCGAGGAAATACTTGCTGAGAATTAATGTGGCACAGAGCTGCTCGCTCGATCCACTGTGGACTTGATGTTCACACTGCATCAACACGAAGACAAGGCCGCCAGACAGCGTCAACTCCAAGACAAGGTCATAGAACACCATCAACTCGAAGACAAGTCCGCCAGACAGCGTCAACCCGAAGACAAGGCCACCGAACAGCATCAACTTGAAGACAAGGCCACCGAACAGCATCAACTCGATGACAAGGCCATCGGACAGCATCAACTCGAAGAAAGGCCACCGAACAGCATCAACTCGAAGACAAGGCCGCCGAACAGCATCAACTCGAAGACAAGGCCGCCAGACTAGTCCATTTGTCATTTCATGAACCTAGAACTTGTTGTTGTTGATTTGTATTCATATGGGGGTCCTAGAACAAATTCAGCTTCGTTCCCCAAACAGCAACTTTGGGCAACTCCGGCAATTTGCATAAATCCAAGATGTCCACTGGTCGATATCCTGAAAATTAAATTTTTGAACCACTTGTCCTAGGATGATGTACAATACCTCTTTTAGGGGTGTTGGGGCGCCTAGAATTCATTTCTGATGTTATTTTTTTAGTTTAAGGTCAAGATCAGATGCTGAAGGTCAAGGTGAAGGTCAAATTTGACCTCTCGGTGGACACTGAATGGAAACTCCTTTTAAATTGTATTTTAGTTTATTCATGCACATAAATGGATAATCTTACAATATTTGACACATTTGTTCGTGAGAAAAAACAGTAATGGGTCATATTTGAAAGACGTAGTCATATCTGTTAGACGTGGTGTATAGTGCAAATATCATTATGAACATTGGCATTCATATTTCTTTGTGATGAAAATTCTTGCATTAAGTAATCATGTATGAAAGTCATTGTTGGGATGTTACAAGGATTGATATCCACAACTATGGATAAATGTTTTACCCAATGCGATGTTATAAGCATAAGTTACGCTATCTTACTAACTGTAGATATCGCCTAACAATGTTAATTTTTTACTTACTCCAACTCATCATCCATGTAATCAGGATCAGCAAGACCATCCTCAACATACTCATGGCCTTCACCCTCCTCATCAACACCCTCATCCTCTACACCATCATCCTCAAAATCCTCCTCATCAGCATCGTCCATCTCGACACCCTCCTCGTCTCCAGTCTGAGCCTCTTCTGTCTTAGGGTACGGATTACAGCAGCCCTCTTCGCCAGAGCAATTGTAGTACGACATGCACGAAAGACGTTCTTTGTGGCAGCCACAAACCTCCGTGCTGCACTTCTTGCTCTGTGCCCTACACTCACAATGAATCACATCACACAGGTGGGGTGGACCTAGGTCACCCCGTGCAATAAGAGGAGAGGGGACGCCATCCTGGATCTCCCAGCCGAAGTGAGTGATATCAGCTGACTCATCGGGTGGGGCTTGCTGGTCTGCCGCCTTCCACAGCACGACCTGCAGATGGGCCCGCAGCACGTGCAGGAACAGGTTGGTGGATGTTGGAGAATGGGCCTTGACTTTAGGAATTTTCTTCTTCTTGGTGACTCCATGGATGTCCCCGGTGGCTAACCATACACAGCGATGAAGAAGGTTTTCGCTATCTCCATCAGATCCGTCCACCTCTCCCAGCACATCATCCAAATTCCCAGTGAGCAAGCTTTTTAGTGCGTCGATCTTGCCTTTTAGCATACGGATATGGGGTCATGTCGCACCCGCTGAGGGCGTGCATGCTCGAGCATAGGCTGAGCTTAAATTCAGAGTTTCGCAAAGCAATCAACCAGGGGGTACTGCTGGCTGGCATTGACGTAATCAGCAGCAGCGACCCCTGGCGAGCGAGGATGCCGCCGGTCAGCACGTATACGGTTGTTGACATACACAATGTTGTATTTGCTGGCTAGATATCCTCGTTACGACCATTCATGAATTTGACGACGCCAGTGCCTCCTCGGCCGCCACCCAGTCACATCCACAGAAAGTTAACCACGGTACTTGGAGGGATGTCACCGTCGTAGCTCTCGCCTCTGTTTACTTCCTCCAGGGAGACAGTGCTAGACTCTTCTTCTTCCTTCAATCTGACCTAAGCAGTCGTTGGTGTGTAAGATTGTAGGCTGGCCTTTGGTGGGCAGCATGTAATATTATATATATAATATTTATACTGATAACATTGGAATATATGTTTATTAATCCTCGTGAGCCAAGGGCACTGCTGAATTAATACAATGTCTGTCTCAATGAAGCTGGAGCGTGTCCAAGTGCTGCCATCTTCCGGGTAGTTTAAAACCAGGAGATTGTGCATAACAATGTGTGAAGAATAAAGAGGATGTATAGCTGTGAATGCAAACGTAGCATACGATGTACATAGACGTCGGAACCTGCGGGGGTGGGTGGGTTTGGGGGCTAAGGATTAGGATTAGATCCCTTGGCTTTTGGATGGAATTTGATGTGAACTTGAAGGTGTTTTTGTGGCGAGCCTTACGGGGGGGGGGGGGTGCAAATTGATTTTTTTGAGAACCTGAAGGTGGGTTTTTGGTGAACCTCAAGGGAGCAAATAGGGTTTTGGAGCCTGGCAGTGGGGTTTTTTGTCGAGCCTCAAGGCACGTATGTGTGCATGCCCTTCTAAAACTAAGCTCCCAAGATAACATCCTTACATTCTACTTTGATGTTGGTGTTCTATATTCATTTGTACATCCTAAGTGTACATGTTCATAAATTTGCTATCTACCCAGTACCCTCCAACTGTCATTCCTTATGTGGTAGTAAACATTAAATGAAATTGACAGTGCATGCATGACCCATTTTTACACTTCTTGGTGTCTTTGCAGAATGCAAACTAGCTTATATTTATGGCTAAGTGAAATCAGAACTCAACAACATTTTCATCTCACGAAAACTTTCAATGAATATTCACAAGCTCAATGAACAAGTGACAACAAACTGGCAAACATTCAACAAAGCAGTCAGTGTGTTACTTTCGTTTACTTGTGAAACTGGCTAGTTGTTTTATTCATAATACAGACAGACACATTAAAAGCTTGGTTTTGCCAAGCAGCACCAGCAGTGAAGCAAATCCCATGTTTATCCGTGACAATTGGGACTTTTTATGCTAGAGTATTCTGTAATCTGGCAACACATTCCAAACGACGACCGGTTGATTCTTTGTAACAGCAGAATCTAGCATAAAATGTAGCGATTCCGAGTTGGTTATTTTGTACATACAATCAGCACTAGCAGGTTATATATTAACAAGGCAGCATCAGTGATCATACCACAATTCAGCTATCACAATGCACACACGGTAAGCCACTTATCCTGTGAGAAAACTTCTGGTGTCTACAGCGGCCTTCCCCACAAACCTACAGGCAGAAGCTCATGCTATGTGGTGAATACATTAGCACAGGCGGACTACAACACACCAACAGCCAGTGGGGTAAATATGCACTACACAGTGACTACAGTAACAGTAATGTCATCTCTGTGAGTAGTGTTGACAGCCCCTTTATGGTGAAGGGGTGAAGCTCCCATCTCAACGCACATGGGAGGTGAACATGGCAGCAGACTGAATCTATTGTTTACTCTGTGTGGGCCGAATATTGAGTGGAAACATGACACAACAACAACGCTGCATTGTCATATACACAATCTGCCACAAACACAACATGCAGTTTGACCAGACTTGCAACAGTGACAAATGTCTATCTGACCAGGCATAGACAGTGCGGTCATCAACTAGTGCAGTCGTCACAACTTGTGCTGACTGAACTTGTGAAAACATTTTCAAGGACACACAAAGCACGACTTAGGCAGATCTTTTACAGACCGTTGTGAGATGTTGTCAGCTGAGGCCATTACATCAGTGTGGAGAGGAATGAAAACTGTTCTAATGGCACTGATGTGTGACTTGTCCCATTAACCACCCCTAACTTTACCCTTTGGCCCACCCCTAAAACTCAGCCTGGCACATAGTACTGCTGCAGCCTATGCAGCAGATCAAATACACTTCATTACACCAATGCTAGCAGCAAAGTTGACAAAATACCATTCAAACTTTATGCAATGTGATCTGACAACAGGGAAATAAAACATAAGTCACTTAATGTCAGCCCAGGACACTGCAGTCTTAGCTGCTCCGAGATGCTCCCTTATTTCTAGCAAGTAAACAAACACAACTGTAGAGGAATCGGTTATGAAGCACCAATCAATATCGTGTTACTTCCTCTCAAATTAGGCCCATGCATAGCTATCAAAACAGTCACTTGTGTGCTTCAGATTTTATGTCAACTTCGATATAAGTATAGCTTTAATACAAAATAAATAGTTGACAAAAATGTTGGTGGAGCCTGATGCCAGCACAAATGGAAGTTATGTCTGACTGGAAGAATAAGACAAGCAATGTCTGTCCCTCACAGTGGTTGCCTACACCCACTCAAGATTCTTTGCAAAGCCTGCCCACAGCGAAACATCTCATCTATTGAGACGATACCTACAGCTGTCACAAGGTGGCAGCACACGAAACTCGTCGAGCATGGCACAAAAAATCTAGCAAGTGCGGCAAGTCACGTGGACAATTCTAGCAGCGAAAACGACTGGATTTCCATCCTTCTAAGTTTCTACTGATGAATTGTTGTAAATGAACTCCCAACCATAATTAAGATATAGATCATATAATCTAGGATATACAGAGATTGTAGCAATCTCATATTTATAATGATTTTGTAACCATATTGAAACCATTTGTCTCTGAAATTTCAAATGTGTTTATGCATTAATTGTGCCTCAATAGTAGTAGTACTAACAATTTGTTTATAGCATAGTTACACAGATATGTAAGGTTTCAACAGAACGTGTTCATATGCAAATTAAAAATGACGGCTCTCAAAATTAATAAATTTTATAATTTTGTATGGTTGGTAACTTGGCAACCAGGGGAGCATGAGGTGTGGTTGTATGGTTGGTAACTTGGCAACCAGGGGAGCATGAGGTGTGGTTGCACCACCCAGGGAGGATACCTTCCACTTGTACTGGCAACAGCTTGTATAGACAAGCAAACCTGCAGAAGACAACAAAAGTAATACCACCTCAGATCATTCAGCTGAACATAGCACACGACGTTGCTCCGATTGCAGCCATCAGCCTGACTCTGTGATCACAGCTTCACCCGTTTGAATCAATGTCATTATGTAGAGTATGTCTTGTGCATGAACCTGCCACATTAGTCATATTTACACACGCACGCACATACTTCAACAGACATATACATTGTACTCACAGAATCTGCTGTGGTCCCAGCAAGGACAACATCATTGCGCTGTGCCCTGACAGAGGGACCTGATCTAGGGGCATGGTTCACGTGTACATCTTACTCATCATGTGTACGCAGAAAACAGAAACAAACAAAACGAACCAAATCAGGGCTGGCTGTGGTAACGGGCAATTTATTGCACACTCATGTATAATAAGGACCCCAAACCAACCAACCACAATATGTATCAGTGACACTTCCCCTTTTTCTATATTACAGTCATGTGCAGGTAAAAATAGAAAGCATAAAACACCTATATTTGTCTTTCTGAATTCCCTCTAAGTGGTTTCGACTGTTTTGTCTTTCGTAACATGGTAGTTTATAGATTTATAGGTTGTAGAAAACAAGATTTCATGACCTCAATCCAGATTCAACAGATACTCTAGAATAGGCAATGCTACATTTGACAAATACTTTGATTCAGCAAAACCGAACACATGCCTGCTGATTAAAACTGTCACTACAACCTGTTTGTTGGAAGTGTGATGCGGGATAGGGCCTTCAGGTGTGAGACAGGAGAGAGCACAAGAGAGAAAGCAGGAGTGACTTCTCAAGACCACAACAACTGCAAGGCAGCAACAGAACCATTCCAACAGAAAGCAACGCAACGCAACGCAACGCAACGCAACGCAACACAACTGGTTGCAACATTCTGTGCACTTGAGTGTAACTGCAGCTTTAGAGCCGGCCCATGACAGGTGCTAAGAGCAGCTGCACCGTGTACAAGAGCTACATCACTGATGATACACAGTCCAAGGTTAACTACCATTGTACCTGCACCGTGTACAAGAGCTACATCACTGATGATACACAGTCCAAGGTTAACTACCATTGTACCTGCACCGTGTACAAGAGCTACATCACTGATGATACACTGTCCAAGGTTAACTACCATTGTACCTGCACCGTGTACAAGAGCTACATCACTGATGATACACAGTCCAAGGTTAACTACCATTGTACCTGCACCGTGTACAAGAGCTACATCACTGATGATACACAGTCCAAGGTTAACTACCATTGTACCTGTACCGTGTACAAGAGCTACATCACTGATGATACACTGTCCAAGGTTAACTACCATTGTACCTGCACCGTGTACAAGAGCTACATCACTGATGATACACTGTCCAAGGTTAACTACCATTGTACCTGCACCGTGTACAAGAGCTACATCACTGATGATACACTGTCCAAGGTTAACTACCATTGTACCTGCACCGTGTACAAGAGCTACATCACTGATGATGCACTGTCCAAGGTTAACTACCATTGTACCTGCACCGTGTACAAGAGCTACATCACTGATGATACACTGTCCAAGGTTAACTACCATTGTAGGCTGGTCACCAACTGAGCACAAATGGTGTGCCAATGGATTAATTCATTAGTTAGTTAATAACAATGCGTGCTTACAGAATGCATAACTTACATTACTTGAAAATATGCACACAAATTGTATATATGATACATATATACACACATACACATATATATGTATTTTTGTATACACACATATTCATGGTAAAACCTGCCATAACAGATGACTTTCTAAACATTTGCAGCCCCATCCAAGGGTAATTATGTTTTAGCTCAATGTCTGTAAAGGATATCTGTCCATTATCAACACATTCACCTAATCCACATGTCATCTGTCAAACACAGGTTTCACTGTATGTGTGTGTGTATCTTTGTGTGTACATGCATGTGAAATCAGTATATATATGTATGTACATACGTATATGTATACATATAATTGCGTATGTGTACACACACACGTCAGTTGCCGTGTCCACCTGGGTATATACAGCGTGTGGAATTGGCCACAGACAAACAGCTAACAAGGAAGCAGTAACATTGACTTCGCAACGGGGACAACAGCAATGGCAGAATGATTAATTAAAAGTATTGTTCCCATAGATAGACCGCCTGCAGCATGTGCGAGTGCAATTATTCAGATTCACACTTGTGTGTTCGCGTGATCGGCGTGTGTGCGTGATCGGCACGCGATGACAACGGAGCTCGTCTTGAAGGGAGCACAATGACGACACGAACACTACGCCATCTGTCACGACTCCTAGAGGCAGTTGCTATGACGATAGTGTTGTCGCCGTAGCAACAGCAAGCGACCACAGAAGACAGCGACCGCCGGCATACATACATACATCGTTCACACCTTCTCATAGTCGTCTCATAACAGTACAATAAATAGACACGGGCAGTGATGCATCGAGCATCTCTCCCGTGCTTCTAAAACGGCCGCTGAGCCAAATGTTCTGTGCTGGCGGTCCGCCCACTCAGCAATAAGTCGCCCTTCATTCGGCGGTTGTTTTCCTGCGGCAGAGAAGAAACGGTCCATCTCAAAATGGTTGCAGTGCACAGGCACGTGTAGCTACCGTCTAAAGACTCCTAACACTAACAAAATAGAACTACAACAATGGATAAGCATCACTTGATCTCACATAATAATTGTTAATCTGATGCTCTGCCATCTAATCTTAACTAGATTTTTGAGACAACGGATCATTTTATATCTGAACGCTCTCTGTAATAAGGAATGAGTTTGCAATAAACTTATCTTATTAAAGCAGCAAACCTTTCATATTGTATCTCCAACATGAAGTATATAATAGTTAATGGATGTGCCTTGACATCTATTTCAGTGCTAGCAAGAAGTGGTTAGCTTGTGACCTGTTGTCACCAGCGGGGGAAGGGGGTAATGAAGCAGGCACAATCGTATGGTCATTATGGGGGGGGGGGGGGGAGTTTCACTTGTTCAGCATGGATGTTTCCAGGATGTCATCAAATGAATTGTTTGGCCAAATAGCTGCAGGTATATTCCCGGACAAAGTTTCTGAACTCAAGTACCAAGGTAAGTCAAGTAAAATGGACATTATGTTATGAAATCATTCACTTTGTCATGTACATGATTTTGGAAAATACAAATCATAAAAAAATTTCTGTCACATACATTTAAGCTTTTAGAGAGAAAAAATTATTTGTTTAACCTTGCTCATGCTTTTCCGTTTTTGTGATGAAATGTCCCACATTTTTGTCATTTTGTTTTAATTTGTATGATAACATTGATTTATTTGTTGCAAACGAGGCACATACCAGTTATTGTGACCCATAAAACTGCACTGACTGAATAGAGGTTGGTTTGTGATCTTATGTGAGCAAATGTTGACATCAGGGCTGTGAATGTTCACAAAATCAAAGCAAGAGCCAGCAGTAGTCTTGTGAATCATGACTAGCAAGCAGGGTGAGATGGGGCGTGTGGCTGGGTTGGTAGAATAGGGTGTGACAGAGGGTTGGTAAAATGGGGTGTGGAATGTGGTACTTACACGTATTCTGTCGTCACTACTGTTTGAACTGAGAACTGACATTGAGCTGGCCCGTTTCATGCTGTGGAACAGAGAGAGAGAGAACATGGCACTGTGAACACTCAGCCACTCGTGTCTGCCGTAAACCAACACTACAGCATCTCACCTGGCAATTACAACTACACTATCATACAAACCGACTGCAATGAGTTGTCAGTCGACCAACCAACAGCAGCCACTCACTATAGACTCCTGGTGGAAGGAACATCTGCTTAAGAGGAACAACTTTGAAATCCCTGTTCTGGCCTGCACTGCTTGGTGTCATGTGAATCAATGGGTGCATGGAACAGTTTATATGGTTGTGCTGTTTCTATTTTTATTATAGAGGTGTACATTTACCCACTTAATACCATCCCAACCTGCCAACAGCAACCAACCAGAGCGTACATACTACTATTCTGCAGAGCTGCCAGGACGTTGGCCCACTAACAAGACACCATTCAAACTTATCAGAGCGGTCACACAACTTGTATGAAGACACTCATTTATATAGCACAAAATGAAGAGACTATAGATTACTTGTTATCTTAGAAAGATACTGAGACACACCCTGTGTTTTCTGTCAATGCCTGGACAAAGTTTATCTGCATGTATGTACAATAAAGCAGGAATGCGAACAACCGCATCGCTGTATTTCAGTCGCAGAAATACAGTGAGGCAAAACATACAAAGATGAGAGCTACACACAGTGATATATGCAGCAAAATGCTTTGCATTGTTTACTTATGAGTTTTAAAAATTACACGGAAATAATTAAATGTTTATAGGATGTGGCTGCAAAATTCTACAACAGAAACATAAAGAGAACAACTAGAACAATATAACTAATGTTAAAGCAACAAACAAAATACAACTATTAATGCTAAAATAACAAACGTAAATTAATAATTATTCTCAGTCTCACAACTGCTTTCACAATAGGCAATATTGTTGACCATGCAGTTTGAACATTCACAATGGGTTTCACTTGAAAAGCATGTGGCATGATCAATTTACATAAAAATTGATCATGCATAGACATGATTACATATGCAGACGTGCTCATATATATGGATAGCAATGTCTTAACGACAGCAGTGCTGAGAGCACATCTGCATCAATAATTACGTAACCTGAGAACAATGGAAATGTCTTTATTTTACTGTACCTTTCAGGCCTGAATTGTTCTGTGTGACAGAAATTACAATTTGTTGATGACCCATAAATATATATGTCCATCATGAATGAATGAGCTCAAGGAATGCGTGTGTGTGTGTGTGTGTTGTGGTATGTGTGTGTGGTGTGTGTGTGTGTGTGTGTGCGTGCGTGCGTGCGTGTGTGTGACCACAGGAATATTCTAAGTCTGTCATGTCAAAGGTTGTTGTAATATAGCATGTAAACTATCCAACAGTTGACATACACATGATTGTAGCCTGGTTATCGAGTTTTTAAGCTGGATGGATAAATCACTAGCAAAGTTGCCCAAATATCTAAACTGTGACAGGAATGGATCAAAAACTTTCATTTTTCAAATCCAAAGTGTATTTGACCTGGTAGAGGCTTTCGTCTAACATCTCACGTTGACTTCTTCAGTACCAATGAAGCTGAACGACGTCATTGTACACGTGAGGTTGTTCGTAATTGCCCTCGTCTCTGTTGATGGGTGTTCTGGTCTTCCTAATCCAGATGGCTTCTTTGATGTGCCGGATTCATTTGTTGGGTTCCTTGTCTACAATTTTTGTTCCCTCCCAATCTATGATATGGTTTTCAGTTGTTGCATGGTCTGTAAGGGCAGATTTATTGATGGTAGACATCAATTTTTTCCCCCGTTCTTCTAGTTCTACTTTGTCGTTTGGATGTACCAACAGGCGCCTGAGGGTGGCGTGGGGACGCATGGTTGTTGCTACTCCATTCTTCTTCAGTACTCGATGTACTCTCTCCGAGACCCCCTCCACGTACAAGATGACTACTTGGATCCTGTAGTTTCTGTCCTTTGTCTTTTTGTTGGTCTTTTCTTTTCTGCAACCCGTCACCTTTTTTAAGGCCCAAGACGGACTTAGAGCTCGTCTCAAGTGTTCCACCTCTTCCTTCTTATCCCCCTCCTCTGAAGTTATCATCTCACACCTGTGTATAACGGTTCTGACAACTCCTAACTTCTGATGCTTGGGGTGGTGGGACGCAAAGTTCACGTATTGGTCAGTGTGCGTCTTCTTCCTGTACATGGTGGACTTCACATTGCCATCTTCCTTTCTGGTGATCTTTGCATCCAAGAAGGGTATGCTGTTGTTCTCTTCTTCTTCTCTCCTGAAAATGATGCTACCCATGGGGTCCACAGTGTTCATGTGTTGTTGTAATTTCTTTGCCTTTTTTGCCATTCATCTGGTGCTGTGGCTTTTCTGCTCCAAGTGCTCCCTGTACAAGTTCACAACAAGGGGGGATAGCGGACTGCCCATGGTTAGGGTTAGGGTTAGGGGGGATAGCGGACTGCCCATGGTTACTCCAAACTTCTGTTGGTTAATTTCTCCTCCAAATCTAAAGTACATAGTCCCCAAGACAAATTTCAACAACTCCATGATGTCGTCTACGTTTAGGATGGTTCCCTTCTTTAGTCATTCTGTAGTCTTTTTCTGATGATTTCGCACGTTTCTTTGATCAGTCTTCGTGAACATCATACGACACAAATGATTCTCCTTCTTCCACTCTCAGCATTGTTATTTCTTTCACCAATTCTTGTGAATTTTCTGTGTGGCGTTCTGTTTTTCCAACAAGTAGTTGTAGTATGTCGGCCAATTCCCTGAATACTCTGTACCCTATTGACTGTGTGTAGTTGACAATTGGTCTGAGTGAGTGTCATCGGTACTGAAGACCAGGTAAAATACACTTTGGATATAAAAAATGAGTTTTTTTTCTGAAAAAGAACTATCCTGAAGAATGTTCAGTAATTATGTCACAGGAATTTTGTATGTTATCCCATATTGCATGCATTTAAATAAACACTGGGTTAAATTTACTACTATGATATTGCTTTTTGCCATCTATGGTTGAGTTACACTCCTGTTTATGCTAATAGAACAGAACTGTAATTAAAAAATGTATTTACACATAAACAAAACTTGGGTAAGATATGCATTGAGGTAGACTTTAGAAATATCCTAAACACAGGTCATGTGACAGGTGAACAGCCTGTAACATCTATCACTGGCACAGACACAAGCGAGACCCTAGCACCAACACAACCTACACAAGTGTTGTGCCATGCAACAGGGTAAACACTGCTTTTCTACTCCCCAGACTTCTACCATTCCTAGCACGTTCACACAAACACACCGACATCACCATCGTCATCATCGTCGTCATCATTACAAGTGACTGTCTTACCTTCCCAGACTACCTTCATTGGGCCCGTCCGATTTGCCCTTCAATTTCTGCACAAGTTTAGCACTGCTGCGCCGAATCGATGCTCGCAGTTTTGAAAACGATCCGCTTCGTTTTAGCTTTCCACTCTGTTGGTGCCATCATGAACGAGGCGGGGAGAAAACAGGGGAATGTGAACTTGAAGGACACGTAACGGGAGGAGGATGTCACCTCGGGAGGAACTGAGCCTCAAGTTTTATCCCCTGTAGTGGCGCCGTTGTACATAAACTACCGACACTAGGACAGTCTGACCTTCCGAAACCATTTACAATTTGTAAAACCAAATTATTAAACAAAAGACAAACTTGAGCCTCCTTTCTTCACAACATATCGACCTTAAATGATTCATAATTACTCAAAATCTTTCAAGTTATTTATGATATGTAGTGCATTTACTTTTGCAGTGCAGTCGCGAAAGAACAGGATAAACAAAAGCAATGGAGAACCGAGGTGCAAACAACGTAAAGTGAAAAACAAAGAAGGTGATTTTGCATTCTGATGATTAACTTTTATTCTGGTAAACGTTAACTCTGCAAAAGGGCCCTGTTGTATGTGTTTAGAAAGACGTGTTCCTGGAACTAGCCGGTGCCTGTGGGAGCTGTCACCAATCACGAGACATTGTTGCTGCACCAAACTATCTAGCATTTGTCTATTAGCTAAAAATGTGTTTTCAATACAAGAAACAAAATATAAACAAAATATCAAAACAAATCTCAAAAACTAGTACACTGAAGAAATAGAAAATAACCATCTTGAAATAAATAAATAATAATGTGAATCGTTTTGTTGCTATAATTTTCCTCGATTACGCTGTGACAGTCTTTGCAGGCAAATTTCTTGGGATACGCAAAAGAAAAAGGATGACTCCACGAGAAAGATCCTGCTCAAAAACGAGACTCGGGTCACCTGGACGGCTGAAACACACATGATCTACAGCTTAGTTTTAAAATACTGAATAATAAACACTCCCCCCGATATCAAGTGATTGGTACCACAGTCTCCCGAGGCGAACTCAACCATTTCCATGGCGACAGACAGTATGAGTACATTGTGAGCACGTTAATAGTTCATAGCAGGGCTTCAGATCTCTCATACACAGGGCCTCAATGGCCAGACACAAGCGTTAACGATTCATCGGTGGGACACAAAGCAGTTGGGACTAGATCATCAGATGCAACTGTGCTGCCATCTGGAGGTACCTGCTAGGTCTAACGCAATCGACACCCAAAATGTCCCAGCTAAACTGGAAGCAGTGCTGCTAATAAGAAGCGACAACACACACAGTGACGGACGAGTAACTGAGGAGAAGCGATGATTTACTTTACATCCAATGAGCATTTAAATATTGTAACATCAATTTTGGATGCAAGAACAGTTTGTTCTTTGATGCAAACAAAATATGGGCTCGCTTGTGAATTTTGAACTGAAAATCAGGAACAACTGTAAAAGTCGAAAAGTTACTGCTCCGCAAAAGTGAAATGACGGCAAGTGCTGGACATCACTGAAACAAATCAATAGGTCGCGCCACTAACATGCAAATCAGCGGGGAAGTAAATATGAAGCCAAGACACGCTGTAGAACAGAACAAAAAAGGCTTGTGCGCAGACTTCTGTTCAGAGTGGTCGTGTTAGGTTAGTGTTGTGTGTACATTCACATGTGCTGTTAAACTGTCTACAGTGACCTGTATCTGCCAAATAGTGTGTGCATGAGGCAGCTTCTAAGGCCCAGCATGTAGCCAATGCAAGTGTGACGTCTCAGTTAATCTGGACGTTGACAGCATCCATTAGACATGGCACATGTTGGTGAGTAAGCATGCATGCATAAATATATATTTTGACAGTCCCCCCATCCCAGGAGCTTGGTCATCCCTTTACAATGAATGTCAACACATGCATGCATGCATTTATGTATGTATCTTCTTGTATGTGTATGTATAAACAAACATACATACAAATAAGTACACATCATAAGATTGCAGATTAAGTATGGGTATGTTATATCATCAATAGCAGAGGGATGCAAAGTCTGCCAGAAACTGGACAGTTAAAAAAAAAACAAGCTATTCCACACTGGACGTCAGTTCATTTGTGGTCAACTCACACCGGTCAAACATTTACAGACACACTACTGTACAGGTTTGGTGTTTACTTTTTGCAAGGTTCATTAGAACATTCACAGAAAGGAACAAACTTTTGAATTATTCACACGTCACAAATAGACAATAGCCTAATGATGGTGGACATGGGTAGACTTAGTGCGCAGTTCTTGCACCACACATGAACCGAGCACCACACATGAACCGAGCAGCACACATGAACCGAGCAGCACACATGAACCGAGCAGCACACATGAACCGAGCAGCACACATGAACCGAGCAGCACACATGAATAGAGCAACATAGACAACACAGGAGCTAGTATTGATGAGTAGAGTCAGTAGCAGACTTGAAGTATCAACTTTAGCAGGAGTGACAGACACACACACGCTGCTAGGGCGCTGACAGAGTGCTGGTTGGTGACACGCACACACACGCTGCTAGGGCGCTGACAGAGTGCTGGTTGGTGACACGCACACACACGCTGCTAAGGCGCTGTCAGAGTGCTGGTTGGTGACACGCACACACACGCTGCTAGGGCGCTGACAGAGTGCTGGTTGGTGACACGCACACACACGCTGCTAGGGCGCTGACAGAGTGCTGGTTGGTGACACGCACACACACGCTGCTAAGGCGCTGTCAGAGTGCTGGTTGATGACACGCACACACACGCTGCTAGGGCGCTGACAGAGTGCTGGTTGGTGACACGCACACACACGCTGCTAGGGCGCTGTCAGAGTGCTGGTTGGTGACACGCACACACATACGCTGTTAGGGCGCTGACAGAGTGCTGGTTGGTGACACGCACACACATGCTGCTAGGGCGCTGACAGAGTGCTGGTTGGTGACACGCACACACACACGCTGTTAGGGCGCTGACAGAGTGCTGGTTGGTGACACGCACACACACGCTGCTAGGGCGCTGACAGAGTGCTGGTTGGTGACACGCACACACACACACGCTGTTAGGGCGCTGACAAAGTGCTGGTTGGTGACACGCACACACACGCTGCTAGGGCGCTGACAGAGTGCTGGTTGGTGACACGCACACACACATGCTGCTAGGGCACTGACAGAGTGCTGGTTGATGACACAGACACCAACAGAGAAGCTATCTGAAGCCTTGCTACGATCAAGTACTACCCGTGGCCGGGCCACGCGGACCAGGCCACAGCCTCTAACATGGCAGCGGACCAACAGGTTCAACCTATCACTAGCTGATATAACTCAGTGTCTCCAAAGTAGTCTTTCTGTATCTAAAACTACATTTTGTAGTTCAAATAAATGCATCAAAATCTTTTTTATTTTAAACTTTTTTTGTCAAATCAAACATCGTTAATCAATCATAAAAAATGGACATAAACTGGCTTTGACATTTTTTTTAAATGAGCAACAGAAATGACAATAACGAAACTGCTGAGGCATACTGAAGGTGGCGCCACCATGTTGGAATGTGCCGTTGCCGCCACTGCCACTGCTGCCACCGATGTTCGTCACCCGGTGACAACAACAACAGCGCGACTAATGTACTCATACTTACCTCATCGCCACACCACTCGGCGGCGCCACGGATACTCACTTCCTCCCCATTGCCCTTCTCGTAGGAAACGCTGTCGAACGAGTCGCGCCGTCCGGCGGGCCCGCTGCCCTGCCGGTCGCGACTGCTCGACCGGCGGCGCCCCCTATTACTCAGGTCCTTCGTGCTGCCCCCTGCTGGGCCATCCATGGGACTTACAATGTCGACTATTTTTGTCTGTCGCACTACATCCAGCGCCTACACAGGAAAGGCAAGTGGCAGTAAAACAACGGTGACGACGATGGTGACGACAATGTCGGTGTCGCAGTTATGTCAATGCAGAACAAATGTCACTCGTTTCATGACACAGATTTTATTTAAACGTCCAACTAGCAATAGGTGCCGTGTTGGAATTGTTCACACACTAAGTACATACACACACAACAAATAAATATTAACCACCCTCTGCGGCCCCAATTCAGTTCCCCAGTTCTGATACAATCAGATCACTTCCAACATACATGAGATCCATCACCTCACAAACTTGTGTCCCCTGCTGAGAACTTTAGAATACACTTCAAATGTACACAGACAACACCTAATATATATATGTACAAGCTCTGTAAGAATACATAATTAAACCCTGTAGAATTCAATTCAATGTCTATCACTTGCATTGCCCTGATGCTGTTGATATATAAAACCACTGTAGTACCCAGCATCAGGGCTCGACTTTACAGTTGTTCGTCCTTGCAACTGTACACAACTTAAAATATAGCCATTGCTCGAGTCCCTCCAATCTCATGGCTAGTTGGTATAACCAACGTTCAAGTCCTCCCCATAGTAACTTAACTACATGTAACATCGAAGCACCTCCAGCTTTTCTAAAACTACTGTAGCTAAAGGCAAAGCCCCTGCAACACCATGTTCTTATGACTACTACTACAATGGCCCTTCCAGCCCCATAGTAAGTTACCCGTTCAAACCCTTCCAGCCTCACAGCAAGTTACCTATTCAAACCCTTCCAGCCCCATAGTAAGTTACCTGTTCAACCCCTTCCAGCCCCGTAGCAAGTTATTTGTTCAACCCCTTCCAGCCCCATAGTAAGTTACCTATTCAAACCCTTCCAGCGTCATAGTAAGTTACCTGTTCAAACCCTTGCAGCCCCATAGCAAGTTACCTGTTCAACCCCTTCCAGCCTCAAAGTAAGTTATCTGTTCAACCCCTTCCAGCCCCATAGCAAGTTACCTGTTCAACCCCTTCCAGCCCCAGTGTAAGTTACCTGTTCAACCCCTTCCAGCCCCAGTGTAAGTTACCTGTTCAACCCCTTCCAGCCCCAATGTAAGTTACCTGTTCAACCCCTTCCAGCCCCAGTGTAAGTTACCTGTTCAACCCCTTCCAGCCCCAGTGTAAGTTACTTGTTCAACCCCTTCCAGCCTAAAAGTAAGTTACATGTTCAACTCCTTCCAGCCCCATAGGAAATTACCTGTTCAACCCCTTCCAGCCCCAGTGTAAGTTACTTGTTCAACCCCTTCCAGCCTCAAAGTAAGTTACCTGTTCAACCCCTTCCAGCCCCATAGCAAATTACCTGTTCAACCCCTTCCAGCCCCATAGCAAGTTACCTGTTCAACCCATTCCAGCCCCAGCGTAAGTTACCTGTTCAACCCCTTCCAGCCCCAGTGTAAGTTACCTGTTCACGCCTTTCCAGCCATATAGGGGTTACACCGACTACTACCAATACTACTGAAGCCTCCTCAGCCCTACAAATTATTTAAACTGCAGCTTCACTGCTACGCAAGTAATCTGCAGTTTCTCAGTTCACAAATACTTGCACGCAAAAACATGCGCGTGCACACAGACAGGCATGCATGCTGTGCAAGCAAGAAGACACACCATAGACTGGCCATGACAGCAGAGACAGAGACATGAAGTCAAGAAGCAGCTGACAAACAGTGAAGCGATCCTGAGAAGGTTGCACCCAAACGCACACATACAACTGTAGACTCCGATATATTACTTGAAGGAATCCTCTCAAATTAGTCCCATCAATATTAGGAAGTTGTTACCACAGACAAGCCAACAACTAAAATTTGCCACTCGTATTCGGCACTCACAGTAATAATAAAACCAATAGAATACTGAATGATGAAGCCCCACACTGTACACGTAGGGGCACGCTTAGATTCAGCTGCCGTAATAGGTAGGATTTTATGCTTAATATCTCAAGCATTCTAGCATCTGCCAAAAGACATAAGCAAGGGTATAAAACTGTGAAGCAAAAATGACAAGATCCTCTGTGTAAAAAGTAACAATCACAACATATGAAAAACCTGTTGTTTTTCTCTTCAGACTTGTATGGTGATGATGATCATAATAAAAACATGCATTCACACACACATGTACGCTACATAGCTAAGTATATATGTATGTACACACTCAGATATATACACATATACGAAGTGAACACAATAGCAGACTGGGAATGAATCATCATTCGATGTTGCCCGACCAAGGTTTCAGCTGCTGTCGGGCTGGTCGGCTGTGGCGCCCCCTGGGGACGACCACGCTGCGGCGCTGACGGCCGTGAGGGCCCCATACACGCGCACACGCACAAATTGCTTTGCGCGGCTCAACAATAACGTGGCACCTACGTTTTTGCGCGACCGCATCGCGCACTCCTCCAGTGTCTCGGCCGCCTCGTGCTTCCCTTGTCGGCGGTAGAGGGCGCCAAGGTTCTTCAGCGTTGTCGTCACCGTCGGGCTGCAACGACAACACATGGAGTGCATTCTATGTGCTCTAGTCAACAGATGGGTGAAGGTGACTGGGACTGGAAAAACGGATAACAGTCCCAAACTTTTATTTTCCTGAAGTCATTATGTGTAAGAAATAAATATAATATCATGATAGATTTGTGATCTGCATTGCCTACAATCACACTTGATTGCTGTTGGGGTAGCACAAGATATCATATGTAGAATGGTTTTGCACCTTGTGAGGGTTATGTACCATAATTACCGTGTTTTGGGACACCCTAAAAATTAAGACATTTTTTTTTTCTGTACCATATGTTTCAGGACACCTTTGTAATTATAATTATTGTTTGTCCCTATGTATCGCGACATCAATTATTTGTATTTCTAACGAGCGAGTATGCACTTTTCCCCCCGATACTAACGCATAAATAAAAGAACAGTGTATCAATAAAACGTATCACAATGGCAGCTGCGCTGACGTAAACAACACAAACTTGGGGGATGTAAATAATGTAGCACCAGCAACTTCATCTTTCTCTGTGAAGTTGTCTCAGCTACCAGCCGTGGCCTTTATACATTTAGGAAGTGTCACAATACACATCTAAAATCCTAGATGCAGTCCCCAATGTTTGGCTGTAATGTATAAAACTGTGTGATCTCTCGACTGTCTGCATTGTCCCAAGACTTGCACATCATTTCATGAATAGTTCATGTTTCTATCTGCAGTATGTAGGAATTCAAAGAATAATTCGGGATCGAATTAACAGGGGGCCCGAGGCCCGCTAGCCCCTAGATTCACCGCCAGGCACCTAATAACCCCATGTCTAGGCGTCCGGCTGGCTCATTAAAATTGGCCAAAGTTGCAGCTGCACTGTTATAATTATAGCTGGGAAGACCATCTCCTAGTAAGTACACTGAAACAATTTTTGCCATAGCAAGGCTCAGTCTAATTATAGCTGGGAAGATCGGCTCCAAGTACTCTGAAACAGTTGTTGCCACTTGCCACAGCAAAGGCTCAGTCTAATTATAGCTGGGAAGATCGGCTCCAAGTACTCTGAAACAGTTGTTGCCACTTGCCACAGCAAAGGCTCAGTCTAATTATAGCTGGGAAGATCGGCTCCAAGTACTCTGAAACAGTTGTTGCCACTTGCCACAGCAAAGGCTCAGTCTAATTATAGCTGGGAAGATCGGCTCCAAGTACTCTGAAACAGTTGTTGCCACTTGCCACAGCAAGGCTCAGTCTAATTATAGCTGGGAAGATCAGCTCCAAGTACTCTGAAACAGTTGTTGCCACTTGCCACAGCAAAGGCTCAGTCTAATTATAGCTGGGAAGATCGGCTCCAAGTACTCTGAAACAGTTGTTGCCACTTGCCACAGCAAGGCTCAGTCTAATTATAGCTGGGAAGATCAGCTCCAAGTACTCTGAAACAGTTGTTGCCACTTGCCACATCAAATCACAGTTAACTGCAAGCGCGACTCTGATCAGATGATGTCAATAACTTGCCCTTCAAGGCACCTGCTATATCAGCAAACACTGTGATTGCTTACAAAGTTTAACATTTCAAGTAAATTGGCACTTCTTGTCATTTTTGGGGGTAATGTCAAATTAATTTCTGACAAAAACATTTGTACTAAATTTAGAAAACGATATGCTCTTGAGAGTTAAATTTAATGTTAATTTTACAGATGACACCTTACACTCATTCAGTCACCGATTGTCGTTTTCACACTGAAGTCGATTTTACCTAGAGCTACAAAATCTGCCATACCTGGTTTCCAAAGCTACACTGAAGTCCACAGAAGCCCTGGGCCCAAGACCCAGCTCAATCAGTCAAGGCACTTATACCACCCACTTTAACACAATTTCCTGTGTCTTAGTGCACGGCTGCCTTCGACACGGCTGCCTTCGACACGTGCAGCCCAGTGCCCGGGAATTTTGTACCATACAGGAAGTGGATGTATCAATATGACGTCTGTCCACTGTCATAGTGCTTGGTAAGCACATTAAAGGGATGGCTGTTGTGCAACATCCAAAGAGTTACATTGTGTTAATTACTGCTGTAAAAGTCTGGCCAGACACCAAGTCAAGTGTTTATGTCTGCAGAGCATGGCACTTCCGTGGGAAAGGAAGTCCGTGGGTGACTTTCTTCCTAATCTTTCATTGAGCAACATTTACAACACAGTTTGAGTGGGAAGCATTTAACCATCCGATCGTGAATGGTAAATCCATAGCAGCCAAGTGGAACTGACCATTGGGGCTGTACGTATATTTAGAAAATAAAATCATATAAAAAGAAAACGGCTGTAGTCACCTGATTTTTTCCGTAGTAGCTTATATATAAATGATATAGTGTACTACTTGTCTCACATGTTGTCAGTCACCAAGAAATTAGTTACTAACAGTGTAACGGACGACACCCTGTTACTACCAGAGTTAGTTCAATGGGATTACGTGACGTTTTGTTGTATTTCTGCAAGTTTATCTTCTATATTTTGATAACAAATGTGTTTCTGTGTATGGTTGAGATGGGGGTGGGTGGTAATTCGGGTATGAGTGGTACTGCGATTAAATACAATACAATCTATCGCTCAATAAATAGTCTTCAACCAAGTGTGTGAAACTGGGACCAGACAGGCTAAACATTTCATATGGCTTAGTACGTAGGCCCTACATATAACATTTGCTTCAAGGGATATAGGGCCATTCAGCCACTCAAAAATAGTTATTAGCAGGGTAATAGACGAAGTAACCATGGTGAAGTTACAAAGGCAGGTTTAACACGAGGGTAATAAAACAGGGACGACATGACGTCAGGACTCGTTCGCGTCCGTACGTTTTGGGACAGTGAATCTGAGAATCATTTTTGTGCACCCTATGTTTTGGGACAGCTGAAAATTGAATTATTTTTAAGTGTCCCCAAACATATGGTCATTACAGTACTTGCAAAAATAAACTTTACTTATGTGTCAACTATGAAAGAAGTGAGGTTGCAGCAGATCACATCAACATATCTTTTCATCACAAGAAATTCCAGATTTCAAGTTTCCACACAGATGAAAGAAACTGCAACAAAAGTGCCATGACTTTTCTGACAAGAAAACCTTCCAATTCCGACCACCAGTTGAATTATGCAGAGGACCTCTCCATTCAAAGCATTGTATACATTGGCTACTTCACTGGTCTGGAATAGCACCATCTTCCACTAGCCCAAATATACACATCTCTCACCAAAATAAATAAAACAAATCAAGCACCAGGATACTTGGATATTTAAAAACCCACATCCTAAGATAAGAAAAGGTTGAAGCATACACCCGGTCAGTTTTACCAGCACACCACCGGCTGCGTGCAACAGAAATTGTTTACCCTATAAAGACAATGTCAATATAAATACTTTTTGTTTGGTTGACACTGTGGAGATTACATAAAACATGTGCCTTCATTTTAACCTAATGTAACGAGAATAAATATGGTGTAAAATTACAACAGACGAACACTACTGGTAGCCAGATACAAACGACTGACTTAGTTATTTCATCTGATCACATATACAGACCTGTACATGTATGTCATAAGGCTGACCAAGTGTCAGGTAGATGTCACATAATCTGTCTCCTGCCAGGGCAACTTACCTGTCAACTTTAGCAGCCTTGTGCCACGCCCCATACTCGGCAAAAGACGGGTTGTCCTTCATTTTGCCCTGAAACAGTGGAGAGGGCGACACATTCAGTTAAGTCCTATGAGACGACACATTCAGTTAAGTCCTATGAGACGACACATTCAGTTAAGTCCTATGAGACGACACATTCAGTTAAGTCCTATGAGACGTCACATTCAGTTAAGTCCTATGAGACTTCACATTCAGTTAAGTCCTATGAGACGTCACATTCAGTTAAGTCCTATGAGACGTCACATTCAGTTAAGTCCTATGAGACGTCACATCAAGTTCAGGAGCCCAGCCACAAATCAAAGCACAAACATAGCCCAGTAATAAATACGTAAACAAAACGAGAAGAAACTATTTCTTAAAACTTAAAAAATTTCACTACAACAAAACCTCACTATTAAGTTCACCCTTGGCACTGAGCAAAAGTGACCTCACTATTAAGGTCACCCTTGGAACTGGGCAAAAATGACCTCACTATTAAGGTCACCCTTGGGACTGGGCGAAAGTGACTTCACTATGAAGGTCACCCTTGGAACTGGGCAAAAATGACCTCACTATTAAGGTAATCCTTGGGACTGGGCGAAAGTGACCTCACTATTAAGGTCACCCATGGGACTTGCGAAAGTGACCTCACTATTAAGGTCACCCTTGGGACTGGTCGAAAATGATCTGAATAGCGAAGTGACCATACCAGTCGGACTAATTTCCTGTATTTAAAATACTGCTCCAATGTAAGTTTAATTCTAGATGTTATAATTTCCTATACTTTACTATATAAGGAACTGATTTAGGACTGTGCTAGGGTGACCTTAATTTTGAGGTGGTTGTATTACTGAGGTGAGCGTAAAGGGCATACATCCAACGATGTCAATGATGCCAGGGTTCTGTGATATGAGCCAGAAGAGTCGTAGAGAGAGAGCTAGAAACTGGTAGAAGAGACTTACTTTGTTCTCCTCCCGCTCCTCCGCCTGCATCCAGATGGGCTTGTTGTCTCCTGAAGAACAAAGGTTAATAAAGTAACATATGGCTCTGTACTACTGCTAGAACACTGCTCTTGTCTGAGACTACCACAGGTAGTTCTCAATTAACAACAGAAACTTGACTCTAAATGCAGCAAACACACTGCGTATATTTCCTCATCCTTATTTTGCAGTTTCTTTTTATTTCACATCCAGTGGCTGTCTTGAAAACAATACAGCATCTAACCACTGTTATTGGAAATCTGAAATGTGGTGAGTTAACCTTGATGGTAACCACATACTTCACTAATAAAACCTTGTCGTCTCAAGAGTGTAAAACGTATTTAGGTTTCCCAATGCCTCCACAACATTCAAAGCAAGTGGCACTGAATATCAACCACCAGGAAACACAGTAGACAAATATCTCTGATTTTTAAAGGGATGTCGTCTGTTCTTCTTTCCGGAATTAGTGGGAGCAGTAATTTCTAACTGGAAGTCGGCTGTGTTGACCATGGGAAAGTGAGCATCGCTGAACATCAATGGTTATAGCAGTTAACTCAGCCTTAGTGCCAATAAAGATTGTTTTGAAACTGGATGTTTTGTTTACTATTTGAGCATCACCCGTTGTCTTGCCTTTCAAATTGCAACCATTGTTACAGGCTTACTAAACACAACTTGGCGGGCAGCAGACCTTCAACAAAGTTAGTATAGTCTTAAGAACATTATATTAATTAATACATGAAAAACTTGGAACTGACGTCCTTTTAAAATAAAAATCTTACAAGTCAAGACAACTGAAACGTGACCCACCGTTGACCTTTCCAAACTCCTTCTCGTGTGCACGTGTGAGGACTTCTTTGTAGAGGATCTCGGCCTGCTGGTACTTGCCCTGCTTCAGGTAGGCCGACGCCTGCAGCCACAGACACCAGTACACATCAACTCAACCACACACAACTACACTAGAATGCTCACTAACTCCTAATGCTTGTAACATTGATTATAATAATAATGTTTATTTCAGACAAAAGTCCATATGCGTACATAAAATACAAGTAAAAAGTACAAAGCTGTAGACACACATCATCATCATAGTTATCATGATACTTTATTATTACAGTTGATTCTTATTGTTTATGTTTGTCCATATGGATTACTATATGTAAATATTTGTCAATTTGTAATATGTTTGTCAGTTCATTCTTTGATAATGACTGTTGTGTGCACTGATGTACACTATCTAGGTCAGAACTCTCAGCTGGGGATGGACTGTTGTGTGCACTGATGTACACTATCTAGGTCAGAACACACAGTTGGGGATGGACTGTTGCGTGCACTGATGTACACTGTCCAGGTCAGAACACACAGTTGGGGATGGACTGTTGCGTGCACTGATGTACACTGTCCAGGTCAGAACTCTCAGCTGGGGATGGACTGTTGCGTGCAATGATGTACACTGTCCAGGTCAGAACTCTCAGCTGGGGATGGACTGTTGCGTGCACTGATGTACACTGTCCAGGTCAGAACTCTCAGCTGGGGATGGACTGTTGCGTGCAATGATGTACACTGTCCAGGTCAGAACTCTCAGCTGGGGATGGACTGTTGCGTGCACTGATGTACACTGTCCAGGTCAGAACTCTCAGCTGGGGATGGACTGTTGCGTGCACTGATGTACACTGTCCAGGTCAGAACTCTCAGCTGGGGATGGACTGTTGCGTGCACTGATGTACACTGTCCAGGTCAGAACTCTCAGCTGGGGATGGACTGTTGCGTGCACTGATGTACACTGTCCAGGTCAGAACTCTCAGCTGGGGATGGACTGTTGCGTGCACTGATGTACACTGTCCAGGTCAGAACTCTCAGCTGGGGATGGACTGTTGCGTGCACTGATGTACACTGTCCAGGTCAGAACTCTCAGCTGGGGATGGACTGTTGCGTGCAATGATGTACACTGTCCAGGTCAGAACTCTCAGCTGGGGATGGACTGTTGCGTGCACTGATGTACACTGTCCAGGTCAGAACTCTCAGCTGGGGATGGACTGTTGCGTGCAATGATGTACACTGTCCAGGTCAGAACTCTCAGCTGGGGATGGACTGTTGCGTGCACTGATGTACACTGTCCAGGTCAGAACTCTCAGCTGGGGATGGACTGTTGCGTGCACTGATGTACACTGTCCAGGTCAGAACTCTCAGCCGGGGATGGACTGTTGCGTGCACTGATGTACACTGTCCAGGTCAGAACTCTCAGCTGGGGATGGACTGTTGCGTGCAATGATGTACACTGTCCAGGTCAGAACTCTCAGCTGGGGATGGACTGTTGCGTGCACTAATGTACACTGTCCAGGTCAGAACTCTCAGCTGGGGATAGACTGTTGCGTGCACTGATGTACACTGTCCAGGTCAGAACTCTCAGCTGGGGATGGACTGTTGCGTGCAATGATGTACACTGTTCAGGTCAGAACTCTCAGCTGGGGATGGACTGTTGCGTGCACTGATGTACACTGTCCAGGTCAGAACTCTCAGCTGGGGATGGACTGTTGCGTGCACTAATGTACACTGTCCAGGTCAGAACTCTCAGCTGGGGATAGACTGTTGCGTGCACTGATGTACACTGTCCAGGTCAGAACTCTCAGCTGGGGATGGACTGTTGCGTGCAATGATGTACACTGTTCAGGTCAGAACTCTCAGCTGGGGATGGACTGTTGCGTGCACTGATGTACACAGTCCAGGTCAGAACTCTCAGCTGGGGATGGACTGTTGCGTGCACTGATGTACACTGTCCAGGTCAGAACTCTCAGCTGGGGATGGACTGTTGCGTGCACTGATGTACACTGTCCAGGTCAGAACTCTCAGCTGGGGATGGACTGTTGCGTGCAATGATGTACACTGTCCATGTAAGAACTCTCAGCTGGGGATGGACTGTTGCGTGCAATGATGTACACTGTCCAGGTCAGAACTCTCAGCTGGGGATGGACTGTTGCGTGCAATGATGTACACTGTCCAGGTCAGAACTCTCAGCTGGGGATGGACTGTTGCGTGCAATGATGTACACTGTCCAGGTCAGAACTCTCAGCTGGGGATGGACTGTTGCGTGCACTGATGTACACTGTCCAGGTCAGAACTCTCAGCTGGGGATGGACTGTTGCGTGCACTGATGTACACTGTCCATGTAAGAACTCTCAGCTGGGGATGGACTGTTGCGTGCACTGATGTACACTGTCCAAGTCAGAACTCTCAGCTGAGGATGGACTGTTGCGTGCACTGATGTACACTGTCCAGGTCAGAACTCTCAGCTGGGGATGGACTGTTGCGTGCACTGATGTACACTGTCCAAGTCAGAACTCTCAGCTGAGGATGGACTGTTGCGTGCACTGATGTACACTGTCCAGGTCAGAACTCTCAGCTGGGGATGGACTGTTGTGTGCACTGATGTACACTGTCCAGGTCAGAACTCTCTGCTGGGGATGGACTGTTGCGTGCACTGATGTACACTGTCCAAGTCAGAACTCTCAGCTGAGGATGGACTGTTGCGTGCACTGATGTACACTGTCCAGGTCAGAACTCTCAGCTGGGGATGGACTGTTGTGTGCACTGATGTACACTGTTCAGGTCAGAACTCTCAGCTGGGGATGGACTGTTGTGTGCACTGATGTACACTGTCCAGGTCAGAACTGACAGCTGGGGATGGACTGTTGCGTGCACTGATGTACACTGTTCAGGTCAGAACTCTCAGCTGAGGATGGACTGTTGTGTGCACTGATGTACACTGTCCAGGTCAGAACTCTCAGCTGGGGATGGACTGTTGTGTGCACTGATGTACACTGTCCAGGTCAGAACTGACAGCTGGGGATGGACTGTTGCGTGCACTGATGTACACTGTCCAGGTCAGAACTCTCAGCTGGGGATGGACTGTTGCGTGCACTGATGTACACTGTCCAGGTCAGAACTCTCAGCTGGGGATGGACTGTTGCGTGCACTGATGTACACTGTCCAGGTCAGAACTCTCAGCTGGGGATGGACTGTTGCGTGCACTGATGTACACAGTCCAGGTCAGAACTCTCAGCTGGGGATGGACTGTTGCGTGCACTGATGTACACTGTCCAGGTCAGAACTCTCAGCTGGGGATGGACTGTTGCGTGCACTGATGTACACTGTCCAGGTCAGAACTCTCAGCTGGGGATGGACTGTTGCGTGCAATGATGTACACTGTCCATGTAAGAACTCTCAGCTGGGGATGGACTGTTGCGTGCAATGATGTACACTGTCCATGTAAGAACTCTCAGCTGGGGATGGACTGTTGCGTGCACTGATGTACACTGTCCAAGTCAGAACTCTCAGCTGAGGATGGACTGTTGCGTGCACTGATGTACACTGTCCAGGTCAGAACTCTCAGCTGGGGATGGACTGTTGTGTGCACTGATGTACACTGTCCAGGTCAGAACTCTCTGCTGGGGATGGACTGTTGCGTGCAATGATGTACACTGTCCAGGTCAGAACTCTCAGCTGGGGATAGACTGTTGCGTGCATTGATGTACACTGTCCAGGTCAGAACTCTCAGCTGGGGATGGACTGTTGCGTGCACTGATGTACACTGTCCAGGTCAGAACTCTCAGCTGGGGATGGACTGTTGCGTGCACTGATGTACACTGTCCAAGTCAGAACTCTCAGCTGGGGATGGACTGTTGCGTGCACTGATGTACACTGTCCAGGTCAGAACTCTCAGCTGGGGATGGACTGTTGCGTGCACTGATGTACACTGTCCAGGTCAGAACTCTCAGCTGGGGATGGACTGTTGCGTGCACTGATGTACACTGTTCAGGTCAGAACTCTCAGCTGGGGATGGACTGTTGCGTGCACTGATGTACACTGTCCAGGTCAGAACTCTCAGCTGGGGATGGACTGTTGCGTGCACTGATGTACACTGTCCAGGTCAGAACTCTCAGCTGGGGATGGACTGTTGCGTGCACTGATGTACACTGTCCAGGTCAGAACTCTCAGCTGGGGATGGACTGTTGCGTGCACTGATGTACACTGTCCAGGTCAGAACTCTCAGCTGGGGATGGACTGTTGCGTGCACTGATGTACACTGTCCAGGTCAGAACTCTCAGCTGGGATGGACTGTTGCGTGCAATGATGTACACTGTCCAGGTAAGAACTCTCAGCTGGGATGGACTGTTGCGTGCACTGATGTACACTGTCCAGGTCAGAACTCTCAGCTGGGGATAGACTGTTGCGTGCACTGATGTACACTGTCCAGGTCAGAACTCTCAGCTGGGGATGGACTGTTGCGTGCACTGATGTACACTGTCCAGGTCAGAACTCTCAGCTGGGGATAGACTGTTGCGTGCAATGATGTACACTGTTCAGGTCAGAACTCTCAGCTGGGGATGGACTGTTGCGTGCACTGATGTACACTGTCCAGGTCAGAACTCTCAGCTGGGGATGGACTGTTGCGTGCACTGATGTACACTGTCCAGGTCAGAACTCTCAGCTGGGGATGGACTGTTGCGTGCACTGATGTACACTGTCCAGGTCAGAACTCTCAGCTGGGGATGGACTGTTGCGTGCACTGATGTACACTGTCCAGGTCAGAACTCTCAGCTGGGGATAGACTGTTGCGTGCACTGATGTACAATGTCCAGGTCAGAACTCTCAGCTGGGGATGGACTGTTGCGTGCACTGATGTACACTGTTCAGGTCAGAACTCTCAGCTGGGGATGGACTGTTGTGTGCACTGATGTACACAGTCCAGGTCAGAACTGACAGCTGGGGATGGACTGTTGTGTGCACTGATGTACACTGTCCAGGTCAGAACTCTCAGCTGAGGATGGATTGTCTTAATTTATCAGTGTATTCAGTTAATGACCAAGCCTAGACCATAAATCTGAGAGGTCAAAGGCTGGTCTTATTTGTATATCAGGCACACAGAAGTGCATTCTGTCTGAAATGTTCAAAAAGAAGTGTGTTTCTGTTTCTGACCATTAAACTAACACTGATATCAGTGTTTTGATTATATTTGACTTTGATTATCAAAGCAAGGTGCTGGTGTTGCAGGAACTGTGATAACACCGTCTAGACTGATCCCAGGAGCCACAGGTTGAAAGGGAAATGCAACTTTCTTTAAAAGCCAGAAACCATCACCGTGCAACGAAGGCACCAAGAACACCTTGGCTGCTGTTACCTGGTGTTAATTACCCTCTTGAAAGCTTTGATTCAGCAAAGGAAAACCCTACTAGCAATTCTTTTTACAAAAATAACTCGCACTAAACATTAAAATGCCTCCTCTAACAATAAACTGTTTGTTTTACCACTGGTTTAACCAGGTTGTGGACGCCATTTTCTGACAATAATTCCTTAATTAATTCCTTATTGTAAAGCCTAAAATGTGTCAACTACTGGCAGAATGTACAACAAATACCATGCAGATTAACCATAGATAACAACAATAAAAAACAATAAATAATTAATAACTTAATGCTAAAACATAAAAGGACACAATATGGCTACCTGTACAGTATCACAAGAGCAAAGTAACTAGAATAAGCACAGCACATGAAATATGCATTCAATGATGAAACACCAACAAGATACGTTCAAAGCCATGGATGCCATCTCTAATCTCTAGCAACATTGAGGAGCGGATCAAACAGCACTTGGCAAATCTTAGAACCAGGATACTTACGTTTCACTAGGCAAACATTGCAGATTGTACATATATAACAATATTTATTTTCCATAAAATTATATATATATATATATATATATATATACTGTAAGTTTCCATGTATAATATGCCTCCTGACTTTTGCTAAATTGTGAGAGAATTTCAATATTACCATGTATAATAGGCATCCCAACTTTTGGCATCAACTCCTCATTTCCCCACTTGTGACAGTTTGCTTGAAGTGCAACTCAGGCTTAGCCACTGTCATTTCGTTGAAGTTCGTTATGTGATGATCCTTGAATCCATCTTAGAATCGTAACCATGTCCCTTATGCAAGTTATGGCATTGTCACTGGCTCATCGCACGCGACAATATCACCTTGCGTCATGGAGACACACCTGTGTCGTTGTTCTTCCACCTGGTGGATACTTGCACAACTACGATTGACCCCCAAGTGGACGTTTATAGAACTATAGGTTATCCTAGCAGACTGTCGTATGTTGTTTCAGCATTCCGCCAATATGTACACACCAAACTGCGTTATTTTTCAAAACAGTTTTTATGAAACGCATACATAAGACACCTAAGGCGCATGAAAAATTGCATGACGTTTTCTATGCTTTGCCTAAGAAGTTACATATTTCTGGGTCACATCCGGTCGGAGAAATTTTTTTTAAATGCTATCACCATGTATAATATACACCTAGACTTTTAAGTAAAAAATGAAGGTTAAAAATGCATGTTATACACGGAAACTTACGGTACATGCCAACATCATAGAAATGATGAGTTCAGTTAACACATCTCTCCATACTATTTGCCCAAAGATTTCCCCTTCAATTCATCCTGCCTTCCTCCATTGTGACCCAGCAGTCTTACCAAGTTATTTTTGGTTTTCGCAACATTTGGATCATCAGGACCGAGCCTGTGCACGTAGATTTCTAGAGCTCGTTTGTAATAACGTTCCACCTGCAAAAGCATTGAGAAACAGAAACCATGCTGAAAAAATGAACCAATGAAAGCAAGACCAATCCTGTGGCAACAGCATGAAACACCTACCCATGACATGCATCACTCATTGTGCCTTGGCAAATCAATACCTCTTCAGTGTAATAATAAGAAAACTTCTATTTTGCCTAGATCGTCAAAAACTACACCCAGGGGTGCATCAAAACGAAAGGATTACCCAATTTAGGGTAATTTAGGATGTACACTGTAATACCTTGAAAGGCAGTAAAGTGTTTGCAATACATGCAGAATCATAGTCCAAATACCACCACAGGCATAGAGCTCTATGGCACTGGGTGACCCCAAAACATTTATTTCTGGGCAAAACAGTTAAAAGAAATTTCATAAATTAATAATTTTCCCAAGTAAAACTGCAATGCACATCTTATAGACTTAACTAGAATTTACCAAGGCACAAACAAGATATCAAGCGAACAATGTAACCACATAAGACGCGACTGGATATGAAAACTCCCACAAAGGCACACACAGACGGGGCAGGGTACACCTCAATACCCTCCTACATGCAGCAGAGACAGCGAGTACCGGCCTTACCAGGTTGTTCTTTGTCTTAGCAACATTCGGGTCATCAGGACCCAGTTTGTTTTCATAGATGTCAAGGGCCCGCTGGTAGTACTGCTCCACCTGGTGGTGTGTACAGTAACCACCAGGATGATGGGCGCAGAGAGTGACAGAGTATGAATGAGGTGTTACTACATGAACATGACGACAACCATTCATTAATGCCGAGGCAAATACAGTCGTGTGAGAGGACATTTATATTTCCATTGATTCTCCTCAATCCGGAGCAAGATTTCGTGGTAAAGATCTTGACTAGCCAGGAATTTTATGAAGTGATTAAACCCACAAAGCAACACATCTATACATTTTACTTATTTAACATTACAGAACAAATTCAATATGATCACTGAAATATGCCTAAAAAACTTATAATAATGGTGGCTAGAAACGACAGGTGGTAAACTCTGTTTCAGCATACAGGTGAGAACAGATAATGGGAAGATAGAAAATGAATGAAAAAGTTTGTGGAAACTTTCAATAACTTCATAAATGGTTGTTACCGAGTGGGTATCAAGGCAGAGTGTACTTACCTCATCATACTTGCCCTGGTTCTGACAGAGCAGAGCGAGGTTATTGAGCTGCTTCGCTACGTCCGGGTGGTCCTTACCCAGCACCTGAAACAGAGACAACAGTGTGAGGTGTCTACCTTTGACATGGTGCTATAAGTCTTGTACAGGGGAGGTGTTTATCAGGTGAATCAGACTCGTAACTGACTTTGACGATCGCGACTGAACCACCCGTGAGAACAGTGCAGACACCCTGTGTGGAATCATTTACTTCCCCCTACATAAACACCAGGTAGATAGGACAAGTGGATTTATGTCTTTTCTAAAAGATACAGGCAATTATGGTGAAAACTACCCAAGTTCTTGAATAGTAGAAGGTGGAGTTGAACCGTGGTCACCTTAGTCAACATCACTGCACCCCACATCAGCCAACAGACACTACATTACACAGCAAGAGCAAACATGAAACACTTCGATTGGAAGCTGATTAAATGCAGTTTGTGAATATGGGTCTGTTAACATATATCCCCATTATCATTACGATTCATTTTTTATAATTTAAGTTACTTTTAACATAATTTATTATGATTACAGTTACCATATGATCCATTACAACTAGTTAATTTTAAATTACAACTGTGATCAAATGCAACCATTATTATTATTGACAGACTCAGAGCATTCACCCTTGTCACACAAGACAAGAGACCAATAAACGAAACATGACAAGCTATGCTTTATATTGTAGTCACACAACAATTGATTGATGCCACTGCTGGAAAACAATATGATGTAACACGCAAATATATACAGGATAGCAATTACAATGCCAATCTCCTGCAATTTATATCAGACTACTAGGAAATCTAACCCCCAAGACGCCTTTGCGAAAATGATATCTGCAGACAGGTCTGACAATCATCCAGCAGACCATGAAGATCAATAATATTGTATTCTGCATAACAAATGTACCGCTTTTGAACAGCAGAACCATGATATCCGAGATTACATCAATTCCTGTAATAACAGAATTTCTTATGTATATGTAGTGAGCATTTGTGAAATATCACCTACGTACAAACATGATTATTCTACAAATAAGGATGAATTCTGAACCTATTACATATTCGCAACGTGATGTCATTAACAAATCCCTGAACTACAAATGTAGGCAAATATCAAGTGCCTCCATTTCCATGGAAACAGCCTCACCTTTTCCCTAATTTCGAGGGCTCTCTTACAGAGAGGCTCGGCTTCCTTGTACTTGCCTCGCTTGCCGTACAACACAGCGAGGTTGTTGAGAGTTGCTGCCACCTTCAGGGTGAATAGGCAACAAAATTAACGGGTGAACATGACAGATCAAGATGTTCCGTGCTATAGATGCTGCAGTCATTACACAGTAATGTATCGTTAGTCGGTGCACTAAAGCAGTTTGTCATCAAAGAAGCCTGCATAAATATAAATGTCTGATATCTTACAAGTTTTGTCAAACAGATATTGGAACGTTTGTCTGATGTGGTCCTTCATTGACAGTTATGACTTGTTGCTAATATTAAATGATGAAGTATTACATTGTAAATGGCTGTAAAACTACAACATATACTTGCAATACTCACCCAGCATCTCCACTCAACACATCCCAGCATCGTAAGTTATGTCTTACTCATTTTAATGGAACAATATTTATAGAGAGTAGACTGAGAGCACATCCAGCACAACCGATGTTAACACTCAGCTATCTCATGATTAATTATCAAATGAAGCAGAAATGTAAAAAAGCAGTCATGCATTGACCATGCTACAGACACGTTGCTTCTTGTGACATAACAAACGTTTCTCTATCAGTGGACCCTGTCTTGAATGGACAATTGTGTATAGATCTAAGAAATAGTGTCTTACATGAGCGCTGTCCAGTGGAGTCTTACCCAGAGAGAATGCAGTGTAAACTGTGCACAAAAGGAGGGGCTTAGTCAGACACCCCCCAGAGACGCGTCTGCTTGTCTTCAAGACTGGCAAATGACTGGCCAAGCCAGGTAATTACAACTGATAAGACAGGTGGAATTTAGAGGGGGCCAGCCAGCCACTAGAATGACTAATAGTTCCAAGTCTGTGGGCCCTTTTTAATTACTATCATTGATACAGTGAATTAAATTGAATGGATCAGTATTAATTTAATAACTGGCTCAAATGACACTGGTAAGTCATTGAAAAAACTAAACCCTAATGGTTGTGACTGACGTGAAAGACTTCCACGCAAGTTTTTCGTGCACTAAAAGGCACACTTTTGACTAATTCAAGACTGGCAAAATATTATTTATAGCCAAGGGCCTGATGCAAGGGATGTGTCGACTGAAGAGAGAGACCACTGTATATATGTCTTAGTACAAGCAAGGGAGGTGTCAACTGAAGAGAAGGACCACTGTATCTGTCTTAGTACAAGCAAGGGAGGTGTCGACTGAAGAGAGAGACCACTGTATCTATGTCTTAGTACAAGCAAGAGGGGTGTCAACTGAAGAGAAGGACCATTGTATCTGTCTTAGTTCAAGCAAGGGAGGTGTCGAATGAAGAGAGAGACCACTGTATCGATGTCTTAGTACAAGCAAGGGAGGTATCGACTGAAGAGAGGGACCACTGTATTTATGTCTTAGTTCAAGCAAGGGACATGTCGACTGAAGAGAGGGACCACTGTATCTGCGTCTTAGTTCAAGCAAGGGAGGTGTCGACTGAAGAGAGGGACCACTGTATCTGCGTCTTAGTTCAAGCAAGGGAGATGTCGACTGAAGAGAGAGACCACTGTATCGATGTCTTAGTACAAGCAAGGGAGGTATCGACTGAAGAGAGGGACCACTGTCTTTATGTCTTAGTTCAAGCAAGGGACATGTCGACTGAAGAGAGGGACCACTGTATCTGCGTCTTAGTTCAGGCAAGGGACATGTCGACTGAAGAGAGGGACCACTATATATATATCTTAGTTCAAGCAACCAGACAGTAAGTGTTACACTAGTTCATGTCCACCTAAACACACACACACACAGGAGACAACACACGACTACACACAGGAGAAAACACACAACTACACACAGGACATACACAGGAGACAACACACAACTACACACAGGAGACAACACACGACTACACACAGGACATACACAGGAGACAACACACAACTACACACAGGAGACAACACACGACTACACACAGGACATACACAGGAGATAACACACAACTACACACAGGACATACACAGGAGACAACACACAACTATATACAGGACACAGAGCAAATGTGACACACTCCACACATCTATCAACACACTGAGTAAAACACTGGTCACTTATACATGACAGGCTACGACAGCGGCCACACAACTGACCAAATTACAATGACCACAAGTTGACCATCCATATTTGGTGTGGTACGTGGCTACACAACCAGCGGTGGAGGTGAGGATGACATGCACGTATGCATCAATCTAATCCAAGTAACCAAACATATTCCATTAATATATGCAATATAAGTAATTTAAGTTCAGTAAACTAGCAACACACACCAACAAATTCCGTGTTTAATGTAAGTGTAATAAAAATAAATTTGTACTGAAATGAATGCTAGAGTAAATTAAAAAGTGATATATAACAAAAACAATTCTCAGCAAATAAAACAGAATTACTACATGCACTTCATGACGTCACAAAGTAACATTATCCTGTCATTTCACATAACAAAATGCAAAGAAAGAGAGTGAAATAGTGAGAGGGTAAGAAATGAAAGAAGGCAGCATGACGGGTGCAGACGACAACATCACGCGTGGGTGTTAGTAAGGCAAGCAAGACTCACTGCTGGATGATCAGGTCCAAGTGTTTTCTCACGAATGCCGAGGGCATCATTTAGAAGGTTAGCCGCCTCTTTGTATTTACCCTGGTCTCTGCAATGAGGTATGACAGCGCCCCGAATGAGAAAACACGCACCAACGACAGACAAGAGGAAGTGTCCCACTGCAGCCGATGTCCCGTCTCTGGAATTTGCCAATTCCCTTCATCACAGCAGCTGGTCAAGATGTTCCATATATCACATAGATTTACAAACGTGCATATGTACACATGCTTTCATAAATCGGAATCCATATAAGGTATTTTTTTTCACTTCCCCATCAAAATTTGTTTTGTTTTGTAAGCCTTTCTGGCTACGCAATAAAGCTTGTCAAAATATTTCCGTACAGATATACATTCTTATAAATACGTAGATATGTCTACATTCTTATAAATACGTAGATATGTCTACATTCTTATAAATACGTAGATATGTCTACATTCTTATAAATACGTAGTTATGTCTACATCTTTTTTCTCAAGCCAGAATCCATATGAGGCATTCTCACAGTTCCTCATCAATATTTTGTCTGTTTTGTAAGCCTCCCTGGCTACCTGATACAGCTGGTCATTAATGACTGACCACAGAGGAACACTTACTGCAGCTGCTGTGATGACAGAACTGACATAGACATACATGTGTTTGTGGAATCTGAAAGTGAAGAGCGCCATGTGCGACAGTTAGGAGGCAGCAGCAGCGGCGGTTATCATCGCAGCAGAGTTGATGTTAGTAGGCTAGGAGGGTGAGGGTGCGTGGTTGCCGTGGCGACTGACTCACAGCGGGGTGGTCGCGCCCCAGGGTCTTCTCTCGTATCGCGAGCGCATCATGCAACAGACTGCCTGCGTCCTTGAACTTGCCCTGGTCCCTAGGGTCAGACCACCATCACAACATCAACAATTGCAAATACAGATGTTACATTATTATAATGCTAGTCACATATACAGGACATTACAATGAACTGTTGTGAGCCGCGGTACTACATATACGAATGTGCAATACCTTGAAAGAAAATGTTAACAATGTATCCACCTCATGATGAAGACATGCAGGTCTACATGCAACTCTGTACCAACTTGATAGTGTCAGCAAACATGCACCCTCTTTCATGCGACTGGATACACTTGGACAGTGTATTATCAGACCTCAGTTAACATGATATAGCCTTGTCACTTATCATAATCTGTCATCAAATCTTTTGTCTATAGCATGGACAGAATGTGGAAAAAACGATCCTCTTATGACAAAACATATCGGTGGAGTAAAATCACTCTTTCATGCATTATTATGATATCAGATTTGCAAAATGCATTTGTTGTATTCAAATCTTGAAATATGATACATTACACAAGAACTTCTCTTTTCAGCAGGGTGATATTTGTGAACCCATATCTGATAGCTGCTAAACCTGTCACATCTTATAAAACACGGCGGATTGCATCTCACCAGATATAGTATACACTGTAAACTGTCTGTGATTAAACATGGCATACTGCTAAATAAAGCCTACCTGTTTGTGTTTGTGTGTCTATGTGGGTGACATCACCAGGCGTGTGCTGGATTGTCGAGCTTAGCTAATGATACAACTAGACTTTATACGTAACACATATATTTTATATGATATCTGATTTTAAATCGTCATTCATTGTGCATATAAGGAAGTATTAAGTCATGTCTTTTTGTTTTCAAATTTGGTCACTTTTATGTGGATACGGGGGTTCAAATATTATCAATTATTGAACATGTAACATGCTGTATGGAATACTGGATTGACTAAATAAAATTACTGTTTTCAAAACTGCATAAAAATACTGGTATACCACCATACAGTACACAGCATGAGGTACACCCACCCTGTGCCCCTGGGATGAGACCCCCACCCCGTGACCAGGGATAAGACCCCGCCCCTCAGTGCTCACATGGGGTAGGATCCTACCTCTCAGTACTCACCTGTAGACGAGTGCGAGAATGTTCAGCATGGTGGCTACGTCGGGGTGGTCGTGGCCGCTAGACTTCTCGAGGTCCTCGAGCGCCTGCTTACAGAGGGGCACAGCAACCTCGTAGCGCCCCTGGGATGCGTATTGTATGACTAGGTTGTGCAAGGTGCGTAGGCGCGCAGGGATCTCATAGCCTCCACTCGCTGCCTGGGCCATCGCATTCGGTTGACTCGGGGACAGCACTGCAACAGGGGTGGAGAGTTCTAAACTGTCATGTGATAAACATTATATTATGTCTGTTGGTCATCTAAACACTAATACTCATCATGAGGTGAATCCCGGATCATGCATGCAGATTCTGAGAGCTGGTGGTGTTACATGTGTACTGTATCATGCATGCAGGTTCTGAGAGCTGGTGGTGTTGTACGTGGACTGTATCATGCATGCAGGTTCTGAGAGCTGGTGGTGTTGTACGTGTACTGTATCATGCATGCAGGTTCTGAGAGCTGGTGGTGTTGTACGTGTACTGTATCATGCATGCAGGTTCTGAGAGCTGGTGGTGTTACACGTGTACTGTATCATGCATGCAGGTTCTGAGAGCTGGTGGTGTTACACGTGTATTGTATCATGCATGCAGGTTCTGAGAGCTGGTGGTGTTACACGTGTACTGTATCATGCATGCAGGTTCTGAGAGCTGGTGGTGTTACACGTGTACTGTATCATGCATGCAGGTTCTGAGAGCTGGTGGTGTTACACGTGTACTGTATCATGCATGCAGGTTCTGAGAGCTGGTGGTGTTACACGTGTACTGTATCATGCATGCAGGTTCTGAGAGCTGGTGGTGTTACACGTGTACTGTATCATGCATGCAGGTTCTGAGAGCTGGTGGTGTTACACGTGTACTGTATCATGCATGCAGGTTCTGACAGCTGGTGGTGTTACACGTGTATTGTATCATGCATGCAGGTTCTGAGAGCTGGTGGTGTTACACGTGGACTGTATCATGCATGCAGGTTCTGAGAGCTGGTGGTGTTACACGTGTATTGTATCATGCATGCAGGTTCTGAGAGCTGGTGGTGTTACACGTGTACTGTATCATGCATGCAGGTTCTGACAGCTGGTGGTGTTACATGTGTATTGTATCATGCATGCAGGTTCTGACAGCTGGTGGTGTTACACGTGTATTGTATCATGCATGCAGGTTCTGAGAGCTGGTGGTGTTGTACGTGTATTGTATCATGCATGCAGGTTCTGACAGCTGGTGGTGTTACACGTGTATTGTATCATGCATGCAGGTTCTGAGAGCTGGTGGTGTTGTACGTGGACTGTATCATGCATGCAGGTTCTGAGAGCTGGTGGTGTTACACGTGTACTGTATCATGCATGCAGATTCTGAGAGCTGGTGGTGTTACACGTGTACTGTATCATGCATGCAGGTTCTGAGAGCTGGTGGTGTTACACGTGTACTGTATCATGCATGCAGGTTCTGAGAGCTGGTGGTGTTACACGTGTACTGTATCATGCATGCAGGTTCTGAGAGCTGGTGGTGTTACACGTGTACTGTATCATGCATGCAGGTTCTGAGAGCTGGTGGTGTTACACGTGTACTGTATCATGCATGCAGGTTCTGAGAGCTGGTGGTGTTACACGTGTACTGTATCATGCATGCAGGTTCTGAGAGCTGGTGGTGTTACACGTGTACTGTATCATGCATGCAGGTTCTGAGAGCTGGTGGTGTTACACGTGTACTGTATCATGCATGCAGGTTCTGAGAGCTGGTGGTGTTACACGTGTACTGTATCATGCATGCAGGTTCTGAGAGCTGGTGGTGTTACACGTGTACTGTATCATGCATGCAGGTTCTGAGAGCTGGTGGTGTTACACGTGTACTGTATCATGCATGCAGGTTCTGAGAGCTGGTGGTGTTACACGTGTACTGTATCATGCATGCAGGTTCTGAGAGCTGGTGGTGTTACACGTGTATTGTATCATGCATGCAGGTTCTGAGAGCTGGTGGTGTTACACGTGTACTGTATCATGCATGCAGGTTCTGAGAGCTGGTGGTGTTACACGTGTACTGTATCATGCATGCAGGTTCTGAGAGCTGGTGGTGTTACACGTGTACTGTATCATGCATGCAGGTTCTGAGAGCTGGTGGTGTTACACGTGTATTGTATCATGCATGCAGGTTCTGAGAGCTGGTGGTGTTACACGTGTACTGTATCATGCATGCAGGTTCTGAGAGCTGGTGGTGTTACACGTGTACTGTATCATGCATGCAGGTTCTGAGAGCTGGTGGTGTTACACGTGTACTGTATCATGCATGCAGGTTCTGAGAGCTGGTGGTGTTACACGTGTACTGTATCATGCATGCAGGTTCTGACAGCTGGTGGTGTTACACGTGTATTGTATCATGCATGCAGGTTCTGAGAGCTGGTGGTGTTACACGTGGACTGTATCATGCATGCAGGTTCTGAGAGCTGGTGGTGTTACACGTGTATTGTATCATGCATGCAGGTTCTGACAGCTGGTGGTGTTACACGTGTACTGTATCATGCATGCAGGTTCTGACAGCTGGTGGTGTTACACGTGTATTGTATCATGCATGCAGGTTCTGACAGCTGGTGGTGTTACACGTGTATTGTATCATGCATGCAGGTTCTGAGAGCTGGTGGTGTTGTACGTGTATTGTATCATGCATGCAGGTTCTGACAGCTGGTGGTGTTACACGTGTATTGTATCATGCATGCAGGTTCTGAGAGCTGGTGGTGTTGTACGTGGACTGTATCATGCATGCAGGTTCTGAGAGCTGGTGGTGTTACACGTGTACTGTATCATGCATGCAGATTCTGAGAGCTGGTGGTGTTACACGTGTACTGTATCATGCATGCAGGTTCTGAGAGCTGGTGGTGTTACACGTGTACTGTATCATGCATGCAGGTTCTGAGAGCTGGTGGTGTTACACGTGTACTGTATCATGCATGCAGGTTCTGAGAGCTGGTGGTGTTACACGTGTACTGTATCATGCATGCAGGTTCTGAGAGCTGGTGGTGTTACACGTGTACTGTATCATGCATGCAGGTTCTGAGAGCTGGTGGTGTTACACGTGTACTGTATCATGCATGCAGGTTCTGAGAGCTGGTGGTGTTACACGTGTATTGTATCATGCATGCAGGTTCTGAGAGCTGGTGGTGTTACACGTGTACTGTATCATGCATGCAGGTTCTGAGAGCTGGTGGTGTTACATGTATACTGTATCATGCATGCAGGTTCTGACAGCTGGTGGTGTTACACGTGTACTGTATCATGCATGCAGATTCTGAGAGCTGGTGGTGTTACATGTGTACTGTATCATGCATGCAGGTTCTGACAGCTGGTGGTGTTACACGTGTATTGTATCATGCATGCAGGTTCTGAGAGCTGGTGGTGTTACACGTGTACTGTATCATGCATGCAGGTTCTGAGAGCTGGTGGTGTTGTACGTGGACTGTATCATGCATGCAGGTTCTGACAGCTGGTGGTGTTACACGTGTATTGTATCATGCATGCAGGTTCTGAGAGCTGGTGGTGTTACACGTGTATTGTATCATGCATGCAGGTTCTGAGAGCTGGTGGTGTTACACGTGTACTGTATCATGCATGCAGGTTCTGAGAGCTGGTGGTGTTACATGTGTACTGTATCATGCATGCAGGTTCTGACAGCTGGTGGTGTTACACGTGTATTGTATCATGCATGCAGGTTCTGAGAGCTGGTGGTGTTACACGTGTACTGTATCATGCATGCAGGTTCTGAGAGCTGGTGGTGTTGTACGTGGACTGTATCATGCATGCAGGTTCTGAGAGCTGGTGGTGTTACACGTGTACTGTATCATGCATGCAGGTTCTGAGAGCTGGTGGTGTTGTACGTGTACTGTATCATGCATGCAGGTTCTGAGAGCTGGTGGTGTTACACGTGTACTGTATCATGCATGCAGATTCTGAGAGCTGGTGGTGTTACACGTGTACTGTATCATGCATGCAGGTTCTGAGAGCTGGTGGTGTTACACGTGTACTGTATCATGCATGCAGGTTCTGAGAGCTGGTGGTGTTACACGTGTACTGTATCATGCATGCAGGTTCTGAGAGCTGGTGGTGTTACATGTGTACTGTATCATGCATGCAGGTTCTGAGAGCTGGTGGTGTTACACGTGTACTGTATCATGCATGCAGGTTCTGAGAGCTGGTGGTGTTGTACGTGGACTGTATCATGCATGCAGGTTCTGAGAGCAGGTGGTGTTACATGTGTACTGTATCATGCATGCAGGTTCTGAGAGCTGGTGGTGTTACATGTGTACTGTATCATGCATGCAGGTTCTGAGAGCTGGTGGTGTTACATGTGTACTGTATCATGCATGCAGGTTCTGAGAGCTGGTGGTGTTACACGTGTACTGTATCATGCATGCAGGTTCTGAGAGCTGGTGGTGTTGTACGTGTATTGTATCATGCATGCAGGTTCTGAGAGCTGGTGGTGTTACATGTGTACTGTATCATGCATGCAGGTTCTGAGAGCTGGTGGTGTTACACGTGTATTGTATCATGCATGCAGGTTCTGAGAGCTGGTGGTGTTACACGTGTACTGTATCATGCATGCAGGTTCTGAGAGCAGGTGGTGTTACATGTGTACTGTATCATGCATGCAGGTTCTGAGAGCAGGTGGTGTTACATGTGTACTGTATCATGCATGCAGGTTCTGAGAGCAGGTGGTGTTACATGTGTACTGTATCATGCATGCAGGTTCTGAGAGCAGGTGGTGTTACATGTGTACTGTATCATGCTATATATCTATATTTTTGATACAGTCAACAAACTAAATGTCATTAATTATTACTTTATTCTAAGATGGGTACAATTCCGAAATGTACAGAATAATGTCTATAATTATACTGTACTCTCCCATTTTACAAGGGTGGAGATCAGTTGCACCCCTAGTTCCCTACTAGATCCACACATTCACATCATTTGTGCAACTAGCTGGCAACCATATCATATTTGACGTTGACAATTATACACCAACATTTCTTTAAAAAAAAACAGATTCACTATTCACAGCAAACTTAGAAGCTTTATTTGAATAAAATTAGACCATGATGCCACCCGCACAAGGATCAATGTCAACTGAATGCCTTAATAATTAGTGTTATTATTAATTAATAATCAGTAAAACATGAACAAACAATATTCTGTACGCTAATTTTTATCATTTTAACCAGAGTATCATATTTCTTTTACATGAAAATAATTCAGTTGAAAATGTAACCCAGGTGTAAGGGACTTAGTTTATCAGTAACCATCCATCAACACAACTTGTGAATGGTGTGCCAAGACTACTGCCGCCACTGACAGTAGTGAGCAATGCTAACAACTAGCAGGGTGATTCATCATTATCAACTACACACCTGGGTGGAAACAAAGCTGGTTGGATACAATACTAGTCTGCCACAAGGGTAACTGGTAATCACCCCAGCGTGGCTAGAGCCATGTGAGATGTGATCAGTGTGAGTCAGAGTAAGGGGTAGGAGGGTGTGCGTGTTTGGGGTGTGGGAGATAAGGAAGTTAGTTGACATCTTGAGGATTCGGTTTCCCCCTGTATGCAACCCTGGTCTGTTTTTTCAATAGACTGTCATAATGTGTCCCTGCTAGACATCCTCAGTGTGACTAATGACAGTGTTTGGTTGAATGCCACTGCCTCTGTCTCCATGACCTTTCACTTCCTGCTATCCCCACTCGACTTCCCTCAACCACCAGGTCATGATACATGCTACTATAGCGTCCTAGTGAAACCGGACACAATCTAATAACAGTGTGGGAAGGCAACCAACCACATCTATTGGTGGATCTACGTTAGCAACTCAGTCACTGCTAACTGCTCTACACCTGCATTCAGAATATCATATTCCATGTCGGTCAGTTTTTTTTAGAGGAAAGCATAAAAATGAACAATAGCTGTCCAATGTGATGAGATCTTCACTGTCCCCTTGGTTTGTGTTGATGTCACTGCAATGATCTGCCACGGCCATGAATAAAACAATTACTCTACAGAGGTAACAGTTCTCATAACATGGTACAGACAAGAAATAATAAAAATTATCAATGGCATTAGATTACATTATTGACTAACAACTGCCTAAATAATTATTAGCTATCTTGCTGGGCTACTGAATGGGTTACACATGGGAGGGAGTGTTGAGAGGTTGTGAATGGGAGGGAGTGTTGAGAGGTTGTGAATGGGAGGGAGTGTTGAGAGGTTGTGAATGGGAGGGAGTGTTGAGAGGTTGTGAATGGGAGGGAGTTTTGAGAGGTTGTGAATGGGAGGGAATGTTGAGAGGTTGTGAATGGGAGGGTGAATGTTGAGAGGTTGTGAATGGGAGGGAGTGTTGAGAGGTTGTGAATGGGAGGGTGAGTGTTGAGAGGTTGTGAATGGGAGGGAGTGTTGAGAGGTTGTGATTGGGAGGGAGTGTTGAGAGGTTGTGATTGGGAGGGAGTGTTGAGAGGTTGTGAATGGGAGGGAGTGTTGAGAGGTTGTGAATGGGAGGGAGTGTTGAGAGGTTGTGAATGGGAGGGAGTGTTGAGAGGTTGTGATTGGGAGGGAGTGTTGAGAGGTTGTGAATGGGAGGGAGTGTTGAGAGGTTGTGAATGGGAGGGAGTGTTGAGAGGTTGTGAATGGGAGGGTGAGTGTTGAGAGGTTGTGAATGGGAGGGAGTGTTGAGAGGTTGTGAATGGGAGGGAGTGTTGAGAGGTTGTGAATGGGAGGGAGTGTTGAGAGGTTGTGAATGGGAGGGTGAGTGTTGAGAGGTTGTGAATGGGAGGGTGAGTGTTGAGAGGTTGTGAATGGGAGGGAGTGTTGAGAGGTTGTGATTGGGAGGGAGTGTTGAGAGGTTGTGAATGGGAGGGAGTGTTAGAGGTTGTGAATGGGAGGGAGTGTTGAGAGGTTGTGATTGGGAGGGAGTGTTGAGAGGTTGTGAATGGGAGGGAATGTTGAGAGGTTGTGATTGGGAGGGAGTGTTGAGAGGTTGTGAATGGGAGGGAGTGTTGAGAGGTTGTGAATGGGAGGGAGTGTTGAGAGGTTGTGAATGGGAGGGAGTGTTGAGAGGTTGTGATTGGGAGGGAGTGTTGAGAGGTTGTGAATGGGAGGGAGTGTTGAGAGGTTGTGATTGGGAGGGAGTGTTGAGAGGTTGTGAATGGGAGGGAGTGTTGAGAGGTTGTGAATGGGAGGGAGTGTTGAGAGGTTGTGATTGGGAGGGAGTGTTGAGAGGTTGTGAATGGGAGGGAGTTTTGAGAGGTTGTGAATGAGAGGGAATGTTGAGAGGTTGTGAATGGGAGGGAATGTTGAGAGGTTGTGAATGGGAGGGAGTGTTGAGAGGTTGTGAGTGCATACCTCCTTGCTGCTGTAGTTCATCTTCTTCGGGAAAGCCAAGGTCGAGACTTTGTGATGACTTCTCCATCTCCTTCTCACTGCCTTCATTCTGTCAGAACAAACACATCAACAATGTCAGCCTCACAGCATTCATTCTGACAGAATAAACACAACAATGTCAACCTGACTGCCTCCATTCTGTCAGAACAAACACATGGTCACTGCTTTCACTTCACCATGAGGCTAGTACCAACACTGCCACCAGATGGTGTCAGCGCTACATTTGAAAAAACATTTTAGTCACTAGGTGGAGCAACGATGTTAGGGTAAAAACTTTGAAGTTGATGCATTTTTGTCATTCTTCATTAAGAAAAACCTTTCACCACTAGCATTTTGTTTAATGCAATTTTTGGTGGGACAAGTAGACTTCTGTTGGGACAAGTAAATGTGATTTAGTACTTGTCCTACCAGGCAAGTGCATTCTGGGAGTTAATGTTGAGCCCTGCAGGGCCAAGTTTAAATGATGTTACTTTTGTTATTGCATCACAGCTTGACAAAAGACCGACAAGTAAGTGCACAACCGTGCTACAGTAACAAGCTGTTATTGCCCACATTTTTTAATGTAATTTTTAAAAATTTTCTTCACAATTCAGGCAAGTATTTTTGCACAGTGTAGCATTGTCGAGGAAAGCTGAAGTGACTTGATGTTGCAGTGATGTAATAAATGGACGTGTCCAGCCCCCAACATGGGCTGGTAACAAGTACTAGTTTTCGCAGAAACGGGACATGTAAATGAGCAAAAAGTAATGGAAACTTGGTCCCTAGACAAAATGTCAATTGTCATAAAATTAAAATAAAACATCCTGTTTTGATTGCCATGCTCACCCCATATGTACAGTAATTTATGTCATTTTTTAAAATAATATTATACTTTTCATGCAGTACAGTGAGTATGCTACGGCCGCTACTGGTGCTTCGTACACAACTCTGCAGTCATTACACCCCTTAGTAATCACCCTATGACGTACCATGGATGACTCCGAGTCGTACTTCTTCATCTCGCTCATGAACTCGAGATGTTTCTTCTCCTCCTCCAGCGTTGCTACCTTCTGTTCGCTCGACTGCAGCTTCTGCTGCGTGTTGGCGAGTTCGTCCCTCAGCCAGGCATTCTCCTGATACAGACGACGCACCTGTGACCGCAGCTTCTGCTTCTCCGCCTCCATGTACTGCAGGTGGGTGGCCAGTGCCGTCATCACCTGGAACAGACAGACAGGTAAAGGTAAGTTCTACCTAGGACACACATATACACAAACACACAGGTAAAGGTAAGTTCTACCTACGACACACACACACAGATACAGGTAAGTTCCACCTAGGACACACACACACAGGTAAATGTAAGTTCTACATAGGACACACACACACACACAGGTACAGGTAAGTTCTACCTAGGACACACACACACAGGTACAGGTAAGTTCTACCTAGGACACACACACACAGGTACAGGTAAGTTCTACCTAGGACACACACATACACACACACACAGGTACAGGTAAGTTCTACCTAGGACACACACACACAGGTACAGGTAAGTTCTACCTAGGACACACACACACACGTACAGGTAAGTTCTACCTTGGACACACAAACAGGTACAGGTAAGTTCTACCTTGGACACACACACAGGTACAGGTAAGTTCTACCTAGGACACACACACACACACACAGGTAAAGGAAAGTTCTACCTAGGACACACACAGGTAAGTTCTACCTACGACATACACACAATCAGGTACATGTAAGTTCTACCTAGGACACACACACACACACAGGTAAAGGTAAGTTCTACCTGGGACACGGACACACATGCACAGGTAAGTTCTACGGGATTCACAGACAGGTGGAAGGCCAACACATCACTTCAACTCATTTAGTTGAGCGAACCAAAGCAGCATGGAATAAACAGTACTGCTCAAGCTTTAAAATAGCAGCAGGCGGGTTCAAACTTCAATCCAAGATTGTCATGACTGAGACTTCCACTGTGCTCCACAGACTCAAGGAAGGACGATGTCAGCAACAACATGTTTAGTCGTCTCTGAATGTGTAGGAATTCAGGTTTCTTGGTTTGTTTAATTACATATTGTTTTGAACTTAGAAACTTTATGTTCATCTGCAAATATTTCAGCCGTGTTTCATGACCTTCATCAGACTCCAGCTTGTGTCACATGATTCTGGTCATGTGACAAGTCAGTCCACCGATGACAGCTGTGAAACATGGCTGAAATATTACTAGATGAAAATCAAGAGTTGTGAGGTAAGCAGTGTCTAATGTTTAGTCTTCTTGACAAACTGTTTAATTTATTTGAGTTCTGGTCATAAACCTCAATGTATTCACCAACATAAATAATCTGATCTAAATTGCATTGTTTGCGATGTCAAGTTGATGGTGATGCTCGTGACATTACTGCGGGGAGTGTAACTACAAAACAAACTTAGTTGTTTGATGGTGATGCTCGTGACATTACTGCGGGGAGTGTAACTACAAAACGAACTTAGTTGTTTGATGGTGATGCTCGTGACATTACTGCGGGGAGTGTAACTACAAAACGAACTTAGTTGTTTGATGGTGATGCTCGTGACATTACTGCGGGGAGTGTAACTACAAAACGAACTTAGTTGTTTGATGGTGATGCTCGTGACATTACTGCGGGGAGTGTAACTACAAAACGAACTTAGTTGTTTGATGGTGATGCTCGTGACATTACTGCGGGGAGTGTAACTACAAAACGAACTTAGTTGTTTGATGGTGATGCTCGTGACATTACTGCGGGGAGTGTAACTACAAAACGAACTTAGTTGTTTGATGGTGATGCTCGTGACATTACTGCGGAGTGTAACTACAAAACGAACTTAGTTGTTTGATGGTGATGCTCGTGACATTACTGCGGGGAGTGTAACTACAAAACGAACTTAGTTGTTTGATGGTGATGCTCGTGACATTACTGCGGGGAGTGTAACTACAAAACGAACTTAGTTGTTTGATGGTGATGCTCGTGACATTACTGCGGAGTGTAACTACAAAACGAACTTAGTTGTTTGATGGTGATGCTCGTGACATTACTGCGGGGAGTGTAACTACAAAACGAACTTAGTTGTTTGATGGTGATGCTCGTGACATTACTGCGGAGTGTAACTACAAAACAAACTTAGTTGTTTGATGGTGATGCTCGTGACATTACTGCGGGGAGTGTAACTACAAAACGAACTTAGTTGTTTGATGGTGATGCTCGTGACATTACTGCGGGGAGTGTAACTACAAAACAAACTTAGTTGTTTGATGGTGATGCTCGTGACATTACTGCGGGGAGTGTAACTACAAAACGAACTTAGTTGTTTGATGGTGATGCTCGTGACATTACTGCGGGGAGTGTAACTACAAAACGAACTTAGTTGTTTGATGGTGATGCTCGTGACATTACTGCGGGGAGTGTAACTACAAAACAAACTTAGTTGTTTGATGGTGATGCTCGTGACATTACTGCGGGGAGTGTAACTACAAAACAAACTTAGTTGTTTGATGGTGATGCTCGTGACATTACTGCGGGGAGTGTAACTACAAAACAAACTTAGTTGTTTGATGGTGATGCTCGTGACATTACTGCGGGGAGTGTAACTACAAAACAAACTTAGTTGTTTGATGGTGATGCTCGTGACATTACTGCGGGGAGTGTAACTACAAAACGAACTTAGTTGTTTGATGGTGATGCTCGTGACATTACTGCGGGGAGTGTAACTACAAAACAAACTTAGTTGTTTGATGGTGATGCTCGTGACATTACTGCGGAGTGTAACTACAAAACGAACTTAGTTGTTTGATGGTGATGCTCGTGACATTACTGCGGGGAGTGTAACTACAAAACAAACTTAGTTGTTTGATGGTGATGCTCGTGACATTACTGCGGGGAGTGTAACTACAAAACAAACTTAGTTGTTTGATGGTGATGCTCGTGACATTACTGCGGGGAGTGTAACTACAAAACAAACTTAGTTGTTTGATGGTGATGCTCGTGACATTACTGCGGGGAGTGTAACTACAAAACGAACTTAGTTGTTTGATGGTGATGCTCGTGACATTACTGCGGGGAGTGTAACTACAAAACGAACTTAGTTGTTTGATGGTGATGCTCGTGACATTACTGCGGGGAGTGTAACTACAAAACAAACTTAGTTGTTTGATGGTGATGCTCGTGACATTACTGCGGGGAGTGTAACTACAAAACGAACTTAGTTGTTTGATGGTGATGCTCGTGACATTACTGCGGGGAGTGTAACTACAAAACGAACTTAGTTGTTTGATGGTGATGCTCGTGACATTACTGCGGGGAGTGTAACTACAAAACGAACTTAGTTGTTTGATGGTGATGCTCGTGACATTACTGCGGGGAGTGTAACTACAAAACAAACTTAGTTGTTTGATGGTGATGCTCGTGACATTACTGCGGAGTGTAACTACAAAACGAACTTAGTTGTTTGATGGTGATGCTCGTGACATTACTGCGGGGAGTGTAACTACAAAACAAACTTAGTTGTTTGATGGTGATGCTCGTGACATTACTGCGGGGAGTGTAACTACAAAACAAACTTAGTTGTTTGATGGTGATGCTCGTGACATTACTGCGGGGAGTGTAACTACAAAACAAACTTAGTTGTTTGATGGTGATGCTCGTGACATTACTGCGGGGAGTGTAACTACAAAACGAACTTAGTTGTTTGATGGTGATGCTCGTGACATTACTGCGGGGAGTGTAACTACAAAACGAACTTAGTTGTTTGATGGTGATGCTCGTGACATTACTGCGGGGAGTGTAACTACAAAACAAACTTAGTTGTTTGATGGTGATGCTCGTGACATTACTGCGGGGAGTGTAACTACAAAACAAACTTAGTTGTTTGATGGTGATGCTCGTGACATTACTGCGGGGAGTGTAACTACAAAACGAACTTAGTTGTTTGATGGTGATGCTCGTGACATTACTGCGGGGAGTGTAACTACAAAACGAACTTAGTTGTTTGATGGTGATGCTCGTGACATTACTGCGGGGAGTGTAACTACAAAACAAACTTAGTTGTTTGATGGTGATGCTCGTGACATTACTGCGGGGAGTGTAACTACAAAACAAACTTAGTTGTTTGATGGTGATGCTCGTGACATTACTGCGGGGAGTGTAACTACAAAACAAACTTAGTTGTTTGATGGTGATGCTCGTGACATTACTGCGGGGAGTGTAACTACAAAACGAACTTAGTTGTTTGATGGTGATGCTCGTGACATTACTGCGGGGAGTGTAACTACAAAACGAACTTAGTTGTTTGATGGTGATGCTCGTGACATTACTGCGGGGAGTGTAACTACAAAACGAACTTAGTTGTTTGATGGTGATGCTCGTGACATTACTGCGGAGTGTAACTACAAAACGAACTTAGTTGTTTGATGGTGATGCTCGTGACATTACTGCGGGGAGTGTAACTACAAAACGAACTTAGTTGTTTGATGGTGATGCTCGTGACATTACTGCGGGGAGTGTAACTACAAAACGAACTTAGTTGTTTGATGGTGATGCTCGTGACATTACTGCGGAGTGTAACTACAAAACAAACTTAGTTGTTTGATGGTGATGCTCGTGACATTACTGCGGGGAGTGTAACTACAAAACAAACTTAGTTGTTTGATGGTGATGCTCGTGACATTACTGCGGGGAGTGTAACTACAAAACAAACTTAGTTGTTTGATGGTGATGCTCGTGACATTACTGCGGGGAGTGTAACTACAAAACAAACTTAGTTGTTTGATGGTGATGCTCGTGACATTACTGCGGAGTGTAACTACAAAACAAACTTAGTTGTTCATTGCATTGGTTTTACTGTAGCCTCAAATCATACTTAATTAATGTTAATGTGTAAACAATGCATTGTTTACACATTAAATATCAACCTTGCAATTTCTACTCCATGTATCAATTCATAAATGCTGTTTCTCGCAATTATTGTTTGCATTAAATTACACAGGGCTGTATTTTCCCAAAAGGTTGCCAACTAAATGCATGTCATTGTAACAGTTTGCAAATGGCCAAGATAAATCACAACTTATATGGGTTATTTCCCATACTTAGATGGAAAGTGGTAATGTGACAGTGGGAATTCATTTTACTCTGACTAATTCTGTCTCTGAATAATGAAACACTTCTATGCCTTATCAGGCACTTCACAGCCCTATCAATTTCCACTGCTAGATCTCTAAATCCCATTGACACTGCCTACATCCCAAGGGAGTGTCCCACTATCACCTCCCGCCAGAGGCAATCTTTCTGTGCTTTTAATGAGCAGTTCCTTGTCTGGTTGGAAATAATCAAAATTGACATAATATTCAGCAGACTCAGGAAGGTGTTTTGGAGTTCAATATATATGAGACGTGGTACTCATTTATCATTCTCCTGCTTGATCTGTAAATGGTGTCTAAAATACAGATGACACAACTGAATTATTCAGTATCAAAATAACATAACTGCCTGAAGCACCTTTTTCGTCACCCAATTTCGTAATTAATCAATTTGAGCTGCAAAAACATAAACATGTCGCCGTGACAAACATTGCCATGTTTGGTGCTGCTAGAGTGCTGCACAGATCACTGCTTCATACAAAATCAATAACAACAGTGATGAACGCTGTTGCACTGGTGGATACATGATTGATTAGGCAGGTACAGGTAGTGGTGCCATAGGCAATCTGGCTGCACGGCTGTGTTAATAAGTACAGCCTTGGCTTTGTCATGCAGACACTGAGGAGCCATGCCAGAGACAGTCAGCGGCCGACTCTATTGCTTCCGACACACACCGAATGAACTCTCAGCATGAGGCTGTCACAGTAACCATGGCGACACACTTTACAGGTGCTGGTTAACACAGGTAACAGCATGGCGTGACATTTTCAAAATCGTCATGATACATTCGGTAAAAACTGACACGAAAACACCAAGTGTAAAATACATCGAAATAAACAATCACTGTGCACTGACTTGAATTACTCAATTGGATTTAAAGATAAAAACAAACTGATGAGCCAACTTGGGAAAGAATGTGCAGGATTTATAGGCCTTATAATAAAAACAAGAAAATAAGAGCATACTGTGATAATGGAAGTCCTAGGGGAAAAGAAGCAAAAGTCAGGAGAATTTTACTCCTCGATGGCCTAGCCACCCAGTGAGGAAGGAGCGCAACAGAACTGTTACAAGACTCGTATGAACATGGGAACTGGAGCGCGTTAAGATCGCCTATGTCTGCAGCAGAAGCAGTAGCTCATGATGAGTGACTATAAATTTAACAACCAACCAATTTTTGAAAATGACCTCACACTACAGGGCATAAAAGGGGTGATAACTGGAGGCAGAACAAGCACACAATGTCCTCACCTGTGCCTCGCTGAGTCCGAGGTCGATGCTCTCGAGGGCCTTCTGCAGGATGTGGGTCTTCTCCTCGACGAGGTTAGTGTCTCCGTTCTCCTTCTTGATGGTCTTCATGGAGGTGAGTAGACTGTTGAGGATTTGGTGGTGTTCATTCTTCAGTGTGTCCAGACCCTGCATCACAGTCTTAGTGTTGCTCACAATCTCCTCTTGAGACAGCGCCGTCATCTTGCCGATCTCCTCGATCTTCTTTCTGCAAACACAATATATCATTTGTTTGTCTGGTACATGTAAGGGAGCATCTACGAACTATGTACATACAAAACTGTAGAGAAACTCCCCGGCCACTCTGTGTGCATCAAGTGTGAGCCCTCCTCCCACATGTGGTATGATAACTTTGGGTGTGGGAGACAGTAAGAGATCCCCCCGTCGATGTTTGCATAGTGTATGCAATCACAGCTGCCTCTTCTTCCTTGCACACATCTCTTGTGTAGGACCACAAGTGTCAAGGCCAAGTCAAATCATCCAAGACATTTGTTATAAGAACAACACTTCATGTCACCTGAGTTCAGTACAATAATATTCTAATTTAATTTTACATCCGACTAAACAATAAGAGCTACATGTAGGGCCTATATGGTACTAAATCTACCTGGTGTATACACTTTTTGTTTGTTAATACCATGCCATAATCTGCATGCACAAATTGTATAAACAAACATGTAAACACGTTGACTGCTACGAGACCAATGCCTGTATGACAGTTGCTGACTTTATCCCTTGTATTGGTGATCAGGTGGCAATCAGACTGGACACAGAGGCTAAGCCCCTGAGACTTGTCGAAGTAACCCCTACTGCTGGTAAACACACCAGTTGATGCACAACACAGTCTTCCTCAATGTGATCAAACACAGTAGGATTACATGCAGATGATGTCAACCAAAACAAACACAGTAGGATTACATGCAGATGATGTCAACCAAAACAAACACAGTAGGATTACAAGCAGACGATGTCAACCAAAACAAACACAGTAGGATTATATGCAGATGATGTCAACCAAATCAAACACATTAGGATTACATGCAGATGATGTCAACCAAAACAAACACAATAGGATTACATGCAGACGATGTCAACCAAAACAAACACTGTAGGTTTACAAGCAGATGATGTCAACCAAAACAAACACAGTAGGATTACAAGCAGACAATGTCAACCAAAACAAACACTGTAGGATTACAAGCAGATGATGTCAACCAAAACAAACACAGTGGGATTACATGCAGATGATGTCAACCAAAACAAACACAGTAGGATTACAAGCAGATGATGTCAACCAAAACAAACACAGTGGGATTACATGCAGATGATGTCAACCAAAACAAATGCGGTAGGATTACAAGCAGATGATCTCAACCAAAACAAACACAGTAGGATTACAAGCAGATGATGTCAACCAAAACAAACACAGTGGGATTACATGCAGATGTCAACCAAAACAAACACAGAAGGATTATAAGCAGACAATGTCAACCAAAACAAACACTGTAGGATTACAAGCAGACAATGTCAACCAAAACAAACACAGTAGGATTACAAGCAGATGATGTAACCCAAAACAAACACAGTAGGATTAAAAGCAGATGATGTCAACCTAAACAAACACAGTAGGATTACAAGCAGACAATGTCAACCAAAACAAACACTGTAGGATTACAAGCAGATGATGTCAATCAAAACAAACACAGTGGGATTACATGCAGATGATGTCAACCAAAACAAACACAGAAAGATTACAAGCAGATGATCTCAACCAAAACAAACACAGTAGGATTACAAGCAGATGATGTCAACCAAAACAAACACAGTAGGATTCATGCAGATGATGTCAACCAAAACTATCACACATGCACCTGTTTACAAATCTCAAATTTAATCCTACAAATTTAACCACCAGCAGTAATAATAAATATATAGCCAATAAATCCTCAGGAAACTCAACTCAGAGATACAACAAACCAAAATCGCTAAGCATGACATAATGAACAAGAACGTAAAACCCACCATCAGAGCGAGTGACTGGTGAGGTTATAGGGTGGAAATGTTTACTTATTTATATTTGTCATGCACTTGTATACAGTAGCAGGGTTTCCGCCAGAAGAAATAATTTGGGTAGGAGTTAGTCAATTTTTAGACCGCAGAACTGGGAGGCGAAGCCTGCCACGGGCACCATAGGCGATGGGCAGAGGGTCTGGGGACCCTCCCCAAAATAAATTGCAGTCAGTTGGTTTCGGTCATTTGGAGTCGCAAATCCCACCCGGCTCATGGTGATAATTTCCATGTTTCGTAGGTGAATGCCTTCACATTTTAGAATAAATAGTCTGATTCGTGATGTAGTATCACTAGTATGGTACCTTGTGTTATTATTCTTCACCAAGAAACAATGAATACTCGAAAACATCGCAAAAAAAGTAGTCATGACAGCGCGCCATATTCTTTACACTACCCCTACCAATATACCGGTACGCCATGTTCTGTCCTGAGGTGAAGGCTTCAATTCCGCAGTGAATACCACTTTTAGCCAATCACAAAATAAAAGTGTTGGTACGGGCTCATTCTTCACCATTAAAACTGTCATCAAGTATGAGTCTCATTGTACAGAATATTAAACAAAATGTTAAAATCTGGATTTCTTTTGGGTACGTATCTGTACCATAGAATTATTTTTGGGTATGTAATTTTACCTTTTTACTCTGCTAGCAGAAACACTGAGTAGCTCTAAGTATTTTCATGCACTTGTATTCAGCATTTCTGAGTTATGTTTAACATGTGTGATTCTGGCTAACAATAGTACACAGGACACTTCAGTTTACCCTTTCTTAAAAACTCTCAAACCATATATTCACATTTAGCTGCACTAAATGTGCAATGTATTTTTGTTTGGTAATAAATTATGTTCACTGGTTGATTGAAATACTTCTGATGTCTTGTTAGAAATGGCTTAATGTTTAAACTTTACAGTACATTGATGAACTTACAGTAGGAAGGAGTTCTATTCACCATTATCATTACACCATGGCACCTGGTTGAGTACCCCCACACACTGCCTGTCTTCTATTTCACAAGAGTTACACCCCACCACTTCCCACACAGCACCAGTGGCCAAGTTGTTGCACCTTTATCTTCCCTGCTCATAACTTTACATCTTCATTCTGGCTAGACAGTTGGAACATCCCCGACTTGGTATTTCTCAACATAAATCTCCCTATGTGCCACCTGTCAATCACAAATTGTGTGCCACCCTTTAGAACATGTGACCTCTGCTTCACTCAATGGAAATGTTTTTTTAACCATATAAAACTGACGTGTCTGCCTTTTTTGGTAATGTTTGTTCAATACTATTATTGGTCTTGTGCATGAAACTGGTGCAAGGCCCATCTTGGTCTATTAATTATGCAGTAATCAAATGAATATTAAAGTCTAGTAGATGCTATGTACAGAATTGAATTACATGACATTTACATAAATTTTAAAAAATATTCAGCCAAGGCATATTGCCAACTACAGCATATGCTTGGGTTACCTGTCTATGTCACAAAGATTAAACTACTTTACATAAAGAACTCCTACTTCAATAATAACCTAACTGTCATGATAGGAACAGTGACAATTCAGGCAGGTGACAGTTCTCTTTGTTTTATATACAACTAAATGTATTAGTTTCATAACCTTTTCAGAGTATTTGTGATTGTGGTTACAAGCTCTCGAAGGTTAAGGTAGGTCTTTTACTATTTTCCTGGTTGACATTTGAGTATTTTCTTAGTAATTTGTGTTGTGAAGATGTCATCTGGTCACATTTTCTTCAGCCCAGTCTAATACAAAGCAACTTCCTGTATTTTGACAGATAGAGACTGAGTGGGGTAAAAAATATGTTTTACTTTTTGCCTGGATTTATACAGGGTCTCAAATTATCTTTATATAGATGGCAGACCTCTGAGGGACTGTTAGGAATGAGGTGATGATGTCTTGGTCTCTACAGCTGGGTCCCATATAGTCTACTGTAATCACAGTTGAGCAGGTACCATGTGGGGCACCACATAACAGGCACTCATGTCTTAATGCCATATAGTCTACTGTAATCACAGTTGAGCACGTACCATGTGGGGCACCACATAACAGGCACTCATGTCTTAATGCCAGAAAGTCTACTGTAATCACAGTTGAGCACATACCATGTGGGGCACCACATAACAGGCACTCATGTCTTAATGCCAGAAAGTCTACTGTAATCACAGTTGAGCACATACCATGTGGGGCACCACATAACAGGCACTCATGTCTTAATGCCAGAAAGTCTACTGTAATCACAGTTGAGCACATACCATGTGGGGCACCACATAACAGGCACTCATGTCTTAATGCCAGAAAGTCTACTGTAGTCACAGTTGAGCACGTACCATGTGGGGCACCACATAACAGGCACTCATGTCTTAATGTCAGAAAGTCTACTGTAGTCACAGTTGAGCACATACCATGTGGGGCACCACATAACAGACACTCATGTCTTAATGTCAGAAAGTCTACTGTAGTCACAGTTGAGCACGTACCATGTGGGGCACCACATAACAGGCACTCATGTCTTAATGTCAGAAAGTCTACTGTAGTCACAGTTGAGCACATACCATGTGGGGCACCACATAACAGACACTCATGTCTTAATGTCAGAAAGTCTACTGTAGTCACAGTTGAGCACGTACCATGTGGGGCACCACATAACAGGCACATCATGTCTTAATGTCAGAAAGTCTACTGTAGTCACAGTTGAGCATGTACCATGTGGAGCACCACATAACAGGCACTCATGTCTTAATGCCAGAAAGTCTACTGTAATCACAGTTGAGCATGTACCATGTGGGGCACCACATAACAGGCACTCATGTCTTAATGCCAGAAAGTCTACTGTAGTCACAGTTGAGCATGTACCATGTGGGGCACCACATAACAGGCACTCATGTCTTAATGCCAGAAAGTCTACTGTAGTCACAGTTGAGCATGTACCATGTGGGGCACCACATAACAGGCACTCATGTCTTAATGCCAGAAAGTCTACTGTAATCACAGTTGAGCATGTACCATGTGGGGCACCACATAACAGGCACTCATGTCTTAATGCCAGAAAGTCTACTGTAGTCACAGTTGAGCACGTACCATGTGGGGCACCACATAACAGACACTCATGTCTTAATGTCAGAAAGTCTACTGTAGTCACAGTTGAGCATGTACCATGTGGGGCACCACATAACAGGCACTCATGTCTTAATGCCAGAAAGTCTACTGTAGTCACAGTTGAGCACGTACCATGTGGGGCACCACATAACAGACACTCATGTCTTAATGCCAGAAAGTCTACTGTAGTCACAGTTGAGCACGTACCATGTGGGGCACCACATAACAGGCACTCGTGTCTTAATGTCAGAAAGTCTACTGTAGTCACAGTTGAGCACGTACCATGTGGGGCACCACATAACAGGCACTCATGTCTTAATGCCAGAAAGTCTACTGTAGTCACAGTTGAGCATGTACCATGTGGGGCACCACATAACAGACACTCATGTCTTAATGTCAGAAAGTCTACTGTAATCACAGTTGAGCACATACCATGTGGGGCACCACATAACAGACACTCATGTCTTAATGCCAGAAAGTCTACTGTAGTCACAGTTGAGCATGTACCATGTGCGGCACCACATAACAGACACTCATGTCTTAATGCCAGAAAGTCTACTGTAGTCACAGTTGAGCATGTACCATGTGGGGCACCACATAACAGGCACTCGTCTTAATGCCAGAAAGTCTACTGTAATCACAGTTGAGCACGTACCATGTGGGGCACCACATAACAGGCACTCATGTCTTAATGCCAGAAAGTCTACTGTAATCACAGTTGAGCACGTACCATGTGGGGCACCACATAACAGGCACTCATGTCTTAATGTCAGAAAGTCTACTGTAGTCACAGTTGAGCATGTACCATGTGGGGCACCACATAACAGGCACTCATGTCTTAATGTCAGAAAGTCTACTGTAGTCACAGTTGAGCACGTACCATGTGGGGCACCACATAACAGGCACTCATGTCTTAATGTCAGAAAGTCTACTGTAGTCACAGTTGAGCATGTACCATGTGGGGCACCACATAACAGACACTCATGTCTTAATGTCAGAAAGTCTACTGTAGTCACAGTTGAGCACGTACCATGTGGGGCACCACATAACAGGCACTCATGTCTTAATGTCAGAAAGTCTACTGTATTCACAGTTGAGCACGTACCATGTGGGGCACCACATAACAGGCACTCATGTCTTAATGTCAGAAAGTCTACTGTAGTCACAGTTGAGCATGTACCATGTGGGGCACCACATAACAGACACTCATGTCTTAATGTCAGAAAGTCTACTGTAGTCACAGTTGAGCACGTACCATGTGGGGCACCACATAACAGGCACTCATGTCTTAATGCCAGAAAGTCTACTGTAGTCACAGTTGAGCACGTACCATGTGGGGCACCACATAACAGACACTCATGTCTTAATGCCAGAAAGTCTACTGTAGTCACAGTTGAGCACGTACCATGAGGGGCACCACATAACAGACACTCCTGTCTTAATGCCAGAAAGTCTACTGTAGTCACAGTTGAGCACGTACCATGTGCGGCACCACATAACAGACACTCATGTCTTAATGCCAGAAAGTCTACTGTAGTCACAGTTGAGCACGTACCATGAGGGGCACCACATAACAGACACTCCTGTCTTAATGCCAGAAAGTCTACTGTAGTCACAGTTGAGCACGTACCATGTGCGGCACCACATAACAGACACTCATGTCTTAATGCCAGAAAGTCTACTGTAGTCACAGTTGAGCACGTCCCATGTGGGGCACCACATAACAGACACTCATGTCTTAATGCCAGAAAGTCTACTGTAGTCACAGTTGAGCACGTACCATGTGGGGCACCACATAACAGACACTCATGTCTTAATGCCAGAAAGTCTACTGTAGTCACAGTTGAGCACGTACCATGTGGGGCACCACATAACAGGCACTCATGTCTTAATGCCAGAAAGTCTACTGTAGTCACAGTTGAGCACGTACCATGTGGGGAACCACATAACAGACACTCATGTCTTAATGCCAGAAAGTCTACTGTAGTCACAGTTGAGCACGTACCATGTGGGGCACCACATAACAGACACTCATGTCTTAATGCCAGAAAGTCTACTGTAATCACAGTTGAGCACGTACCATGTGGGGCACCACATAACAGGCACTCATGTCTTAATGCCAGAAAGTCTACTGTAGTCACAGTTGAGCACGTACCATGTGGGGCACCACATAACAGACACTCATGTCTTAATGCCAGAAAGTCTACTGTAGTCACAGTTGAGCACGTACCATGTGGGGCACCACATAACAGACACTCATGTCTTAATGCCAGAAAGTCTACTGTAATCCCAGTTGAGCACGTACCATGTGGGGCACCACATAACAGACACTCATGTCTTATGCCAGAAAGTCTACTGTAGTCACAGTTGAGCACGTACCATGTGGGGCACCACATAACAGACACTCATGTCTTAATGCCAGAAAGTCTACTGTAGTCACAGTTGAGCACGTACCATGTGGGGCACCACATAACAGGCACTCATGTCTTAATGTCAGAAAGTCTACTGTAGTTACAGTTGAGCACGTACCATGTGGGGCACCACATAACAGACACTCATGTCTTAATGCCAGAAAGTCTACTGTAGTCACAGTTGAGCACGTACCATGTGAGTCACCACATAACAGACACTCATGTCTTAATGCCACAAAGTCTACTGTAGTCACAGTTGAGCACGTACCATGTGGGGCACCACATAACAGACACTCATGTCTTAATGCCAGAAAGTCTACTGTAGTCACAGTTGAGCACGTACCATGTGGGGCACCACATAACAGACACTCATGTCTTAATGCCAGAAAGTCTACTGTAGTCACAGTTGAGCACGTACCATGTGAGGCACCACATAACAGACACTCATGTCTTAATGCCAGAACGTCTACTGTAGTCACAGTTGAGCACGTACCATGTGGGGCACCACATAACAGGCACTCATGTCTTAATGCCAGAAAGTCTACTGTAGTCACAGTTGAGCACGTACCATGAGGGGCACCACATAACAGGCACTCATGTCTTATGCCAGAAAGTCTACTGTAATCACAGTTGAGCACATACCATGTGGGGCACCACATAACAGGCACTCATGTCTTAATGCCAGAAAGTCTACTGTAGTCACAGTTGAGCACATACCATGTGGGGCACCACATAACAGGCACTCATGTCTTAATGCCAGAAAGTCTACTGTAGTCACAGTTGAGCACGTACCATGTGGGGCACCACATAACAGGCACTCATGTCTTAATGCCAGAAAGTCTACTGTAGTCACAGTTGAGCACGTACCATGTGGGGCACCACATAACAGGCACTCATGTCTTAATGTCAGAAAGTCTACTGTAGTCACAGTTGAGCACATACCATGTGGGGCACCACATAACAGACACTCATGTCTTAATGTCAGAAAGTCTACTGTAGTCACAGTTGAGCACGTACCATGTGGGGCACCACATAACAGGCACTCATGTCTTAATGTCAGAAAGTCTACTGTAGTCACAGTTGAGCACATACCATGTGGGGCACCACATAACAGACACTCATGTCTTAATGTCAGAAAGTCTACTGTAGTCACAGTTGAGCACGTACCATGTGGGGCACCACATAACAGGCACATCATGTCTTAATGTCAGAAAGTCTACTGTAGTCACAGTTGAGCATGTACCATGTGGAGCACCACATAACAGGCACTCATGTCTTAATGCCAGAAAGTCTACTGTAATCACAGTTGAGCATGTACCATGTGGGGCACCACATAACAGGCACTCATGTCTTAATGCCAGAAAGTCTACTGTAGTCACAGTTGAGCATGTACCATGTGGGGCACCACATAACAGGCACTCATGTCTTAATGCCAGAAAGTCTACTGTAGTCACAGTTGAGCATGTACCATGTGGGGCACCACATAACAGGCACTCATGTCTTAATGCCAGAAAGTCTACTGTAATCACAGTTGAGCATGTACCATGTGGGGCACCACATAACAGGCACTCATGTCTTAATGCCAGAAAGTCTACTGTAGTCACAGTTGAGCACGTACCATGTGGGGCACCACATAACAGACACTCATGTCTTAATGTCAGAAAGTCTACTGTAGTCACAGTTGAGCATGTACCATGTGGGGCACCACATAACAGGCACTCATGTCTTAATGCCAGAAAGTCTACTGTAGTCACAGTTGAGCACGTACCATGTGGGGCACCACATAACAGACACTCATGTCTTAATGCCAGAAAGTCTACTGTAGTCACAGTTGAGCACGTACCATGTGGGGCACCACATAACAGGCACTCGTGTCTTAATGTCAGAAAGTCTACTGTAGTCACAGTTGAGCACGTACCATGTGGGGCACCACATAACAGGCACTCATGTCTTAATGCCAGAAAGTCTACTGTAGTCACAGTTGAGCATGTACCATGTGGGGCACCACATAACAGACACTCATGTCTTAATGTCAGAAAGTCTACTGTAATCACAGTTGAGCACATACCATGTGGGGCACCACATAACAGACACTCATGTCTTAATGCCAGAAAGTCTACTGTAGTCACAGTTGAGCATGTACCATGTGCGGCACCACATAACAGACACTCATGTCTTAATGCCAGAAAGTCTACTGTAGTCACAGTTGAGCATGTACCATGTGGGGCACCACATAACAGGCACTCGTCTTAATGCCAGAAAGTCTACTGTAATCACAGTTGAGCACGTACCATGTGGGGCACCACATAACAGGCACTCATGTCTTAATGCCAGAAAGTCTACTGTAATCACAGTTGAGCACGTACCATGTGGGGCACCACATAACAGGCACTCATGTCTTAATGTCAGAAAGTCTACTGTAGTCACAGTTGAGCATGTACCATGTGGGGCACCACATAACAGGCACTCATGTCTTAATGTCAGAAAGTCTACTGTAGTCACAGTTGAGCACGTACCATGTGGGGCACCACATAACAGGCACTCATGTCTTAATGTCAGAAAGTCTACTGTAGTCACAGTTGAGCATGTACCATGTGGGGCACCACATAACAGACACTCATGTCTTAATGTCAGAAAGTCTACTGTAGTCACAGTTGAGCACGTACCATGTGGGGCACCACATAACAGGCACTCATGTCTTAATGTCAGAAAGTCTACTGTATTCACAGTTGAGCACGTACCATGTGGGGCACCACATAACAGGCACTCATGTCTTAATGTCAGAAAGTCTACTGTAGTCACAGTTGAGCATGTACCATGTGGGGCACCACATAACAGACACTCATGTCTTAATGTCAGAAAGTCTACTGTAGTCACAGTTGAGCACGTACCATGTGGGGCACCACATAACAGGCACTCATGTCTTAATGCCAGAAAGTCTACTGTAGTCACAGTTGAGCACGTACCATGTGGGGCACCACATAACAGACACTCATGTCTTAATGCCAGAAAGTCTACTGTAGTCACAGTTGAGCACGTACCATGAGGGGCACCACATAACAGACACTCCTGTCTTAATGCCAGAAAGTCTACTGTAGTCACAGTTGAGCACGTACCATGTGCGGCACCACATAACAGACACTCATGTCTTAATGCCAGAAAGTCTACTGTAGTCACAGTTGAGCACGTACCATGAGGGGCACCACATAACAGACACTCCTGTCTTAATGCCAGAAAGTCTACTGTAGTCACAGTTGAGCACGTACCATGTGCGGCACCACATAACAGACACTCATGTCTTAATGCCAGAAAGTCTACTGTAGTCACAGTTGAGCACGTCCCATGTGGGGCACCACATAACAGACACTCATGTCTTAATGCCAGAAAGTCTACTGTAGTCACAGTTGAGCACGTACCATGTGGGGCACCACATAACAGACACTCATGTCTTAATGCCAGAAAGTCTACTGTAGTCACAGTTGAGCACGTACCATGTGGGGCACCACATAACAGGCACTCATGTCTTAATGCCAGAAAGTCTACTGTAGTCACAGTTGAGCACGTACCATGTGGGGCACCACATAACAGACACTCATGTCTTAATGCCAGAAAGTCTACTGTAGTCACAGTTGAGCACGTACCATGTGGGGCACCACATAACAGACACTCATGTCTTAATGCCAGAAAGTCTACTGTAATCACAGTTGAGCACGTACCATGTGGGGCACCACATAACAGGCACTCATGTCTTAATGCCAGAAAGTCTACTGTAGTCACAGTTGAGCACGTACCATGTGGGGCACCACATAACAGACACTCATGTCTTAATGCCAGAAAGTCTACTGTAGTCACAGTTGAGCACGTACCATGTGGGGCACCACATAACAGACACTCATGTCTTAATGCCAGAAAGTCTACTGTAATCCCAGTTGAGCACGTACCATGTGGGGCACCACATAACAGACACTCATGTCTTATGCCAGAAAGTCTACTGTAGTCACAGTTGAGCACGTACCATGTGGGGCACCACATAACAGACACTCATGTCTTAATGCCAGAAAGTCTACTGTAGTCACAGTTGAGCACGTACCATGTGGGGCACCACATAACAGGCACTCATGTCTTAATGTCAGAAAGTCTACTGTAGTTACAGTTGAGCACGTACCATGTGGGGCACCACATAACAGACACTCATGTCTTAATGCCAGAAAGTCTACTGTAGTCACAGTTGAGCACGTACCATGTGAGTCACCACATAACAGACACTCATGTCTTAATGCCACAAAGTCTACTGTAGTCACAGTTGAGCACGTACCATGTGGGGCACCACATAACAGACACTCATGTCTTAATGCCAGAAAGTCTACTGTAGTCACAGTTGAGCACGTACCATGTGGGGCACCACATAACAGACACTCATGTCTTAATGCCAGAAAGTCTACTGTAGTCACAGTTGAGCACGTACCATGTGAGGCACCACATAACAGACACTCATGTCTTAATGCCAGAACGTCTACTGTAGTCACAGTTGAGCACGTACCATGTGGGGCACCACATAACAGGCACTCATGTCTTAATGCCAGAAAGTCTACTGTAGTCACAGTTGAGCACGTACCATGAGGGGCACCACATAACAGGCACTCATGTCTTATGCCAGAAAGTCTACTGTAATCACAGTTGAGCACATACCATGTGGGGCACCACATAACAGGCACTCATGTCTTAATGCCAGAAAGTCTACTGTAGTCACAGTTGAGCACATACCATGTGGGGCACCACATAACAGGCACTCATGTCTTAATGCCAGAAAGTCTACTGTAGTCACAGTTGAGCACGTACCATGTGGGGCACCACATAACAGGCACTCATGTCTTAATGCCAGAAAGTCTACTGTAGTCACAGTTGAGCACGTACCATGTGGGGCACCACATAACAGGCACTCATGTCTTAATGCCAAAAATGCATTTTCCAAACATACACAATTTCTTGACACGCGCAAAACCAACATGCATTTTAATTTTGCAAGCAAGAAAGATATCTTGAACAGCAGGATTTCATAATAAATGTCAAAATAGTTTTAAGACTATCATGAGAAATTCTAATTTGAATATCCAAGTTTAAGTTGAATAACAAAAACTTCAGTAGATTTAATTATGATATATAATATCATAAACAGCTAATTGATAGAATCCTTGGTTAATGTCAAGTGGATAGGTTTTTCTTTCACAGCTGGTGTTGTTCATGTTGCATCTATAGAAATAACTACATGTTAAAAGCTAACCCAAACTCAATGTCTCCCTGGTGGTAACAAGGTATGTTTTAATGATGGGTCATCTCAGCCATTGTTTGCCAGGCTAAATGGGCAGCTACTGAATTATTCATGGAGCCTGACAATGTATGGGGAAGCTTAACTTAATTGCACTATATTTGCCAGTTGATTAACTGCATACATAAGACTACAGGCCCTCATCCATTGATCGCGCCTCTTCCTGGTAAGCGACTACTGCCACATTATTGCATTCTGAAGCCTGGTGAGCACTGATATATGACACATAGCAGCACAGCAGCTTGGCACCATAGGCTTATATGGCTTTATTGTCAACATGGCTACTTGTCTGCTTGTCAGACATGCTGACAACATCAACAACATTGTTAATTGTGCATATTCTTAAGACTTACAATTTTATAACTAAGTTTTCCATCCATAAACATGTCAGCAAAACCCTGTGGATTCACTCATTGAATATGTTGGAAGTATATTATCTCATTTATCTGATGTAATAAGTATTGAATATACTTACTGGAGGACGATACAATCCATGTTGAATCTCAGCCAAGACTGGAATGCTTGTAACTGGGTTTGTTGCAATCTTAAACTTGCCATGTTATTCTGCTTTTGGATATTCCACGAATGATACCCCCAGGGTCAGCAATACCACCATATTTATGATTTCAAAATTTGAATTACAAATTTGTATGTCTTTCGAGAATACAGACCCTGATCTCTGGATGTTTGCTACTAAATATTTCATTTATGCATACATTGCACTGTATAACTTTGGCCGTTGCCTGAATGTAATTAAGGGTATGTTTGTGACAGATGAACATTTTCTAAAATAACATTCTTAATATACAATGAATATGCATTCTGCTTCAGAATATGTGTCCTCCTAAGACAGATTGATAGTTCTGCCAATAATACCAGCTTTCCGTGATTCAGGGCTTAACAGATCACTGTCATTCGCAACCAGCGTACATGCTGACTGTGCAGCAGCTTATGCACACTAATCCATTGGAAAAAGAAAAGGGTTAGAATAATTTTGAATAAAATCATATTATTGCAAAACACTTGAAAAGCCAAAAAGTGAAAAATAAAGAACAGAAGCATCTGATCATAATGATCTTAGTCTGTCGTCTAGTAAATCTTACCCGCCTAAACACACTCACACAAGTAACATATCAACAGCATTGTTGACTAATTAGTCTGTTTTATGACAGTTATATCTAAGGCATAAAGTATTATAAAATTCAAATTGAAGTTGCAGTCAAAGTCTCAAAGATTAGCTACAAGTTGATAAAATCAGTTTCAGTCATAGAGTTAGGTACAGTTGACGTGGGTTGCGAGGCTTGTTGCAGTAATTTGTCTTGCAGCTGGCCAGTGACACAGCATACATCTATCACAGTAGGCTGCCGGGGAAACACATGATGATTTTTACATCAATTGCTAAGTACCATCTATGACTAGTACTACCAGTGGTACAGTGTATGCAACCACCAGACATGACCTTTACAGCTTCCAATTGCAAACAGCAACTGCATCGGAAAGACCGCCCTGTCAGTGTACCATGGAGGGCAGCTGATGAAATGTGAAAAATGAGAACTGAAGCGCTACTGGGATTGCTAGACAGAATGTGTTGCAGGCCCTACTGCCATGTCAGCCAGACAGGAGAACTCACAGATAACTATGGGTTTGTTTATGCACTGGTCATACATCACAATGTCACATTCAATCACATGTAATTTAGACTGGCAACAAACATTTCCGGCCAGACTAAACCTGCCCTGACTGTAAATAAACACACGTTCTGCATTAAATATCACACAGCATATAAATCAGCTCAAACTACTCCACCAGTCATGTAGCAATTACAGTTGTTGGCTTGCAATTTCCATCAGTGCAGTTTTATAATGAAACGTGAAATGCGTCTAATTAACAATGAATCCCATTGAGACTACTTTGATAACATTGATGGTGAACTGAAACAGCATTATCTCTTGCAAGAATGACATTTATCTCAATGTCACACTGTACTCAGTGCCCAGCCATGAAGTGAGAGGGAAGCAACACTGACTGCAGCTGTTAGGTAGATACAAACATCAACAACACCAGGACAGTTCCGTGGTCACAGCCCAGGGAGGTCACGGGTTGTTGACACACTGACCTAAATAACATCCCCATTCCATGGCCTGGTTACACCAAAACATTCAAACCATAAATTACTTTTAATGACTGCCACATAAATGTTGCCAAGTAACTGTAAAATACCAATGAGACAAACCGTGACAGAAGAACAGAGGGCAGACGGAAGTGAGCTTCCTGGAAGCAGGGCCACATCACAGATCTATGATTGAGGGTCTAGCAGACATTCCAGCAGGGCCGGCCTGACAGTGATGGGAGACACACAGACGCCACCAGCCACCCACCTTTTCCATAGACCCCAGAACTTGTTCATGTCTGAGACTACTGTTGGGTCTACTGGCCCCACTTCATTGGCACCAGTCTTGAGGTGGTCATCATAACGTTTGTCCTGCGTGGCCTGACCCAGCAGCAGTCATCCCTGGCTCTATGTATACACTTTACACATGAAGCCCTCAATAACCAGCAGGACTTAGCACACAGCACCTCGCTATCAGGTCTGCTGCTACACAGGGAGGTGGGGGGTGACAGGGGTTGCCTTCTCGCTGCTACACAGGGAGGTGGGGGGTGACAGGGGTTGCCTTCTCCCAACACAAACATGCCAGCTTTGATTTCCTCTCAGGGACTGGCTGCGATTACAGATATCCACATTTCCTGGACAGCGAGCTTCATATAAAAAGGCTATCTCCCGTGTTATCCGAGGCTAATTCTAGGATCAGGGAACCTCATCCCCACTCGTGATAATGGGCCAGTCCCTCGGCCCACTGAGCAGGGAATGCTAACATGAGAGGTGGCTTCTCCTAATTTCCCCCAGGTCCAATGTGCTTAGTCTTGCAGTGCTAGAGAGAGCAGAATAACACATTAACATTGTGATTCATGACCAATGTCCACTGTGTCAACCAATTACTATCACAGAAAACAGTGGATTGATGCATCAAGGGCCAACCTTCAGATCAGAGGATGTTATATAATAATAACAAAAGGTAAAGAAACGGTACAACAGCAGAACTGTCTGTGCGAGCGAGCAGATGATGAGACAGTGAGATGACTAGCACCCAGTACTTTGAATCTAATAAACCACAGGGAGTCAATAAGTTCTCAACTATCCAACATGACTGTCTTATTATATTTACATTATAATTACAACCCTGTATCCAATCTTGCCTACACATCTTTCTGTAGATTCATCCAAAGTTGTAGTTTTTGTACACTTCATCTATATTTAACATTTATAAAATTGCGTTTAAAGTGTTTACATATCTCTCTAACTGTGCCACACCAAGGCTGTATTGTATGCAGATAATTACACAATGACATGCGGCTCATCCTTCTCTCGTGCTTCTTACAAGTTATGCTTTAATTCCAAACTGGAATTGTTGACAGAATTACCCAACTGTCTCCACTGTGGAACTACAAGCACCAACTACAACCACAGGTACAAACACCTGTCTAAGCTGTGCTCATAGCCAAAATGCCAACCTGTCCCACAAAGCGTAATATGTAATTAATAACGTCAATCAATACACAGCAGTTGCTCGAGATGAGGTGATACCATAGCAGTGTCTGATACTATAGCAGTGTCTGATACTATAGCAGTGTCTGATACTATAGCAGTGTCTGATACTATAGCAGTGTCTAATAATGTTAGTCTGTAATTAACATTGAAAATACATGATTTTGTTAAACTGTTTATTCATTTGTCCCACCCAACCAATAAAAACAGGGACAAATTCTTCTTTTGATGAAACCCAATGTATACAAACTATATTTTAATGAGACAGCTGAGGTAATTATATCAGCCATCAATTAGTGTCTCCAGTTAGGCACATTGTCTTAACTATATTTTAATGAGACAGCTGAGGTAATTATATCTGCCATCAATTAGTGTCTCCAGTTAGGCACATTGTCTTAACTATATTTTAATGAGACAGCTGAGGGAAATATGGTTAGCCTAATCCTCGTGAGAACTGGTATATTATGTTGTTTGGAATCTGAATAATTGTAATTTTGTTTAGAAATAAACACTGAAATTTAACTTTTAATAAAGTTAACAAATTGTTACCATTTATGATTAAGACATATTATCATCAAACATCAACGTCTAAATTTGAACAATTCTTGGATGATACTAAGCACATATCCATGGTCTGTTCTTGGTACAGAAATAGCATCATCATGACTAGTGTATTTTGATATTTGGACCAGTTGCCTGCGCCACCAAACAAATTAGCAATGATGCGGTGTTTGATCAGTGTTCCGTCGCCAAATGCATGTAGTATCACTACATGCGTCAACTCTATGGTGGTAGCTTTGAGTGTCAAATCTATCCGCACAGCTTAATGTGCATTGTCGAGTTCCACATGGAATGGGTTGGAAAATAAGGTAACTCCTCACTGCGAGTCATAAGATGAGAAAGACACTCAGCTTGTTTTGTAGTTGTGTCTTTCACAGCAGCAACGTGATCTCAGAAGTAGAGACAAACTGGAACATCTAACTGATGAGATGTTGTTGCAAATCCATTTGAGGTCTGCAATTTCTGGTACTTCTGCCCCGTGAACACCATAATATATAATCCAGTATCTCAGCTCATAGGGCCTATATGTGTGACGCAGCATAGTTCACGCACGGTCTTCATGATGGCATTCATTGTGTTCTGCATTTCCATTTACTTGGCATTCAGGCTTTCTTGAGGGATGATGGAGCAGTTTTTCCATCCATGACTTGAGGGATGATGGAGCAGTTCTTCCATCCATGACTTGAGGGATGATGGAGCAGTGCTTCCATCCATGACTTGAGGGATGATGGAGCAGTTCTTCCATCCATGACTTGAGGGATGATGGAGCAGTTCTTCCATCCATGACTTGAGGGATGATGGAGCAGTGCTTCCATCCATGACTCGAGGGATGATGGAGCAGTGCTTCCATCCATGACTCGAGGGATGATGGAGCAGTTCTTCCATCCATGACTTGAGGGATGATGGAGCAGTTCTTCCATCCATGACTTGAGGGATGATGGAGCAGTGCTTCCATCCATGACTTGAGGGATGATGGAGCAGTTCTTCCATCCATGACTTGAGGGATGATGGAGCAGTTCTTCCATCCATGACTTGAGGGATGATGGAGCAGTTCTTCCATCCATGAAAGTTGCAACTATTGTTGTCATCCGCAGGCCGCATTGTGGACAATTTTGCTTTTAGTCCGCGGGCCACATGAAATAACTCCGCGGTCTGCAGGTTGCTGACCCCTGCTCTAGCTACCGCACCTTCACAAGAAACATCTTGTTAGCCCATGTTTACTCATACCACACCCTCCTGATTTACCAGTTTTTAATCACTTTACAAAAACGTTGGTAATGGTATGACTAATAAAGCAGGACTTTACATTACCTCACTTAAACACTTGTCTGGTAGAACAAGTGCTAATTCATGTTTACTTGTCCCAACACAAATTTACTTGTCCCACCAAAAAAATGCTTTAAAGATAAAACGCCAGTTCGTACCTATAGTTTTAGGCAAAGTCATCATTCACTTGCTACAATTTATCAGTGCATCATGCACAATTTGTTTGATAGTTAATGCCCATTAATATATCAACACAAGGACCCAAATGTCAGTTGACCCTGGGCAGGACAATAATTAATGGACAAAGTTCTAAATTGCACATTGCAACTAAAGCAATTTATCTTGTTGCAGGATTAAGATTATACTCGCAAATGCAACGAGGTAGTAGCAACTTCAAGCCCTGTTAATATTGTGACTCAATCAACTTGTACCCTCAGACAAGTTTCCTGGACAATCTATATGTCTGACATTGGTAATTACTTGTCCCGGACAAGCAGACAAGCGTTAATGTCGAGCCTTGTAAAGCCAGCAAACACTTATTAGCCTTACACAAGTTCACAATTTTTCTCCTCAGACTGCGGATTATCTTGCCCCAGTGCACTGTTCTGACCACAACTACACATACAGGAGTTGCTAATCTATTTAATTTAGATTCTATGTTGATGTTGAAAAAGGTATATAAAACAACAGTGTCACAATGCTTCAGAGTGAGATTATGTCTGTCTGTGGAAGGAGAAACTCATTTCATTTCGAAATGAGCTCAATTTAGTTTTCATGCCCTTCTTAAAAAAGGACTCGCTTCAAAATGAGCTCAGTTTATATTTTCCATGGTTAAAAAAGGAGCGTCATTTCATGTCAAAATTATCTCAATTTAGATGTCATTCTACTGTTAAAAACGGGACTCATTTTGTTTCAAAATAAGCTATATTTAGATTTCTCACTGCTGTTGGAAAAGGAAAGACTCAACTGGTTCATTTCAAACTGACCTAAATTTAGACTTCACATAGTAGAAATGGAAAACATTTATTTCAATGCAAAATGAGCTCAATTCTAATTTCACAGATGTTGAAAAGGAGAAAGATTTCCAAATGAGCTCACCACTGTGTTTATGGTTGCAGGATGACTGGACGTTGTCAGACTGTTACAATCGAATGAGTCATGTTTTGTTAGAGGTCGACCAAGCAAGTCACGCAATGACAGTGGAAGTATCAGAATTAGCCGGCCAGCCAGAGACACTAGCATGTATTGATCGCGCAAACAACCGACTGAGCTCAGTGCGGATAACCAGGCATCAAGCAATGAGGTTACCACACCCATCACCATCATGCCACACGTCTGGGAATACACACATCAAGCCGACTGATACTACCAAAAAAGGAAAAGTCTGCTTGTTCAAAGCTTGTCGTTGCTGCATAGTTACCATTATACCACCACAACACCTTTATGAAGAGATCTGTGTGACTTTAAGATTAAGAACAACCCAGATAAGAAATTGAAAGCTTTGTGTAGATTGTTAAGAATATCTACGTAATCAACAATGTTAAGAATATCTACGTAATAAAGTGTTAAGAATATCTACGTAATCAACAATGTTAAGAATATCTACGTAATCAACAGTGTTAAGAATATCTACGTAATCAACAATGTTAAGAATATCTACGTAATCAACAGTGTTAAGAATATCTACGTAATCAATAATGTTAAGAATATCTACGTAATCAACAATGTTAAGAATATCTACGTAATCAACAATGTTAAGAATATCTACATAATCAACAATGTACTTAATTATTTATCAAATGAGAACAAATATTTTCTGGTTTTTCAATTTGAAGAAGTCTGATTGATTAGATCTATATTCTACAGAAGAACCTAAATAAGACAAGCTATTGGACTGCTCAAAAGTGGTCTTAATTCACACGTAGTGGTAATTTTGAATTGTTTACACATGCAGTTCAGTGTAACATGAACATGTTAAGGTCTGAAAGAAAATTCTCACATTTCTGAGGTGGTCCTAAAATTGGGGCGTTGTTGTAACTACTGAAAGCATCAGTGGTCATTTTAAAATTATAGCAATAATGTTTTAATTCTTGGCCTGATCACTGGGGCAACAACTCAAAGGGGGTAATAACTAACATACATGACTTCAACACCAGTTTTACCTTTCCTACAACATAGATATTAATACAACTACACTACAGCAACATATATATATATATATACATGTATATATATATTATACACAGGATTACTCAACATAATGAAAGCCAGCGACTCCAAGAAAATCGCCCTGTCTCTCACACTGACCATATCTCGCACTGACTGTCACTTGACCGTTACATGTACTGACCGACAGCAGCCATGGCCAGCCTCATTATCATACTGGACGGTGAGCAAAAACCACAACACGCCTACCAGAAACATATGTGATGGAGCCTGCGCCTACAATATGGCTACTTACACACGGTAAGCTTCAAACGTGCTGTAGGACATGGTGGGACTGCTGCTGGCAGGCATTGGTGCTCCTCTCCTGCGGCCGTTGTCACAGCCTGCCTCGGTTCACAACGCCACTGCTCACTCTCACGCCCCGTAATCCAACCGCACAGACAATATGACGCTGTGAAACGATCCCGTTCTGCTGCGCAATAGCTACGAAAAATCCATAATGCAGCAGTGCTGCGCCCGATATGATGTTGGTTGGAGCATCGGCATGTGATCTAAAGCTGAGGGAGTGACACCTGATGTAAGGCAAGAACACAGGCAGACACAACGTCTGTCTGGTTGACAACCAACACAACCACTGGCATGTCACCTGACTATTCAACTGAGCCGAAGCGAGGCCAGCCAGCTGATGCAGCCGCTGATGTCCCTAGCTAATTATACTGATAAATATGCATGGAAGCAACAATGAGCGCGGTCCCACCTCGAATAGCGAAGTACCGGCGCATTCAATAACTGGTGTGATTCACTGCAGTGATAGTCACCAGACACCTGTCCTACATTTGAGGACCTCTCCAAAGAGACCTCACCAATAATGCAATAGGCCTACCCAGCCATGCTGTGCCAGCAGTGTGTGTGAGCTAATGTATCCAGCCACATGATGAGAGACAGCCACAATGCCACCAGCGTCCTCCCTCACTACTGCATGCAGCAGGACCAACTAAACACAGCAATTAGATCCTCACCTTTCTCTCATGACAACTCACAAGGCCTTGTAAGCCGGCCTTTGTCTCTCCCTCTCCAGCCACTTCCTTGGATCGCCACGCTTACTCTCACTCGGGTCACAAGATTATGCTGAATACGTGATGATGTTGACGTCACCACTGTCGATGACGTGATGCCGGCAGCATTCGTCGGACAGGTAAACGAGATCCGCGTGGAGTTACAGTACATTGGTAGTTGACGTGACAAAATCCAGCCAGTGGCAGCTAGCACTGATGATGTGCTGCTTTTATATTTGTGCATATATTCATCATAACTTAGTAGTGCACACAGGTGGACGAGGAAACCTGCAGCAGTCTTAGTCACGTCACAAAAACACATTACGCAAGTACACTGACTGGTGTAAACCCTGACAATTCACCTACAGCCTGTATGTATAGTAAATTTTTAACAGCCTGGGATATGGGTGCCAACAAACGCCAATGGCCTAAACTAACCCATTAATACCAAAACAACACCGCCCTCTCTCTCTCCTCTTTCTACCGCTAGTCTATTGAGGCTGGCGTTGATACAGGGTCTTGATTTGTATTTCAGTTCTCGATTAACCACTGATGCCCTGTTTCTTAAAGAAAACTGCTCTAAAAAGATGTTATGTATTAGTGTTGAGTACCTCTATATACTTATGGTTGTTCTCTTTATAGGTAGTTGTTTTTATATGGAATTGGTATTGGTATTTTTGAATTGGCACATTTGAGGCGGAATTAGTACGCTATAATTGGTGTGTAATTAGAATTGATGCAATGTAACTGACTGCAAGTTTCTGTACAAGACACTCTATAAAAAGTGATTGCATCATAAAGGCAGTGACCAACAGGGGAGTAGAAGTAAACATTGAGTTCCTTCTTTGGCCAAGTCTGCAATGAGTAGAGATGGTAAACACACAAGTGTAATCACTCACATTATTTAACTATTATTCTGAATTTCAACATTGATGATGTTAATTATTTTGTTGGTGAACATGCAGCTAATAAAATAGAGTATTCACTTGTTTTGGTAACATAAATTACAAAAGTAATAGAAAGAATTTTTTACTACATAGAATGACAGTATTGTGTCTGAAATTTCAAAGGTTTATAATGATTTAGAATATTCTCCTTATTCAAGTCTTCAATTATGCTTACAAAATACTAATAATAATGATAAAATGATACAACTGAAGCATAATGTGTTCATTGCAAGTAGAAGAGAGATAGAAAATATTAGTTTGATACCCACTTCTGTGAACAATGGCATGCATCATGAACATTTTACAAGATTTAGTGACATTACATCTAGCTACACTTCATCCATTAATTTTCTTTGTTGTCTGAAATAATTCATCCACACACACACGTGTATGCAAGCACGCACGCACACACACGTGTATGCAAGCACGCACGCACACACACGTGTATGCAAGCACGCACACACACACCATTACAAAGCAATATATAAATTGCTTTGTAAAAAGCTTACGTCCACTGTGTGTATAACAAGTCTGACCCATGGCCTGGCTTAAGTCCACTGTGTGTATAACAAGTCTGACCCATGACCTGGCTTAAGTCCACTGTGTGTATAACAAGTCTGACCCATGGCCTGGCTTAAGTCCACTGTGTGTATAACAAGTCTGACCCGTGACCTGGCTTAAGTCCACTGTGTGTATAACAAGTCTGACCCGTGACCTGGCTTAACTCCACTAAGAGTGTAACAAGCCTGACCTCCTATAACCCTACTATGAGTGTAACAAGTTTGACCCTTTACCCTGGTCAACAGAACCCTGCCCTCAGCCAGTTCTCTGGGGTTACTGGGGTCATTCAATTAGTATTGACCCTGGGTGGGAACACACCCACGTAAATATATATAGTATATATGCAGGTATATAACATGGACTCTGTGTACCCTACTACTGTAAGAGTAGACTTATATACCACTTATATATAGTACTCGATGCTGGAGCTTACAGGTGTTCCACGCAAATGTGTGTGTACGTGTTATAAAGGTACACTTATATGTACTATTGAACTAGGTGCACCACTAACACTAGGCGGCTCAATGACAAGTTGTCAATGACAAGCTGCCAAGACTTGGTGGTTACCTGTGGGCTTCATCCATGACTGTCTCCCCTGCACAGAGCAGCGTCAGTAACACACATACACAGTACGATCTACCAAGTAATATCCAAGAGAGGTGATAGGCGTGATCTTGTACCAGCCGGCCATTATGTCCCTGTGGCACTCAACAGAACCATCGCTCATAGCTGCCACGATACCATCAACTTCCAACCGGAGGTCGACGATCAGGTTGAGTGAGCAGCGATAACAACAGGACCAGGTAAGAATCTCTACCTGATCTCACAACCGTGTGCAATCATGCGTGACACCAGTGCATAGGTGAGCCTATAGACTGACCGACAATGATCCCACCAGCGATCTGTTGCAGTGACTTGCACAAGCGATCTGGCTTGTGTTCTGGATGACCACTCTATTTGAGCCGCTGCCTTAAGTACCTGGCCTACATGTTACAGTGCTGGGCTCAAGTGTCATCTTTGTACTGGACAGCATGTGGTGGCATGCACCACCACATCACAACTCACACCTTCAACAACTCCACGTAAACACCTACGTACACCAACAATGCCTCGTATGTCAGTGTGGTGTGAGATGCACCATCAGGTAGCCTGTTGGGTTGACACTACACATATAATAGCAGCATGGCTGCGCAGGTTCTGGCATGATCAAGTGATAACCAAAGTTGACCCCTGTTTAGAAACAAACCAAATGGCGAGATAGTGGGATAAGGCGTGGGAGACAAAAGGAGATATTATTTCCACTTTAATAATTTATTAATGCAAACTGTGCATAGAGTATGAAAATAACATGGTAAGTTAATTATTGTAACAATTGAAGCTACTTGATTCCGCCAAGTGCTGTATACATTATTATGACAATGATATTTTGTCTCTACTTTAATCATTTTGTTAACAAAAATTTAGCATTTTGTAAGAAAATAGTCTGTTTAGTTAATTCTGTATTTTTGTAATGGTTGCAGCTGCTTGAATACTCCAATTGCTGTATGCATTATCATGTACAGGTATTACAAAATTGGGAAGTTCTGCAGTTGCAATCAATACAAGATGCAAACATTTAAAAGAACAAAACACACCCATACAGTATACATAAATTTGACTATTACCGGTAAATGACAAATCTGAGAACAAAATTGCCCTCGGTCTGCTTTGCCTGCCTTATAGGTGGTCTGCCAGTGCTTGTCAAATGGCAGACCTGAGGCCGTTTGATCTGACGACCCCCCAGCTCCGACTGGCTCAATGTAACATACCTCACTACACAACCTGGTCAGAGATATTGTCCTCACACCAACAACAGACACACATCATAATATATGACTCTTACAGTGAACTATCACATGCCGAGTGACCCATGACGACTGACCCCACCTATAGCACCTGATATGTCAATGATATGTCAACGACAACACAACGTACCTGAGCCTCCGGGCCATAGACAACTTCCAAAGAATGTCGCTACACTCAAGACTAATGCATGATTTAGTGTTCTACCCCAGAAACTAGAAACTTTGTCTAGACTACATAACACAGTTTGTACAGACTAGAAGTAAATTAGTGTTTTTATGTGGTACATGTGAATGTTTCCAACATGTGTGTTGTCTTTCCAGTTGATATCAGAGGGTACAATACGTTAAACAGACTTACCGAAGGCTCAACTCGTAATTAGCTCCAATTAAGGTGTATGTTTCTGTGTGAAACCCCAGAAGTAGCTTGTGTCATACAGGTTATCCTGAAAACAGGTGATAATCAAAGGTTTTTGGGTAGCCTTTCAGAGAAAGAGAGGGGGAGAGGGATAAAGAGAGAGAGAGAGATGGAGAGAGATAGAGAGAGAGGGAGAGGGAGAGAGAGAGAGAGAGGGGGGGATGGAGGGAGGAGGGAAAGAGGGAGAGAGAGGGGGGAGAGGGAGAGAGAGGGATATAGGGAGAGAGGGAGGGAGAGAGAGGGGGGGAGGGAGGGAGGGAGGGAGAGAGGGAGGGAGAGGGAGAGAGAGAGGGAGGGAGGGGAGGGAGCGGGGGAGAGAGAGAGAGAGGGAGGGAGAGAGAGATGGACAGAGAGGGAGGGATGGAGAGAAAGGGAGGGAGGGAGAGAGCGTGATGGAGAGAGCGAAAGAGCATGAGGGAGGAGGAAGAGACATACCCCAATGTATCACTGGTATGATTGAGATACTTGGTGCAGTATGACATAACACCACTGACTGGTTGGTGTTTTGCCTTGATAAGTGCACACAGCAATCCACACAAGTCAGTAGGCCAGTGAAACTTTCCCACCCTGCCGCCTGTCCCAGCAGTTCACATATCTACCCCCAATGCTTCAGATGCCAGTTTCAATCTTCTGATGGATTTACTGCCAGTTACATTAAGTTGCTGCCTTGTAACTTAATGTAACCAAGATAATGTAGGTTGAACCAAATTACCAATGAATATGTTTTTCAATGTCCGGTTACAAGGGAAGCATAAACCATTGAGACAGCTTATTATACTTGCAAACTGAATTAAGTTTACATTACAGGGTTTGTATTCATCAGTGCTGACAACAATCACTGGTAATGTTGTCAGCAACCGGCTAATAAAATCATCCACCGAGTAAAACACATCAACTTTTTTATTTACAAAGTAAAAATATTACTGTCAATGTGAAACAAAGAAACCGTTTTCACTTTCCGCACCTCAGTTGAGTTTCTCCTCATTAATCAAAATTAATAATGTACAAGATGACAGGGTGATATACCGGTATGTAGGCCCTGTTAGGGGTAATTCAATTGATCTAGAGATGTTATGACAGATTTTAAGATATATGTTCTACGTACACGTAAAGCTAGGAAGCCAACTGATGACAACAGCAATGGTGACACAACTTGCATCAATCATAACGTTATATTGCTTCATATCAACAAACATCCTAAATGAATAAAAGGATTGAGGTGGCCCATTTAGCTAGCAGCATATCTCGAAAAGCCGGCTGACTATCACAATTAAAAAAATTCATTAACCTAAACTCACAAGTACATTAATGTCGCCGTATGATTGTTCCATCTAAACCCTTTTTCCAACTGTTTCGTTGATGTCACTATAAAAACAAACTATTATATAATCCTGTCTTTGTCCCTGACTGCTGACAAACATAATGAATGTGTCAATGACAGTGCTATTGGCCACGTTTTCCTCTTCATGTAATTTTGTCAGTGATATATCTACATCTAATTTCTAAAGATAGCATGAACGTATCAGACTGGATTCTCCAGGGTGCACACCATGGCTCAGCTTGCAACAGACCAACATGTGCAGTTACCTAGCATGCTTCATTGGTAGCCACCTTTGGAATACGCAACAAATTCAAACCTTCAATTCAACCACTGTTTAATCACCTTACAAACACCGCCAAATCTGCTGCAACCAAAATCACGTTCGTAATTTAACTAATGTATTTTTAAACATCTACAAACTGATAAGAAGCAGAATATTATAGCAACTGATATGGCGAGATACTGAAGACCAGGCAAACCCAACAGAACACTGACTGGTTGATTCAACAGCAACGTTGGCCAGACAAGACCATCCATGAAGAATATTATAGCAACTGATATGGTGAGATTTTGAACACCAGACAAACCCAACAGAACACTGACTGGTTGATTCAACAGCAACGTTGGCCAGACAAGACCATCCCTGAAGAATATTATAGCAACTGATATGGTAAGAAATTGAACACCAGACAAACCCAACAGAACACTGACTGGTTGATTCAATAGCAACATTGGCCAGACAAGACCATCCCTGAAGAATATTATAGCAACTGATATGGTAAGAAATTGAACACCAGACAAACCCAACAGAACACTGACTGGTTGATTCAACAGCAACATTGGCCAGACAAGACCATCCATGATGAATATTATAGCAACTGATATGGTGAGATTTTGAACACCAGACAAACTCTACAGAACACTGACTGGTTGATTCAATAGCAACGTTGGCCAGACAAGACCATCCATGTAGAAAAAGGCATGAACACTACATAGACACTGTAAATGAAGTGTGCCTGCAAACTGATGACGGCAGTCTTAATTACAACAACAGCCATGAGTGTGTCATGCATTACTTGTCACTGCAGCAACAGCAAACACACAGGGGATGCCAACACAGATAGCAAACAGAACAGAGAATGGTGTATTACAATAATCACTCAATGACACTACAAACAAACAAGCAGCTCGGGGAGTATTGTATAACTAAATAAATATATGATCATGAGACTTCAGCAATGCCGCAAATAACATCATGCGACAAGATCAAAGAAACCTACTTTACAACAGCACGACGTTTGAGGAGTAATCAAATTTTAGTGGTTCTGCAATAGTCAGCAGTTTTATTTAAAACTAAAAACACTGGATATTGCTGCATTGTGAACTACAGCCATGAGACAGCAATATGTATGGCCAGGCATCTACTAGAAATATTACATACACATTTTATTGTCTGTCTGATGTTTGCTACCAGTGACTTCAAGGTTCAAGGGTCATACATCACTGTAAGCAGAGGAAATGGACACACACTGGCAATGAGTGAAAGACCATATTGCATGCACTAGCTACAACAAAAGCAATGCTAAGCTACGGCTACAGCAATTGCTAATCCACATAACAACAAAACCTCATACAATAATAAAAACAAAGCACCATTCCGACGACAACTGTAATTGCTGCATATAGCCGACATGCATGCAGCCGTGACTGATGTGCTCCACAAACAGCGCCATCTAGCGGTCGACAGAAGCAGCAGAAACAACGACCAAGCAGACTACATACGTACTTGACCCAGTTAGAGTAAGCCGGTGATGTCACTTTCGACCAGGAATCTTCCATTGTGCGATCACATCTCAACGGACCATCTCCAGCGATGGCCGAGGGAGGGTAGCAGAGGGATGATATCGACGGCAACGGGGGATGAGGAAGTCTGATGATCTGACGCACTCACGTCCTGGCTACACAATGCTGTTGGTTCTGTGTTCAGCGCACATGTAATAAATCCATGAGATAGTATCATTAGTCTTGAGTGAGATACATACGGTCTGTGGGCACATGTCACAAATGCACATTTATTTCTGCCAAATGATAAACAATGCCCAACAAGACATTCGTGGTCGACGTATATACACAAATCCAATAAGTGTCACATGCACATACAGTGCGCATACAGTGCGCTTACAGTGTACCGGTACATACAGTGCACATACAGTGTATCCGAACAGGCTTTGATGATTCAACTTGTAACACACAACAACAGCTATTAGCGCATCTAAAGTTAATATGTTACTACCATGTCCATTTACAATAAATCCAAACTGACCAGAGCAGACAGCATATCCTGACAGTGACATATCTCAAAGCTAAACCAATCTTCTACCTTATGTAGTTGGACTAGTCTCTGCTTTGTTAGATGTGTGACACAAACTTACAACACTGCTGCAGTGCATGTCAGAGATGAGGTTGCTAGGTAACAGCACTTTCATCATCAGAAACAACGTGCACATCCAGAACTGATAGTAAGCCCGTTGGAGTGCCAGGAAGTAGCTGTACCACTTCATAAATAGCAACCTATCAGGGACTTCCTGGCTGCAGAATGTCCACAACAGTTCCAATGTCAATCACAGGAACCTGTTTGAAAATGGGGTGAGACTAATAACCCTGTTGCCAGAGGGAGCTGTCACTCCGCCACACTCGTTGTTTTCTGATCAGCCCAGACACCAGACCCCCCTGGACCCCTCCCACCCCAGACACCAGACCCCTGGGCCCCTCCCACCGGATCTCTACTTCAGTTCACATTCTACGTCCAAACACCAAACAACTCACTGCCACTCCAGGAACTTGGCACAGCAGATTAAGTAATCTAGGACATCATATGCCTCATGACTCAATTTTGGGGCACGTCTGATAAAATGTTATTGATTGGTGCACAGTTTGTCTTAGATATATACATTTATATTATGAACAATACACATGTATTTCACAAGCACCCACACACGCAACTATTTAACAGCCCTTTAATGCTAAGAGTAGAATAACACAACTTCCAGTTGTTGAAACCGAGTGCAGCTTTGGCTGTTTGTGTTAAATTAAAACCAGCAGCACTGACTACAGCACATCAGAAGAGACATGCAAGCTGCTACAAAACTGTTGATTCCATGACAATGCTACTTCAAATACCCAGATCTGAATGGTGAAGCCAGTCAGGTACAGAGCACCCAAGTTCAGAGATACAACATTGATGACTTCCCCAACCAACTTACTACAATGTCAACATACCTTTTCTCACATGAAAGCTGGACATCAGCCCCAATTAACACAGTGGTCAGTAGGTCAGTCAGTGTATTCCAGGCCACTAAACATTCCTCATGGGACAGTCGGGATGATGAAACCAACAAAACTGAGCCGCACAAAAGGATGTGACATTGTGTTGACAATATGTGAGTGTGCTCCCACCTCCGCAACCTGGACACACCCAGTGTGGTGAGGTAACACCACAGCATGAACCCAGCCCCAACCCAAGGGGCCACTCCTGCTTCATTAGCCATGCAATGATGTCACCCGCAGCATGAACCAGCCCCAACCCAAGGGGCCACTCCTGCTTCATTAGCCATGCAATGATGTCACCCGCAGCATGAACCCAGCCCCAACCCAAGGGGCCACTCCTGCTTCATTAGCCATGCAATGATGTCACCCACAGCATGAACCCAGCCCCAACCCAAGGGGCCACTCCTGCTTCATTAGCCATGCAATGTTGTCACCCGCAGCATGAACCCAGCCCCAACCCAAGGGGCCACTCCTGCTTCATTAGCCATGCAATGATGTCACCCGCAGCATGAACCCAGCCCCAACCCAAGGGGCCACTCCTGCTTCATTAGCCATGCAATGATGTCACCCGCAGCATGAACCAGCCCCAACCCAAGGGGCCACTCCTGCTTCATTAGCCATGCAATGATGTCACCCGCAGCATGAACCCAGCCCCAACCCAAGGGGCCACTCCTGCTTCATTAGCCATGCAATGATGTCACCCACAGCATGAACCCAGCCCCAACCCAAGGGGCCACTCCTGCTTCATTAGCCAAGCAATGATGTCACCCGCAGCATGAACCCAGCCCCAACCCAAGGGGCCACTCCTGCTTCATTAGCCAAGCAATGATGTCACCCGCAGACTGCCTAACTTCTGTTGGTCTTGTATCACTGTGACACTTACTGACAGTCCGTTGTTAGAGACATGTAGACAGTGGCTTGGAACACACACTTTGGTTGAGGTTCTCATAAATATACCACCTACAGACATAGGCTACTGAGACTAGACAGTGTCTATTTCTTCACTTGTACGCTTGTTATCCTAAAGATCTCAAACAAAATGTTCATACTTGAAGATAGGGTTTGGTTTCGTCCCAAAAAATCCGGAAGAAACTGGAAGATAGGGTTAGACAATGGAAACTATTCTCATATATCAAAAACTTTCATTTTTCATATCCAAGATGTTTAATTTACCTGGTTGAGAGGCTTTCGTCAACATATCACGTCGCCTTCATCAGTACCGATGATGCTGATGAAGTTGACATGATACGTTGACGAAAGCCTCTACCAGGTAAATTAAACATCTTGGATATGAAAAATGAAAGTTTCTGATTTGAAAATGAACTATCCTGAAGAATGTTCACTATTATAATAAAAATTATATATTTTCGTACTGATTTAAGTTAATATATAAATTATAAAATATAACACACTTAATGATTATAGTATTAGGATAACATACCAAATGTATGCATTTATGTTCATGTTGATGTTTTTCCTCATTACTTGTGTTATTAGTCACCAAAAAGCAAAATCCAACATGGTTCTCATTTATCACCCACCATAAGCCATGTGGTGCATGCCACAATGACATATTTAATCCATTCAATATCCATTGAAACTATATCCATCAATACATTTCCACTATATCACAGTTTTATTTTATGTTTATTTGTGTTTATCACATATCATAATTAGGATAATATATCAACTGAAAGATACTGGAATATATGCACTACTGACCCAGTAAGCAAGAAGTTGTTTACTGGACTAGGTGGCTGTCAGGCCTGGTGGATGTTACATAACTGAAGCCATTTAGTATTCTACTACATGTGGGAACAGCAAAACAAACCTGACAGCATGCAGTAAGAAGCCATAAGTGACATGTTAAACCCACTTATTATAAAGAACCGCATACTACCTGCACTCACTAAAAATGTACTATAACACAAGTGATTATCTCAGTACATAAATAGCCCACATATGCCTGAAAGAAGAAGAATTATTTATTTTGTATGATTGAGTTACAATATTAAAAACATGTTTTATATCAATATGACTGCTTAAAACGATTTACAAGGATATTTTTAGTTGACATACATTTTCTTCCGGAAGTAACTAGAAGAACCTATTTCTTCCGGGACGGAAGAATCATGGAAAAAACCGCCCTTGAAGAACTAACTCTACCCCCAAAGGCCACCCACTAATGGTTCCTCCTAAATGCTTCACAAAGAAAAACTGCCCAAACTAAAGGCTTACAGACACACAATGTACGACATGTTAAATTTAAAGTATAAAACACATGCATGGCAGACATGGACACAGAGGGCAGCTCTATACAAAATTTTATACTCCAAACAAAATTAAATACGTAAAATCAATGTTGTATGCCAGGATAAATAACAACAATACTACGATAACAAAAAAAAACTGAATTAAAGTCCTGAAACCGTCTCCAAATCATCATTCTTCCATTATGTAATCAGCCACTACTGAAGTGAAGACGAAATAGATGTCAGCCATCACCATTGTTGACCATTCTAGTTTAAGCCATGAATATTCCAGTGCTTGGACGTCTAAATTAGCAGGGTGTCCAGTTGCAAATTAGAATGTACTGTGCATAAACAGCATGTGTACTTAAGATTCCAAGAATACATCCTAATTCCTAATACATATTCCACATGCCTCATGCCTATGTCTGCTACATTCGTGAACATGTCAGACACATGATTCACGTCTCACATTACCAAGGAAACGATTTCATTACTATTCTGAAAAACCAAACAGAACACAATTCGTTGCTATGGGGACAACATCACAATAGAAATTCATGTCAATTTAAACATCATATTTAAACAAAACTACATCAATATATTTGTACCAAAACAGAGCCAAGATTTCGTAAAAATACAGCCAATTTGGTGAAATGCTAAAACCTACCATCACAAGCGGCTTTGGCTGAGATCAATAGCGCGGCCACAAAACAACTCACATGCTACATAAATCAATAGTTGCATATAATGTTATTTGAATGCTACACATGCCACCAGCTAGACCAAGAAACGCTTCCACTGAGGAGCCAGAAACCACAGCTTGTTAAAGTAAAACTTGTCCACAAACGCCACAGACAGTGTCAGTTTATCTACAGGTAGTAATTTTGTTGCAGAAGGTTGAGAAATTGTTCCCCCCAAAAAGAGCAGATATCATGTGACTATATCAATAAGCATGTTAATCGGCCAGAAAGCGTTACATTAGTTGCCATCTAGTGAATATTATCACCATGGTTCATGAGAAAGCCACAAAGAAGACAAAACGAACAAAGACAAGGCGCAACTAAAGTGATCTACAACCAGGGAACCACAACCCCCCCCTACCTCCCACTAGCTTATCTTCTCCCCACAACTAGCCATCAGACTGAGTCATCGCCGTAACCATGGTAACTCATCTGAGGCAGAGATGCCAGCCCAGACAGGCATAATAAACACAACATCATTAATCTGGCAGACTCAAACCCCTGCCATTATTCATCTGCTCCTAATCACAGCAGTCCAGCCTTTTTGTATACAGGTAAAACATCACATAACTAATCAACCAACTCCAAATGTATGCTCCCTGATCTAATAATATACGCCTGGCTTGACATATTCTTCTGGTGCTATAAATGTGCCATCTATTAAAATAATAATACCCTTGGACACCGGCTAGATATTAATGATTGTGCATTAATAAATATTATTTACAGAATCATCCAACTGCAGAAGAAGCATGCAAAAGGCCCCAAGGTGGGTGATTCATCACTAATGGGTGCTGCTATGGCACCAGCACACACCAGGTGAATTATTGATGACAGTGCATGGAGAGAGAGCATTGACTGCTCCCAGCAATAGCACCACTCCAATACACACAGCATCCAAGCATCAAACAGTCGCAGGGAAGGTAACGAGATCATACAATGGACATCAAAGCTCTACTAGACAAAGGACAACATCAAAGCTACACCAGTGAATTAGAAACGCAATTATAATTCCTCCATATTCAAGAGTATCTCCTCAATCACTGCATTTTGTTGGTGCCGTCTAACGTCCTATTAGGGACACAGTTCCAGTCCAGTGTCCTATAATCTATAACTGTTTGATGCAACTGTTTGATACGACCAATAGGGGCACAGTTCCAGCAGACCAAAATTGTATACAGCAACCGGTGTCATATAGAATATTGACCCCATGTAAAATTTACCCCGGGTCCATTTTCCCTATAGAATATGGATACGGGGGTCCATATTCTTTTACAGAATTTGGACCTCCCCTATATCATTTTGATCTATGGGGTCCATTTTATATATAAGTAATTGACTATGGGCTCCCATAAAAATGGACCCACGTACAATTCATAAACTGCATTATATTATGTAACAGGACATATGCATTTTGGCAAACACGTAGTTAGCGGAGAAATTTTATTTTCATTGACAGTGTGCAGAGTGACAATGTGCAAAGTTATTATGCTATGAAGATTAATAATATGTACACTTCAAAATGTTGCTCTTGTTCTGTATAATTAACTGGAGTCAATGCATGGATAAGTTATAAATGACAAGATCGGACACTGAAATCTGAGTTGTGCTACACCAATTAGTGTATGTCAGTTGCAGGGAACAAATATTGTACCAAAACTGTACTACAGTCTAGGATAAATTCTCATAGAACAAGAGCTGTAGCGAAGAGAAATGTTGACACTGTCCCTACTGTTCAGTTCTGGTTTGATGAGTCATGGCCACACAGATCAATAACTTGCAAATCAAATACATTTCATGTGCAGGCTGTGTCTGCATATAAATTATAATAAACCAAACAGAGCTGAAATCAAAACAGAGTATAGCTGAACAAAACTGGATTTCACAGCAAGTGAACAATGCACTATTAAAGACACAATGTTAAGAAGGTACAGGTGTATAGAAACAAAAAACAGCAACACCAAGAAGCACTATTTTTAATTCTACAAATTCCTGGCATGGTGTAACATCATGTTGCATCTACAAATAGTGAACATTCTATTGACATCAACACCCAACATAATAATGCTAATTTAGATAAGATAATTCAGAGTACTTCCATTTCAGAGTACTTCCGGATACAACAGTATTACAGCACGCCAGTGCTGCCACTATGTGGCTCCCTGCACAATTAAAACATCAGAAGATCCCATTTTAGTAATTAACTCTGTTTACTCTTAATAATAACAATGACATTTCAAATATATGCATGATGATTAACACAGGCTTTACATCTTCACTGAATTCTTATCCTAACTATTGCAGTTAACAAGTGTCAAGAAGCAGCAACAAAAGAGCAAGTGGAAAAGACAGAGTTTGTCAAAGTAAAAATACAAAGATTAGTAATACAAACGATTCATATTTGCTTTAACGAGAAAATCTACTTCTAACATATCAATAACATTAATTGACTAACTACTAAATAAAGCAACCCATCAATAAAAGAGTAAAACACCTAATTTAAAATAATACTAAGGGATTGTTTAACACAAAATTATAATTCTTATACCAGCCAGGTGCAATTATCTTTACCTTGACAAAATATCTTTAAAAACAACATTGAAAGATGGCACCACAACAAAATAAGCTAATTTCTAAACAAACACTTAAATATTGTAGATCAGTATTAAAGACTAATACCACAGGCAATGCCGCTGAGTGGCGAGCAGCAGTGCGGCCTGTTGTTTCAGACTGTACATGAAATTGCAATCGCAAATTTAGTATTTTTTGATATCATCTTAAAGATAATAATCTTATCTACAAGTTTATCGCTGGATATACAGAGGAATTGTTAACTTTTTGAGCTATTGCTGTTTGAACATCGTGAATGCTCAACCTGGCATTACATCCGCTAAGCATTCACAGTGTTCAAATGGCAATAACTGAAAAACAAAAAATAAATCATGGGTACATCTAGCGATATATTTGCAGATACGATTATTATCCTTACTGTGATATCAAAAAATATAAAATCCCATTGCAAGTTTGAGTACTCGCAATGTATGTACACAGAAGTGAAACAACACTGACAGTGACTGTTGCCATTGGTGCAGGTGATTTATTTTTATTGGTGTAATAACGTGTGTAAATAAATGTGCGAAGATTGTATATTGCGAATGATGCCTCAGCCTTCATCTTCATTTAACTTTGCATTCTCACTTCTTCAGGCTGGCTAAACTGTTTTGTGTGAACACATTAGAATTCCATTCTTAAAATTGCTGTTGTTTGTGAATTTGCATTGTTTGCCATTCATGATGCTTTTTAAAAAAATACCTGATTTTAATTTCCTTTTTTAAAATTATCTTTATTGTGCTGGTTTAACTTTAAGTAAAACTAATATATATATATAAGTGTTAGGCTTTTCTTACACATTTGTTTTACTGCTGTCAGACTAGTATTTATTACACTATCATTACACCTGTTTTGTGTTAACATGACACCCTGCAAATGGTTATAAAATACTGGCTTAATTGCAAGCAGAGAAACAATACCTTTGCTTGTCATCCATTGCATTTAGCAGCAGAGAAACATGGATAGCATTAGCATGCAGGTTCTACAACAGAAACATGGACAGCATTAGCATGCAGACTTCCACACCAGGAGCAAACACACTCGCATGCTAAGTGGCAAACAACAGAGAAAACAACCAGTAGCTGTAATGTCCTTATCAGTCAGTCGCAAACAAATATCATAAGTCATCACATTAAAGCCAAAAACAGAAACAAATGTTCATTGAGATCAAGTTTTACACAAATAATAATGTAGGGCCTGTATTTGTTCTATAATAATGTAGGGCCTACTGTATTTGTTCTATAATAATGTAGGGCCTACTGTATTTGTTCTATAATAATGTAGGGCCTACTGTATTTGTTCTATTAAGCATACACGTCTTAGTTAGCAACTTAGCATACCACCCATTTTAATAGCGCCTCACACTGTGACTGCGATCTCCAATGCCAACCTTAACTGTTGAATCCGTCATTGTAATTTAATTTTCACCAATGTCACAGTAGATTCAAAGCTCAGTCAGTAATTAAAAAATATTGAAAGGTCCACCTAAATGATCAGACTTTACACTGCTCTTACGTGTTTGCAAGTCACGTCTGCTGAGATGGCTTTACCCAGGAATTCTAGGAGTTAAAGAAAATTTATGTACACCCTTGTATGAATACTTTTGTAAACACTGAGTTCTTTCTGCTTCATTATAACACATTTGTGTGGTCAGTATGCCAAAATACAAACTGCTAATGCCATAAAATTAGCACATTTCTATGGTTTTTTTCAACACTTCTCAGTACACATGTTAGAGTATAACAAACTGCCTATGCCTAAATTAAACCCAAAGACCCAATACACAGTTAAAATGACAATAACAACTTTTTGAAATGTACCTACTTCATCTGGGAGTTACCACCATAGAGACAATATCCTGTTTTGTATGTGTTACTTCATTTACAAGTTACATGCACTTCCACTATTTTTGCAGCACCAAAATAAAACATCAGTCACTGGGAATTTTAAAAAATTGCTCCCAGTCAGCAATTCCAATTACGATTCTACTCAAAGTAATTCTAATTCCAATTGCACTGCTTTCATATCAACCATTTATGATTACAATTCCACCCAAAACAATTCTGATTCCACTACTTTCCCTTTTCAAGACTGATTCCAATTCCAGAACTGGAATGTGAATAAGTCTTTGCTTCTGGAATCACTTTGAGGTTTGGGTTGAATAACTTAGCATACATCCTTCCATCCCAGCACATCTCTAAGTGAGTACATGATTACATGTGAATCTCTCATAACTGATGAAGATGTGAGTCCACAACAGTCAAAAAGCTGACAGAGAAACTGACAGACACAATATCCTTCCTACAAGCGCCTGGTACTAATGCCATCAAGAATCTTCACCACAAAGGATTATACAAATTCACAATTGTCAAGTTTCCAGTTGTGTGTTGTGAATTGTGACTGGACTGCATGCTGTTCCAATTCTAAATTATATATATAAAATGGCACTAACTCAAAAAGTCAACAAAATCGCCTGGTACATTCAGCGATATTAATTTTGTAGATAAGATTATTATCTTTACGTTGACACCAAAAAGTATTAAATTCTATGATTGTAATTTCATGTACAGATTGAATTAACAGACTGCACCATGCTAAAGGCCTACACTCGCTCAGTGGCATCATCAACAGTCGCTAGGTGTCGCAACAAACTGTGCAGAAAATGTACAAAAAAAGCGACCAAAAGGGACCTTGAACAGGGTGATGGAGAGGGTTAATAGATTATTTGAATAGCAGGAGACTATTCGTAGAACTTATTTAACTCAGATTGGGAAAAAATTTTGCTTAGCCTTTAAGGCCTTTGAATTAGCCGCTAATTCAAAATGCGTTCTGCAGACTCAGTTTGCGGAAATGCTGAAGTTATTTGCATGACTCATCTCAGTCCTTCACTCCTTGGCAGCCATGTGTACAGTACAGTGTAACTGATCATGTTTCAATGAAAGATCGTCTCTGGCTTTCGCGGTGTGTGTGTATATTAGTCTGAGCCTAATTTAAAAACGTTAATGTATAATATTAATAACAAATATATTTTTTATTTTTATTATCACATTATATTCCTGCAAATTAACTTCTACTATAGACAGCAGGTGGCAGCATATATACTGCAATGTGTTTTATCATGGTTTGTCATTCACGGTTGTCCGTGAGTCAACCAGTGGGAAAATGTGTTACTACTAATTCGCTTTGGCTCACCAAAACAATGGTGGACTTTGAATCGGCACCACTCACAAAGAAAATATGTATACTTCAACAGTTTAAAACATAACACACACGTGGCATGGCTGATTTTCTTTGGGTAGGCAGGTCTGCACTGCCTTCGGTGTGTAATACTGGACTACCGGTACATCGAAGGCATATTGCAATATGCATTGCGCAGAAAAATATTGCAATATACTGGTAATACCATGCAACACTAATAAAATGAAACATTAATTTGGTCATTAAAATCCACCTCTATGCATCATTTGTTCTGTCTATGCTGACTTACAACAAGGGCACCTAGGGTCTGACTCTGAAGAAGTTGAACAGGCTGGATTCACACCACTGCCAGCACTTGACATCAAAAACCTTGTATCATCAATGTCAGTGTGAGCCGATTGGTCCGGAAAGCCCTGTGGCGACTCTTGGGTCACATGTTATGTCTACCACCGAATCTCCCTGCTCAACTCACCACTGTAGTACTGAAGTTCAGACCAGACAGGGTGTCTTTCGCAGGTAACCACTACTGTCCTATGGACCTACATTGCGACAAGGGTAAGGCGGACAAGTAAGTTTTGAAATCTACTTGTCCGCCAAAATTTTCACTTGTCCGAGTGGTTGTCAAGGGGATTCGAAGCTTCGGAAAAAACATTAAAAAGTCTGTCTTATTTTTATGACAACAAGTACAATGTTCCTGCTGTTTCGTTGCATGTACATCTGAGTGACTTGTGATCAAAGACACAATTTTATTTAATCTGCAAATTTTGAAATTGCAAAATTATATTTGCAACTATTTTTTTCGGTCCATTATCATTACTATAATATATATATTCATCACGAATATTAAAAGTAGACACGTTACATGATGTATACCAATATTTTAGTGATGCTGATATGAACGCTTTTATTAATAACAAATAATTATTACGATGATAGGAATGATACAATTGTTATCCTTGCTATTTGTTATAATGTTGCAAACACTTTTTAATATGGTATATACATATATAACACTGCTGTACAATTTTGGCATCAGTTTGTCATTGAAGATGGCACTCAACCATCAGGAACATGACCAATGCAAAGCCAGGAAATGTCACAAAAATCATAATAAACTATAATATAATCTGATATTATTTTGTTCAATCTCTATGAACTTCAATATTAACAAAGCTTTGTATTTTACAAACGAAGATAATATTCAATTGATCACAAGCAAACAAACGCATATTTTTACTAAATTTTATATTACCATTTCAATGATGTTTTAACAGTTTTAACGGTGCCCGAATTACATCTACCAGGCGGAATATAATTTATAGATTTAGTTACAACGTAACGTCATTGCCACGCGCAGACCGCCGTAGTTGGTGGAAGCCGACATGTCAACGGCGGTTGGCACCCCTGCCATGCGTCTTGCATAAAATTTGGCTTCGAAAACTCGCAATTTATGGTTAGAATAAACGTTACATAGACTGATTATATTAAGATAAGTTCAGCTAATAATTCCAGTGGTCTTCAAATCAGCCACACACTGCTCATGTGGTATATTTGGGAAGTAGACATAGTTATCTGAATACACAATACCGCTCAGTGGCTCATGAGAATAGTCGAATAGGTAATTATACTGGGATTCCTGGAAGTTGAGGGTTTCGTTTTGGAACTGGTGTATTGCTTGTCAGACGGGTGTCTGCACTGTTCTCATAGGTGGTTCAGTCGTGACCGGCGCAGTCAATTACGAGTTTGATTCAACCAACTTCTTGAAATTCAATACAATGCATGGGAGAATTGCTAGGGTTAGTGTATACATGTACTCACAAACCTTCTTGCGAGGATGGTATAAGGTAGTTTTGTCTTTTGAAGGGGGTTCAAAGGTAACTAATTAATTCGTTTTGAGTAGTAACTAACTAACGTTAGGAGCCGTAATCGGGGTCTGTGATGTACCCATATACAACTGCACTACAGAAGACAAAGAGCCGACATCATTCAAACTTTCAAAATTATCAAGGGACTCGACCAAATCGACCAGGACTGTAAATGCCAACTCTGTCCACAAAAACAGATGTACCTAAAAGCTACTGGAACCACAAGAGGTCACACAGAAAAACTAGTTACACAGACATCAACAGGAACCAGACATTCTTTCCTTTCCACCCGTGTAGTAAGATCCTGGAATGCACTATCAGAAGACACAGTCCAAGCACAGACAGTCAATCAGCTGAAGTCCCGTCTCCAAAGAGACTGGAGAGACCATCCAGACCTCTACAACTACAACTTCACATACTAACACATACACACGCATGCATGCATGCACGCACGCACACAATCGAGCCTAGAGACTAGGCAAACCGGAAAAGACAAGATAAAGAGAGAAAATAGCAATAACGCCAACAGCAACAACAATAGCAGCAAAATCAATAGACAATGGAATACCACTACAGAAAACTTACCTTGAGACGGTCTCAGTGCTCAACTTGGGCAATTATTGACCGTTCTTAAGGTAAGAACTTAAGGTAAGAACAACATCTGCATTGGGATCTTCACAGACTTCAGATTAAAACTTTGTAGCCTAGACTAGCTTAGCCTTGTATAGGGCCTAGTCATGCCTCAAGCCAAGGCGAATGAATGAAGGACTGAAATAATGAACTGAAATAGACTGGTAGCTGAGCATGTACTTCAGAACTGACACTGACAGAAGAAATACTAGATGTAGAACCACTTCAACGAACCAGTGTTAGTGAAGGCTCCCGACTTGTCCAAACTGATTAACACAAAACTATGAAAGTTTGAGTACATCAGTCACTGCCCATTTTACTCATGCATCTTACAAAGCCTCAATAATTATGTACAATTAAATCGTTATTTGTAAACAATACCCACCAAATGCTGATGTTTTGCTTCCTGAAATGAACCCAGAAGGGCCAGATCGAAGATGTCCGGTGATGACTGGGGATGCTGCCTGTCGGGTGAATCTTGTAATTACTCTAGAAATTATTACAACATCACGTAGCATTTGCTGCGCGTTAACAGTAATAATTGATGTGTGAATTCACTAAAAAAAATTATTCGATTCTTATAATACGCGCGGTTCTGACAGTTCATTTCATAAATTTATTTCAAGATTCCTTCTCGCGCTGGTTCCAAGATGGCGGAGGAACATGACGTTATTTCTCACGTGATACTGCGGCAAAATCTCGTTCTACGGTGGCCATGAAGTACCGCGCAAACTGGACACACTGCGTGGTATAATTTCTTGACAGGGAACATCCAGGAATAATTATAGTAATCAACAGTTGACCAATAGCAATGCCCACAGATAATCAGATTATGCAAAACAAACATAAAACGACGATATCTACACGTTCAAAATATTGAAGGGTTATGAAAATATTGATAGAAATATGTTTTTCTCAGTTAAGAAAGATAGAAGGACTAGAGGACGTGAACTTGCATTAGCAAAGGAGCAGAGTAGATTGGATATAAGAAAGTTTTCATTTTCACAAAGGACTGTAAATGAATGGAACAGATTACCTGCTGATTGTGTGGGTGCTAGTAGCGTGAATATGTTTAAAAATAAAATCGACACATACCTCAGACGGGCGGGATACACATAGATAAAAGGGTCGGACTCTCGATAAGCCAAAGGGCTTCCTTGTCCACCTGCCACCTATAGTTAATTCTCTGGATGGCAATCTTATTAAATCTTGTTAAAATGTCCTTCCCCAAATCTAACTTTTTCAAATGCAATCATTTGCACTAAAATCTGACCCCCATTTTCTATCAAAATACATTGTTGAGATAAAAGTTGACCCACCTCCAAATCTACAAAATTATATCCAGCCCGCCTGAGGGCGTTTTTTAACATACAAAGTGAGGGCAATGCCCCTCCCAGCTCTATCATTAGCTCCCCCCGGCAGTCAAGCCAACTTGCCCTGCCCTTTTTGTGAAAATCGCAATTTATTGAGAGGACGATCATCATTTTTGTCTCGTAAAAAGGAAATTAGTTGTGATCTAAATCCATGTGTAAATGGCCCAATTTGCCCCACAAAAGGGCAGTGTATACTAGTGACTGTATGTCATGTGTTAACAATCTTATTTTTGTTTCTTTTTTTAAAGACAAAAGTCATAAAATGGCGAAGATAAAAATTTGTTGAAAACGACAAATAGCTGGGAGCAACTATGCGAGAATATCATACTTTTTGTTGCAGACAAGGCAACATTCTCCATAAGAGGGCACTTTTCGTTGAAAACCGGGCTACATTCCCCATAAAAGGACAAAGTGTTGGGAGATTAAATCCCACAAAGTCTCATAACAAGGACAGAATTTGTGAAACAAATTAAATATAACAAATTTGAAATGATATCATTCGACATTATCAGAATCTTAAGAAAAAATCCCAAAAGAGTCGGGTTTTTGGTAACTATGGACGGGGCGGAGCCAGAGAGGGTAATCTAGGGGAGCAAAACCTCCAACTACACCACCGAGGCTCGCCAAAAAGACACTGCATGGTGGCCAAACAAAATTTATATTTGGTGGGCTGAGCGTGCTGGAGCTTCAGCATGAACCCGCTCTCAGATCCCGACATCGGAAGACGGGTAAAGGGGCTGTTGAAGATTTTTTGACGGTGACGTTCACAATTTCCGAAGGTCTAGAGGTACATTCAATAAGTTTGGGGGCACGCCACTCTAGTGCAGGCATAGCGCTGCGAAAAAAAGTACCCATCATAGGCGGAACCAGAGGCCTGGGGGACACGTACCACCTGAATCCGCATAAGATGGATACTTTTTAAAGGCGAAACGGGACATTTCTTAATAAAAGGGCAAGCCCAAAAGTTACAGCCCATTGTCAAAAGAACAAAGTGTGCCATAAAAGGACACAATATTGGGGCAATGTCCCTAAAAGGGCATATTCGCGGTTAAAAGACGAATTAAAATTTCTTTTCAGTTATAGAAAGGACGGTTTACTGGTTTGGTCATAACAGCAATTTTCCGAAACTTGCACGTTAATTGTGATACAAAACCTCGCAAGAAAAAAGAAAAGGACAATGCATAGATGAAAAAATTATTTTTGTCTACGATACTATTCATTATGTTATTATACTAATTATTCATGTTATGGATGCTGTGACATGCACACTTTTATGTTGAGTAGCTTTGTGTCTTCTTTTTCTTTCTTCTCTTTCTCGTGTTGCTGTTATTACATGTATGACTATGGAACTTTCCTTATATGAAGGACTGAGTCCGAAATAAACTTATATATCTATCTATCATACTCATAGTTGAATCCGTCACCTGAATTTACTACAAATGACTTGTTAAGATAAACAAAAACGTTCGCCTGAACAAACATATTCACTCTCAGTTTAATTAAAATTAATTATTATTTAAATGACTAAACAAGTCAACTCTTTCACAAAATAGCAAGCCCCAAATAGGGTACATTCCGTTGCAAAATGGCAACAGTATTGGAGCGAGAACACAAACAGCTAGAGCACTTTAACCGTAAAAAGGATAACGTTTCCCACAAACTATGCAATGATAATTTCTTCCATTTGTAAAAAAAGAACAATCTATTAGATGATATGTCAAAAAGTAACATGTTTGGTCAAGAAAGCAAATTATATATTCACACACTGTTTCCCAAACCTGCAATTGTAATGGTGACAACATACTTCGCTGGAAGAGGAATGCATGTCCCTGGGTAATGAGTCTGTCACCTTAATTGACTCAGAAATTTCTTACCATGCTTAGCAAAAATATTCAGTTTAACACAATGTTTATCAATATACAATGATTCACCGAAGTCTGATTAAAATTGGTGCATGTATAAATAATTCCAGTTTTGTTACACATTTTTTATTACCCGCCCGCCCGCGCGCGCACGCCCGCCCGCCCGCCTGCCCGCCCGCCCGCCCGCCCGCCCGCCCGCCCGCGCACGCACACATAGATAACTAAAATTTGAATAAAACATAACATAATGTAAATAAAATAATATATACATCAGAATGTAATATTCAGGGCGGGCCTAGAGAGGGTAATCGGGGGGGGGGGGGGCAAAACGTCCAGTTGTATCCCCATGAGGCTCGCTTCTAGGTCTTCCTCGGCTTCTGCTGCCTTCAAATTTTCCTTCCATTATTAGTCTCTCTAGAGATTGATGCCGTTTCACATGGCCAAAATAACTTTCTGTTTCTTTACAAAGTTCAATAAAGTCTAGGGGATAACACCAAGCTCATCTGCGATGGATTCGTTAGTTCTATTTTCAGTCCACGAAACTCGTAATATCTTTCTATAACACTTGTTTTCTAATGCAATTATACGTTTAGTAATGCTATTATTAAGAGTCCAGGTTTCATATCCATACGTATCGTTTGGAAATATGCAGATTCGGATAATTCGTAATTTAATTCGTATCATTGTTCGTTGCTTTCCACAGCTTCTTCATCTCCGTCAACTTTTTACTTGTCATTGCCAACCTCCGCTTGATCTCTTTCGTCCCATCTCCACCCGCTTCTATCAGTGACCCCAGATATTCAAAACTTACCACTCGTTCTATTTCCTCGCGACCTACTATTACTTCTGGATGGTTCTCGACATCCTTTCACATCCATAATCTTGTTTAAGTTTTGTTTCAATCCTTTCATCTCACTGTGCTCTTTAACTTTAGTTATACATTTATCCAATCCTTCTTTTGTATCGGATATTAACGCCGTGTCGTCGGCATATCTCAATTCGTATATTTCCTGTACATTCAGTTTCAGTCCATTAAAAAACTTGCTTCTCGTGTCAGTCTCGACCTCTCTCATGGTATTATCTGTGTACAGATCGCGACTGAATAGAATAGGTGGGGGGACAGCGCATTACCGACTGGGAATCAACATGTGGTACCACATTCTAATATCACTGCAAACTGCTATCCGACATAAAAATTTCGCATAATTAAGTGATGTAATTTTATGGACAAATCCCATGTGTATCAAGGTTTTCCAGATTTTTTGATGACTAACATTATCAAAAGCTTTTAAATAATCTATGAAACAGATCCTAAGGTCGTTGTGGGATTATCTGCATTGTACTTTGAATTAACGTATTCAGGTTGAAAATATGATCTCTTAATTTATTAATTAATTGTTCCTCTTCCAGTCCGGAAACCAGCTTGTGTTCTGTTGACTTCACGTTCTAATTTTGTTGTGATTCTCTTCATTATGATTTTTAACATAATTTTGCTCGCTTGGCTGATGGTCGAGGGATATAGTCCTGTGGTTTGAGCATCTATCAAGTATGTCATCGCTTTCTGTCAGAGTCATGCCCGTTTCGTCTTTGATAACGTCTAGGTTTGAACGACTGTGTCGTAGACTTTATTTCCTCGAACATAGTGCGACGTACTATATCGTTCCTTCTCATATACATATAGTACAATCCATCTTAATTTTCACATTTTTCTCTAGATATTTCTTCTTGTATTCCTTACACATTCGTTTAATTATCTTGCACTTCTCTCTGTATTTCTCACGATAATTCTTATGATATTCAGACTGCTTATTATCAAGTAGCATTTAAAATGTACGAGGAATTCTTGGCGTTGTGGCGTCAACATACATGCACGCTTGTCTCCCCTGCCTCCCATCATGCACACGCAAAATATACAATCAGAAACATTATGAAACTATGCTAAAACTAGTATAGTATAAATTTAAACCAAGGCCAACTGCCAACACATTTTAAGATAGTCGTACATCTATTGACATAAAGTGAACTTGATAACATAATATTATACCGTCTGAACATTACCTAAAAAGTTAAAAAGTATACATGTAGTTAAATAAATAATAAATAAATGTATAAATTAGCTGACGATATAAAAACTAAGCTGACAGTTAAAAAGTATGTGCATACACGTAGTCAAGTTAATAAATAATTAATAAAAATAACTAAATAACAAAAAAATAGTAAATAAATAATAATAATTTAGCATGGCGACATAAAATCTAAACTGACTGAAAACAGTATCATGGCATCTCGCGGTTCAAGTGACTCACAGCCTGCGGATAAAAAGCTATTTTAAAGTCTAGTGGTCCTTGTCTTAATACTTATATAGCGCTTGCCATATATGCATTCCTTTCTTTAATTGTTGTTCTTTAATTCGTTACTTTCTTCAATCATATGCAGTGTGCACATTTTTGTTTATCCATCGATGTTTCTGCCTCTTTTTGGTGATGTGTTTGTTATAATGATGTTCGTAATTTCTACTGCAAACTCCTCCGGTTCCTTCTCGCCAGCCACTGTCTGTAATACTTCGAAACGGTTCATAACCTCTACCCGGTATCCTTCTGTGATATCACTAACGTCATAGCTCCTTATCTCTTTCCCTCTCTTTATCTTTCTTAATTTTATCGCAATCTTGGCGCTTACTTGCCACAATCGGCTCCCGGTAATGTCTTTGCGTTAAATACAGATCGCCATCCTCCATCGTTTTGGTACGAGTATAAAGACCGGGGGTAAAGTTTTGGTATCAGTATAAAGGCTAGGGGTAAAGTCGATTTGATTTCTGTTCCGACCATATCATATGGTGTTGTCCAAGTGTACAATCAAAATACTTTCTTCAAACAACAAATGTTGTTCGAAGAAAGTATTTGTATCATCAGTTCATTCTCTATGATAAACCCAACAAGTGTATATACTCTCTCATTTCTCTCGCCTAGTCCATATTTCCCGATATTATAACATAACATAACATAACATAACATAACATAACATAACATAACATAACATAACATAACATAACATAACATTATAATAATTAAATCAGTACTCCAGTCGAACAAACGAAAACCGTATTTGGCAAAGCGGAAATTACGTCGCAGTTATACGCTTTTTGATTGTCCATGGGTTCTCATCCGGGTACCCAAGACATCTGCGCAAGTGGATTCGTCCGAAAGGTAGTTGCAATTTGCCGTCACTGTTTTCAATTTTTGTTAAGTTTTTATCAATTAGATGTATGTCAGAACTAGTCAGCATGCACTATTGAAACCTAACGCATTTCTGCCTTTCAGATTCTGGTGGTATTCACACCGAAATCTACTCGAATTTGCCGACCATCTGCCACTGGGACAAGTCCCGCACCAGCGCCATTTTCACTCACGTTTTGTTGTATTCAACTTTGTTTATGACTTTATCGCGTCAAACAGGTACGTATATATACAAACTAATGTTTCTATATGTCGTAATTACATTTCTATGTTTTACTGAGCGTAATTATTACACCGGTTGGCGTAAATATTGTCACATCTGGACACGCATGTAGGTAGGTCACAGACTCGCACGCGTGACATTTGAGAATCACGATGTCTTTCACCGGGGAGTGCATGCTCAGACATACGAAACAAATCGCGCTCGGTGTTATCAGTTATTACAGCTAAACGTAAAACCACTACAGTAAGTTGAATAGATATTAACACGACACAAAATTTCTATAAAATGTGGTTATTTGTACGTACTGGTTGTAAATCGTAAATTTGTACATGTTTTGCATATTTTTGCACTCCAACGGCAACACCCACAACATTCCAACTAGTAACTGGGAACCACCTGTCTACACTTATAACTGCATTTTTCCCTACAATGCTAGACTGAGGTATGACGGTAAACACATTATTAAAATTTATATTAAACACATTTGTAAAGGAAAAAAACTTAGTACAATTGTATAATAAACGGTCTAATGGAGTATATCTGATGAATGTTGTGTTTTTCAGTCATGTGTATAACAATGTGAGTGTTTGGAATACAGGTAATCACTTATAATAGTTGCAGGAAACAGTGCTATACATAGAGTTCACTATGGCTAGTTGTGTATTGGAGTGGGGACATGTCTATAATTTCTGTAATTTCAAGCAGTTTCAACAACTTTTCATCAGCTACAAGCTTTAAACTAAGATTATTCAGTTGTTAACTTTTTTTGAAAAATCAATATCTTCACATAGACAAGCCTAATGTTTTCTGAGACTAGATTGAAATAGTAATATTCTAAATGAATAATACTTGGGTACTAGATTTCTTAGGTAGTATTTCATGATTCACGACTAAGAATGATGTAGCCATGTGCCAGTTCTTATCAAATAAGCAAAATTATTAATATTGATGGGTGCAAAACCTGGGGGGTTGCACTTTCCAATGAGTCGGCCAGTTGATTAGTCATTTGGATCGATTGATCGTCCAGTTACGTCCAAGAACAGCAATATCTATACATTATTTGTTTGGAAGAGCAGAACATTGGGTATTGCTTATGTCTACAAGTTCCCTCTTGGTAGTGACAATAATAGGCGTGCTTAGTCATACCACTCAACTGTGCTGAGTGCAAACTGACTTTCTTCATAATTCGCCTGACCCCTACCTCTTTATGACCTTGAATGTCCACATCCCTGGTCCATCAACATTCAGAATTATGAGGAAAGTGTGTTATGTGCAGGCCTGGGGACAATTCCAAAAGGAATTTGAATTGATCAATTAAATTCCGGTCCAATTCCGGAATTGGAATTACAAAAATTTGAATGAAAGGAATTGGAGCGGGATTTGGAATTGAAAGATTTTGAACAAAAGGAATTGGATCGGGAATTGGAATTGAATGAAAAGGAATTGAGATCTGATGTTTTTGTAATGCCAATAATTTATTAGCCTGCTATGTTATCAACTCATGCATTTGAATGAAAAGAAATTGAGTATCTGAAAACAAAATCTTCTTAAGTGACTTCAAAGAGCCTGTCATGTGAACCTCAGCCAATTAATTCCTGCTGGTGCCTAGTGGTTTCTTTGTGTTGACCCACTGATCAAGACTGGCTTTAATAATTATATCAAAGGTAGTTTGAATTGTTTGCAGAATTGGGAAGTTATAGTCATTTTGTATACATGAAAATGGGCTTAGACTCAGGCCACAGCCACATGGTTGATCAATCACTCAATCGGGGATCAATGGCACTGATCCCCACAATGCTATAAAGGACTTTTACAAAGAGTTTTCTTGCAATAAAATGTCATTAAATGAATTTTTTTGGTTTACTCATTTCTATGTAACTTACTAACATGTATGTATGTTATATAATAGTTATATATATAATTATACAAATATGAATGCTACGTTGCTGTGCCGATGTCGACGTTCGGCGCGCACTCGACCGTGAACAGTGACGAAAATTGGGGCTGGCCATTTCAAAATAAGAAAGCATCATATGAATCCATGGAATTGACCTTTTTAAATTATTTATTTACATTTTTATAATTTGTTGTGCAATTTCTACTGACTTTTTAATGATTATTGTATATATGTATTTTTTATCATGTGGACATTTTAATTGTACATGTATCTATTCATTTAAATATTTTAATTTATTTATGTATCTATTTATTCCACTTCTACAAAGGAACTGTGATGGTACATTTCGTGCGGAATGGCACAAGCGAAACAGACGCGAACTACATCACGTCTGCCACGCAAAAGTGCACATAATAATAAATAATAATAATACAAATATGACACGCTGTATGTACAGTAATCGTACATGGTTGACTTTTGTCGTTATGTGGAATTGGAGCGGGAATTGGAATTGAATCAAAAGAAATTGGAGCAGGAATTGGAATTGATTGAAAGGAATTGACCCCAGCCCTGGTTATGTGTCAAGAGAGCGTATATATTATGCTACAATTATTGATTACCAAATTCTGACGGCCATCTTATTGATGTTGGTGTGTAAGGTAATCACTGGCGAGTGATTGATTTCCTGTGTGCCGTTGTCATTGATCACTGCACACATTGCATCCAGTAGTTCAACAGCTGTGATGAAGCTGCTGTAATTGGGGCATTTGTTCAATGTGAAATGTGTGCGCATCCATTCCTTGGTCATCCAACAGTACTGCCTTCATGGCAGCAACAACAATGGATGGATCTTCTCTGGTAAGAGAGCTTGCCCATGCATCATTTATAAATTAATAGTGTTTATGAATGTAGGTTTTAACAAGTGAGTGATGATGATTACTCTAGTGACTGCATCTTAAGGGGAGACTTGGGTCTAAACATATGTTATTTTATAACTTCATTGTTACTTACTTTACAGAGCTGAAACTTTCACAGATTGATAGTCCACCTAACGGGAAGGCCTGGAATTTTTTCAAAATTTTACGGGGGATTTTCCCACGGTACGGCAGCCATCTTGGATTTAATGCATGCGTTGAAATATCTTGGTAACTACTGGACTTACATTACTCAAATTGGTGTGTAGTAGTTACTCCATATAACCCTAAGTGTAACCAGCAAGCTACATTTTGTATTTTTTTTTTTAAATTATGTATTTGTTCCCGACATTTTTTTACTAGCGACTCATTTTATTAAAAAACATGCCTTGCTTTTGAAAAAGTAGCTTGCTGGCTACCAGGGGCATAATGTCAAAATACATTCAAGCAAATCTGTCAAGCGGTTACTCAGATAAATAAACAAGAAGACGGCTGGTGTGAGTGAAATCATGTTTCTGAGAAAATCACGTTCAAAGTTTAGTTACACTTGTACACACTTTTCAACATCTAAAAAGCAACCTAAATGATTGAAACTTTGTACACATGTTACTCAATGTATAATCTATCAAATGTTCAAAGTGATTTGAACAGCATAGTAATATGTCAAACAAAGCAATGTAACAAAAACATTACGAACAGGAAACCGTATTTGTAAAATAGCACATCATTCCAACATTTATACAGATAAAGTTCACTGGAGCTCAGATGAAGTTCATTGTAACCTAAATAAAGTTCACTGAAGAAGAGAAGAAGAGCACGGCAGGTTTGCGACAGCAACATGGCGCAGCATACAAGTACAGTCGGCAGATCTGCACAAGTATCTCCTTCATCCTAATCCGTGAAGTGTGAGACCCCCATCTCATCCAGAAGATCCGTGTAGCCAAACTTCCGCTCAGTCGCAGCATCCGGGAAGTGTGAGAACCCCATCTCATCCAGAAGATCCGTGTAGCCAAACTTCCGCTCAGTCACAAACAGTCTGAGACGGATCGGGTGACACTGACAGCCAAGTTGACGCTGAGAAACAAGTACACAATACCATTGTATTTCATGAACACAAGTATTACTAATAATAAAAGCCCCTCCCAGTACTGTAAGTCTGTGACTAGTTTTTCTTGCACCTTTTGTTTATTTTGTTAGTACTGAATGATATACAGTGTAACTGTATGTCATAAAGGGACATACCAAGGCAAGTTGTACTAATATAAACCATAATTCCATAGAATAATGTACAAAGTATAACTGTCATCCCTAAAACAACATAATCTGAGCATGTATATAATTATCACTTTTATTTTATGTCAACTATAATGGTTCTGGCGTGCCTGGATAGCCCCTGGACAGCTGAACATCAACAAGACCACGAATATAAAATTATAGGCAAACAAGATTTAACAAGATTTAACAAGATTGCCATCCAGAAAATTACTCTGGATGGCAGTTGGACAAGGAAGCCTTTTGGCTTATCGAGAGTCCAATACTTTTTATCTACATGTATCCCGCCTTTTTAAGGTGTGTGTTGATTTTATTTTTAAACATTCACGCTACTAGCACCAACACAATCAGGAGATAATCTGTTCCATTCATTTACAGTCCTTTGTGAGAATGAGAACTTTCTTATATCTAATCTACACTGCTCCTTTACTAATGTAGCTTCATGTCCTCTGGTCCTTCTATCTTTCTTAACTGAGAAAAAAATGTTTATCAATATTTTCATAACCATTCAATATTTTAAACACTTCTATGTGATCTCCTCTCAATCTCCTGGTCTCTAGTGTTGTTAAACCACATTCTTTTAGGCGTATTTCGTAACTAAGATCCCTCAGATTTGGTATCATTTTAGTCGCTCTCCTCTGTACTCTTTCTAGCATATCTATGTCCTTCTTGCGATATGGCCTCCATGCTTGTATACAATATTCTAAATGAGGCCTCACTATTGTTTTGTACAGCGGTATATTAATTCTTTTTTCTTATATGCTATATTTCGCCTAATTAATCCAAGGATTTGATTTCCCTTTGACGCTGCAATTCCGCACTGCTCTGAAACCTTCATATCAGCACTAATGGTTAACCCTAAGTCCTTTTCTTTTACAGTAGTACTTAGAACAGTACCCCCCATTTTATATTTTACCTCTTCATTCCCATGACCTGTGTGGAGGCATTTACATTTCCCAAAATTGAACAGCATTTGCCACTTTTCAGACCATTTGATCAACCTATCAAGATCATCTTGTAAATGCTGTCTGTCTCCATCACTTTTAATCCTTCTAAACACTTTTGTATCATCCGCAAATTTTAACACCTTGCTTGTTATATCATCGTCCAAATCGTTGATATATATTAAGAATAATATAGGTCCTAGTACTGATCCCTGTGGTACCCCACTCAATACCGATTTCCAGTTTGAAGCCTCCCCATCAACTACTACACGTTGTCTTCTGTCATTCAGCCATTTTTCTATCCAGTTTATTATACCATTTCCTATGCCATGGGCCTTTAGCTTAAGGAGTAATCTTTGATGTGGTACTTTGTCGAAAGCTTTTTGAAAATCTAAATAGATGATATCTACTGGTGATCCCTCATCTACCCACCTAGTGATGTCTTCCAAAAAACATAACATATTTGTTAAGCATGACCTCGCTTTTAAAAACCCATGTTGAGATGGGTTTATCAAGTTATGTTTAACAAGAAAATCCACCATGTGATCTTTAATTAGTCTTTCTAATAATTTGCAAATCACTGATGTTAAACTCACTGGTCTATAGTTCTCTGACTTGTTTCTCGAACCTTTTTTAAATAACGGTATAATGTTTGCCTCTTTCCATTCTAAAGGAACCACTCCCTCTTCTAATGACAAATTGAAAACTGTTGCAAGCGGTGTGCTAATTTGTTCGACAATTTCCAATAGTAGTTTGGGTGGAATCCCGTCCACTCCAGGTGATTTATTTTCCTTCATAGCCCTTATTTTCTTAGCTACCATTTCCGAGGTTACAACTAACTGTCCTAAATAGTCTGAATCTGCCCCCTTGAACTTAGCCTCTGGTACTGGCAGTGAACTAATATCTTCCCTGGTAAACACTGAACTAAAATACTCATTCAGGTCTTCTGCCATTAAGAATCCCTCTGATATTGTATTTCCAGCACTATCTTCTAGAGGACCGACCTTATCCTGAACTTTCTGTTTGCTTCGAATATACGCATCAAAACTCTTACTGTCATGTTTTATATTACTAGCTAATTTTTTTTCATAGCTTCTCTTTGAATTTCTAATTTCAGCTGTAGCTTGATTAAGTGCTTCTTTATAAATGTTGTAGTCTTCATCATTTCCAGTACATCTATATGACTTCCACATCATTTGTTTATACTTAATTTTTCTAATGGCTTCTTTCGATAAGTATTTCTTTTTAGACCGTTTCCCTTGTTTTTTGAAAGGTACAAATTTATCGACTATGCACTTAATTTCACTATTTAAGATATTCCAGCATTCGGTTGCTGTTTTATTCTTCAGTGTGTTATTCCAGTCTATCTTTGCTAAATATTTCCTCATGTCCTTATACCTTCCTTTGTGGAAATTTCTCCTATACTGCTTTTTACTATTCCTTTCTGATTTTACTTTGATGGTAAAATGTATCTGGTTGTGATCACTACTCCCCAGTGGCTCACATATCTTGACATTGTCAACTAATTCTTTCTGTGAGGACAAAACTAAGTCTAACACATTCTCTCCCCTGGTTGGTTCTAGCACATGTTGAGAAAGGAAACTATCTTGTACTAAAACTAAAAACTTGTGGTCCTCACTCCCCATACTCTGTAGAGATTTCCATTGTATATGCCCATGGTTAAAGTCCCCCATAATAATACAGTTCCGTTTGCTTACTTTCCTTATAGCGTTTTGTATTTTTTCATTCTCTTCTATGCTTATGTTTGGACTTCGATAAACTAACCCAACTGTTAACGTTGAGTTTCCTGTAACTATGTTACACCAAACAGCTTCTTCGCAATCTGCTTCTCTTTCTAATTTTATTTCATAAGCCTGGATAGATTCTTTAATATATAAAATAACTCCACATCAAATAATTTCTTGATACAGGGTTCAAAGACTAACTGTGGAGACAACATGAATATATATGTATTATTTACACTGTCGGTGTTATCGAGAACATATAAAACACAGAAATTGTCCTTACTCTGGGTGCTATTGACACAGTCACTGCTCTGGGCCTGTCATCGTGGTCGGACCCGAAGGCGAAGACGTCGTCGTCACATATTCAACAACAAATTCCACTTGCATAGTCTTTCTCTCACGTGTTAACTGCAGCTGCGCAATATTGCGTCGCTTCGCGGCACGGAAACCACTCGCTCACTTTCGACCAAACGGCATAATGTCGTTTTAGAAAGCTAAAGAAACGCGGAGAATAAAATGTCAATCCTGTCGAATGTAGCTGGTATTACAAGCTGACGTCATAGGTTGGACGTATTACAACCAATCAGAACATTTGACGACGGAATCAAAGGATTCCGTCATCACGTGGTGCAGCCTGATCAATCGTTGTAGGGTTACCCATTCCTTTGTCTCCGAAGCGGCATGAGAGGCGGTCGTTTATAGGCTGGATTATTCAGGCAGCCACGGTGCCATCTTAAAATAGTTTATATCATACAGAGCGAAAACAGGGCTTTCCCGTGATGGAATGGCAGTATTTTTCGCGACGCAATCGATCGCGGAAAATTGCATAATGTTCGATTATTCACGCTTCGTTTGACAAAAACAAAGACTTAGCAATGATAGGCATCACACAAAATGCATGTTTTGTGACATAAACAGGTTTATTTCGGTAGTATAACGTATATGAATGGGAAGTTGAGTAATTTTTATACATAAAAATGTCAATAACTCAAAACTCATTTTATTTTCAAAAATCCGTAAAATTTCGACCCGAGCTTCCCCTTAAGGAGGCTCATGCAGATCATTTTGTCATTGTTTTCTTAGCATAGTCACCACAGAAGTGTTAGAAAAATATGGCTTCAGTGTCTCACACAAATGAACGTTATCTTATCTGATAATCCAGTGTAAAATAATGTTTTCAATTGTTTCCTCGGAAATCATCTAGGAAGCATGTCTTGGCCTGCAGCACATCGTGATCTTTGTTGATCAGATCGACAGCTCATGCATGTACCAGTTCTGAACTGTTTCTTCAGCCTCGCAGTTTCTATCCCTCTTCGACGTAGACATGTCACTTCCTTGCATCACAGAATCAGTGTAACCACATGTAAACATAGCCAGTGGGTTAGATATGTTTTCTCTTTACATGATCGGCCAATTGTGGCAGACTGTCTCTTGGATGGCAGCTACGCCACTGCTAGAGCTCTGCAGCAGCCTCTCACGGTGCAGCAGCATCTGTCATGTTGTTGACTTTCTTGGCATCTGCTCTTTAGGCTTCTTATATTTCGGCTTCAACAACAAACATGATAATATTAACAATTGTTGTATCTACTTGTATGCCACTTTCTTATCTAACAGATGCGCAAACATTGGTATGATGGTGTATTTATGAAGGCATTCTTGGTCTTTTTGTGACTAGATTATTAACACCATTGCAGGTTGTTACATGGCCTTAAATACAATTTCTTTATATTTTAACACAAAGCGTGTATTACAATGAGGTGATAAGTTACAATGATTTATGAGAACGTGCTGTACAGACATATTACAATGAGGTGATAAGTTACAATGATTTATGAGAACGTGCTGTACAGACATATTACAATGAGGTGATAAGTTACAATGATTTATGAGAACGTGCTGTACAGACATATTACAATGAGGTGCTAAGTTACAATGATTTATGAGAACGTGCTGTACAGACATATTACAATGAGGTGCTAAGTTACAATGATTTATGAGAACGTGCTGTACAGACATATTACAATGAGGTGATAAGTTACAATGATTTATGAGAACGTGCTGTACAGACATATTACAATGAGGTGCTAAGTTACAATGATTTATGAGAACGTGCTGTACAGACATATTACAATGAGGTGCTAAGTTACAATGATTTATGAGAACGTGCTGTACAGACATATTACAATGAGGTGATAAGTTACAATGATTTATGAGAACGTGCTGTACAGACATATTGGGCAAGAAGTAATGATGCTGCAACATTATGTCTGCCAGTGTTGTCAGCATGTATAAGTCATATGGTCAAGTGACAACACTTCAGGCACTGCCAGGCAGTTACATTGTATGTGTGCTTAGAACAAAGAACTGAGCACAATTTAACACATGACTTGAATGTCACATGAGACCAGTCTACAGCTGTTCACAATGACAGGGGCAGTGCTGGCTTCGAAATGGATATCTGTGGTTGTTCAAAGTCTAAATCTGATCAGATGTAGTTACAGTCACCCTTCTTGTCTTCATCTGTGTCAACTCTCATGTCACATGTGACTGGTGTTTTTCACTGCAAGCGAAGCTGGCTATGTTAATGTGTGGCTGCTTGAACATTGTTGTATTAATTTCTAAGGATTTTTTAAAATTATTTGGGAAATAATAAACATTGATGCAATGTCAAATATATAATCCATACACACATGAGACATATTTATGAATGATTTAGACAATATTCCTTGCGTGTTTGGTTGACTTCCTCTGTTTAGAAATGACAGAATATATCAGATTTTTTTGAAAACTTTTGTTTTAGTGAACTAGCTAAAGTAAAACTGTTTTGAATATATCTTTGGGAAAAAAATAGTTTGGTCAAAATAATAACTGCAAAAAGGATTAACATGACTGACCATTTCTCAAAACCATTGAATGTTTCTCGGATTTCTTATGGTGCCATTGTCTAACTTTTTAAAATTATAGCTAATATTGTTTCAAGCAGCTAAGTGGGACCATTTCACTGTATACTTTTATTAATTACACTTTTAAATGATTGCACTGTGTACTTGTCTATACTTCCAGGGCCATTGCTGAGCCAGCGCTATCACCGACCGTTAATCATACACTGGCGACGTCCGCCTTCGCGTCAACGTTTCACCGTCTCTGAGCAGCTACAAAGCACGTTTATGAAGTACACTGGCGAGTGTGACAGTGCACACAATTGGAGGTATAGGGGGATCCATCGCAAACGACACAAACACAACTGCAACGACGACGACACTGACTCGGTGTCCCAACACGACCGTATGCAATGGGCAGCTGTAACGTTAACAGAAATGTGTCCGACCAGTTCAACCGCTATACGATGCCACGGATCATAGCCAAGGTACGCCCCCACATGTCCAGTTTGTGTGTGCATCATTCCGTGTCGGATCAACCAATCGTCAAAAAGATGCTGGCAAAGAATTTACTTCATTGTCAACCAACGATTAAGTGATCATGTTTGAGCACTTGTGACAAAAACAAGAGCTTTTCTCCAGGAGAAACTTTGGCAAACCACTCTCCCGGAAAAAGTAGACACTGTGGGAAACAGTTTAAAAAAAATTAAATAATGTAATGGTGATAACTGCTGCCCCTGGTTGGTTACTCCATGGGTGGGTGTAATGGTGATAACTGCTGCCCCTGGTTGGTTACTCCATGGGTGGGTGTAATGGTGATAACTGCTGCCCCTGGTTGGTTGCTCCATGGGTGGGTGTAATGGTGATAACTGCTGCCCCTGGTTGGTTACTCCATGGGTGGGTGTAATGGTGATAACTGCTGCCCTTGGTTGGTTGGTCCATGGGTGGGTGTAATGGTGATAACTGCTGCCCTTGGTTGGTTGCTCCATGGGTGGGTGTAATGGTTATAACTGCTGCCCTTGGTTGGTTGCTCCATGGGTGGGTGTAATGGTGATAACTGCTGCCCTTGGTTGGTTACTCCATGGGTGGGTGTAATGGTGATAACTGCTGCCCTTGGTTGGTTGCTCCATGGGTGGGTGTAATGGTGATAACTGCTGCCCTTGGTTGGTTGCTCCATGGGTGGGTGTAATGGTTATAACTGCTGCCCTTGGTTGGTTACTCCATGGGTGGGTGTAATGTTGATAACTGCTGCCATTGGTTGGTTGCTCCATGGGTGGGTGTAATGGTGATAACTGCTGCCCTTGGTTGGTTGCGCCATGGGTGGGTGTAATGATGATAACTGCTGCCCTTGGTTGGTTACTCCATGGGTGGGTGTAATGGTGATAACTGCTGCCCTTGGTTGGTTGCTCCATGGGTGGGTGTAATGGTGATAACTGCTGCCCTTGGTTGGTTGCTCCATGGGTGGGTGTAATGATGATAACTGCTGCCCTTGGTTGGTTGCTCCATGGGTGGATGTAATGATGATAACTGCTGCCCTTGGTTGGTTTCTCCATGGGTGTGTGTAATGGTGATAACTGCTGCCCTTGGTTGGTTGCTCCATGGGTGGGTGTAATGGTGATAACTGCTGCCCTTGGTTGGTTGCTCCATGGGTGGGTGTGAGCCAGTTAAGAATAATATACATTTATGAATATCAAGTACATTTGTGAATATTAAATATGTCAAAGTAAACCCCATATTTTGTGAGCCAACAGATATTTTTTCTGAAGCAGCCAAGGAGCTCCTTTGACCTATATTTAACTCGTAAGAATAGTTAATACATTCTTTAATGTAAATGCCAGCCTGGGGAGCTCGTTCGTTATGAGCAAAATGTGTTCTGGTAAGCAACATGAATCTGACCAGTCTACAACCATTGCAGGTAGTTTTGTCCCCACAATCATATAGTTATGACAAGAGTAATAATTCTTCTGAAGGAGGATTTCCATTGAGGAAAGACTGAAGTGTGTGAAATTGTGTTGTAGGTCGAAGGCAAAGGTAATGGGATTAAGACTGTGATCGCTAATATGTCGGAGGTCGCCAAAGCTCTGCAGAGGCCTCCAACATGTAAGTAGTGGGTTGGTTCTAGGGCGGTAGATTCTCACGAGAGCATGATTGATGGTGTTCTGGCAAACGATGTGTCCCGCAGAATGAGACACACGGCTGATTGCTTGTTGTCTCGGGACTGAAGGAGGATAAAAGGTTGAAAAACTAACTGTAATAGATCTCTTTCATGCAGCAACCTAGAGGAATTTGTTATATTGTTCACAGCCAACACCTTATGGTGATAGTCCTGTAGATTGTAACCTCCAGAGCCAAGCTTGGTCACATTTACGCCAACATTGTGTAATCCACTTTGGTGCAGAAGCCATTTTATAAAACATTTTTGCTGGTAAAGTTTTGCATAGGAAGAACTTGTTATACTGTGTAATCTATGTTTAAAGCTAGGAGCTACTAACATCATATTAACATGTGGTTTAGGTACAACACAGCAATCGTGCAAAAAGCACTCTTAAATATATTTGTCACTGATATTTCCCCTGATGTTTTCACTTGTCTATCATAATCACTTGGAGTGAATCTATAAACAAGAGTGTATCACTTTTAGGGCAGAACAGAGTATTGCATTGAATGGATTCCATATACAACAGTGATGGACACGGACCAAACTCATCTGCAGAAAACTGTTTAAATACACCACAGTGGATTAGATATTTCAAGCAACAAATTGATAAGATATTTTGGGAAAATTGTCAGTAAGTTTTGTTGCTGATAGCTTTGGCTTTTGCAGTAGAAATTATATATGTTGATATGATGAGAATACGTACGGATTCCCCTACATTAGCTCTAGATGGGCTATGGTGAGAATGTATTTTCTGATCATCAAAGTGCTAGTGAATTAAATGTTTACTTTTTCATTAGTCCACCCACAGTGTATTGTAGCTTGAGGGTAATGTTGTGTTATGATTACGTTTGTAGACCCAACAAAATACTTTGGCTGCGAGCTGGGAGCTCAAACTCAGTTTGACCACAAGAATGAACGCTACATTGTCAACGGCGCACACAATGCTGACAAGCTGCAGGACCTGCTTGACGGATTCATCCGCAAGTTTGTCCTCTGTCCAAGGTGTGACAACCCAGAAACTACTCTGGTAAGCACTTGTTGTTTTACGTGAACATGCAAGTCACAATTTGGTGGTTATGTCTCTGTATTGCCTATTAATAGAAACGGGAAGCACTTCATAACTTTCTGCTGTTCCACAATAATTGTGGATACAATAAAAATCGTGTATATACCATAATGTTATTGTGGAAATAAAATTTATTTTCTTGTATTTTCATGGCTATGAAGTTATAATTTAATTGTAGTGAGAAATGTCCTACCATTTAGAAATGTATTGAGTCTGTTATAGATATCATCTGCTAAGTTGGAGACAGGCTCTTGGTGAAGAAATTAGATGGAGAATATGGCAGTGGATTAATTTAGTTGTTGCTCTGTCCCTCTTGTGCGTGGCTGGTGATCGCATTACATGGGGACCAGTTGCCACAGACACACAGTGTGTTCCTCTTGTGTTGCAGTCTATCCAGGCCAAGAAGGGCATGATACTTCAGCGGTGTCTTGCCTGTGGCCACATTAGCAACATTGACATGCGCCACAAGCTGACAACATTCATTCTGAAGAACCCACCAGATCAGGTCGGTGCAACAGCTGGGTGAAGTAGACTCGCTTTGTGGTCACATTCGTAATACAGTCAGTTATGATACAGCCACCTCGCAGTTATGGTACAGCCACCTCGCAGTTATGTTACAGCCACCTCGCAGTTATGATACAGCCACCTCGCAGTTATGATACAGCCACCTTGCAGTTATGGTACAGCCACCTCACAGTTATGATACAGCCACCTCGCAGTTATGTTACAGCCACCGCGCAGTTATGATACAGCCATCTCGCAGTTATGATACAGCCACCTCGCAGTTATGTTACAGCCACCTCGCAGTTATGATACAGCCACCTTGCAGTTATGATACAGCCACCTCGCAGTTATGATACAGCCACCTCGCAGTTATGGTACAGCCACCTCGCAGTTATGATTCAGCCACCTCGTAGTTATGATACAACCACCTCGCAGTTATGGTACAGCCACCTCGCAGTTATGGTACAGCCACATCGCAGTTATGTTACAGCCACCTCGCAGTTATGTTACAGCCACCTCGCAGTTATGATACAGCCACCTTGTAGTTATGATACAGCCACCTTGCAGTTATGATACAGCCACCTCGCAGTTATGATACAGCCACCTCGCAGTTATGGTACAGCCACCTCGCAGTTATGGTACAGCCACCTCGCAGTTATGATACAGCCACCTCGCAGTTATGATACAGCCACCTCGCAGTTATGGTACAGCTACCTCGCAGTTATTGTACAGCCACCTCGCAGTTATGATTCAGCCACCTCGCAGTTATGATACAACCACCTCGCAGTTATAATTCAGCAACCTCCCAGTTATGATTCAGCAACCTCCCAGTTATGGTACAGCAACCTCACAGTTATGATTAAATGTTATATTACCATTTCAATGATGATAAAACAGTTTTAACAGTGCCTAATTACATTTACCAGGTGGAATATAATTTATAGATTTAGTTATGTCGTAACGTTGCTGCCTCGCGCAGACCGCTGCAGTTAGCACCCGGTGCGAGACATGCATAATTCAGCTTCGAAAACTGGCAATTTATAGTTAAAATAAATGTTACATAGATACAACAACTCTTCTGAAATTTCATAAATATTCCGTTTATTAACCACCACCATAGATTTACCGGAGAGCCAGTTACAAGTTTTGAAAATTGTCTATGATCTGGATTGGCAAACATTCGATGACTTGGAAGACTGCCAAGTCCACATGGATTAGGCGTAATAATGGTTAAAACTATATAATTATTTAAATAACAGGTAGCGATACAAAGTCTACTATTTACAAAGTTCATCAAATACGATCAGTGAGTGGAAGCAAGTTGTACATCGGCCAAATTGAACAATTTACGATTTTGTGAAATACAGCCTCGATCAATGATGACACACTAACAAAATTGCTACGCGTGATTGCTAACGAACTTCATTTACATTTGAATTTCCTCAAATAAAAAGTTTGCTATGTTGCATGCGTCACTATTTATTATAAATGTTCACTTGTCCACCGGATAACCATGTAGAGTTAAGTCATTTTACTTGTCCAGACAAACAGACAAGTGCTATTTTGAATGCTGCCTAAACGACATGCGCACGGATTGGAATGATATATTTTTTTATATGTCATTGATACCCATGCGTCCCGTGGGATGCAACGATTATTTTGCACGCATACATGTACTGTTTCTATGTGTATAGGCACAGGATCCTTCGTCTCCTAAACCCTTGTGTGTACATCCAGCCTTGGATTACACTAAAGTTGGGTGTTAACAGTTTTGTAAAGATACATTGCCAGGTTAAATATGTATAACCTGTATCCTCTGTAGATCATTCGTAGTAAATTTAGACGCAGGTGATAGATTTATTGATCTGTTGTTGAGTTGATATGATGAGAATGCATACGGATTCCCCTACACTAGCTCAACCTGAGCGATGGTGAGAATGTATTTTCTGATCAAGATATAATACAACAAAATGCATAGATTTGCAAGATTTTGGAAAGCAAGAGTTCTTCAGAGTGTGTTTTATATTTAAACACATCTATTCAAACAGCACCTGGAATTGTAAGGAAATCCTTGCATGTGTAGGTTCTTTCGAATGTCTTTCAAAGGAGCATTTGGGAGCAACTAGAATGTCCACCAGGATAACCTGTGCAATATTTTACAATTCACATCTAGGGACAATCTATAAATGACGTAAGGAGAGGGGAAGGGTAACAATGGTTGTGTACACAAATGGAGGGGAAGCTAGATTACTGCATACTGGGGAAGGGGGTCAAACCTGGTGTATTCAGGAGAGAGGGGGAGGGTAACATTGATTGTGTACACAGATGGAGGGGAAGCTGGAATGATATATTTTTTTTATATGTCATTGATACCCATGCGTCCCGTGGGATGCAACGATTATTTTGCACGCATACATGTACTGTTTCTATGTGTATAGGCACAGGATCCTTCGTCTCGTAAACCCTTGTGTGTACATCCAGCCTTGGATTACACTAAAGTTGGGTGTTAACAGTTTTGTAAAGATACATTGCCAGGTTAAATATGTATAACCTGTATCCTCTGTAGATCATTCGTAGTAAATTTAGACTCAGGTGATAGATTTATTGATCTGTTGTTGAGTTGATATGATGAGAATGCATACGGATTCCCCTACACTAGCTCAACCTGAGCGATGGTGAGAATGTATTTTCTGATCAAGATATAATACAACAAAATGCATAGATTTGCAAGATTTTGGAAAGCAAGAGTTCTTCAGAGTGTGTTTTATATTTAAACACATCTATTCAAACAGCACCTGGAATTGTAAGGAAATCCTTGCATGTGTAGGTTCTTTCGAATGTCTTTCAAAGGAGCATTTGGGAGCAACTAGAATGTCCACCAGGATAACCTGTGCAATATTTTACAATTCACATCTAGGGACAATCTATAAATGACGTAAGGAGAGGGGAAGGGTAACAATGGTTGTGTACACAAATGGAGGGGAAGCTAGATTACTGCATACTGGGGAAGGGGGTCAAACCTGGTGTATTCAGGAGAGAGGGGGAGGGTAACATTGATTGTGTACACAGATGGAGGGGAAGCTGGAATGATATATTTTTTTATATGTCATTGATACCCATGCGTCCCGTGGGATGCAACGATTATTTTGCACGCATACATGTACTGTTTCTATGTGTATAGCACAGGATCCTTCGTCTCGTAAACCCTTGTGTGTACATCCAGCCTTGGATTACACTAAAGTTGGGTGTTAACAGTTTTGTAAAGATACATTGCCAGGTTAAATATGTATAACCTGTATCCTCTGTAGATCATTCGTAGTAAATTTAGACTCAGGTGATAGATTTATTGATCTGTTGTTGAGTTGATATGATGAGAATGCATACGGATTCCCCTACACTAGCTCAACCTGAGCGATGGTGAGAATGTATTTTCTGATCAAGATATAATACAACAAAATGCATAGATTTGCAAGATTTTGGAAAGCAAGAGTTCTTCAGAGTGTGTTTTATATTTAAACACATCTATTCAAACAGCACCTGGAATTGTAAGGAAATCCTTGCATGTGTAGGTTCTTTCGAATGTCTTTCAAAGGAGCATTTGGGAGCAACTAGAATGTCCACCAGGATAACCTGTGCAATATTTTACAATTCACATCTAGGGACAATCTATAAATGACGTAAGGAGAGGGGAAGGGTAACAATGGTTGTGTACACAAATGGAGGGGAAGCTAGATTACTGCATACTGGGGAAGGGGGTCAAACCTGGTGTATTCAGGAGAGAGGGGGAGGGTAACATTGATTGTGTACACAGATGGAGGGGAAGCTGGAATGATATATTTTTTTATATGTCATTGATACCCATACGTCCCGTGGGATGCAACGATTATTTTGCACGCATACATGTACTGTTTCTATGTGTATAGGCACAGGATCCTTCGTCTCCTAAACCCTTGTGTGTACATCCAGCCTTGGATTACACTAAAGTTGGGTGTTAACAGTTTTGTAAAGATACATTGCCAGGTTAAATATGTATAACCTGTATCCTCTGTAGATCATTCGTAGTAAATTTAGACGCAGGTGATAGATTTATTGATCTGTTGTTGAGTTGATATGATGAGAATGCATACGGATTCCCCTACACTAGCTCAACCTGAGCGATGGTGAGAATGTATTTTCTGATCAAGATATAATACAACAAAATGCATAGATTTGCAAGATTTTGGAAAGCAAGAGTTCTTCAGAGTGTGTTTTATATTTAAACACATCTATTCAAACAGCACCTGGAATTGTAAGGAAATCCTTGCATGTGTAGGTTCTTTCGAATGTCTTTCAAAGGAGCATTTGGGAGCAACTAGAATGTCCACCAGGATAACCTGTGCAATATTTTACAATTCACATCTAGGGACAATCTATAAATGACGTAAGGAGAGGGGAAGGGTAACAATGGTTGTGTACACAAATGGAGGGGAAGCTAGATTACTGCATACTGGGGAAGGGGGTCAAACCTGGTGTATTCAGGAGAGAGGGGGAGGGTAACATTGATTGTGTACACAGATGGAGGGGAAGCTGGAATTATATATATTTTTTTATGTCATTGATACCCATGCGTCCCGTGGGATGCAACGATTATTTTGCACGCATACATGTACTGTTTCTATGTGTATAGGCACAGGATCCTTCGTCTCCTAAACCCTTGTGTGTACATCCAGCCTTGGATTACACTAAAGTTGGGTGTTAACAGTTTTGTAAAGATACATTGCCAGGTTAAATATGTATAACCTGTATCCTCTGTAGATCATTCGTAGTAAATTTAGACGCAGGTGATAGATTTATTGATCTGTTGTTGAGTTGATATGATGAGAATGCATACGGATTCCCCTACACTAGCTCAACCTGAGCGATGGTGAGAATGTATTTTCTGATCAAGATATAATACAACAAAATGCATAGATTTGCAAGATTTTGGAAAGCAAGAGTTCTTCAGAGTGTGTTTTATATTTAAACACATCTATTCAAACAGCACCTGGAATTGTAAGGAAATCCTTGCATGTGTAGGTTCTTTCGAATGTCTTTCAAAGGAGCATTTGGGAGCAACTAGAATGTCCACCAGGATAACCTGTGCAATATTTTACAATTCACATCTAGGGACAATCTATAAATGACGTAAGGAGAGGGGAAGGGTAACAATGGTTGTGTACACAAATGGAGGGGAAGCTAGATTACTGCATACTGGGGAAGGGGGTCAAAAATGATATATTCAGGAGATGGGGGGTTTCAGTGATTTTATTGCATGAATAATTTATAGATGAACAAAAGATGATCCCCTCTCAAGTCATTCAGACTGCGACGTGTGCACGTGTAGGGTGAGTGATACGTGTTGACTGTTGATGCAGGACCCGACAGCCATGACGCCTTCGAAGAAGGACAAGAAGGTTGGGAAGAAGGGGAAGTCAGGCAAGGAGAGTGAGGGAAGTCCTGAGGCAGGGGATGCTCCCCACGACAACACGGTCGCCCCCGAGACCAATATCAAGCCCCGCAAGGCCGTGAGTCACCCAGCGACATGTTCACACACTGCTTACAGTCTTGTACATGTTTTGTTGCAGTAGTAATGACAATATTACTCATGCAAAACAAGCTTTATAATATACACTTTATATACAACTGATAGTGACATGTTGAGTTGATATGATGAGAATACATACGGATTCCCCTACATAGCTCAACCTGAGCCATGGTGAGAATGTATTTTCTGATCAAGACAATACAACACAAGACATTTTTCAGAATATTTATATATATACATATAATTTATATATATATATATTATTATATATATATATATATAGTAGATATCCCATACAGAATCATCATATTTCAACATAAATTATGGCATGTGGCCCCTGTAAATATATGGGATATGTACGAATGAAGCTTTCCCCCGTGACCTGTGCCCCCCTGTTGCCAGGCAATAGATGACGATGATGAGGACTGGGGGGAGGACACGTCAGATCAGGCAGTACAGCAACGCATGCAGGAGCTCTCCTCTGCCGCCAAGACTCTCACCATCAACGACGACGTCGAGAAACCACAGCAGCAGCGAATCGACATCTTCTACGCCTTTGTCAAGGTGTGTCATACTTTGGTGTCGCAACAGCAAAGTCTGTACTAGATTTTCTAGTCTGGCAATTTGTTCTCATGGTGTAGATTAAGTTTTATTAGACAAATAATATTCCTGATGATTAAAAACAGTGTTTCATTGCAAGTTGTAGAAATAAAGAATTAACTGTAATGGTTGTTTTGTTGAAAACATTGGCTTTTGCAGTAGACTTGATATGATGAGAACACATACGGATTCCCCTGCATTAGCTCTAGATGGGCTATGGTGAGGATGTATTTTCTGATCATCAAAGTGCATGGTATAAATGCTGTAAAGCTACAGTGTTAGTGGAAAGACAAGTTGTATGTATACCTGCAACTAACTGCTTACTTGATACGATCAAGCTGCAGTCTGGCTGCAATTAGAGACATTGGTTATTGGCTCATTACAACAAGGCACCAATCTGCTGCAAGATCTTGGACAGACTTATAAAGTAATAGAGACACAGAATTGCTTGTGATGATGTACATTCGATTGTTATAGAATTGGATTTATTGAAAAAGTATGTTCCACAACAATGTAATTTTGGTTCAGTTGGCTGCCTTGAACTAGTCCAGTGTGAGTCACACATGAACTCTACTGACGGTCTGTCTGGTTTGAACTAGTCCAGTGCGAGTTGTCCGTGAACTCTGCGTGTGGTTTGTTGCGGCAGCTGAAGAAGGATGCTGACCAGCTGACCGGCAAGATGGAGAAGGACATAGTGACGGAGGCCGAGCGACTGGACGTCAAGGACAAGGCACCCCTCGTGCTTGCTGAACTCCTCTTTGACGAGAACATCATGCAGCAGATAAAGCGCTTCCGCACCCTCTTCCTCAGGGTACGTACCTGTCATCTCGCTATGTACCTGTCATCTCGCTATGTATCTGTCATCTCGCTATGTACCTGTCATCATGCTATGTACCTGTCGTCTCGCTATGTACCTGTCGTCTCGCTATGTACCTGTCATCATGCTATGTACCTGTCATGCTATGTACCTGTCATCATGCTACGTACCTATCGTCTTGCTATGTACCTGTCATTATGATACGTACCTGTCATCCAGCTTGTTGGGTGCTCAGAACAGACATGTGTTACTTTATTTATTCAGCATTAAGGAGACATTTTTCAATACTATTTTAAAAGATGAGCAGTTGTGTCCTGTTAGAACACCTGTGATGCACAGGGTTGGCACGATTTTTCCACCCTGGTAAATACCGGGCGGTAAATACCGGTAAAACCCGTCCTGGGAAAAACCCCAAATATTGGTAAAAACCAGGATAACTGGGAAAAACTCCTAAAAGGATTATATTTGAAGAAATAAAAGTTACTGTACCATCACCATATATATATATATATACATATATATATATATAGGTACATAACACATTTTCTTGCTAACATATTGCCAGGGTTAGCAACTTGTGTGTTTTACGTTATTATATATTATGATTGTATTATCACAGGAATGAATCATGAGTGTATATATATATATATATATAATTTTATATATATATATATAGATATATATATATCAATACTGGTAATTAATGGACAATCATAATTAAAGTTTGACTGAAAACAACAAACATTACATTCTAAAATATATTCAAACGGCTGTGATGTACATCTAGTCTGGTCAACTGATACTGGTGTACATGGCTTCCCAGCAGAGGATCTTCATGTTTGAACAGTGCACTGTGCCTGCTTACAGTTCACAAACATGAACCTAAAGGTGCACTGTGCCTGCTTACAGTTCACAAACATGAACCTAACGGTGCACTGTGCCTGCTTACAGTTTGCAAACATAAACCTAACGGTGCACTGTGCCTGCTTACAGTTAGCAAACATGAACCTAACGATGCACTATGCCTGCTTACAGTTCACTAACAGGAACGTAATGGTGCACTGTGCCTGCTTACAGTTCACTAACACGAACCTAACGGTGCACTGTGTCTGCTTACAGCTCACTAACAGTGCACTGTGTGTGTCTGCTTACAGTTCACTAACATGAACCTAATGGTGCACTGTTTCGTCTTACAGTTCACTAACACGAACCTAACAGTGCACTGTGTGTGTCTGCTTACAGTTCACTAACATGAACCTAATGGTGCACTGTGCCTGCTTACAGTTCACTAACACAAACCTAATGGTGCACTGTGCCTGCTTACAGTTCACTAACATGAACCTAACAGTGCACTGTGTGTGTCTGCTTACAGTTCACTAACACAAACCTAATGGGGCACTGTGCCTGCTTACAGTTCACAAACATGAACCTAACGGTGCACTGTGCCTGCTTACAGTGCACTAACACGAACCTAATGGTGCACTGTGCCAGCTTACAGTTCACTAACACAAACCTAATGGTGCACTGTGCCTGCTTACAGTTCACTAACATGAACCTAACAGTGCACTGTGTGTGTCTGCTTACAGTTCACTAACACGAACCTAATGGGGCACTGTGCCTGCTTACAGTTCACAAACATGAACCTAACGGTGCACTGTGCCTGCTTACAGTGCACTAACACGAACCTAATGGTGCACTGTGCCAGCTTACAGTTCACTAACACAAACCTAATGGTGCACTGTGCCTGCTTACAGTTCACTAACATGAACCTAACAGTGCACTGTGTGTGTCTGCTTACAGTTCACTAACACGAACCTAATGGGGCACTGTGCCTGCTTACAGTTCACAAACATGAACCTAATGGTGCACTGTGCCAGCTTACAGTTCACTAACACAAACCTAATGGTGCACTGTGCCTGCTTACAGTGCACTAACACGAACCTAATGGGGCACTGTGCCTGCTTACAGTTCACACAGGAGAATGAGAAGGCCCAGAAGTATCTGCTGGGGGCCTTTGAGCAGCTGGTGGGCAACGTCTACCCGAGTACATTGATGGTGAAAGTACCTCACATCCTGAAGGCCTTCTATGATGCCGACATTCTCGATGAGGACACTCTGATTGAGTGGGACAAGAAGGTGGGTGAAGGCTGTCTCTCTTCCCTGCTGCACTTCAGCCAGTCAGTGACCAACTTTCCAAAATTAGTCATCATGTCATCAGTGTATAGGTTAAGCATTGTAAACTAATGCATTAAGACATTCTGATTGAATGGAGAAAACTAATACTTCGCTTATTTATAACTAAAAACAACAAATGAGGTGGAACGTTTTTGCAAATTTATACTTTTTTATAAGAGTGACGTAAAGGCTGCCAAGATATTTACATGAAGAGTTAAGAGATTTAGTAAACTGCAGAAAGTATTTGTATGAGATGAGTGTAGAGACATGACGTCACTGTTTGGTTGGTGTGGCTGTGGAGACATGACGTCACTGTGTTGGTGTTGCTGTGGAGACATGACGTCACTGTTTGGTTGGTGTGGCTGTGGAGACATGACGTCACTGTTTGGTTGGTGTGGCTGTGGAGACATGACGTCACTGTGTTGGTGTTGCTGTGGAGACATGACGTCACTGTTTGGTTGGTGTGGCTGTGGAGACATGACGTCACTGTTTGGTTGGTGTGGCTGTGGAGACATGACGTCACTGTGTTGGTGTTGCTGTGGAGACATGACGTCACTGGGTGGTTGGTGTGGCTCTGGAGACCTGACGTCATTGTGGGGTTGTGAAGCTGTCACTGTGTGGCTGTGGAGACGTCATTGTATGGTTGGTGTGGCTGTGGAAACATGACATCACTGTGTGGTTGTGTGGAGACATTATTGTGTGGTTGGGTGTCTGGAGACATCACAGTGTGGTTGTGGAGACGTCACCGTGTGGCTGTGAAACGTCATTGTGTGGCTGTGGAGACGTCATTGTATGGCTGTGGAGATGTCACTGTATGATATTACGATGAGTGTTGAGACATGACGTCACTGTGCAGCAATAGAAATAAGCCAGAATATTTACGTGTCCGCTGGACAAGTAAGTTTTAAAATCTACTTGTCTGCCAAAATTGTAACTTGTCCGAGTGGTTGTCAAGGGGAATCGAAGCTTCAAAAAAATCTCTTATTTTTATGACAACAAGACAATGTTCCTGCTGTTTTGTTGTATGTACATGAGTGACTTGTGACCAAAGACACAATTTGATTTAAGGGTAGCCACTACTTGAAAACTGCCATAGGCCATATCTCTGTTAGTACTGAACATATCTTAGCCAAATTTGGAATACTAATTAGTTAAATGAATAGTACATGACATGTGGAATGTGGGCTCATTTGCTTGTGCAGTGCCATGACAATCAACATTTCTAATGTGATAGAGGGGCATGCATCCTTGAAAATTATTCTGAGCTAACAACTGTATGTGTGATCATGCAGTTGTCAAGAATCATTAGCTAGAGTACTCCTTTGTGCAATAAGGTGGTTTTGGGCAAGGATATCTGACTTCAGTGACTGTTGTTCAGGTTTGAGCATTTTTCAAGATGTCATGAAAAAAGCTCAAACCTAAAGTCCCATCTCACAACAGATATTGCAGTCAAACTTGAGTATTCTAGCTAATGATTCTCATTTGTGCAATAAGGTGGTTTTGGGCAAAGAAGTTTGTGGAGACCTGATGTCACTGTGTGGTTGGTGTGGCTGTGGAGACCTTACGTCACTGTGATTGGTGTGGCTGTGGAGACCTTACGTCACTGTGGTTGGTGTGGCTGTGGAAACCTTACGTCACTGTGGTTGGTGTGGCTGTGGAGACCTTACGTCACTGTGGTTGGTGTGGCTGTGGAGACCTTACGTCACTGTGGTTGGTGTGGCTGTGGAGACCTGACGTCACTGTGTGGTTGTGGAGACATCACCGTGTGGCTGTGGAGACCTGACATCACTGTGTGGTTGTGGAGATATCACCGTGTGGAAATGGAGACATCACTGTGTGGGTGTGGAGATGTCAATATGTGGCTATGAGGATGTCACTGTGTATAAGATTGAGATGAGTGTTGAGACATGACGTCACTGTGTGGTTGGTGTGGCTGTGGAGAATGACATGACGTTATTGTGGTTATGGAGATGTCACTGTGTGGTTGTGGAGATGTCACACACTCACAGTGTGGTTGTGTGGTTGTGAAGATGTCACTGTGGTTTTGGCTGCAGGCGTCCAAGAAGTACGTCTCTAAGGAGGTGTCGAAAGATATCCACACGAAGGCTGCCCCGTTCATCAAGTGGCTGTCGGAGGCTGAGGAAGAGACAAGTGAGGAGGAGGAGGAGGAAGAAGATAACGAGGTGAGTCACGTCTCGTGTGCAAGGACGTCACACAGAACGCACTTGATGAGAATCAGTCTTTGACGCATATCATTTATAGCACAATTCAGGGGTGGACCAATCCATTGAACTGTGGATGCATTGCAGTAGTCAGTGTAGCGATGCAGTGCTGTCGGTAGTAAATATAACTATTTATTGTTATTATCAATTGTTAACTGAAGTTTTGATAGCAGTGATATTTGGAAACGATTGCACTAGTGAAGCTCCCCAGTAATGACCCCTGTGTGTTGCAGTGGTGTTGTTTTCTTTGGCAGTTAAACATGAGCACACCGAGCACTGACTGACATGTGTTGGTTGTGTGAGAGGTCTCTCTGGTCTTCTGGCCAGGGCTGTTGCTGTCTCTCATATCTGATTATTTCCCACATTTTCCCATATCATAGCAAACATTTTTATATTATGTAGCTTTGTACAGTTGCATATTGTTCATTTGCCAGTATACCAGAATTGAATAAAGTATCCCTAAGTAAAAGAAATTTTACTGCAAACAAATACAAGTATGGTCAACAGTAGTTGCCCCATCGGTAAACCTTGTCAGCTTTTCTCTGAACAGTTTTTGTTGAAAATGTAGTTATGTCAGTCAAATATTTTTGATAAATACAAGTGAATGGTTTGATTTGATTCCAGCAAATGCTCTTTTGTTAACTGTTGTCATAAAGTGCATTGTATGTGAAACAAATAATTTGCATGTAGTTCTGTATATGTGTTTTGTGTGTTTTCTTGTAGATTGTATATTCCAACACTGAGAAAGTTGGTACTGTTATTGTGACCAAGACGACTGAGAAAGCAGATGACGGTGTCGATGGAAAGACTGCTGAAGAAGACCTTGACATTGACGCCATCTAGTTCAGTGAACACTTAAGATTACCAAGATGATCTCGTATATGGCGATAATCATCACGCATTTCCGTATTGTTAGTCTTCGTCTTTCTCATTAGAGTTTTAAAGTTTGTTCCATGAACTGGCTTGTGTTGATGCCGCTTGCTGTTAGCCGCACACTCAGCACCTCCTTCGTGCTGATCATACTGAGGCAGTCACTTTGTTGTATTGGTTGTTCGTCTTTTGTTTCATTGTATCGCTGGAACTAATATTATTGCCCCAGTTTGCTCAGTGAAATTACGTTTGAAACCATGTCGGCTGCATGCGATTCGTGCAATGGTTTCTGATGTGGTAAAGGAATTCCTGGTACCGCCCGTGACAGCAGTATTTACAGGGATAGTGCAGTTTGTGCCAGCTGCAGTAATAAGTTGTTGCATCTTTGTGCAGCTGTTACATCTTGAGTTATGATTTAGTTGATCTGGAATGGTGAAGAATGTTTGGTGAAGCAGATACATTAGTCTTACTTGAGCTCGGCCGACTTGAACACGTTTTATTGCTCATGCTATATCGAGGTCATCATTATGCAACAGGTGGTGCCTGTTTTGCGGGTAATGTAATTCAGTAATGGGCTGGGTGGGTGGGTTGTATTTTGGTTTGTTTGTTATGTCCCACAGTGAATGCGATGTCTTGTTGAACAGAAATAAATAGCATGAGCCAGTGTTGCTGCCAACCATTGCTCGTCTTGTCTGAAGGTATTTGGAGGCTTTGTTTAGTTGATGTTGAAAGTTGAGCGAAATGAAAATCCATTTACGCTGTAAATATCGCTATCGGCTACGTAACAGTTACTATGAAACTTAAAGCATATAATAATAATTATAAGAAAATTAACTTCCAAATAACTTCTATGAGGCATGTTGAATGTAAATACCATCTACAGTGTTACTTGAACTTGTTCTTGGTACTGGCTCCATCTAATTGACACACTAAGAGCATGCAGAAAGCCTCATTTAGTTACTTTGGAGAAGGTAATAAACATAATTATATAAAAATAGTTTTTGCATGCCAGTGCCCGTTATACAACATTCCATGTTGTTAAATGTGGATTGTTGCATTTTTAGTAATGTTGAGATGTGTAAATACAACAGTCGAAAGATGTTATCTGCCTGTCGTTTTGTTATCCTTGGTTGGCTGTGTCTGGCAATTAAAGAAATATTGCAAATGGTGCTAGTTGTTACCTCACTATTCACCCAGTGCACTTCCCCAGAGGACGACGAGCTAAGATGTTGGACATAACCACATACTAAGTAAAACATTTGTAACGTAGGGAAACTGCAGAAAACATTAAACTAACCACCAAGTAGACACATTTTCTAGATCCAATTGATGGCATTGAGTAATCGTCTTAACAGTCTACAACTATTATTATCCGAAATATCTAGGAAAGCATTGTTTCACTTAAACCTGCAATATAATTTCGATTGTTATCCTCCTGGCTTTTCTGACTAATTTCCCGAAAAAGCAAAGCTATCAAGTATCCCCTATAATATCCTAGTTCGTTGGTGCACTTGTGCTACTTCGTTTTGTTGAAATTAATAAACTGCGAACTATTTAGAATTTGGTTTCGAGTCGAAACTAGCAACACTTGAACATGGACATGCACCTGGAAGGGGAAACTTCATATAATAGTATCGTGTTCGTGAATTTGGGCGAGACTGACCTCTGACCCTCAAGATTGATGCCTCGATCAAGCCGTTTTTGTTGATAGTAGTGTTCGCAAGTGTTTATACAACACGTTCTTATTTTATGGCATTTACGCTGGCGATGGGACATCCCCGGACCCGGACATATGCCACCGACACAGCGAAAAAGGGCCAAATTACGCAGACAATGACAATATTTGCGCCAGACAGTTTATTTGGGAAAAACTAATATGGATTTGTGGAACGACACAAGACAACTGACAAGTCGCAAAAGAAACAGCTGGATTAAGACTGGTCTAAGAACAGACGCTGCGTTTGCAAAACTTCTATACAGGTTAGTAATTTCAGAGTAGTGAGCCTCAGCCACGCATATATATTCGTATGAATATAATATTATGTTGTTTATTATGTTCAGAAAACCACCACCCCTCAATACTGTGAAAATGTCCATCACGATAACATGTATCGATAGCTTGCGACCGATTTATGTGAGAGAGCAGAGAATTACCGTTACTATACAAAGAATTGCATCCCATGTTTTGTTGATACAAATCCTTTTGTACATGTAAATTATAGAAGTTCTGTTTTTAGTTTGGTCTTTAAAGAAAAAAAAGCAAATCTAAAACACTACAATTTATCAATAACATGCATTTTGTAATTTATACTTCTACATTCATACATTTTGTAGAAAAATGTTTTAAATTTATTTTCCGTTTCATTTAATTAATTAACTTCATCTTACTTTGCGACAGTTGCGTGATTCAATTCAAAAACAGTCAGGGTTGACAGCTAAGTTTCTGAAGGACGGTTTACAAATTGTTTGCACGTTGATGACACTGAAGCCACAGAGGCTTCGCTTCATGGAACATACTTTCCCAGTCAGAAACCTCTAGTTAATAACCACAGTTGCAAGTAGTTGAAAGGCCATTATTAAAATTTTTGTGTGTTAAATCAAGCCAGGAAATCCATAATAAAATGCCTTTGTTGCTCTCATAAGAGACATGACTAACAGCTGGAATCTTCTTCTAAAGACTTACAGTGGTAATCCACCCACTGAGTAAACAGTAGAACTTTGTGGACACCTCCAGGGGTTCAACCACTACCAGCCAAATGTCCTCCTCATTAATTAGCAGTGTTAGGTGAATGACACATTGAGATCACAACTAAGGCATTGGGTATTTTGCATGGTTTACTATTGAATTCCTCAAGCTTTGTTTTGTTGAACTATCAGTGAAAAATTGCAAAACTTTATTTATATATTTTTTGAATAAAATTACTTTGTGACTTTATTTCCTGTAACCTTCTTTCCAGCCCATCTATGTTCTACCTGTACTTAGTTAATAAGTTGACCTTTGTAAATTGTCCATTTGTTTGTTATGTACTACACTTTTATTATATATATACAATAATAACTTTGCCACTCTCATATCATTGTAATTTTTTCACAACTGGGCAAATGAGCTTTTCACACTTGAGTGCTGAGCAAATGACCATTGGACAAGACCGTGCAACATATTTTTACCTGTTAATGAAATTAAAAAGTTTACAAGTTACATACCACACACACACATATTATATACTATTATATATATATATATATATTAACAGGTATTAGTGCTGTAAAACCATGTTCATTTTCACAAATAATCTGACTCGTTCAATAATCCAATTCATGACTTTGTTTGACAGCTTCAACACAAAGGTGTGAACTACCTCAACACCACTGCAGCTGTCGCATATGACAAGATCTGTGGTGGCTCTATCGAGCATCAGCGGTCATAGCAAAGGCAGCTCAGGTGTCCAGTTACTTCCTGAGGTTGGATGCAGCTCGGGACAGTTAGAATAAACGTAAGTATTAATTGATGCTGCTAAGCAAACGTGATATATATATATCACGTTTGCTTTATATATTATTAATATATATATAAGTCATAGCATAATAATTGGAAGATATGCAAACATATGTGATTGGTTTTAACAATTATGTTTTATTCTGACCAATGTTATGTGGGTACATCATCTTTGGTTGATAGGGTTTTTGTGAAACTTTCAGTTACATTGTACATTTCATTTGCAGTTCACTTTTGGAACTTAATGTTCTATTTATTTAATTTGGAATATTTCTGTTACAAACATAAATTTGTATATTATACAGTGCAAATAAATACATGTGAAACAATATAGCCAAGCCTCAGTGATGATTGTACTTTCATAGTAATCATGCTTATGCAGTGGCGAAAATGTTTCAATAGCAACTCCCCCCCCCCCCCCCCCGTCTTCCGATATCACCACTCCAGCCGAGCGGCTGAAGTTATAGTTATGGCAGCTTGGTAGCGACAAAATTTAGACTACACCATTTGGTTCGTCCGCCAGTGGAGGTTTTTGTGCCCCCCAGGCTCGATTTCTGAATCCACCCCTGTATGTGATAGTTTTGTTTGTCTGCATGAGGATTTTGCAGTAATGGGTGTCCTCGTTAAATTGCATATTGTTGTTAGAAATGCATGTGAATTAAAGTAAAGACAATGTAAATTTAAAACATTTTATTGAAACTATTTGATGAGATCATGACTACAAAATTATGAAAAGCACAATACAACTACAGGTACAATCATTGTACTTGATGTGTATAATGTAATAATTTTTAGAACACATACACATAAAATGCAAAGCAACAGTAGAAACAAAAATTAGGAAGAGGTTGAAAAAATGTCAGGTACATATAACAAAACAATCAGTTACTTTTATCACAATTCTTTGTTACAAAAAAACAACACTAGTACATGTGATATCAAATGCTAGTTGTATGTTTACAACTCACAAAATGAGTGACTAAACAATGATGTGTATTTAACAAATTTTTATATTTAATGCCCATAAAAAATGTAAACCAATGAGAAAAAATTACTTAGGAAGATGGTTAGTTGAACAAATTTAATATGTACATATCAAATTAAAATAACTATATTATGATTTTTTTTTTTTAAACATCAATAGGATATCAACTTCAAAACTGTTGTAGTTTGTGCAATGCTTGGTTTGTTTACAACTCGCAAAAAATAGTGACTAGACTAGACAGGGTCATCGCCATGTGACTGAGAATTACATGTACAATCGCTACATGCTACATTTCTCCAGTTTACTCAGCTGTATGAAGAGTACCGGCTACAGATGGTGGATATTTTTGTATGAATAATCTTTGCATATTAATTTCAGTGTGGCTGAATTCTTCCCACATAAGTCAAGATGGTGTTTTTGATTTAACAGGTCTGCCAGGGAGTAAAGTTTAAAGCGCTTTGAGTAATCCTGAGGACTGGATACTACACCATATCAGAACTAAACTTACTCAAGTGTTGTTTAATTATCATGCAAAATGAAAATTAATGTAAATTATTTGTGAAAATATAAAACAGTGATAAAAAGAATCATTGAGAAAAAAATGATACATGGCATGAAAACATAACAGTCCTCGTGATACATAGATAATTTAAACAAGTAAAATGCTGCTGTCAGTGTATCAACAGATTGTTGTTGAAAAATGTGAAAAGGCTTTCAATACTATTACTTCATCACAAACTTGTGCCTGGTGTATGTTGCAAGAACTCAGCTGGCTGCCACTGACAAGAAACAATGAAACCCTACCACTAACAATTCTGGATAATTAATGTATTTTGTCATGGACACTGCTAAAAGTTATAGTTGAATTGAATACAAATACCTTGTATTATTGACTTTTGATAAATGTGTCATCACATATAAAAATATCATACATGTCAGAGCCATCCTAATTGTCACTTTGTCACCAGTATAGGCAGATGCAGACGTACAGCAAAAAGTCAGGAAGCTGGTATGCAGCACCATCAAAGACAGCGAGACATACAGTGATGTCATCGATATCTAAACCGATACAGTTCACCGAAGAATGCTCGACACTGAACCTGTCTGACAGCATCGAAAGTTGTTGCCACATCTGCAGACCCTGGCGCCCACCGTTCCATCACCAACTGCAGAGCTAGCCAAGCGTCACCACATTCTTATGTCGAGCAACCTGCAGTCAACATTGGTTTCCACTCAGTCAAGCTAACTGACTGACCTGGAAGCCAGTGTACACCCCATCAGCACTGGAGAATCTGTCACGGATTCAACACGACACAATTGGGATCACTCAGTGGACATTCATATGACAAACTGTTATTACGCAGCATGTTGCATGGCTGTAGAATCTTGTCCGAGATCCTGGACAAATACAACTGCCCAGTATGCCATATTAACTTGGAGAGCTAGTGGTACTAAGCACACTAGTTCAATCTCCTGTAAAAAAAAGCATATATTCAGTAAACAAAAACAAATTATGATGTGTTCATTGTCATAATCGGTATATAATAATGTTTCATGTATGACCTGCAGCATTTCACAAGAAAAAAGGCAGCAAGAAATGTTCTACTACAGCTGCATCTACACATGTTGATATCTTAGGAACAGTCAGTGTTTACCAGAGTTGTTCCGGGGAAGGGTGGCTTGATACAGCATGCAGACATTAGTGGAATATGCAATTTTTCAAAACGGTGAACAATTTTAACTGTTTTTCTTTACTATGTGTTCATTGTCATTACATGAATTTAAAAGTGTTCAATTTCATTACAGTGACACCTGATCTTAGTCAATATTATAGACTGATTTCAATTCTGCTAATCACTAAAGCATCAGTAAAGCGCATTTCTATTTTTTTTTTTTCAGTATACAAATTCATGTCAGTGTCTGCCATGTGTAACTACTATGCATATTCATGTTTGACATTTTAAGCCTGATGTTGAATGGTCAAGGTGAATGTTAGAAATGACAGAATTAGGTGTTATTGTGATGCTAACAATATATTTTCCTCATCAAGTATTCAAAGGTTCATAATACGTATATCTACCTTCTTCAAGAATGACTAATTTATTTTATAAACTTTCAGAGTCATTGCCATATGCTAAATACTGTTTAAAGGTGTATTAATATGTCTGTGTTGATACACCTGTGGGTATAATATACAAGTGCAGAAGTCAATCTAGTTTTCTATGCCCAAGATGTTATTATTAAAATGTGTATGAAAACAAATGTGGTATATTTAAATGTGCACATTAAAATTTGTTGATAACTTATACGTGGTTGATTGTTATAAATTTGAAATGGATTGATCAAATGCGGGCCTGCTGCAGATTATGTATCGTCCCTGTGTCTGCCTGGCCCGGGTGACCGCCTCTAGCTCCTCTCATTCTCATTCATGGGTTGCAGTGTGGTCTCTAGTAATATCATAATTCATGTTATATTATTATGTATTCATATATTGCTGTGGTGAGAATATATACATATATTGGTATATACATAAGAACAGCCGGCATATGTCCGTTGAAAGGTATCACAGGATACCAATTAATGCATTACATACACTATAGCCAGGCATCAAGGACCCCAATGGAGATAAGTGCGTGCATTTTCTTGCGTAATCCTTATATATGGTGTACTCTAGGTGTTTTTATGTATTTACACGTTTACATTTTTATATTGAATAAAATCATCACCATCATGCTTGTCATATAAAAATCTAAATTATTTTGCATAAAATAAATTGCAAATCAACAATATTCTGCAGTAATAGTATCAAAAATATGAGTCGCAAAAAATGTTTTAATAATTACGATCACCAACATTACGGATGCTCCCTGACTAAGTTACTCGCACGAACAGGGGCCTGCTGCCAAAGCAATGTTACTTGTCATTTCGCACCATCACGTCATCTACTCTCAGACTCGATATGTAATGTCGGAATAACAGCTTATTAACAACATTCTGCGTAACCAAATACAATACATATGAAATATTAGGTACCAAATATTATGCTCGTTGTCACTCTGGCTGATATGGTGACTGTCTTAGACTTTTGAGTTAGAACAAAGTCGGCCTCGACAGGCTCGAGTCGAGTGTAGACGTTCGCAAGTTGCAATTCTCGTTGAATTAATACACGGCTACGCATTCTTGTTGCTAACTGCGATAGTGTAATTCGTACAACTACATTGGAATTATAATCTTCATCTTGATACGCTAAAGCACGTGTGTGTTGTTATTGTTTTCGAATGCCTGGGATGCCGATCTCGCGTAAAGCACATGACCGAAGTGGCGCAGTAGGCAGACAGCGCAATTGGCTTTCGCCAGCGATACCCGCTGTAACGACAAATCTTTTTTTGACGATTAAAAAACAAGTACGCATTTTTGTTTATTAAACCGACTGTGTGCACTAGTTAAACTATTCACACATTACACATCTGGACATAAAAGAACCGGATTGGCGATGGGCAAACGAAGTGATTGAGCACCTTTAATTAATGCATTGGTAAAGTTAACCCATTTTATATAATGGTTATGATAAATACATACCGACAAGTGCTGCAAAATGGCTGAATATTATGTTAACATTTAAGGGTGGTTTCCAAAATGTGAACTTGAAATAATCTGCATATTGCCTAGACAACCTACTTGATGTCATGATGGTTGTCCAGCTCGGGTGCTATGCTGGTTGTGATTAATACACAGGCGAAGCAGTCTTGTGGACTTCTCAAATTTGTAGGTCAATGTGGTATTTTGCAACTATTTTGAAAAACGTAGTTTTATACTATTTATTTCCATGTTCAACTCTCGGTGCTCCCCATCTTCTGATATCGGGGAGCAGTTGGAAGTTTGGGCCCCCTAGACTACCCTCTCTGGATCCGCCCCTGAGTATGTCAAGCTAAATTTTGAGACCTTCCCACACCCTTGTAATGCTTTATAGCGCTGACCAATACACTCCCCAACGCCAAAACTACATTCATTTTGAGAAAGACCTCCATCTATTATGGACACATCACTTTGTTCACAAGTCGCATATGTGTTGATTCGTAATTCACAGAATAAAGGTGTCACAAGCACGCTTTGTATGAATTCGACATCTTTTATTACCCGGGGCGAATACAAGGAGGAACGTCATTGGTTAATAAAACGACAATCATGATAGAACGTAATAGGCATAGCGTCATGATACTACATAGCACAATTGCAGTGTGTCACATCTCCCTTTCGTCGAAGTAATTGATATGGTTATATAGAGTCACGAATACTAACTGCTAAAAACACTAACAACGCAATTAACGCAAAAAAACAGGTGACCAGCCTCATTGGAGTAGACTGTCCTCAGCTGGTCTGGCATATTCAGCCGACGTAATCACTCAACCACCCTGGGCGGTTTGCGTTGCGGTTGCTACGTCGCAAAGGAGCCACGGCTTCGGGGACAGCCTGCTGATGAGGCCTTCCTTGTGCCTCCGGCTCGTCGATCGCGGTCGGCGGTGTCGGGAGCGGCGGCTTCTTTTTCGTCTTCAGGAGGTCGCGCCGGTTTCGTCGGTATGCCTGCGCGTTTTCGTTTGTCACCGTATATGAGCGAGGAGTATTCTCGACTCGGTTCACGACGGCTCGCTCCCATGTTGCACCGGAGCGAATGCGTACGGCATCGCCTTCACGCAGTGGAGGTAGCGTACGCACGCCACGGTCATAGTGGTTGGCGTACGTCGCCTGGCGTTGTAGTAGTTGAGAAGTTGCGCTGACTACCCGTGGACGCAACGCCGACTTCAAATCAGGCAACTTCGTCCTCAACGTACGGCTCATCAACATCTCAGCTGGCGATAACGTCATGCCAGACACCGGCGTGTTTCGATACTCTAAGAGCGCAATGTATGGGTCACGGTGATCGAAATTCGCCTTCTGCAACATACGCTTCAGTGTTTGAACGAAACGCTCGCTCTCACCGTTTGACTGTGGGTACCGCGGACTGGATGTTGTTCCTTCAACTCCCCACTCGGACAGGAACGCCTTGAAGGTGGCACTGTTAAATGGCATGTTGTCACTGATGATTTCGCGAGGTATGCCGTGCCTCGCGAACACCGACTTGCAGTGCACAACCAAACTGCTGGCCGTCTTACTGTCGAGCTTGCATAGTTCAGGGTACTTGGAATAATAATCCACAATCACTAAGTAGTCATGGTTGTTGTATGTCATGACGTCCATACCAACTTTCTTCCATGGTAGACTGGGGATGGGATGAGGCTTCAGCAGCTCACGCTGTTGCCTTGGTCTGTACCTCAGACACGCTTGGCACTTCGACACGACTTCCTCTATGTCGGTGCTCATGCCCGGCCAATACAAGCACATGCGCGCTCTGGCCTTGCACTTCTCAGCACCGAGATGACTTTCGTGGATGACTTTCAACATTTGTTGTCTCAGAGATGCTGGCACCACTATCTTGTCGGCTAAGAACATGATGCCTTCAGCCTCGTGCAGCTCGTCTCGCTGGTGCCAGTACTGTTGGATGATGATCGGCGCATCTCGTCTATACTCAGGCCAACCATGCCTGATCTGTTGTCTCAGGATCGACATCGTCTCATCGGCTGCGGTCGCTGTCTGTATCTGCTCTCTTCGTACAGCACTCATCGGGATGTTTTCCACCAGTGTATGCACCATGACTTCCATTTCGGCATGTAGATCGTTCGTTTCTTCCTGTTTAGGATTGTACGCTCGCGACAGCGTGTCAGCGAGGTACATGAGACGACCCGGCACGTACTTCACATTGATTTCGTATCGTTGCAGGCGTATCATCATACGCTGGATGCGAGGTGATGCCCGTGCGATCGGCTTCTTCAAAATTGCTTCCAGAGGTCGATGATCTGTCTCGACCTCCACCACCTTTCCGTAGATGTATTGGTGATATTTTTCGCACGCGTAGATTATACTCAAAAGTTCTTTCTCAATCTGAGCGTAGTTGCACTCAGCGGATGTCATTGCCCGTGATGAGTATGCCACTGGCTGCCGCTCTTGGATCAATGCAGCGCCAAGGCCTCGTTGCGATGCGTCACTCTGTATTTTGACGGGCTTCGTGACATCATAATATCGCAGCACTGGTTCACTGGTCAATATTGTTTTGAGTCTCTCGATGGCTGCATCATGTTCCGGATGCCACGCCCACTCGACGTCCGTTGCCAATAACGATCGGAGTGGCGCTGTAATGTCAGACTCGTTCCGGATGAATTTCGACAGGAATTTCACCATTCCAAGGAACCGTCTCAGTGAAGTCTTGTCTTCAGGTCGAGGCCATCTCAAATATGGCTTTCACTTTGTCGATGTCGGGTTTGAAACCATCTGGCGTCTGGATGTGACCCATGTACTTCACCTGGTTTACCTTGTATTGTATCTTCGATTTGTTGAATGTCACGTGACTTGCCTGCGCACGTTCCATTACCAGTCGGATGATCGCGTCGTGCTCTTCGTTGTCGACAGCTGCAATAATCATGTTATCGCCGATAATATGCACATTGTGGATGTCACCAAACGTCTCCATGTTCCGCTTCTGCATGACTTCGCTGGCTGAGCATATGCCAAACGGCATTCTTAGGAAGCGCATTCTACCCCACGGTGTGTTGAACGCTGTGAGATATGATGATTCGTCACTCAAACGCACTTGCCAAAACCCATCCTTGAGGTCAAGCACAGTGAATATCTTCTTCCCAGCCAGTTTGGCCTGGACGTCAGCGACTGTTGGCATTTCATAATGCTCTCTCTTGATGGCTGTATTGAGAGGCTTCGGATCTAAGCACACACGCATCGACCCGTTTTTCTTCTCCGTTATAACGAGGTTGCTGACCCAATCCGTAGGACGATCGACGTCATCGACAATTTCTCTCTGCTTCAAGTCATCAAGTGTCTGTTTCAGTTTATCGTGACGTGTGTATGGGATTCTGCGTTGCGGCTGGATGCACGGCCTGACTTCACTCGATGTCTCGATGTGATATTCTTTGGCAAACATGCCTGTGCCGTTGAACACTGCTGGGTATTCGCTTAGCAGATCTTCTTTGGTGAGCTTGCCCTTCTCATTCGTCTTCAATTCATCGATGTTGTGGCGGGACACCAGCTTCAAGCGTTCGCATGCGTCGTGTCCAAGTATTGCTGACTTGATATCGTCGACGATGTAGAATGAAACCGCCTGTCGTTCATCACCGCTCGTGTGGGTTAGCACGACTGTACCCATAGGCAGTACCTTGCAGTTTCCAAATGCCGTTAGAACACAGCTTGTCGGTTTCATTGGCACGCTGCTCGCAAACTTTGAGTACACTTGATATGGCAGCACGTTTACCTGAGCACCGGTGTCAAGCTTGAAACGAATGCGTGTATCATTAAATGATACGTCTGCCTGCCACTTGTCTGGGATGTCACCAATGAACAACGAACCAATGAACAGTTCGTTTTCGACGTCACGAACATCGCAGTCTATTGCTCGCACCACTTTTGACTTGCAAACCGCTGCGAAATGGTTGCGTCGCTGGCATTGACTGCAGACTTTTCCAAACGCGGGACATTTCTTTGCTTCGTGCGTTCGCCCACAGTACTTGCAATCGCGTATCAGTTTGGTGCTCTCTTTAGCTTTATATTTGTCAGCTTGTCGGCGTTTGATGACGTGAACTTCAGTGCTTGTTTCAGGGTTGCCACTCGTTGACATCGTTTGTAACTGTGCCTTGCTAACTTCGGAAGCTCTGCATATGGACAGTGCCTTACCAAGAATTAGGTCAGTTTCCCTGAGTAATCGTTCTTTTATGCGTTCGTCACGCACGCCGAACACCATTTTGTCTCTAAGCAACAGCTCCTGTTGATCTCCAAAATTGCAAGTCGACGCACGAGTGCGCAAATCAGTGACCCACTGATCAACGCTCTCGCCCTCTTTCTGGCCTCTGCTCCAGAATTTGTATCGCTCGTAGACGCTATTCTCGCGTGGAATGCAATAGTCGTCGAATTTTCGTAACACAACTTCAATGTCAGTTTTGTCTTCATCTGTACCATACGTGAACGTTTCATGAATTTCAACCGCATCGAACCCCATGCTGTGCAGTAGAATTGCGACTTGCGTAACGGCTGCTTTATCGCTCAGTTCCGCAGCTTGTCGGTACACATTGAAATTTGCTTTCCATCTTCGCCAAGTTACCGCTAGATTGGCCGCGTCAAAACGCATAGTATCGGGCCTTCGTAGCGATTCCATAGTTATAGACTAGTGCGGCATTTGTGCGCAAAAGTACAACTTACTTGAGTAGGCGTAGTTGTTTATATTTCTGACACCATGTCACAAGCACGCTTTGTATGAATTCGACATATTTTATTACCCGGGGCGAATACAAGGAGGAACGTCATTGGTTAATAAAACGACAATCATGATAGAACGTAATAGGCATAGCGTCATGATACTACATAGCACAATTGCAGTGTGTCACAAAAGGTACATGTATAACTAATAATATCAACTGTCCAAGTTAAGACCTTTAATAGGTTAAATGACTGACAGCGACAGAGCGGTAGCTTCGCGGGCAGTCGTGGTTGCTAGCTTTCTGTTGGAGTTTGTGAGTCCACCTAAGCTATTAGGTCGTAATCATTCACACCACAGACCTGCTCCAGGTCGGTGCGAGGTCAAAACCCCAACGGACATAACCCCAACCTCTTATTTCAAATGTGGACAAAACCCCAACGGACATAACCACAACCTCTTATTTCAAATGTGGACAAAACCCCAATGCTCAGCCTAGGAGTGCCTAGACTTTCTCGGTGTATATATACATATATATTGAGGAATTTTATATTGAATTTATTACAAGACAAGTAAAACTATTGGTGTATTGTGTAAGTGTGGGGGGAAAGTAAAATTATTGAAATATATACAAATAAACTGGATGTTGATAACAAAGATCGAATGCACACACATTACATCAATTTAAACCTGATACAGACACCAACACCTAGGAATTCTTTAACAGTTGAGAAATTGAAAGGAAAAGTTAAACATGCAATTATACTTAAAGGGATATGCACTTACTTAAGCCATGCTGTTATTGTTTATTTTACCCCTAATTGGAAAATATAATCTCTATCAACAAGGTTGAATTTAAAAACTAAAATGCATTACTATATTTTTGTTTAATTTTCAACACTTATTTAAATTAGAGTATATTATATTATAATGTATACATAGACAATTTATGATACACCAAAACAGTCTAGGCAGCGTAGGGGTTTTGTCTACATTTGAATAAAAGATTTGAATACAACAATTTTAATAAATGACGGGTTTTGTCTGTTCGGGTTTTGTCCTGGATCCTCCAGTTCTAACAGCCCGTTAGAACGTTGCGATGTATCAGACTCTCTTCTGACTACGCAGTGCACATCTCCGCCATTAGATGGCCATGCCTTCTGCATCGCTGCACCTCGACTCTGAAACAGTCATGCGCAAATAGCATGACAAATGTGACTCGGTGTACATATTCCAAATACTCCTGAAAACTCACTTGTTTAACCCAGCCTATTATTCTTAAAATGTCACAAACGTGTAATGTTGTCGCTGGATTGGACTTCTTAATGAAAACTTAATTAGACTTTTGGTGCTGTTTTTATGATTTCTGATTTTTATGTTTTTGTTTTATAATCTTGACTTTTTGGCTTTTATATCTGTGTCAGCGCCTTTGAACAGGGTGACGGGTCACTGGAACCATGACACAAAAGTGCTTTATTATTATTGCAGTTTCAAAATTTAAGCAATCTCACTCACCCTGCATAGCCTGTTTCCTTCAGAAGATACACTACAAGTCGTATTCTTTGTAACATTGAGAGTAGAAAATGTATGCATGCTGCTAGAACTCTGTGATCATGAAGTATACGGAAATAGCATGAGAAATCAAAACATTCAACGATCACATTGCACTACAACACGACCTAAAACAACTCCAAACATGGGCAAAAGACTGGGGCATGAACTTCAATACAAACAAATGCTACATCCTCAGCGTAAAACATAAAACTGACTATTTCTATACCTTAAATAACATCACCCTAGAACGTGTAAACTGCAATCCCTATCTTGGTATCTCTATCTCCGACGACCTTAAATGGCACTCCCACATCGCAACAACAACTAAAAAAGCAAACTCAACACTTGGTTTCCTAAGACGTAACATACGACACTGTCCTATAAACAACAAACGAACCGCATACATTGCCCTTGTGCGCGCTGCTTTAGAGTACGGAGCCATAGTGTGGGACCCATACCATCAGGGGGACATAAATAAACTGGAACGCATACAACACCGTGCTGCTCGCTTCATTACCGGCGACTACCACTCCAGACAAGAAGGATCAATGACAAACATATTAACAGACCTAAAACTCAATACCTTACAAAGCAGACGTCGGGATCTACGACTGAAATACATGTACAAAATAGCTGGGGGATCTATCCCAGCCATCCCCGCAGAAACATACTTTCGGCCCCAAAAAACAAATAAAAGACGCATCCAACCCAAAAATTTTCCAGATCACGTATCCTCAAACTTTGTACAACACCTAACAACCAATAACACCAGGTGCTATATAGTACCTGCATCCCACACCGACCAATTCAAAAACTCATACTTTGTAAAGACAATAGTAGACTGGAATAAACTAAACGAGTCGCAGGTCCAGGCTGAGACCATAAACGATTTCAGTCTCCTATCCTGCGGCTCAAACACTCAATAACACCATACGCACCCACCCCGTCGTAAACCATAGCCAACAGTGGCTCCTTACGACGTACATAATTAGAATTAGAATTACGGAACGAACGCCTTGTCTAGCCAGTATATCCGAAATTGGCAAATCTATCTGTGGTCTGACCCCTAAGTAAACTCTTCAAAAATTTAGGTAGCAATAAGGCGTCACGTGATACGACGGTCAACATGGCGGGTGTGTCGCGTTATAAGACATTTCTTCGTTTGTGTGACGAATGGCCGCTCGACAAAACGAAAACCGGACGAGATCTTGGCGCTTTCATACGCAAGCAGGTAGCAGATGCATTCAGGCAGGGGGAGTCGTCGAACATTGATCCACAACAATGTGATAAAGTTTACGAAAGCCTGATGAAGGTCAAAACGAACTGCTACAAAAAGATGTATCCACGGGCTCCAGAGAAAGGCTGCTCTGGTCTGACAGCGGAGGAGTGCAACGTGATGGTGTCCAGCGAGACGAGGAAATACCTCGACAGCTAGCACGGCCATTTCTTCCAGATGTCGTGCTGTCTGGGCAATTTCGCCGTGCCAACAGTAGAACTCGCCAACTACTATCGTTTGATTATTGACAGGCAAAGTCCAAAGACTTAGGACGATAATCGGGGCAGTCCTCTACCACATCATTTGCTGCCTACTGGAAGCGTTCTGTCTCTGAGCCTGATGTCACGGATTTGGTGGACTCTACGAACTGTAGTAATACAGTTGATAGACTGATAGTGACATTAATGCATGCAGTTGATTCCACAAACGTAATGGTTAAGTCGAGTGTAGAAAATATGATCCTGATTGACCTGATATCTTGTCTCTCTGACAGTCAGAATGTGATCACGGACACGTTATATATAATATAGTGCATGTAGCCCATCACCATGATGAATCATGCTACAGATTTCTTTTGTGCATGCTACTCTTGGTTACTTGCACCAACACCAAGGGCTCAGGCACAGTTGTGTCTTGAATCGACCATGCTGCGATAGGCGGATAGTAGTCAGTACTTAACATAACTTACATTAGATCATTACGCAATTTAAGGCTAAACTTGTTTGTCTTGCAACCAGGGACCTTTAGCTATTGGAGTATACTGAATATTGTCATCAGTTGGGCTTGCCTCTTGTTCAGGTTGCCACCTCTGAACTTTCCAATGTGTATATTATAATTTTGTTTCACCATCTTTCACGTATTAAGTTTATTAACAATACAGATGTATTCAAATAAATTGTAAACAACACTTGGATTTCAGTACTTGGAATTTGAGTTTGTGAATAAAAAAGAACCAACAACATTACATTAAAAGAAGATGACACTGCATGAGTACATCAGTGGCCATGTTTTAACCACGGGCATCTCTACAGAGTAGAGAACCTGCTGCAATCTGTTGACAGTGGGACAGGCTGCATCTATTTAAACTAGATTCGCAGGGGGGACTCACAGAAAAGCCTGAAAATGGAGGCATAGATAAAGACAGCAGAAATAAATCGGCAAAGAACAGCCTGGTAAACTGTTCTGAATCAGGATATAAATGCATTTGTTTAAATGCAAGGAGCATAGTAAACAAAAGAAGTGAACTAAACATTATGGTAGAAGATATTGACCCTCACATAATAGGTATAACCGAATCGTGGGCCACCACTGATATATCAGATGCCGAATTGGGACTAACAGGATATGTAATGTTTAGGAAAGATAGAATAGGAAGAAAGGGAGGTGGAGCTATTTTATATATTAAAGAATCTATCCAGGCTTATGAAATAAAATTAGAAAGAGAAGCAGATTGCGAAGAAGCTGTTTGGTGTAACATAGTTACAGGAAACTCAACGTTAACAGTTGGGTTAGTTTATCGAAGTCCAAACATAAGCATAGAAGAGAATGAAAAAATACAAAACGCTATAAGGAAAGTAAGCAAACGGAACTGTATTATTATGGGGGACTTTAACCATGGGCATATACAATGGAAATCTCTACAGAGTATGGGGAGTGAGGACCACAAGTTTTTAGTTTTAGTTCAATATACTTTCCTTTCTCAACATGTGCTAGAACCAACCAGGGGTGAAAATGTGTTAGACATAGTTTTGTCCTCACAGAATGAATTAGTTGACAATGGGAGTAGTGATCACAACCAGATACATTTTACCATCAAAGTAAAATCAGAAAGGAATAGTACAAAGAAGTATAGGAAAAATTTCCACAAAGGAAGGTATAAGAACATGAGGAAATATTTAGTAAAGATAGACTGGAATAAGACACTGACAAATAAGACGGCAACAGAATGCTGGAATATATTAAAGAGTGAAATTAAGTACATAGTCGATAAATTTTTACCCTTCAAAAAACAAGGGAAACGGTCCAAAAAGACACTTATCGAAAGAAGCCATTAGAAAAATTAAGTTTAAACAAACGATGTGGAAGTTAAATTCAAAGAGAAACTATGAACAACAATTAGCTAGTAATATAAAACAAGAGTTTTTATGCGTGTGTTCGAAGCAAACAGACAGTTCAAGATAAGGTCGGTCTTCTAGAAGATAGTGCTGGAAATATAATATTGGAGGGATTCTTAATGGCAGAAGACCTGAATGAGTACTTTAGTTCAGTGTTTACCAAGGAAGATATTAGTTCACTGCCAGTACCAGAGGCTAAGTTCAAGGGAGCAGATTCAGACTATTTAGGACAATTAATTGTAACCCCGGAAATGGTAGCTAAGAAAATAAGGGCTATGAAGGATAATAAACCACCTGGAGTGGATGGGATTCCGCCCAAACTACTATTGGAAATTGTAGAACAAATTAGCGTATCGCTTGCAACAGTTTTCAGTTTGTCATTAGAAGAGGGAGTGGTTCCTTTAGAATGGAAAGAGGCAAACATTATACCGTTATTTAAAAAAGGTTCGAGAAACAAGTCGGAGAACTATAGACCAGTGAGTTTAACATCAGTGATTTGCAAATTATTAGAAAGCCTAATTAAAGATAATTTGGTGGATTTTCTTGTTAAACATAACCTGATAAACCCATCTCAACATGGGTTTTTTAAAGTGAGGTCATGCTTAACAAATATGTTATGTTATTTGGAAGACATCACTAAGTGGGTAGATGAGGGATCACCAGTAGATATCGTCTACTTAGATTTTCAAAAAGCTTTCGACAAAGTACCACATCAAAGATTACTGCTTAAACTAAAGGCCCATGACATAGGAAATGGTATAATAAAGTGGATAGAAAAATGGCTGATTGACAACGTGTAGTAGTTGGTGGGGAGGCTTCAAACTGGAAATCGGTATTGAGTGGGGTACCACAGGGATCAGTACTAGGACCTATATTATTCTTAATATATATCAACGATTTGGATGATGAAATAACAAGCAAGGTGTTGAAATTTGCGGATGATACAAAAGTGTTTAGGATTAAAAGTGATGGAGATAGACATTTACAAGATGATCTTGACAAGTTGATCAAATGGTCTGAAAAATGGCAAATGCTGTTCAATTTTGGGAAATGTAAATGCCTCCACACAGGACATGGGAACGAAGAGGTAGAATATACAATGGGGGGGGGTACTGTACTAAGTACTACTGTAAAGGAAAAGGACTTAGGGTTAACCATTAGTGCTGATATGAAGGTTTCAGAGCAGTGCGGAATTGCAGCTTCAAATGGAAATCAAATCCTTGGATTAATTAGGGGAAACATAACGTATATGGAAAAAGAGCTAATAATTCCCGCTGTACAAAACAATAGTTAGGCCTCATTTAGAATATTGTATTCAAGCGTGGAGGCCATATCGCAGGAATGACAGATATGCTAGAAAGAGTACAGAGGAGAGCAACTAAAATGATACCAAATCTGAGGGATGGATCTTAGTTACGAAATACACCTAAAAAATGCGGCTTAACAACACTAGAGACCAGGAGATTGAGAGGAGATCAGATAGAAGTGTTTAAAATAATGAATGGTTATGAAAATATTGATAGAAATACATTTTTTTCAGTTAAAGATAGACGGACTAGAGGACATGAAGTTACATTAGCAAAGGAGCAGTGTAGATTAGATATAAGAAAGTTCTCATTTTCACAAAGGACTGTAAATGAATGGAACAGATTATCTGCTGATTGTGTGGGTGCTACTAGCGTGATGTTTTAAAATAAAATCGACACACTTCAGAAGGGCGGGATACACGTAGATAAAAGGGTCGGACTCTCGATAAACCAAAGGGCTTCCTTGTCCACCTGCCACCTAGAGTTAATTCTCTGGGTGGCAATCTTATTAAATCTTGTTAAATGTGTTTTCTTCGTGTACTATGGGTAGGCCTATCTTAGTCCATATTTCCATGTTACAGAAGCAAGCCTACCAAATAATATATGGGAATACGTTGAAAGTAATTTCTAAATAGGAGTAATACAAGTTTTGCAAGAAGCTTAAATTACCAATATCACATTGCTTGTTTGCCAAAAAAGATCTATATTAAAACACAGGTGGTAGAATTTTAGATTTACCAGTTCATGTCAACAAAATGTGTTTTAATGTCAATTAATGGATGTTATAACTGATTTCCTTCCAATATGCAAAATTTCACAGTATTCTTATTATAATCTAGCTTTTGTATGTTTGGGGTAGATACATTTTTCAGACATATTTTCTGGGTAGTCTACAAAGAAGTTACATTCATTTTTTTTTCTCAAAATTCACAATTGGTTAAATTACCTGTTTTATAATTTATAGATATATAAATTCATCATTGGTTAAGGGTTCTTAGCGGTTTTATAGTTAATGGATACATACATTCACCATTGGTTAAGGGTTCTTACTGGTTTTGTAGTTCATAGGTACATACACTAGACAAACATTAAACGATTGTTCATAACATTGTTCATATTTTCTGCACTTGTTAACAATTAATTTTAACTGCCATTAACACAAACTACTCCGAGAAACTTTTTGTGCAAGCAAGATGGTGTGCTTGCACAAACACGCACGTGTGCATGCATACACACTCGTGCACAGACGATTAACATTGATTACTATAACATTTATAAAATATAAAACAGATTGTTTGACTAATGACAATTATATCCTTTATTTACACTATGTGACATAGACATATATTATACACATATGAACAAGTTTTTTTTTTTATATATTTAAAATATATGACACTAGACAAGTTGCCTGGCTTTGCTCGGGAATAAAGATATTTTCCAGATAAAACCACATCTATACCAGTGGAAATCTGTAAGTATAAATTCCATCTTGGCTTGACGAGTGCTCTCACAATCTTGTGCATACAGCTAAGAAACTGGAGCAACGTAGAGTTAACAAATTTACCCAAGGTCAATACCACGACACAGGATTCAAAGCCAGGATCTCGGTTGAGAGTCCGAAGCTCTAGCCACTGCACTACTGTGCTCTACAAGCATTTAGGCTACAAGAGAATGCATTATATAAGCAAAATCTGAACACAGCGTTTTAGAACTCTCCCCAAAAACTGACGGTAGGCTGTCTTAGAGCTTGTGATGGCCACTAACTGAGTAGATAATGCAGACTGTTGACTGTTTATTCTGTCCTGTTCCCAAATTATGACAGTAACTGCATCATTCTGAAATAATTTTTAAGGCGTCTAGCCGTTGGATATATTGCAAATCTTCCTTGAATTCTCCGACAGTGTAGCCGTAAAACTCGGAAAGTTTAAGCATTGCTCCCAGTGGGTCCAACACGTGAGCGTGAGCCAGATAATCTATCTTGTCATTAGTGACGCAGTGTTCGCTGGCGATGTGTCGCCAGTTGCTGACAAGAAAGCCCTTGTCTGGCACGAGGCAGATCGTGAGTCGGGTGAGTAGCTCCAGACTCACGTCTCGCAGGAAGGTCGTGTCAGAGGGAGGCGGGCGGGACAGAGGGGAGGGAGGCAGGGTTCGGTGGCCACTCCCACCCAGAGGGGTAGACACGCCTCCCCCACTGCTAGCAACCACAGCTAGGAAGGAAGAAAGAGAGAATTAGGGATATTCTCAAAAAGTTGTTGCAAACATCACACACAACCAATGTTATATGACCTCGGTCCGTAACCTCACCAACTTCACTTAATTTAAATGCAAATGCCATTCTCCAGGAATGCATTCAGATGCAAATATTTGGGTTACACGTTTGCATATGCATTTGAATTAATTTCAAATGTGTTGGCTTTATATTGACGTTTTGTTTTATTTGGAGAAACAACGTAATGTATACAAACACATTATTAATTTATTTAATAAATACAGTAGGGGAAGCAAGATTTGTCATCAAGTTGAGATTTTTCATGCTAATAAATTGTTCTCTACGGAATCATCATCTTCACTTATCTGACTATGTCTGTGCGAACATTTAGCGTATTTATATTAAAATTACTGTACCCACAAGATGTTTTAGAACACCACCCGATTTTTGACTTGCTAATAGGTGCGGCCAAAACGGGTCCATTGCACATACATTTGTATTATTTAGCCATCATCACACATTTCGCAAATACATTGTGCATATTCGGACCCTGGTCAGTCATAGTGTGCCGCTGTTGACTGATCTCCTTCCAGTGTAGGTGAGACACCCTCTACGGGGTTTATTACCATGGTTGGGTGATACATGAAACTTGACAATATACTATACACTGTATATATTACACTACTTGATAATATAATATGTATCCATACAGCTCATGTTGTCATTATATATTTATAAAAATGTATAAGTAATATTATAATTTTGCTTAAAAATGTTATTATTATTATTGTATAACTGGGTAATATGTAATATCCTACGTAAAATAATGTAATACCATAAAACCTTACAAATGCAGGTGTGAGTATTGTATCAACAGCATATCGACGATAGCGAATCCCTGTTAGCATAGCGGACAACATCACAGCCTTGGGTTGATAATCAATTTGAATACAAACTCTCCATGTTTTTAAAATCTAATACATATATATCATAGCATTTACGTTTGGCTTAAGCATACCACATTTTCCGTTGTTTTCAATGCGCACAAAACAGAAATATTATATTTTCAAAATAGTGCTAACATTCTAAGAAAAGTGTGAAAAACAATCTTTTTGAGCTCACCTTTTTAAATGTGCGTTTCTCACTTCCAACCAATGTTCACTAGGGCCCATTTATGAGTTACTTAGCAGTGCCACCACACATTTAGCTGTATGTAGTACAATAATGCCAAATGGCTGGGGGCCCGTTTTGGGCAGGGGACCAGTTTTGGATGCTGTTCCGCTACTACATGGTTATTGTAACCGATACGTCCCACTACATAACACATACCAGTCCCACTGCATGAACATGTCTGTAAAGTCATATACACTAAGAATTACGCATGCATTTGATTTGCATTTAATTGTGCATTTGACAAATCAAATGTTTGTGGATCGCATGCACATTTTTAAGGTAAGCATGCAAATGCATTTACAATTTCACGGAGGCATTTGAATGCGGATTCAAATATTCAACATTCAAATGCGCATTCAAATGCATCTGCAACTGTTAACAAGTCTGTTTACCAGTAAATAAAACTTTTATCGAGAATAACCTGAGGCAACAGTTAAAAACCTTCCTCATCATTTTTATGTTACAAACTTTATAACAAATACACATTTTACAAATTTATACGCTAAATTAATGTGCACAAACATTATTCATTGAAACATTAAAATAGCAAATTTTCCCGAATATAAGATACTCAAAATACTAATTTAATGTGGTAGATTTTGGATTACCTTGTTGGTGCAGTGGACTGACGGGAGATGCATCCAACAGTAGTTGCTGCAAATTAATTACATTATTAAAATTAGAAACCTAGGGTAAAGATTCATACCAGTATTTAAATGTATACATCACAAGATGCATTACTACACATGTCACATAATACATATATGTTTAGAATAACATTAAGTTGGCATCTGTTGACATTTATAGCATTGTTTGTCCATCGTGATTTTCAGGCAGGCCAGATGAAAAAAAATCTATTAAGATTTATTATTTGCAAAACAACTTGGGTGTATTGAAATGATGTTAACCCATTCATGCCCAAAACAACTTGGGTGTATTGAAATGATGTTAACCCATTCATGCCCAAAACAACTTGGGTATATTGAAATGATGCTAACCCATTCATGCCCAAAACAACTTGGGTGTATTGAAATTATGCCCATTCATGCCAACAATTTACTGAACATGAAAACTTTGTTTTATTGTATGTTATTAGTCCTCTTGGTTATGATAACATGTACTTCCAGTTTGATCAATAGAGTATGTTTCTAAATGTGACATCTGAGGTGGCCCCTTTAGAACCTCCTGGGCATGAGAGGGTATGTGACATTGATAGCTGTGCTGGCCTGTTTGAGCCATGTATGGGTGCCAGATTGTACATGCAAACTTACCCAATAACCATGAGTATACAAAGTACATTGGCAAATAATTGTCACACTTAAAAAATAAATTTGTATAAATGTAAATTATTTTGTAGCTTGTTATAAAGTGAATACAACTGTTTGAAACTTGTTACACTTTGCGCCTTGACAGAACTGGTCATTGCAATAACAGTGTGACTTATCTGGCCTCACTACAATTACTGTGCTAAGACTACTCCACCATTGTTAATACTCCTCCACTGCCAGATACTGATTTAGATGGCTGAGTAAACTGAGGCAACATGGAGTGAACCAAATTGGATGGCTGAGTAAACTGAAGCAACATGGAGTGAACCAAAAAAAATTACTCTGACCTGTCACACCGGTTGCACCTGTCACAAATGTTACACGTGTTACATGCTATACCTGTCACACACATTACATATGTTACACCTGTCACACTAGCTACACATATCACACTTTTGTCATGTCACACATATGACACATGTTACACAAGTCATTTACGTTTCACTTGTCACACATGTTACAACTGTCACACATGTTACACCTGTCAGACATAATTATTATACGAATAATAAATAATAAAAATAATTTGAATTATTACACCTGTCACTCATGTTACACCTGTCACACATGTTACACCTGTCACTTATGTTACTCATGCCACATATGTACATGGAAACCTGTCACACGAGTCACACGAGTCACACGAGTCACACTGGTTACTCATGTTACACATGTCACACCTGTTACACCTGATACAACAAAGCATTTTGAAGCGTTATGTTCTGTTATTGCTAGTAACGAGGCCCTGGTTCAGGCTCATCAACATTTGCAGGCAAAAATAAATGGTATATTATTTAGAAGCATCACATCAAATTTGCACACACCATCCCAGAAATCAAACAAACCCTCCATAAAAAATAAATCTTATCCAAAATCTTGGCGGGAAAATCTTGCGACTGGATCACTGAGATTTTGCGGTCTTATGCCCATTTGCTAGGGGGCACATGACTGAAGGAGCAGAATAGTGGCAAGAAGACTGAGGAAAGGAGACTGAGAGGCGGGAAGGTGATTGGAGGGGAAGAAATTGGAGAATCGACAGCAGGAAACGTGACAGGCATGAAGGTGACAGGGGAGAAAGTGACTGTAGAGAAGGAGGTAGGAGGAAAAATGGGACGGGAGAGGAGATAAGAAAATTAGATGGGAGGAAGGTTGACAGGACGAAAGGAAGTGAGAGTAAGTGTGTGACAGAAGAGAAGTCAATAAAAGGGACGATGACAGGAGGAAAGGTGACAAGAAAAAAAGCGACAAGAAAGAATGGAACGGTAGAGAATGTGACAGGAGAGAAGATGACAGGGTGAAAAGACAACAACCAGACAGATGCAAACCGGAGAAGGAGCTACTTTGAGGCAGTGACTGAGGACGCAATGAGAAAAGAGAGGGTGTTCATGGGCGACTCTATTCTGAGAAAGACAGATAAGACACTAAGCGAAGGGAAGGATGTCGTTGTTTGTTTCTAATTCTAATTAATTACATCATAAGGAGTCACTGTTGGCTATGGTTTATGACGGGATGGGTGTGTATGGTGTTATTGAGTGTTTGGGCCGCAGGAAAGGCGACTGAAATAGTCTACTATTGTCTTTACAAAGTATGAATTTTTAAATTGGTCAGTGTGGTATGCTATACAGCACATGGTGTTATTGGTTGCTATACAGCACGTGGTGTTATTGGTTGCTATACAGCACCTGGTGTTATTGGTTGCTATACAGCACTTGGTGTTATTGGCTGCTATACAGCACCTGGTGTTACTGGCTGTTATACAGCACCTGATGTTATTGGTTGCTATACAGCACCTGGTGTTACTGGTTGCTATACAGCACCTGGTGTTATTGGTTGCTATACAGCACCTGGTGTTACTGGTTACTATACAGCACCTGGTGTTACTGGCTGTTATACAGCACCTGGTGTTATTGGTTGCTATATAGCACCTGGTGTTACTGGTTGCTATACAGCACCTGGTGTTATTGGTTGCTATACAGCACCTGGTGTTACTGGTTGCTATACAGCACCTGGTGTTACTGGTTGCTATACAGGACCTGGTGTTATTGGTTGCTATACAGGACCTGGTGTTATTGGTTGCTATACAGGACCTGGTGTTATTGGTTGATATACAGCACCTGGTGTTATTGGTTGCTATACAGCACCTGGTGTTACTGGTTGCTATACAGCACCTGGTGTTACTGGTTGCTATACAGCACCTGGTGTTACTGGTTGCTATACAGCACCTGGTGTTACTGGTTGCTATACAGCACCTGGTGTTACTGGTTGCTATACAGCACCTGGTGTTATTGGTTGCTATACAGCACCTGGTGTTATTGGTTGCTATACAGCACCTGGTGTTATTGGTTGATATACAGCACCTGGTGTTACTGGTTGTTAGGTGTTGTACAAAGTTTGAGGATACGTGATCTGGGAAATGTTTGGGTTGGATGCGTGTTTTAGTTGTTCTTTGGGGCTGAAATTATGTTTCTGCGGGAATGGTTGGGATAGATCCCTCAGCTATTTTGTACATGAATTTAAGTCACAGGTCCTGACGTCTGCTTTGTAGGGCATTGAGTTTGAGGTCTATTAGTATGTTTGTGATCGATCGTTCATGTCTGGAGTGGTAGTCGCCGGTAATGAAACGAGCAGCACGGTGATGGATACGTTCTAGTTTGTCTATGTCCCCCTGATGGTATGGGTCCCACACTATGGCTCAGTACTCAGCAGCGCGCACAAGGGCAATATATGCGGTCCGTTTGCTGTTTATAGGACAGTGTCATATGTTACGCCTTAGGAAACCAAGTGTGGAGTTTGCTTTTTTAGTTATGACTGCGATGTGGGAGTGTCATTTAAGGTCGTCGGAGATAGATATACCAAGATAGGAGTTGCAGTTTACATGTTCTAGGGTGGCGTTATTTAGGGTGTCAAAATAGTCAGTTTTATGTTTTACAAGCAGGATATAGCAATTGTTTGTATTGAAGTTCATACCCCAGTTCTTTGCCCACTTTGGAGTTGTTTTAGGTCGTGTTGTTTTGCAATGTGATCGTTGAATGTTTTGATTTCTCTATATAGTAGGCAGTCGTCTGCAAATAGGCGGACTTTAGATTTTACTGATGCTGGTAGGTCGTTTATATGACAGAGGAATAGTAGGGGGGCAAGTACAGTGCCTTGCCTTGCTTACTGGGGGCTAGGATAGAACATGTGACTGAAAGGGTAATGAAGGTATTGGGGCATGGCAAGGGAGGGGCTATACTAGTACACGTAGGGACAAATAATGCAGACAGGGAGGGAACAACTGGGATAGTACAGAAGTACAGACAGTTAGTGAGGAAGTTAAAGACAAGAGTTGAACAGATTATTCTCTCAGGAATTTTGCCAGTAATGGGAGGAAGGGGGCCAACATATAGAAACTGCAAGAGAATGGCGATGAAAGCATTAGTTGAACAGATGTGTGAAGAAGATTGGGTGGGATTCATAGATTTATGGGGATACTTTGTTGGGAAGGAAGATATGTACATAGCAGATGGCCTCCATCTAAGTGGAAAGTGGGCAGCAGTTTTCTCAGAGAACTTGCTGCGATCTGTTGACAGTGGGACAGATTGCATTTATTCAAACTAGATGCGCAGGGGGGATTCACAGAGAAGCCTGAAACTGGATACATAAATAAATCAGCAAAGAACAGCCTAGAAAACTGTTCTAAAGCTGGGTATAAATGCGTTTGTTTAAATGCAAGGAGCATGGTAAACAAAAGAAGTGAACTAAACATTATGGTAGAAAATATTGACCCTCATATAATAGGTATAACCGAGTCATGGGCCACCAGCCCACCACCGATATATTAGATGTCGAATTGGGACTGACAGGCTATGTAATGGTTAGGAAAGATAGAATAGGAAGAAGGGGAGGTGGAGTTATTTTATATATTAAAGAATCTATCCAAGCTTATGAAATAAAATTAGAAAGAGTCAGACTGCGAAAAAACTGTTTGGTGTAACATACATGTGTGTGTAGTTACACGAAACTCAATGTTAATGGTTGGGTTTGTTTATCGAAGTCCAAACATAAGCATAGAGGAGAATGAAAAAGTACAAAATGGTATAAGGGAAGTGAGCAAACGGGACTGTATTATTATGGGGGATTTTACCCATGGTTGTATACAATGGAAATTTTTACAGAATACAGGGTGTGAGGACCACAAGTTTTTAGTTCTAGTACAAGATAGTTTCCTTTCTCAACATATGCTAGAACCAACCAGAGGTGAGATTGTGTTAGACATAGTTTTGTCCTCACAAAATGATTTAGTTGACAATGTCAAGATATGTGAGCCACTGAGAAGTAGTGATCACAACCAGAAACATTTTACCATCAAAGTAAAATCTGAAAGGAATAATTGAATTTTCCCACGGTAAGAAGTAATGCCAGGCTTTTGAAAATTTGTATCAGAGTTTATGCATATATATTATCTAAAAAATCTTATTTTTTCAAAGACTTGGTATGAAGGAAACGATCACATACTTAGTATGAAGGAAACGATCACATACGTTGTATGAAGGAAACGATCACATACATAGTATGAAGGAAACGATCACATACGTAGTATGAAGGAAACGATCACATACGTTGTATGAAGGAAACGATCACATACGTTGTATGAAGGAAACGATCACATACGTTGTATGAAGGAAACGATCACATACGTTGTATGAAGGAAACGATCACATACGTAGTATGAAGGAAACGATCACATACGTTGTATAAAGGAAACGATCACATACGTTGTATGAAGGAAACGATCACATACGTTGTATGAAGGAAACGATCACATACGTTGTATGAAGGAAACGATCACATACGTTGTATGAAGGAAACGATCACATACGTTGTATGAAGGAAACGATCACATACGTAGTATGAAGGAAACGATCACATACGTTGTATGAAGGAAACGATCACATACGTTGTATGAAGGAAACGATCACATACGTTGTATGAAGGAAACGATCACATACGTTGTATGAAGGAAACGATCACATACGTTGTATGAAGGAAACGATCACATACGTTGTATGAAGGAAACGATCACATACGTTCGGTTCGTAGTCGTTTCGTGGCGTTTTCGAAGAATGCAAAATTCACGATAATGACGTCATTGGTGTAAGGTCAATTTTGAGAACAATCACTATTTTTTTTATGCACCTATGTTGGCATACTCTCCCTAGTAATAACACAAGGAACTGATTCTTTTAGAATTGTGTTGTTAGCTCGTGGGGCAGCCATGAAGTGGTGGTCCCTTTAGAGCCCCCTGGGCATGACTGGGTTAATTACCACCCGGGGGTACGTGTACAGGGTTGACTGTTCCTTGAACACCTGTCTACTGTTGGATTAAATTAATATATTTTGGATGCTTTTGTTTTACTGATATATAATCTTATTATCTCTGGCGTTGTGTGCATTTACAATTATAAATATTAACCCACTGACAAAATTTATTTCAGCATTAAAGACCATTACACAAAATGGACTAAAATCAGCACTCAGATGTAACATTTAAAAATGGGAATGCCTAGATGAATACTGTGTTTTATGAGTGCAATCTTGGCTCAGTTATAAACTGGATCCTTCACCAATACCAAGTTGTATGACTGTACACATACATCCATCAGCTGAGACGGAGGGGCGGAGGTAGACTGCACAGCCAATGCTGAATCAACAGGGCATCCTGAAAGAATAACAGCAGTTATCAGTAACTGTATTCTCTAACTGCTAAGAGCCAATTGGACAGACATCCAATATGACTGTACTAAAGACTAGGGAACAGTCAGATAGACATAAAAGCGTCTCTACTGAAATGATGAAGACTTCAAACATCTGTTATATTCAGTTTGATCTGAACACCCATTATTTATTGTGCTACCTTTCTATGACATACATGGAATCATAGTGTACAACTAGAAATAATAATGCATATCTAACTATCATATATTATATCATCATAATACAGATTTGAAATGCCAGAGAATAGTTATCATTATGAGCATATGGATACCTTAGATATTATAGAGCAGACACCAATATTGGATATATTGTAATCTGGAACTGATCTAGATAGGTATAAAATTTATAATTATAAATATATATTAAACTTTGCACATTGTCTCCAGTAGAAAATTAGCATTTTTGCTTCATATTGATGAATATATGTCCAAACAATTAACAAATTAACACCAAATAAGTTATGATAATTGTAATATACCTTCATGGTGTTAGTTTGGGTGCAATTCTATCAACACAAACAAGGAAACATGAGCGCATAACACCAGTTCTGAAATCTCTCCATTGGCTTCCCATCCAAGAAAGAGCTACTTTTAAAATTCTTCTGATCACTTTCAAGGCACTCCACGGACTTGCACCGCAATACATATCCATGCTTCTCGTTGAATATGAGCACATGCGTTCCCTCCGATCAAATTCTGCTGGTCTGTTAACAGTTCCAACAACATGCCTCTGTACTTTGGAACAATCTGCATCAGTCAGCCAAACAGTGTGACACTACTGCATCATTTAAGACAGCACTGAAGACGCACCTTTTAAAAATTGCTTTCACTACTTATATAAGGGTCATACAATGGTCAATTTATTTTGTAAAGTGCTTTGAAGAGAACTAAGGACTGAATACACAGCTATATAATACTTTTAAAATGACATGATATGTGATGTTGATTACCTGATGGTTGGCTTGCACCAGGGGAAAGCGGCGGAATCTGTAAGTGAAAACACAACTCAACATATGAAAAGTAAAACTATCAACCTATCTAAAATATAAAAACAAAAAGTTAACATGATTGAAATTGAAAATGTTGACTTATTTAATATTTTGGTCCATGTAAATATGAAAACGTCAATATGTTAAAAATGTAAACTAATTTAAAACTGAGAATGCAGATAATTTATAATTCAAATTGTATCCCTAAGTAAAAAGAAACTGTTGATTAGTTAAACTTTGACAATATTGACAAAGTGAAAGAGTTGATACTCTGAAAATATTGACACTTTTGAAATTGTTTATCTATTTAAAGTCAATTTAAAACTGTTACACAAGAATAATAGATGTAAACATCTAATCATTTTTGATGGTGACTGACACAGAAAGACACACAGACATTGAAACATGGTGACTATTGGAGGTGGAGGAGGGCTGAAGCTCACAAAACATGGTGACTATTGGAGGTGGAGGTAGGCTGAACCTCACAAAACATGGTGACTACTGGAGGTGGAGGAGGGCTGAAGCTCACAAAACATGGTGACTATTGGAGGTGGAGGTAGGCTGAACCTCACAAAACATGGCGACTACTGGAGGTGGAGGAGGGCTGAAGCTCACAAAACATGGTGACTATTGGAGGTGGAGGAGGGCTGAACCTCACAAAACATGGTGACTATTGGAGGTGGAGGAGGGCTGAAGTTCACAAAACATGGTGACTATTGGAGGTGGAGGAGGGCTGAAGTTCACAAAACATGGTGACTATTGGAGGTGGAGGAGGGCTAAAGTTCACAAAACATGGTGACTATTGGCAGTGGAGGAGGGCTGAAGTTCACAAAACATGGTGACTATTGGAGGTGGAGGAGGGCTGAAGCTCACAAAACATGGTGACTATTGGAGGTGGAGGAGGGCTAAAGTTCACAAAAACGTCTACTGGCAGCCGAACCAAATGGTGTAGTAGAAATTGTTGTAACTTCAGCGGCTGTCTTGGCTGGACTGGTGACATCGGAAGACGGGGGGGTGGGGGGGGGGGTGTTATTGAAAAATGTTTGTTTGTCACTGCATGGCCATATCTTCAGCTCTTCTCCAGTGCTTCTCCCACCTGGCTCGACTATGACCATCGGAAGAAAGGGGGGTGCTGTTGAAATTTTGTTGCTGCTACATCGCTGTAACTTCAGCTTATTATAACCTGAACGAGGGCCCATTTCAAACGATCTGGGGGCACAGTCACATGGGCCCATTAGAAAAGGTCTGTGAACATGCCAATGATCCACCTATGCAACTGGATCCCCTTGAGGCTCCCCAAAAACCTTCACCTGCACCCGTTGCCAAAATATTGGGGGGCCAAACTTATCTCCACCCCACCATCCAAAATATCACAGGGCTCAGCCCCCAAGCCCCCAGTTGTAGCACTGAAGCCAGATATAAATTGTGTTAGCATAAACTGATGCATTAACCAATGTAAGTACACGCAGTGGTATTGTATACATACGTTCAATGAGAGTGATCCTTGTGGTGGACAACACTGGGCTGAAATAATACATTTTACAACTATCAAAGCCAGTCACATTTCCAAATAATTGGATTCCATTATAAATAAAACATAAGCAATATTACTTGTCTGAAGGTGATCATTTCAATTTGCTTATATCCTTGATGGCTGCTTTGGCATATTTTCCTATTTTCTGGTACGTGTGTGCATTCATGTATATGTGGTGTGTATGTGTGTGTATGTGTGTGTATGTATGTGTATGTGGTGTGTATGTGTGTGTGTGTGTGTGCATTCATGTATATGTGGTGTGTATGTGTGTGTATGTGTGTGCATTCATGTATATGTGGTGTGTATGTGTGTGTATGTGTGTGCATTCATGTATATGTGGTGTGTATGTGGTGTGTATGTGGTGTGTATGTGTGTGCATTCATGTATATGTGGTGTGTATGTGGTGTGTATGTGGTGTGTATGTGTGTGTATGTGTGTGTATGTGTGTGTTTGTAAACATTAAGTTTCAGCATAAGCTTAGTTTTCTCAACCCATTTCAACAGAATCATCAAGCACAAAGTTCTCCTAAAATACTTGTTAGATTAAACATAATTTTAACTGCCATAAAATGTGCATTTTAACTGTTATTGACCAAATGACATTCTAAGGACATATCTATAAATATAGTCACTCAAAGCAGAAGTACACAAGCACTAGGCACTGCGTGTGAATACAGTTGTGTTCATTAAAATGCAGGTGTTAATTTCAGAACACATCGGAACTCCACGGACTTGCACCGAAATATATTTCTGAGCTTCTTGTTGAATATCAGCCCACACGCTCCCTCCGATTGAATTCTGCTGGTCTACTCACAGTACCAACCACACGCCTCAAGTCTTTCGGAGACCGTCTGTTCTCCAAAGCGACCCTTGTACTTTGGAACAATCTCCCACAGTCAGTCAGACAGTGTGACACTATTGCGTCGTTTAAGACGGCGCTGAAGACACACCTTTTAAAAATCGCTTTCACTACATAAATGAGTGACATATAATTGTGAACTTGTTTGTAAAGCGCTTTGGACAGAACTAAGGACTGAATACAGCGCTATATAAGAGCTTATTATTATCGGAACCTCATGAAAGGGAGCTTCCTGTTCATTGTTAATATAATGTCATGTTATACTGTAAAAACTGTATGTCTGCTAACTGACTAACTGCACAAATATGTTTTAATGAAGCAGAAACAAATGCAATATAAAACTGCACTTTAACGTGGACAATGGGCTGGCAATAACTCAATTACAAGGTGCCAATGTACCTGAACACTCAGCGTTGACTATTCCTTTGACTGGAGTATCATCCTTATTTATCTGTGGTTCTGGTGAATTTTGTGTGTTTCCAGAAGCTGTGTTGTCTGTATCCAAGTTGGGTGTGGGTGCATTGGGTGTGACTGTGTTGGGTGTGGCTGCATTGGGTGTGGCTGTGTTGGGTGTAGCCGCGTGGGTGTGGCTGCATTGGGTGTGGCCGCATTGGGAGTGGCCACGTTGGGTGTGGCCATATTGGGTGTGGCTGCATTGGATATGGCCGCACTGGGTGTGGCCGCATTGGGTGTGGCCATGTTGGGTGTGGCCATGTTGGGTGTGGCCATGTTGGGTGTGGCCGCATTGGGTGTGGCCATGTTGGGTGTGGCCATGTTGGGTGTGGCCATGTTGGGTGTGGTCATGTTGGGTGTGGCCGCATTGGGTGTAGCCGTGTTGGGTGTGGCCATGTTGGGTATGGCCGCATTGGGTGTAGCCGTGTTGGGTGTGGCCGAATCTTCTGTGGTGTCTGTGTCGCTGTGCATCGGGCTGCTTTCAGTTCCCTCTGGTGGGTAACGTTCTTCCATCATCCGCCTTCGTTGTAGGATTCACACATCCTGAGAAACAAAGAACTATGTACATGTGGTGGGTGAGTGTGTGCATACACTTGTTACAGTGTGTGCGCACGTGTGAGTGTACATATATATACATAGATGTGACACAAAGTCATCCCACTGAGACTATGTTCGTCAATCTGCTACTACTGCTCCAGCTGCTGGTTACTGCAATATGATAATAAAGATCTGTGTGGATTTACATGTACACTTCGAACATGAACTCGCAGTTACTTGCCTGCACATTTTGAAATGACTAATGCACTTCTTGCAGCCAGGAAATAAACTCTGATGGACGTCATGTGACATAAATTTCTTTTGTGTCCTTCGGTCACACCAAGCCCACTGAATGACAAGCATGGTGTTCTCAATGGCGGTTCTCTCCTACATGCTACCATGGCATGGCATTGATTGAATCTTTATCCACTAGATCAGGTCATTCCATCATAGCCATTGATAGTTACAAAAGTTGCTGACTCCCCAAAGAAGTCAAACATGGTAAATGGTTTAGATCAGGCATCAGTGTCCGTGTATACATTTCACCAGTTGGTACGACAATGAAGGGTGATTATCAGTGTCCGTGTATACATTTCACCAGTTGGTACGACAATGAAGGGTGATTATGTAGCCAACTACACCAACACATAGCGATTGATCAATCTGCTCTGTAACTATGTACAGATAAAAGTAATAAAGTATCGCATGTGCGCCTCTGGTGGAACTAACCACTATTTTGTGAGCAGAGAAAAAGGACACTGTTCTTGTTAAGGACACTGATTTGTTTGTGTTCCTCTGAAGTCAAGCATAAGAGATATTCTGTGATATCGTCTTCAGACCAGAACAAAACTGTGGTCCAAAATCAAAATGTCCATTGACCAAAATCAACTAGGTCCAGAGACTGGTCTAGAGTACACACCAGGCAGATGATCCAGAACCTTGGCTTGAAATTCCTTTAATACCGAAGGACAACCACCAAGATAACCATGATGTACCATGTCATAACAGACATATCAACAGCCATGTTTCTTTGAACATCGACTTAGATTCGACTTTTCCCAGCTGGTATCCATCTCTATTGAACCAGCTGCCTGAGTGCACATGTGATATAGTCACACCCCAACCCTAGACACCCCAACCCTAGACACCTTTAAAGGAAGCTTTCAGGCATTTCACACTTTTATCTCTTTTACATTTTAGCCAGCATACAGTATAGCAGTTTTTATCAAGAATTTAACCAGTTTTTTAAATTATTTTAACCTTCCCCACATCTATGTTGTATAATAATAATTATAACCACCAACTTCATCCACACTGCATATAGATTATCTGCCGATTGTGTGGGTTCTAGTAGCGTGAATGTTTAAAAAAAAAATCGACACATACCTCAGAAGGGCGGGATACACATAGATAAAAGGGTTGGTCTCTCGATAAGCCAAAGGCTTCCTTGTCCACCTACCACCTAGAGTTAATTCTCTGGGTGGCAATCTTGTTAAAAAAACTACTCGTACTGATTTAATGACGTAATTTTTACCAAATTCCCACCATTTTCCACCAATTTACCACCATTTTCCATGAAGAAATCAAAACTGTATGCAAATAGCCGTCAATTTGACCCGATTTAGAAGAGAAATTTCAAATTTTATATATTAATAGTATTATATATAGTATATATATAATGACACACTTCTATAGCGCCTACAAAATCCCCAGGAATCTGAGCTCAGAGGCACAACATACAAAAATCATTGGGCAAAATCGTTAACAGAGACAAGCAAGAGTCATCATTAGAGCAAGCTAGGGACCGCCGAAGGTTAGGGTGGGAATGCAATTTCAAATAAATAAGTCTAGTTTTTTTGGGAAATCCTGAGGTGGGGAAGGAGCCATGCTGGTCGGGTGTGGTTGGTTCCCCCCACCTTTGCTGTTGAGGTTGAATTATGGATTATAATTATGTAGGCTAATTCACATAATTTGCACATTGTATATATATATATGTATTATATGTATTAGCTAAAAATGTGTTGACTGAATATAAAGCTCTTTTACAAACTCATACCTGCCTTGTTACTTAACAGCAAAACTAGTCACGATTCCTAGTCATAACTCCATTACATTACCAAGGAGCCTTGTCCCATATAAATAAGTCTTTAGTTTTTTACGGAAGGTATTTATAGTCTCTTTTAACATAGGTTCCATCGCGTCGCGCCATCTGCCTCCTAACTCCCAGCAATAGGTTTTGGGCTTTTTGTGCCGCTCCAGCGTCTCACGAAAACTACATATAATATTACTATATGCGATAGTAGATGAGCTATATGGGAACTGATTTCTCGCATAACAAGTGGATCAATGTTCTCAAAGCCACTAGAGGAGTTAGACTTAAGATTACACAATGCCTTTGGAACATGTGGGCTGACAGGAAATATTATTAGGATTTGTCTTAACAAATTCAGTTAGGTGTTGTGCGTATGCCTTTAATAAGAGTTGATGCCACATTTATAAAATAATCATTGAACTCGTTTGCTATGATTTTAGGGTTTATAGTTTCTGAGCCCTCCGACAAGGTGAAACTTGTGCTCGGGCTTGAATCTTTTAAATTGCATTTCAGGACGTCTTTAATTAGTTGCCATAACTTCTCTGCATTACCTTTATGGAGATCAAGTTTGTTTTTATAATTTCTCTTTGAGAACCTGATAATATGTGTCAATTTATTTTATGTTTTGCAGATTGTTTCATTGTCAGTTGGGCTCCTTTTTGAATTGTTTATATACGTTTTTGTGTTTGCTTGATATTATGGTCAACCATTCAGCACTGGGATTGTCTCTAACTTTAATGTTTTTAATAGGGAGACATTCAGCAAGTAATGTGTTATGTCTGTTTATGAATGCATTGTGTGAGGCATCTGGGCTAGATTCATTGTAGACATTTTGCATCATGGTTTAAACAGGAGATTACAAATTCTTATGTCGATAACACCAAAATATCACAAACAACACCAGACTATCGTAACGTTGAACAGGTTGTAACGAACACAACGCCGTGAGTTCCAGTGCGACCCGTCTTCAAGCACGAACGTATTGGACCAGCTTTAGCGGCAATACGCTTCGGGTTCGACAATGAAGATGCCAGCTTGTGTTTCCGGATAGGTCGTTTCATCCAAATCCTGTCTCCAGGTTTCATCATCGTATTTTGCGAACGACGACGTTTGTCGGTGTAAACTTTGATTCGTTCCTGATTCCTTGTGATCGATTCAGCTAAAACTGAAACGTTCGGTGGAGATGCATGAGGTGGTTTAAGGTATTCCAGAGGAAACCGTGGTTTACTTCCTAGCATCAACTCTGCTGGAGTGTCAACGCATGTGTTGTCGATCGGTATGTTTACAGGACTGTTCGCACTGCATCTGCGAACGTTTTCCCCTCCACAAGTTGAGCTGCAAGACTCTTTTTAATGACGCGATTTAGTTTATCCATACCTCCTTTGCACTGTGGGTTGTACAACGCACTGCGACGATGCTTGATTCCAAGTTTCTGCAGAAATGTTTCAAACTCGTATGACATGAACTGTGGTCCGTTGTCGCTTTGGAGAACTTCCGGGATTCCCCAACGAGCGAACAGGTCCCTCAGGATCTGGATGATGGCGGAAGACGTCACCGTACTGGTTGCGGCTACTTCCGGCCATTTAGAATGTTGGTCCGGTCCTGTATGACAACCGTAAATCGTTGGCTGTGAGGTGCGGCCTGCACCTCGCCGAATACGTCGACTTGTATCCGCTGCCATGGATTCTCCGGCCTTAGTATGGGCTGAATCGGTGGCTGTGTAGGTTTGGTTGATTTCGCACACACCGCGCATACACACACACACACACACACACACACCGTTGCACGGATAGCTAGTCTTTGAGTCGGAAGTAGGCTTCCATGTCAGGGGGTGGGTGTCTGCGCCAACCGTTCTTGCCTAGTTCTGTACGAAGACGTGACGAACTTGCGTCAAATTGGCATCTTCGGAAGAAGCGTTTTTTTAACTCGGCTGCAGTAACGATCTCCATGACACAGTCGTCTGGCGTCGATTCACACTGTTCTTCTTTGACCAGCCTGCTGAGCATACCTGCTACCTGCTACCTGGTCCTGGTCCTTGAATCTGCTGCAATCTGTTGACAGTGGGACAGGTTGCATCTATTTAAACTAGATTCGCAGGGGGGACTCACAGAAAAGCCTGAAAATGGAGGCAAAGATAAAGACAGCACAAATAAATCAACAAATAACAGTCTGGAAAACTCTTCTGAAGCTGGATATAAATGTGTTTGTTTAAATGCAAGGAGTATAGTAAACAAAAGAAATGAACTAAACATTATGGTAGAGGATATTGACCCTCATATAATAGGTATAACCGAATCCTGGACCACCACCGATATATCAGATGCTGAATTGGGACTGACAGGATATGTAATGTTTAGAAAAGATAGAATAGGAAGAAAGGGAGGTGGAGTTATTTTATATATTAAAGAATCTATTCAGGCTTATGAAATAAAATTAGAAAGAGAAGCAGATTGCGAAGAAGCTGTTTGGTGTAACATAGTTACAGGAAACTCAACGTTGACGGTTGGGTTGGTTTATCGAAGTCCAAACATAAGCATAGAAGAGAATGAAAAAATACAAAACGCTATAAGGGAAGTAAGCAAACGGGACTGTATTATTATGGGGGATTTTAACCATGGGCATATACAATGGAAATCTCTACAGAGTATGGGGAGAGAGGACCACAAGTTTTTTGTTTTAGTTCAAGATACATTCCTTTCTCAACATGTGCTAGAACCAACCAGGGGTGAGAATGTGTTAGACATAGTTTTGTCCTCACAGAATGAATTAGTTGACAATGTCAAGATATGTGAGCCACTGGGGAGTAGCGATCACAACCAGATACATTTTACCATCAAAGTAAAATCAGAAAGGAATAGCAAAAAGCAGTATAGGAGAAATTTCCACAAAGGAAGGTATAAGGACATGAGGAAATATTTAGCAAAGATAGACTGGAATAAGACACTGAAAAATAAGACGGCAACAGAATGCTGGAATATATTAAAGAGTGAAATTAAGTGCATAATCGATAAATTTGTACCCTTCAAAAACCAAGGAAAACGGTCCAAAAAGAAACACTTATCGAAAGAAGCCATTATAAAAATTAAGTATAAACAAATGATGTGGAAGTCATATAGATGTACTGGAAATGATGAAGACTACAACAATTATAAAGAAGCACTTAACCAAGCTACTGCTGAAATTAGAAATTCAAAGAGAAGCTATGAACAACAATTAGCTAGTAATATAAAACATGACAGCAAGAGTTTTTATGCGTATGTTCGAAGCAAACAGAAAGTTCAAGATAAGGTCGGTCCTCTAGAAGATAGTGCTGGAAATATGATATCAGAGGGATTCATAATGGCAGAAGACCTGAATGAGTACTTTAGTTCAGTGTTTACCAGGGAAGATATTAGTTCACTGCCAATACCAGAGGCTAAGTTCAAGGGGGCAGATTCAGACTATTTAGGACAATTAATTGTAACCCCGGAAATGGTAGCTAAGAAAATAAGGGCTATGAAGGAAAATAAATCACTTGGAGTGGATGGTATTCCACCCAAACTACTATTGGAAATTGTAGAACAAATTAGCATACCACTTGCAACAGTTTTCAACTTGTCATTAGAAGAGGGAGTGGTTCCTTTAGAATGGAAAGAAGCAAACATTATACCGTTATTCAAAAAAGGTTCGAGAAACAAGTCAGAGAACTATAGACCAGTGAGTTTAACATCAGTGATTTGTAAATTATTAGAAAGACTAATTAAAGATCACATGGTGGATTTTCTTGTTAAACAAAACTTGATAAACCCATCTCAACATGGTTTTTTTAAAGCGAGGTCATGCTTAACAAATATGTTATGTTTTTTGGAAGACATCACTAAGTGGGTAGATGAGGGAACACCAGTAGATATCGTCTACTTAGATTTTCAAAAAGCTTTTGACAAAGTACCACATCAAAGATTACTGCTTAAACTAAAGGCCCATGGCATAGGAAATGGTATAATAAACTGGATAGAACAATGGCTGATTGACAGAAGACAACGTGTAGTAGTTGATGGGGAGGCTTCAAACTGGAAATCGGTATTGAGTGGGGTACCACAGGGATCAGTATTAGGTCCTATATTATTCTTAATATACATCAACGATTTGGATGATGAAATAACAAGCAAGGTGTTGAAATTTGCGGATGATACAAAAGTGTTTAGAAGGATTAAAAGTGATGGAGATAGACAGCATTTACAAGATGATCTTGACAGGTTGATGAAATGGTCTGAAAAATGGCAAATGATGTTCAATTTTGGGAAATGTAAATGCCTCCACATAGGACATGGGAACGAAGAGGTAGAATATACAATGGGGGGTACTGTACTAAGTACTACTGTAAAAGAAAAGGACTTAGGGTTAACCGTTAGTGCTGATATGAAGATTTCAGAGCAGTGCGGAATTGCAGCTTCAAAGGGAAATCAAATCCTTGGATTAATTAGGCGAAACATAACGTATAAGGAAAAAGAGCTAATAATACCGCTGTACAAAACAATAGTTAGGCCTCATTTAGAATATTGTATTCAAGCGTGGAGACCATATCGCAGGAAGGACATAGATATGCTAGAAAGAGTGCAGAGGAGAGCAACTAAAATGATACCAAATCTGAGGGATCTTAGTTATGAAATACGCCTAAAAAAATGCGGTTTAACAACACTAGAGACCAGGAGATTGAGAGGAGATCAGATAGAAGTGTTTAAAATATTGAAGGGTTATGAAAATATTGATAGAAATATGTTTTTCTCAGTTAAGAAAGATAGAAGGACTAGAGGACATGATCTTGCATTAGCAAAGGAGCAGAGTAGATTGGATATAAGAAAGTTTTCATTTTCACAAAGGACTGTAAATGAATGGAACAGATTACCTGCTGATTGTGTGTGTGCTAGTAGCGTGAATATGTTTAAAAATAAAATCGACACATACCTCAGACAGGCGGGATACACATAGATAAAAAGGTCGGACTCTCGAAAAGCCAAGGGCTTCCTTGTCCACCTGCTACCTAGAGTTAATTCTCTGGGTGGCAATCTTGTTAAATCTTGTTAAATCTTGTTGATTGGAACCAGCAGTGTACCGAATGTCAAAACTAAAAAGTTATTTAAACAGTTAATTCAATTGCATATATCGAATACGTACATGTACAACTTACCGAAGAATGTTCACAAAACATGGCGCACGGTTTGAGGAAATCCCGAGTTACAAAACAATTCAAGTACTTCTGGGAAAAGGAAGAGAATTGAAACTGAAAGTGTGGTTATGTGTTAGGCTCCACCTGGCGGAAGCGAAGGTAATAATTTATACCTTTGGCATTCAATTGTATTGTGCACTTGCCATTGCTTGTTGGCTTATTTAAGGCACTCTGTTATATATATCGTTGTTTTATTCCCAACCATGGAGAATATATGGTAAACCGAATTGGGATGTTAAAACGAGGGATCTTATCTAGAACTGTTCCCGTTAAGAAACTGACGCGCCACCTAGTGTCAATCTAAGGGGCCACACTAAAAGCGGACCGCGAAAGGTGGACTGGGCGGACCGGGCGGACCACACTCACAAGGATGCGCGCGATCTCTACGTTCCATGTTTACGTGCGTTGTTCTCTTGTACGTTCGTTTATAAACATTGAGATGTCTTTCATTGATACTATGCGTGGAAATTAAGTAATCTTAGGTTTGGTGTCACAATCTGAATTGCAATTTACTGGATTTTTATTGGGTTGGCTTTGAATTTTATCAGATTTTCTGATAAAATCTACAATCTTTTCTTGGGAAATAGCATTGTCCACATTAGTATTTTCTTCCGATTAAATTATGCAATCTCTAAATTCAGATTTTAGGTGGTATTGACCAACACCAGCCTTTCCCTGAATGTTTCCATATGGAAGTACATTTGCAGATGCGACAGGGCTAATAAAGCACAGTCAACAGGCTTTTCTAACATGTCGAATCCTTTAATATGCAATTAATACGTTCTGAAACGTTATTGGTAATACCACTAAATGGGTTGTAACATATTAAGGGTTTCTAACAAACAACGTCCAGAGTGATTGATTATACGCGGTTTAATTTCATGGTTAAAATATTTCAAATAGGAGCTAGTCAATATCATTGAAAGGTAGCCAGTAGTAAAGGAGGTCAAAGGTCAAGGTCAATATCATTGAAAGGTAGCCAGTAGTAAAGGAGGTCAAGGTCAATATCATTGAAAGGTAGCCAGTAGTAAAGGGGGTCAAAGGTCAAGGTCAATATCATTGAAAGGTAGCCCTCTTTTGACAAAGGAATTAAATTCCACACAACCAAGATTTGTGTCCACAGAATGTGGTAAGTATTTAAAGAATTGAATCAGAATATACATGTATTGAAGAGCCATGACAGCAGTGTTTATAGCCAATAAATTGAACGAGCTACACACTATGATCCTCAAGGGCTGGCCAGATACAAAGCATGAATCACCGCACACAATCAGAATGTATTAGACAATACGTGACGAACTCTCCGTATCTGACGGTGTAGTGTACAAAGGTATGATAATCGTGGTGTCGCCAGGCATGAGGCCAAACATGCTTGCACAAATACACGAGTCGCGCATGGGCATAACGGAATGCAAGCAGCGAGCACGGGAAGTACTATACAGGCCAGGGATGACGCAACAAATCGAAAATCTCGTGAGTGATTGCGCTGCGTGTAATACGCACCAGAATAAGCAACGAACCGAAACGCTCAGACCAACTGCCTTGGATTGAGGTAGCTGCGGAAATTTTCGAGTGGGAACAAAATAACTACTTGATCACTGTGGATTACTATATAGTACATAGAAGTCGACAAACTCGAGAATTTGAGCAGCGCAACAACAAGTGATTCCCTCAAGTCACAGAGAATCGACACGGTATTGCAGAAAAATTGAGATCTGACAATGCGACTCAGTTCTCGTCTCGCGAATTTGCGCTATTCTGCAAAGACTACCAGATCGAACATTGCACATCACCCCCTGCCTTCTCAGAGTCGAACGGTGAGGCAGAAAGAGCGGTACAGATTGTGAAACGACTTTGGCGAAAGTGTACAGACAAACACTTGGCCTTGTTGGATTATCGCATTACGCCGCTGGAAAGCTGTAATATGTCACCAGCCCAGCTATGCATGAGTCGCAGGCCTAGAAACAAATGGCCGATCGCCAGAGAGCTTCTAAAGCTAACTGCCTACGACGTGACAAAAGTAATAAGACGCAGCCTGAACCGGGACAACGAGAACCAGCGTTACTATCACGACCGGAAAGTCGACGGGGATCTCCCTGTACTTCTTCCAGGAAATCCAATTTCCGAGCTCCAAGAAATAGCTACACGCCAAAGTTCTAAGCCAACATCAAGCTCCTCGATCGCATGTCGTTGAATGGAACGAGGAAAAGTACAGGCGCAACAGAAGACACCTGCGACTGTCAACGGTCGGAGCGGAACGAGTTTCGAGGAAGCACATAATGCCAAAGACACTGATTGTTTAATAATTTAAGTAATTTTAGCTTTAATTAGAAGTGTGAATAATCGAAAGAAAATGGAATCAGACGTGGACCTTTATAAATACGTAGTTACTTGGTAAATTGTACAATTGCATAAGTACACGTTCACATTTATTAACTATTTATGAATTGAAAGACCATATATTTTGTACAGTTAATATGTCTTTGAAAGAAAGGGAGATGTTGTGTTCAGGCTTGCTCTAACTGCGCATGCACGCGATTAGCGGCAAGCCGTCAATAAACGTATAGAGTTACCACACTGCCATTACATAGTCGAGTCACGATATGTTACAAACACGTCACATTTTGTGTGTTCGGCCTTTGTCAGCGAACTGAGAATTAACCAACTAATGACCACTTAGGCCAACGGCGCCATTTCCTGTGAAAACGTCTGTTATTCACGTCTAGCTGTTTGTTCCTGGCGGAAACTCAATTACAGCCGTTGATTTGTTGAGTGCGGCAATACTGTCAGTCCAATACACAAGTGCATCTATTACAGCGGGGCCAGCAGGCACGAATAAACAGTCAGTGCAAAGGTGGCTCACTTCAAGACGTACGTAACAGCCCAATTTCAATTTGCCAACACCAATTACGAGAACCAGGGAGCAATGTCTGGTTTGTTGTAATAGTGTGTTATCTACATATAAGGGCCTACTATCTCACTTCACTCATGTCGGTCACTCGGGTCGAACTCTCTTTCAAAACACTAGTCTTCTTCATGTCCCCACGCTGTCCTTTGTTCCCGTGGTTCCAACCCCACATTCCCTTTAACGAGTCGATAAATGTATAACCTGGTCTGACTTGTTCTTCCACGTGTTTGCTGCAACGGGATGGTCTTGGGTGCAATCAATATTTCATATTGATGTCTACAACAGTGTCCAGCAAATCTCACCCTTATTTCATGGACCTTCTGAGTAATTCCGTTTGTATCTCTATACATGTGACACGTGTTTTCCCCGTTAATGTTGAATATAGCTTGCAACATACTTGTAAAACACCCATCTGTTGCGTTCTGAGTGTCTTTGTTAATGTCCAAGACTCTCATCCGAACAGCAGCACAGATTCCACCGTTACAATGAAATGCTGTTGTTTGATCTTGCATGAAAGTATAGGCCAATATTTCAAAACAAGTGTTCTTAGTTCGTTTTCATGTTAATGCCTTACTGATCTGGATATATTTAGTTGCAAAGATGGCTCAAGTGCCCGACTTACTTAATATATTCGACCTTCTCCTAATACTATCGTACTATGCAATACTATCATGTGCAATTTAAAATCCTGATGCACACATATAAATCCCTACATGGACAGGTTCCATGATGTATATCGAGTATGCTGAATGTGTACCAATCAAGAAGAACGCTAATATCCATGGATTCAGTGACATTAGAAGTTCCAAGGGCTAGAACAGTTACTTACGGAGACTGACAATGTCAGTGTTCAGCGGCCAAGTTGTGGAATGCGCTACTGGTTCACATTCGTGAAGCAAAAACATTGAACACTCTCAAGAGGCTGCTAAAAACACATTTGTTCCTTGCCCATTTTGGTGTTTAACAGTATATATATATTCATCTTATTATATCCAACCTTCTGAAAATTTACATTTTTTATCATGCTATCGTTTTTATGCTTTGTTTTTACTGTCCATGATTAATCTATTGATTGTGTACACCGCTTTTGAGCAGGCTTTTATGTACGAAAATGAATGGAATGAACTTTCTTACGTTTCATCCCAGTTCAGCAGATCTGAGACGGCTATCCGTGGACTGCTAGTAGCAGTGGTGTCATCTGTTCTAACTACAATCATTTTTTTCTAGTCTTGATTAAGCAAGCCCCGTGATGACGTGATCTGCCAAGAAAATCGATGCTTGCCAAGAAAGTCGATGCTTTCGCCATGAAGAGCCTCCGACGCCTCGCGAACATAAAGTGGGCCAATATCAGCAATAACACGATCATGGAACATACCGGTCAGAAGCATGCATCAATACTCATCACCCAGCGACGCCTTCGGTGGTTCGGCCACCTGCAATGTATGGCATCAAACTACCCTGCCGCTCTATTATACCAATTCCACCTACAAAACACTGGCTGGAAACTGCGCCGTGGGCGTCCTCGCCGTTATCTCGAGAGTTCTCGTTAGTGTATTTCAGGGTATTTTATTCACAGCCATCTATTGACCAGTGGAGTGGCCTCAATGTAATGTATAGAACACGACCAGACATCATTGAACTCTTGTTGTGGCTATTGATTGGGACCTCAGTGCACAATGATACATTGACACCCTCCATGTGCACCACCTGACGGCCTTCCTTCAGATTCACCCCGAGGGCGAAACTTTCCAACAAGACCAACGCTAGTCTGCATGTCAGGGTCAGATACAATTCATTCACCCCTTCCTCCAGCCTCCTTTCATCTACACCCCTCCTCCCAACCCTGTCACATGTCAGGGTCAGATACAATTCATTCACTCCTACCTCCATTCTCCCTTCCTCTACACCCCTCCTCCCAACCCTGTCACATGTCAGGATCAGATACAACTCATTCGCCCCTTAATCCAGTCTCCCTTCCTCTACACCCCCTCCTCCCAACCCTATCACATGTTAGGGTGAGATACAACTCATTCACCCCTTCCTCCAGTCCCCTTCCTCTAGTCCCTCCTCCCAACCCTATCACATGTTAGGGTGAGATACAACTCATTCACCCCTTCCTCCAGTCTCCCTTCCTCTAGTCCCTCCTCCCAACCCTATCACATGTTAGGGTGAGATACAACTCATTCACCCCTTCCTCCATTCTCCCTTCATCTAGTCCCTCCTCCCAACCCTGTCACATGTCAAGGTCAGATACAACTCAAGGTCAGATACAATTCATTCACCTTTCCTCCAGTCTCCCTTCCTCTACTCACCTCCTCCCAACCCTGTCAGGGTCAGATTCAACTCATTCACCCCTTCCTCCATTCTCCCTTCATCTACACTCCTCCTCCCAACCTTATCACATGTTAGGATCAGACACAACTCATTCACCCCTTCCTCCGCGAGGATGAACAGTTTCGCTACCCAGTGGAGTCAGTTTGGTGAATGCAGGTGAAAGTAATTGAAACGTCACGATTAAAAAACTTTGAAAACAATACTGACTGTAAACAAACGTGAGTAGTATGTAGGTACCACACAGGCACGCCCCGCCCCTTTTCAGACCTCGCTCTATGCATAAAAACGCGCTAATCGTTTTCGGGAACATACTTATAAAAAAAGATCAAAGGGTTTTGGTGACACTAAACGTTTTCGGGAACATACTTATAAAAAACGTGATTGATGGCCTGTCACTTTTGATTGATGACCCTTCCCCTAAGAGGCGCCACCTAACGGTTATCCCAGTGACTATTTTAGCCCTAGCGGTCAACGTAGGACCTATCGGAGCAAGCCTATTGCTCGGCGCTGCGCGTGACTATTTTAACCCTAGCGGTCAACGTAGGACCTATCGATATATATATATATATATATATATATATATATATATGTAAGTCTGTATATAACCACAACGGTAAAACCCTTATAGCTATATATATATATATATAACATACTTATAAAAAACGTGATTGATGGCCTGTCACTTTTGATTGATGACCCTTCCCCTTGAGGCGCCACCTAACGGTTATTCCAGTGACTATTTTAACCCTAGCGGTCAACGTAGGACCTATCGATATATATATATATATATATATATATATATGTAAGTCTGTATATAACCACAACGGTAAAAGCCTTATAGCTATATATATATATATATATATATATATATATATATATATATATATATATATATATATATATGCTCGGCGCTGCGCTCTAAACCCATTGTGTGAAAATAACCCCGCTGTACCCTATGTAGCAGCAGCGGCGCGCGCTCGCAGCAGCAGCCGTGGCCTATGATCCGGCGGCCTAGTTTCTAAATATAACCATGCGGCTAGCCGGCTCTGTAACGGCGTTAATTTCAGCCGTGGCGCTATCAAAACGAAACGAATCCCATGCATACGTTTAGCATTTAAAAGCTATACTCAGCGGCCTGTTAAGGCAGGATGGTTATATGCGGTGGATAGACGAATGGACGCAAAATGGTGTAAGTTATGTTTTATTAATACAAGTCACGGTGGCGTGAGCCAGGCGGCCGGGCCTGTGCAATGTTTACTTGAGAGCCTCGTCCCCCCAATTGGCTCAGGTGCCGTAGCCGAGCGGCGCGTGAGTTGTCCCCGTCAAACTGCCGTTGTAGCATTGTTGAGCGACCGGCTGGAATTAACGGCAAGTTTTCACACGACATACAGGTTTGTTGTAGAGTGTTGTGTGTAGGCAGGTGTATTTCCTTTCCACGTCGAGGCAGGTGGATTCTGTGAAATAATGCATATGAATAATGAGGAGTTTCCCAAGAACTAAATCACTGTTATTAATATAAAAGTAATTAATAAAGAATAGTTTAATACAAGAATAGCATATAAATAATATAAAAGTAATTAATATAAAACTTACCGATAGGATAAAAGACGAAATACCGCTGTACTAAATAAAATAAAACTTACCGCTGTTCTTTGCATATGAATAATGGAGGAGAACTAAATCACTGTTATTAATATAAGAGGAGAACTAAATCAATATTTAATAAAGAATAGTAATTAATAAAGAATAGCATATTATTAATATAAAAGTAATTAATAAAGAATATAAAACTTACGGATAGGATAAAAGACGACTTACCGCTCTACTAAATAAATAAAATAAAATAAAATAAAACTTACCGCTGATCTTTCGTGGAAGGTTGCTCAGACGTTATGCTGGCGGTAGCCATGATTGAATGAAAATGAGCAACGACCGTTGCATGCATGCATTATTTCCTAAAGTCATTTATGCGTTAAGCGCGCATGCGCGAAAATGACGTAAAAACATTGAATGCAAGAGATCGAAATAGCAATAAACGAAAATATAAATGCATGAAATGATGCATTGTATAATATTAATTAGGGATCGGGCCTTTTGTGGTGTATAAATAATAGAGAAATTCGATGTAAAAAGTCACATTTGTGAAAACGAATGTACTAAAGAGAACGCTGATTTTTTTCCTGCAGCAGAAACCGAATGCTGACACAAAACAGCTGCGGCGCGTGATGTTATGCGTTAAATGCGCATGCGCGAAAGCGACGTAAAAACAATGAATGCAAAGAGTTCGAAATAGCAATAAACGGAAATTTAAATACATGAAATGAAGCGTTGTATACGCTTAGCGAGGGATCGGGCATCTTGTGGTGAATTAATAATAGAGACATTCGATGTAAAAGTCACATTTGACAATGAATGTACTAAAGTGACCGCTAATTGTTTTCCTCCTGAAGCGGATAACTAGAAACCGAATGGTGACGCATAAACAGCTGTGGCGTTAATCGGGGGATCGCACATCACGATCGGAATGTGAAGCTAGAACAATGCCATTTCAAAAACGATACACGAACTATAAAAGCATGAATTGAAGCGTTGTTTAGGATCAGTGGGAAATAGGGATCTGTGTAGTGCCATTATATTATAGAAAATCGATGTAAATAACGTTTGTGAACGAAAAGCACTACATGACCGTTCATTTTTTTTTCCGAAAGCAAAAACATCCGAGACTAGTCAGTTATGCGTTAGACGAACTGTTGTAATAGAACCGTAAATTACATAATGGCATGGTGCTCAGCTTACGAAGCGAACTTATTTAAAGCATGACATTTTCTTCTGTAGGAGGTGCGTCGCGTACTGCTGGACATGTTAGCGAACAACGAGAGGAAGCGTGCAAGGTATGCGGAGGTTGCCTTGTTCGTACAAACACTGCTGGACGGGGAAGTGGCGGATAGTGAGACGAAAGATGCTGTGCTGATGGCCCGAGTTGCTAAAAAAAAGGGCGGACTAATCATAATAATGTGTGTTTGTAGGCGGCACGACAGCGCACCAGGCGTGAATGTATGTGCGAGTTCCTAGATGCTGACGGTGGTCGTAAAGATTAGTAGGACCTGCTTTGTGCTGTAGGGGTGCGTGCGTAGCGATAACGAGTTGGACGTTATCATCGAGGAGGCGCTAGGCGTACCACACATCGAACCGCCGACGTACGAGAGTCTGTACACGGTGTCGCCAACACCGCCGGAAGTGATACAACGTCAAGTCGTCGCGACGAGTCGGGGTCAGTTGGCCTTCCGCTATGAACGGCACGCGATGTCCCTCCTCGCCGAACACCTCAGTGAGATGATTCTGGAGAGGGCGCGCGATCGATGCGGCGCTGTATCTGGTTCAGTTCGTTTCGGACTGGCTGCTAGGCACGGACTGGCGCGACTACATCAACCGCGTTCTGTTGGATTCTTGTCAGGAGTTTTGTATGACTGTCGGGTAACTGTGTGTGACTGTCAGGGAACTGCGTGTGAATGTCGGAAGCTGTGTGGGACTGTCAGGGAGGTGTAACAACCTAGTCCATGTCCGGAAGGCAGACATGTAACAAGCTAGACCATATATGGAAGGTAGACATGTAACAAGCTAGATCATGTATGGAATGCAAATATGTAACAAGCTAGTCCGTGTATGGAAGGCAAACATGTAACAAGCTAGACCATGTATGGAAGGCAAACATGTCACAAGTTAGACCATGTATGGAAGGGAGACATGTAGCAAGCTAGACCATCTATGGAAGACAGACATGTAACAAGCCAGACCATGTACGGAAGGCAAACATGTAACAAGCTAGTCCGTGTATGGAAGGCAAACATGTAACAAGCTAGTCCGTGTATGGAAGGCAAACATGTAACAAGCTAGTCCGTGTATGGAAGGCAAACATGTAACAAGCTACTCCATGTACGTAAGGCAAACATGTAACAAGCTAGTCCGTGTATGGAAGGCAGACCTGTAACAAGCTAGACCATGTATGGAAGGCAAACATGTAACAAGCTAGTCCATGTACGTAAGGCAAACATGTAACAAGCTAGTCCGTGTATGGAAGGCAAACATGTAACAAGCTAGACCATGTACGGAAGGCCAACATGTAACAAGCTAGTCCGTGTATGGAAGGCACACATGTAACAAGCTAGTCCATGTACGTAAGGCAAACATGTAACAAGCTAGACCATGTACGGAAGGCCAACATGTAACAAGCTAGTCCATGTACGGAAGGCAGACATGTAACAGGCTAGACCATGTATGAAAGGCAGACATGTAGCGAGCTAGACCATGTATGGAAGGCAGACATGTAACAAGCCAGACCGTGTATGGAAGGTAAACATGTAACAAGCTAGTCCGTGTATGGAAGGCAAACATGTAACAAGCTAGACCATGTATGGATAGCAAATAAGTAAAAAGCTAGTACATGTATGGAAGGCAGACGTGTAACAAGCTAGACCATGTACGGAAGGCAAACATGTAACAAGCTAGACGTACTGCCGGGGAGCTGTGTGTGACTGTCAAGGAGCTGTGTGGGACTGTCAGGAAATTGTGTGGCACTTTCAGGGAGCTGTGTGGGACTGTCGAACGGAAAGTACATTTTCAACGTTTTATTAAGCGTCGCCATCGTAGTACAACATTCAAAACAACGGCTTTTATTTTTAACCAATGTTATAGCAAACAAAGCAAGCATACTGTTCTATTCGAGTCCGCTCCTGCGCTGAATGTACGTATGGACGGTCGACTCCAGCAGAGCGCGGTTGATGTAGTCGCGCCAGTCCGTGCCTAGCAGCCAGTCCGAAACGAACTGAACCAGATACAGCGCCGCATCGATCGCGCGCCCTCTCCAGAATCATCTCACTGAGGTGTTCGGCGAGGAGGGACATCGCGTGCCGTTCATAGCGGAAGGCCAACTGACCCCGACTCGTCGCGACGACTTGACGTTGTATCACTTCCGGCGGTGTTGGCGACACCGTGTACAGACTCTCGTACGTCGGCGGTTCGATGTGTGGTACGCCTAGCGCCTCCTCGATGATAACGTCCAACTCGTTATCGCTACGCACGCACCCCTACAGCACAAAGCAGGTCCTACTATTCTTTACGACCACCGTCAGCATCTAGGAACTCGCACATACATTCACGCCTGGTGCGCTGTCGTGCCGCCTACAAACACACATTATTATGATTAGTCCGCCCTTTTTTTTAGCAACTCGGGCCATCAGCACAGCATCTTTCGTCTCACTATCCGCCACTTCCCCGTCCAGCAGTGTTTGTATGAACAAGGCAACCTCCGCATACCTTGCACGCTTCCTCTCGTTGTTCGCTAACATGTCCAGCAGTACGCGACGCACCTCCTACAGAAGAAAATTTCATGCTTTAAATAAGTTCGCTTCGTAAGCTGAGCACCATGCCATTATGTAATTTACGGTTCTATTACAACAGTTCGTCTAACGCATAACTGACTAGTCTCGGATGTCTTTGCTTTCGGAAAAAAAAATGAACGGTCATGTAGTGCTTTTCGTTCACAAACGTTATTTACATCGATTTTCTATAATATAATGGCACTACACAGATCCCTATTTCCCACTGATCCTAAACAACGCTTCAATTCATGCTTTTATAGTTCGTGTATCGTTTTTGAAATGGCATTGTTCTAGCTTCACATTCCGATCGTGATATGCGATCCCCCGATTAACGCCACAGCTGTTTATGCGTCACCATTCGGTTTCTAGTTATCCGCTTCAGGAGGAAAACAATTAGCGGTCACTTTAGTACATTCATTGTCAAATGTGACTTTTACATCGAATGTCTCTATTATTAATTCACCACAAGATGCCCGATCCCTCGCTAAGCTTATACAACGCTTCATTTCATGTATTTAAATTTCCGTTTATTGCTATTTCGAACTCTTTGCATTCAATGTTTTACGTCATTTTCGCGCATGCGCGCTTAACGCATAAATGACTTTAGGAAATAATGCATGCATGCAACGGTCGTTGCTCATTTTCATTCAATCATGGCTACCGCCAGCACAACGTCTGAGCAACCTTCCACGAAAGATCAGTGGTAAGTTTTATTTTATTTTATTTTATTTATTTAGTAGAGCGGTAAGTCGTCTTTTATCCTATCCGTAAGTTTTATATTCTTTATTAATTACTTTTATATTAATAATATGCTATTCTTTATTAATTACTATTCTTTATTAATTATTGATTTAGTTGTCCTCTTATATTAATAACAGTGATTTAGTTCTCCTCCATTATTCATATGCAAAGAACAGCGGTAAGTTTTCTTTTATTTATTACAGCGGTATTTCGTCTTTTATCCTATCGGTAAGTTTTATATTAATTACTTTTATATTATTTATATGCTATTCTTGTATTAAACTATTCTTTATTAATTACTTTTATATTAATAACAGTGATTTAGTTCTTGGGAAACTCCTCATTATTCATATGCATTATTTCACAGAATCCACCTGCCTCGACGTGGAAAGGAAATACACCTGCCTACACACAACACTCTACAACAAGCCTGTATGTCGTGTGAAAACTTGCCGTTAATTCCAGCCGGTCGCTCAACAATGCTACAACGGCAGTTTGACGGGGACAACTCACGCGCCGCTCGGCTACGGCACCTGAGCCAATTGGGGGGACGAGGCTCTCAAGCAAACATTACGCAGGCCCGGCCGCCTGGCTCACGCCACCGTGACTTCTATTAATAAAACATAACTTACACCATTTTGCGTCCATTCGTCTATCCACCGCATATAACCATCCTGCCTTAACAGGCCGCTGAGTATAGCTTTTAAATGCTAAACGTATGCATGGGATTCGTTTCGTTTTGATAGCGCCACGGCTGAAATTAACGCCGTTACAGAGCCGGCTAGCCGCATGGTTATATTTAGAAACTAGGCCGCCGGATCATAGGCCACGGCTGCTGCTGCGAGCGCGCGCCGCTGCTGCTACATAGGGTACAGCGGGGTTATTTTCACACAATGGGTTTAGAGCGCAGCGCCGAGCATATATATATATATATATATATATATATATATATATATATAGCTATAAGGCTTTTACCGTTGTGGTTATATACAGACTTACATATATATATATATCGATAGGTCCTACGTTGACCGCTAGGGTTAAAATAGTCACTGGAATAACCGTTAGGTGGCGCCTCAAGGGGAAGGGTCATCAATCAAAAGTGCCAGGCCATCAATCACGTTTTTTATAAGTATGTTCCCGAAAACGTTTAGTGTCACCAAAACCCTTTGATCTTTTTTTTATAAGTATGTTCCCGAAAACGATTAGCGCGTTTTTTATGCATAGAGCGAGGTCTGAAAACGGGCGGGGCGTGCCTGTGTGGTACCTACATACTACTAACGTCAAACCAAATTTTTGGTTTGGTCTGTTGCGACATCCTGGCCGCTCGTATCCTCTCCCGACTCGACGCACTGTCCATTATGTCCTCCTCCACACTCTCTGTCACCTCCATGTCTCTCCTCACCACGACGCATTGTCCATTGCGTCCTCATCCACAACCTATGTCTCCTCCATGTCTCTCCTGGCCATGAGGCCCTGTCTATTGCGTCATCCTCCACAACATATGTCACCTCCATGTCTCTCCTCACCATGACGCCCTGTCTATTGCGTCCTCATCTACAACATCTGTCACCTCCATGTCTCTCCTGGCAATGACGCCCTGTCTATTGCGTCATCCTCCACAACATATGTCACCTCCATGTCTATCCTCACCACGGAAACACCTCACATAAGGAAACTGAAAATGCAATGCTGCCATCTGGCGAATTGTGTACTTACTATGTATTTGTGCCACGACTGGCGCAATGTCGAGTCATCTTTACAAGGACAGATTGTGGGGAATGGAAGAAGAGTGAGTAGGGACAGAGCCCGGAACAATACGAAGAGAAGGGTGGGGTTGGGAGGATGGGTGTAGAGGAAGGAAGACTGGAGGAAGGAGTGAATGAGTTGTAACTGACCCTGACATGTGACAGGGTTGGGAGGAGGGACTAGAGGAAGGGAGACTGGAGGAAGGGGTGAATGAGTTGTATCTGACCCTGACATGTGACAGGGTTGGGAGGAGGGACTAGAGGAAGGGAGACTGGAGGAAGGGGTGAATGAGTTGTATCTGACCCTAACATGTGATAGGGTTGGGAGGAGGGACTAGAGGAAGGGAGACTGGAGGAAGGGGTGAATGAGTTGTATCTGACCTTGACATGTGACAGGGTTGGGAGGAGGGACTAGATGAAGGGAGAATGGAGGAAGGGGTGAATGAGTTGTATCTCACCCTAACATGTGATAGGGTTGGGAGGAGGGACTAGAGGAAGGGAGACTGGAGGAAGGGGTGAATGAGTTGTATCTCACCCTAACATGTGATAGGGTTGGGAGGAGGGACTAGAGGAAGGGGACTGGAGGAAGGGGTGAATGAGTTGTATCTCACCCTAACATGTGATAGGGTTGGGAGGAGGGGGTGTAGAGGAAGGGAGACTGGATTAAGGGGCGAATGAGTTGTATCTGATCCTGACATGTGACAGGGTTGGGAGGAGGGGTGTAGAGGAAGGGAGAATGGAGGTAGGAGTGAATGAATTGTATCTGACCCTGACATGTGACAGGGTTGGGAGGAGGGGTGTAGAGGAAGGGAGACTGGAGGAAGGGGTGAATGAATTGTATCTGACCCTGACATGTGACAGGGTTAGGAGGAGGGACTAGAGGAAGGGAGACTGGAGGAAGGGGTGAATGACTTGTATCTGACTCTGACATGTGACAGGGTTGGAAGGAGGGACTAGAGGAAGGTAGACTGGAGGAAGGGGTGAATGAGTTGTATCTCACCTTAACATGTGACAGGGTTGAGAGGAGGGGGTGTAGAGGAAGGGAGACTGGAGGAAGGGGCGAATGAGTTGCATCTGATACTGACATGTGAGAGGGTTGGGAGAACTATTGGAAATAGCACAGCAAATTAGCATGCCACATATAACATGGCAATGGCAGCTAGGTAGGAAGAAACTTCAGAAGGCTAAGCAATGACTCAGTCGTGGAAACAAGGGTGGAAGACAAACAACCCGTGGGATAACAATTTAGGAATTTGTACAGAGTATTTTTAATTCACAGAGAAAACACATAAACAAGGGAGTATTTCAACCTTCAACCCCAACAAAACTTTGGATAATACCGTACTGTTTTTACCAGGTACTTTTATTTTTTGTGCAATTTTAACTGACATGTTTCATACAGTATAGATGTAAATCACTAATGTATTTTTCAGAATTTTGACAGAAATTAATCGTGCATATTGCAACGTATATTATGTCCTGGTGTTATGGTTTCTAGAATATCATGGTTCCACAATAGCATATGAACACTTGCCATAACAAGATAAACATTTTTGTAACAAATTTATTGACACATCTGTGACCATGTACACACATGCTGAATAATACTAGGCATTGGTAATCAGTATGACAACAATATTTTCAGACAAATATGTCTATTAAAACAGGCAATTCTCTTTTTTTTTGTCCCGTGATCGAGCGAGTAGTGTTTTTGTTTTCACTTATCTGGATTTATTTTAAAGTATGAATCAGCTTGCTCTTTGCATAATTAACATAATGCCAGTTCTTGATGTGTTGATCATCGAGGTGTATTATATTCAACTATACATAGTTAGTAACGTATGTACTGTTATTGCAACCTTGACTTTTTAAATAAGTTTGAAGAGACAGTGTTAATAAATGTCAAATATTTCAAAGACGTTCAAGTTATGGAATAACAAAATAATTATCTTCTTGTGTTCCTTTATATAAAAATAAATAATACACAAGTTACTATTGATAGTATACATACCTGAATCGTGTGAAGTTTGCTTATTACCCCCAATATTAACAAAAACCCAACATTACCCAGCTAAATGTAGATCTACACACCATAAACTGTGTTCATCTTGGCATGAGCATCCAGTTTTCACCAGGTCAGATATCCACAGCTAGACGAGCATGTCGATAAATCTTTAAATGATTTACTACAAAAACCTAACATTTTCAATATAACATACTGGCATCTAAAATATAAGGCAACAATGTTGTATTTTAAACATAGATATCATTAAACCACACATGGTTCATCCAACTCTACAAAACTACAAAAGCTGGCATGGGACATGTGAAATGTTGCACATTCTAATGAAATGCATCACAAGATTTCTTTCCTCTACAAATCAATTTCTGTGTGGAAAATATTCAGTAAGTAGTTAGCATATTTGGCATTTGCGCTCAATAAATACTTTGTATCTGACCATGACTTCTGTTGGCATGATCTAGTGGTATGATTGCACATAATTACCTTCTCTCCATCATATTAACATCTCTGTGAATCTGCCCTTCAACATTAAAGGACATTTTACTTCTAGAAAATGTGAACAAATAAAGTAAAATTACAAAGAATTCATATCTACAGGCTAGTGGTACAATTCATTGAGACAATAGTTAACCTCCTATTTCGCATATACCTAAGCTACACATTTCATATCACTGAAGCTACACACAAATTTACAGTGTCTAGATTCTGTTGGCAACATTGAAAATACATCGTTTGTTTTCCTTTGGTTGACTTGTCTCCTCTGCCTAAGTCAATATCTACTCTTCAGCATTTCCTATTACAGCATCAGGCCCAGCAGAACCAACCAACCAATACTCTCCAACATGTCCCCTCCTGCTGCATAGGCATCAACCTAGTATCAACTTTAAATAAAAATATTACAAATAAACTTTCTTGTTCTTGTTTTACTTGTTCTGTTAATAAGTTTCAAATCAAGTATCAACCAGCTGAGATCTATAATTTTAATTGGTTACATTTCTGTTAATAAAAGTAATAAAGCTGACAAAATAATACATTTTGTTTAAGAAAGAACTGTCTACAACACTGTCCCCAAAACCTAAAGAAACAAGAACAATTCAGAGATATATACAATGTAGGAGTTTGAGTTTGTTGGTTCTGCATAGCCCAAAGATACACTGTAGCAACTGGACGGCCACATCAATGAGGGGTGTCAGGGTGCCACGCAGTTCACGTCGAGCAGGGCAAGACATTGACACCCCGACAGCGTCCGTGATGAGGTTAACGGGTCCCTTGCCCTGGATGTACAGGTTGCTGACACAACCCTCCAGCATGTTCTCGTGCTGGCCAAATGTCATGCCGTCCAGGTTAGGCATGCCGCCTGAAGCATAACAACCACTGTCAACCCTGTGGCAACACTGGCCGAACATGCTTCAATTACCCTATTCAGCACGTACGTGATCTGTTGCCTAGCAAAACCTCCGTCAAGTCATCAGAAAACATGTGGTGGGTTCCGACATTCTGTCGAATATCTTGTTGAAATTCTGGTTACAAAAGTGTTTCTTTATGGCAAAAACATAAAGCAAAGTTTGTAAAGTGTAACTGTATGTGGGAATGATTGATTTATGAGACGTCAAGCAGCAATAGTAATGTAATTCACATATATATATATATATAACCATTAACAACATTGTTGACAAAGCAAAGCTTGACGGAGGTTACGTGCAAAATTGAATTGTGACGTAAGCAAAACCGCGATGTAGTGGATACATCAATTATTAGACAAACTAACAAAAATACTGGTCCACCAGAAGGGATAACTTGGTAATTTGTAAATGGTCTGAAAAGTGACAAATGCTGTTCAATTTTGGGAAATGTAAATACCTCCACACAGGACATGGGAACGAAGAGGTAGAATATACAACGGGGGGTACTGTAATAAATACTACTGTAAAAGAAAAGGACTTAGGGTTAACCATTAGTAAACTGCTATTCCCTTTGGGTAAATAACAATTCAAACCATAACAATTTATAATGTCACCTTATATAGCCTGGTCCTTGAGTGTGTCAGTCTGTCTACTGATATTTGCAACTATTTGTATATCGCACTTAAAGGAAATAAAAATAAGGCATTAGCTAAAATCCTTTTTCCATGTGTACAAAAATTTTTACCTTGTATGTAACATTTGACAACATTAAAAAAATACAGAAAAATACATTTGTAGCATAAATTCGATTTTAAACCCTTCTGTGTAGCGATTCCCGTGGAAAAAAAAAATTATGAGCTAGGCGATCACATGGTATCGTGACGTCACTTATGACTCACACTCGCATCAGGCCGACCGTTTCCATGCATTCAGAGCATGTTTACAAGTATAGGTTTTGGGTCGAAACGAGCGTCAGAATGAGTTATTGTGCAATATTCCGATGATATACAAACACTAGTTATCACAGAGGAACAAGCAGTTATCTTACCGTTCCACATGAATCCAATTTTATTCAAAACAATGAATGCGAATGGGCCTACATACAAGTTGACTAGGTTTCGCCGAGCTTGGGCTCGTTTTCAGAATAATTATATCGAATGCAACCAACGAGAGATAATCTAAACCAATAAACATACATAGCAAACATATATTGTATCCAGCTACAGAACGTAACGTGTATAATCTCATAATATCACTAGAATATCGATGTACGAAGGAGGAGTTGTTCAATTTATCATAACTTAAATCAGTCAGTGAATTTCTGTCGGTCCTGTTAGCTCAGTTGGTAAAGGCGTTGGTTTCTTGGTATTTATTTTGCAATCGGGCGACGCTGGTTCAATCCCCACACCAAACCATTGATTTTTTTACTCTTTTTTTGGTTTATGTTTTCACCAAGTAATATAAACCAAATCATTTTTATACTATGATGCACTGTTTGTAAATATTTTTTTAGTATTTGATTTTTTGGGGTTTATGTTTTCACGAAGTAATATAAACCAAATCATTTTTATACTATGATGCACTGTTTGTAAATATTTTGGTAGTAATTATTTATTCGCCATAAAAATGAAAATATGGGAATTATATAACAATGTTTCTAAATTTTATTTATCCAAACAAATATAATGTATTGGATATATAATTTATTAATTGTATATATATATATTGTCCGGTAATATATTGTAATTATATGTGTGAAAACAAATGGTGATCTGTCTGGATAAATAAAATTTATGGAACTGCCACAATGTTAGCAGAATGACTCTGAAACAATACATGTCATCCAAAGAGGTTGTCTATGTATAACTAGATTATCACAATCCTAGTCCCTGTTTTTCCCTGGCACCCCTCAGCTGCCAGGTATGCTGTCAATCCACAGTTCGTACTCTCATCTCTTCTCCATCAACTCGTACTTCTTACGGCCGTGCATTTTGCGTGGGAATCTGTAGTTCGGTGGCAGGTTGTAGTTGCACACCAACAAGTAGTGAAGATGACAACCCAAAGAAAACACACGCTGCACTCTTCTTTTTGTGAGCATACTTTTAGAGCCGCTTCTATAAATGAATATATTTAAAGTAGTTTTACAATATTTTAGTACATTTATTTGTTAGCAATTTTATCTTTTTATACTTTTTCTTGTATTACTAATGCTTTTAATGTAGCTGCATCGGGTATCATGTCAGTTGATTTCTTTATTTTGTTTTCTTCATAGAACAGTAGTATGTGTCAGTATGAACATGTGTACTATTAAAAAAACAAGGCACTAGTGCCATATGTCACCAATCTGTCCTTTAAAAACTAGTATTTTTAGTGTTTCTGTGGAAAGTCCCTTTTCAGATTCTTGGAAACTGACGATGTTTCCATAGTGACGATCACTGGGCATCAGCCCAGTTCAAACATAAATTCGTTCACCATGAATGCAGATCATATAGTCTGGTTATTCTCATGCCGCTATGCTGTTGTATTATAATTACCTCAATGCATCACGCTGTCAAATCACCAAATACTGGTGGTAGTTTTGTTTATTCTCCGATAATGCCCGACCTCAGCCACCATTTACAATGACAGGAGACTGACCCCCAGCAGGTGTCAATCAATCTTGTCTACTACAACAAGTTCAACACATAGTCCTTTGTAACACAATATCATGAGACAACTTGGTGGGAAAACCTTGGGGGGAAATCTCTGTCAAATTGTGTTGAAATAAGCCACATGTCAGTAAGAAAGTCACATTTCTATGCAAAAAACATCTGGTAACACTTGTATTATTGGTAACAACCAGGAAGTATTACTTAATGTAACTTTTTATTAAAAAAACTACAATATTTACAAAGCCATAACATGACTATGAACCCGACTTGTGTTTACCCAAAATTGCACGGGATGGTTTTATGTTTGGTGAAGGGGTCGTACCAAAATGCAGTATGGATTTTTGTTGTCTTTCAACATTGTAGCACAATGTTTATGGAGCTGTATCAAACTTAATATGCATTTGTTTACAAAAAACCCGTTTGAATGTCAATAATATGTTTGTACTTACAACCATACAAGTTTATTTTGGGGAGTTTCTCAAAATGAAATAAAATGCCATTTTAAGGTGATTTTTGACATATATTTTAATTGTCTTTAAACACATTTAGATATTTCTAAACAACACTTAAAAATATTTTTTTTGGGGTCTGGAGTATTGTTTCATATCTGAGGCAAACTCTGAGAAAAAATGGTTAGGTTAAAACTTACCTTAACACGTTTGTTTTGTTAGCATTTCCTTTATGTAAAGTACTATTATGAATGTATATAAAATGCCCAAGAATTTACTTAACACAATGACAATACTTGTACAGGACTGACCAAGATAATACAAACTTTTGACTGTTGTATCAACATATGTAAAATAATGCATACAAGAACCACATGGCAGCATGCACATATTATCACTTCCACTTGTATGATCCTTTCAATTATCCACCAACTTTGCCTTGTATGACAGAAATTAATACTGATGGTAAAATAAAAAGTGACATACTCAATAATTTCAACATCTTCTAAGAGGAATCCTTCCACAGGGAATGTATAGCCTGGGATGTTCATCATCGGACAGTCTCCTGGAAGATAGGGAACATGTCAACACCTCCACATCTATACTACCTTATCTCACACAAGACAGCAACAAACATGTCAACTGTTTGCTCTGAATACATGAAATAGTCGTTGGCAGCCTCTGGGAAGTAAGCTAAAATATATTTTGAGTGAGATGTCCCCCGCTCTATGCCAACATTGAAATTAACAATAATGTTATTACTAGCAGGAGATGTAAGTTTCAATCCTGGCCCAGCTGTTAGATGAAACATTCGGGTGGCCACTATAAACGTTCAATCTGTACAAGATAAGACAGCCTCAATATTCTTGCTGTAACTGAGACCTGGCTCAGACCACATGATACACCTGCGTGCATTGCTGACGTTTCCCCTTCTGGTTACAACTTTCACCATCTACCATATTTAGCCGATCGTGGAGGTGACGTTGGCTTTCTAATATCACAACAGTTCAAAGTTAAATTACATTCCAACCCTAAGTACTCCAGTTTTGAGTTCATCTGTGCTGAAATTTAAGATTCTTCTTTCTCCGCATACTTTGTTTGTATCTATCGCCCTCAAGGACATCCGGCAAATTTCTTTGAAGACTTTCAGGATATGTTGGAAAAACTGGCAATTATTCATTCAGAATTTTACATTCTTGGTGATTTTAATCTACATTTGGATATACCTTCTACAACTACAACTACGTTTGATGATATTCTGGCATCATTTGATTTGAAACAACATGTTACCTTTTCGACACATATACATGGCCATTGGCTTGACCTCTTGATAACCCATTCAACTTGTAATAATATCCAAGCACGTACTGTTTCAGATGGGTTATCAGACCACCACACTGTCATTGTTAATGTTTCTATAACCCCATTAGAGTCGAAACACAATATGTCTTACAGAGCCATTCACAGGATTGACATTACAGCTTTAATGGCTGATATCCTTATATCCAACCTTATCACAGATAAAAAAAATCAATCTGAATTATATAAACAGTACTGTCAAGTACTCAATGCATTACTTAACAAACATGCACCTATAAAATCCAAATGTGTGTAAGAAAGGTCACTGGCTCCATGGATGACTTCCAAAATTAAACTATCTAAAAGGCGTCATTGTTATTTAGAGTGTGTATGGCGCAAATCGCACTCGCCATTAGATAGATCGCGCTATTCTAAGCAATGTCACCTCTGTAACAGACAAATGGCTAAAGCTAAATCAGATTATTTTCAAATATGGGCATAAATAAGTCTGATAACCCACGTTAGTTATGGAACTGCATCAATGACATTCTACACAGACAGCCTACTCCATCGCTACCTGATCATGTATCAATTAATTCTGTATGTGATTTGTTCTCTAGTCACTTTAAGAATAAAATCAGTATTATTCGTTCTGCTTTCCCACTTCATAATTTAAGTAATGTCAGTATGGACTTGTGAGTAAATTGTCTATTTGTATCATTTGAAATTGCAACAGTTGATGAAGTTAGGACAATAATTATGTCCCCCCAAATAAATCTTGTGCACTTGATCAATTTCCAACAATCCCGCTAAAAGCATGTCTCGATACACTAATTGGACCTATAACAAATATTATAAATGCATCATTTTGCTCTGGCTGTTTTCCTGATGATTTCAAAAATACCCATGGCACACCAGTTCTTAAGAAGTCATCTCTGCCTAAACAAGACCTAAACAGTTATAGACCTATTTCTAACCTCAGCTTTATTTCCAAAATACTAGAAAAGGTTGTAGCAAGTCGTCTACGGTTTCACATTAGCACATGTATTAACTAATGTGTCACAATCAGCATATAGACAGTTTCATTCAACAGAGACTGCCCTCTTAAAAGATAAAGGTTCATAATGACATTAACTTGAACATTAATAATGGTAAAGTGACTGTACTTAAGGCGGCGATACACGGTACGATTGTCTCGGATGAAACCGTCCGATTACCACGTAAACACTGAAATCGTATCGTGTAACAGTCCGGCCGAGTCAATCTGAGTCACTTGGACAAAATATTTTTAGAACAGGTTCTATTTTTTGTACAATTACATCAGACGTTCGGTGATATTTACGCAGAACGTCTGTCACTGTCAGAATTGTCAACGCCAACGGACGGCGAACAGACTGAGTAAGAAATAACAGAACGTTAGAAGTAAGTAGCGACGGCGACGTCGATGTCATGATATTTGAATTATCAATTAATTGTATTTAAGTTAAAACGCTATATACACTGTAGTTATATTAATAAGTGTCAACGTGAAGTGTATTGTTTATTATCGCTGCAACTTGCAAGTGCCAACATTGTATCAAATTTGTATCAACCATGAAATTATACTAGAATTGACTCCTTTTAAAAAGTTTAGGCATTTTTAAAAACGTCATTTTCGTGTTTCACATTTGACTTCGTACTAAATTATAGGCCTATTGCGTGTCCCATTTGTTGTGCTTGTGGGCCTTGGACTTGGTATTGAGTCATTTGTTCTCTTCCGTTAGCCAGCTTCACTGAAAGTATATGTTGAATTGGCAGCTACAATTTCTAATAATAAACCTGGTTGGCTGTCACCATCCAGTCAAACGTTGTTGATTTGAGGAAAAACAACACTATATCAAGATGCTACGGAATTTTGCGACGTACGAATTTTGCGAACTGGTAAACTTTACAGTTCACTTGTTCTCTTTCACGAGTAGAATGGAAACACTTATAATATTTACTGGCTGTGTTAGCTTTTCTGTTACCAGTGTGAACATTTTTATAAACAAATATTGACATCTAGGTATTGGCTGGTACTAGAAAGGGGTTGGGTAGATGACACATTGTTGAAAATTATGCCTGTGCCTGTGTCAAGACAAATTTGACAATTTTTCTCCTTTATTATTTCCCATTTACATTAATATTTTATTTCAAATTTTCAAATATTGTAACTGTTTTACACATTATTGCTAAATGCTTTATGTATTGCAACTATTTGTTTTACGACTATTAACTACACTTTGTGTAGGAATAGTCTTTGTGTGCCCAGTAATTGCAGAGTGGCCACAAAAATAGTTTGGGCCTCTCCTAGGAAAACCATAATTGAAAGTAGGCTGTGTTACTGAGGTGATCATAACGATAGGTTTGCACTGTTTTAACCCATATTTGAAAACAATAACAAATAAAATTTGGTCATCAAACTGTAACCCTCCTGAGCCACTTATTCCTGAGACAAATATGTATGATGTGCATCCTTGTTGTTGTGGTTTCACTTTTAATATAGTGTTGTCCTACACCCAATATTTGAAGGTATGGCATCGATTGAACATTGCTTTAAAACAGTTTACTGTAAGTGTATTTTTATTGTGTAATAAAATATGTGATGCATCATAGTGTTGTCTTATTAGTTTGTACTATAGTTGGAAAAATAAAAATTCAATGCATTAATAATCAAATATATGTATATTCATGTATATGTATTATTAAAATTAAAATGTCATCTATATGTGGACCAGCAATTGCAAATATAATCATATACATACATATATAATTATATATATATATATGGTCGATTCTAACAGAAGTGCAGCACTTTATAACATCACTTACTTGCTTGCATTGTTCCCAGCCTTTGCTACCATAAATAGACATGTTGGGGAACCCTACCAACAAATTGGCCACCTTAAATCCTACTACTGTCGTAATAGCAGTGGGTCAAAGTTGGAAGTGATAATTCCAAAATAACCATACGAATGCACATATTTTGCATTGTATACGTTCCAGGGTCCAATAATCTGTTTTATATTTGACAGTTCTGCTTGTTTGCAAGTATGCTGAACATATTACTGTATCTGTGAGAAAATTGATTTTTGGTGTTGAGACCGTATGTATATATATATATATATGCTCCCTGTTAGTGTTAGATCAGTTGAATATATTACAGTTGAAAATATCATTATTTTTGTCACTATACAATAAAGATAAAAACATGGATGTTTTCAACCTTGATCGAGCTGAAACCATCCAAACATTAATGTAAATAACCCCTCACATCAATTTGCAGGTACATATTTTATAATAATTATAAAAGATATTAAATAATCATTACTAAACACAATATACATGACTTAAAATTAACGCTGCCGGCTGAATTTGTCACGTAAGTGCATCAGTCTCGTTCTTTAAAAAATCTACTATGTAAAATTGTCTGTATGACATCAAAATAATTTATTAAAATAATAAATATTCCCATAAGTGATGTTACAGCATCGCCCCAAGAAATTACACAAAATATCAAACCAGCAACTACCCCTCAGACTTGGGATTTGCATTTGAAAAAGTCGCATTTGCACTTGCATTTGCATTTGGTTTTCAGGATCAAAAACATGCACTTGCATTTGCATCACAAACACTTGCATTTGCATGTCAAGACTAAAAACACTTGCATTTGCATAAGAAACACTTGCATTTGCATAGAACAAACAGTCTAGTTGTCCAGATGTTTAACTGGTGATTTATCTGTCTAGTATCTGTGGTGGATTCGGTATCTAATTGTTGTTTGTGTTCTAGTTGAATAATGATGTCAATATACTCCTGCCAATTTCCAGTAAGTTTCTGCTAAAAGAGAGTAAAGACAAAGTCAGACCAGCCAAACCTTATTGCATTGTCATTAGCAGTGGACCATATTTTCCTTCCAGACATTGTGAATAAACACACAAAAACAGTAGAACGTGTGTATAATTTGGCAGTGATCAATAGACAGTATTTAGCTAGGTTTCTAATGCCATGTTGGCCAGCCACAGGGTCAGTCTGGGCCTTGAAATCATTGAAAACCTTGAATTACACCAATCCCAATATCCCAATTCAAGGCCTTGATATCCTTGAATTCTGACTTTTGTTCAGTGCATTCCCTGCTGATCATTCCCTGCTGATCTCAGCCTGAGACCTAGATTGCCTTATCTGCTTATTTTGCATAATCCACTGCTGCTGGCTACAATTGCCCATTGACCCCTGTAGCCTTTGTTCATCAGTACACCTCCCCTCCCACTGGCTGGGGAGGTGTTTCAGCTGGGGAGAACTTCTGCTGCCCATCAGCTTATCTGCTTGTATTGCACAACAGTTGCCTATGGAAGCCTTTTTATGATGCAAGGCTTCCTGTTCATTCAAACTGATCTTCCTTCACCAATCACTTTTTATGGGTATAGGTTTTACATACTTAGACCTATATGATTGAAAGGCTGGAAGCCATGGATAATTTGCTTGACCTGTGAAAGGCTATGCATAGTATGCAATTAAGAATACTTTTATTACTCCTTTCACTTACAAAAAAAACAAATGAAAACTACACAAATGTATTTGCATGGAATTACGTAAGGGAACATTCTCAAAACAGTTGCATTTGAATAATATAATAACATTTGGAGTTTAATAATATAAAACACTTATTTGCATTATATAAACAAACATTAGCATTTGACTTTAAAAAAAAAACATTTGCAGTTGATTTTTTCTCAAAACACTTGCATTTGAATAATTTTAAAACATTTGCATTTGATTAATTTCAAACACTTGCATTTGCATTTGAATAATTTCAAACACTTGCATTTGCATTAGAATAATTTCAAACATTTGCATTTAAATGGGTAAATTAATTTAAATGCGATCACTCGCATTTGAACCCAAGCCTGCTACCCCTACCACTGCACTAGCCCGATTGCCGATTGAATATGGCCAATCGTAATGTGTCTTTATTTGTACGATTCAATCGTACCAACTGACTCGGCCGAGTCACTCATACGAGTCAATCGGTCCAATTGCCTCGTAACGTGTATCGCCACCTTTACCTTAAGAGATCTCTGTGCAATTTTTGACACGATTCATCACAGCATTCTCATTGAACGCTTATTAAAGTGGTACGGAATATATGGCACAATTCTAAGCTGGTTTTCTTCATATCTAACTGATAGATACCAAACTATAAAGATTGGGAACTGCTTTTCTGCTGCACTGCCGGCTTTATTTGGTGTTCCCCAGGGTTCTGTTCTTGGGCCTTTGCTTTTTACTCTTTACACCACGCCACTAAGCTCTGTTATACAAAGACATAACTTAGATCATCAGCATAAAGATGATACTCAGATCTACATTTCGTTGGCTACCCTGGTCGCTCCCTTAACCAACTTAGTGATTGCCTTCAAGATATCTTCCACTGGATGACTGAGAGCAAGTTGAAATTAAATGCAAATAAAACTGATTTAATCATTATTGGTACTCCAATGCAGCGTAGTAAACTGGATGGTTTTTTCCCTGCGTATATTTTGAATCAGTATATCATGCCAGCAACCTCGGTGCGGAATCTAGGAGTTAAAACTATTGCAACAGCGCCTGTTAGCAGCAGACTTGACTATTGCAATTCCCTCCTTTATAATATCGTTAGCAAGAATATCACAAAACTTCAGGATCAGGACACTGTTGGTTACAGACAAAAAAGTGCAGTATATTTTTGGGAAATTATTTTTTACAATATTCACCCGCTCTGACATAAGTGCATTTGAGTAGTCAGATTTTTAGATGTTATTGTAGAAGCTGTTGACAATAAAATGGTGTATTTTTAGCTGATTTTATTTGGCAGCAATTTGGCTAGTTGACCCTTTAGCCAGATTACTGTCTGCATCCATTTATAAATATTGATGGGTGTCATACATACAGGTATTTTGTAAGGGCTAGAAGTATTAGATTTTGACTAAACTCGACCAGCATGTCAATGAGATGATGGGAAAACTATCAGTGTGCTGACCCCAGATGCTCTACTCCCCTTTACAACGATGATGTCGTGTATAAAGTCCGCAAGCTAGGACATCACTCAAGAAAGCATTGTTTGATCCAGTCAGAAATCCCAACGTTAAACAGAAAATGCTAAGTACAAGGTTCAGAATGATCCTCAGTAAGTTCTGCTTGAAAATATGTCGCCATATTCAAGCAGAACTTCTTGTAGATATTTTGCATAGTATCTGTCAATGAGAAGGTACCTCTTCCCTTGACTTGGTCCTTCTTTCCAGGTAACTCATTGCTGTTTTTCTGATCTTCTCAGAAAGTCAGCTACCGACATCTTCTGTGACTTGGCTATTGTCTTCCTCATGTATCTTCCTTTCTTCTGGTAAAAGATGTAGTCCCTCGAAAGGGACACTTTCTTATTGAGGGTCTTTCTGAACCTTGTACTTAGCATTTTCTGTATAACGTTGGGATTTCTGATTGGATCAAACAGTGCTGTATGTGTGACACCCATCAATATTTACAAATGCCGGCAAGAATTACTCTGCAAACAGGCCACACAGGCAAATTGCTGCCAAATATCCTTCCGCTTATTCAAATCATCTAGAAATCCACCATTTTACAGTCAACACCTTCTACAATCACACATAAAAATCTCCCTACTCAAATGCACTTATGTCACAGCATGTGAATTTTGTAAAAAAATCATTTCTAAAAAATACACTGCATTTTTCCTCGTGTGCAACGGACAGGAAGTCTAAATACTTGTGGTAGACAAAATTTATTGACACCGGCTGGGATCAGTCACGTGTCATTGCAACTGGCAGCTGAGGTCAGGCTATCGGAGAATAAACAAAACTATCGCCAGTATTTGGTGATTTGACAGTGTGAAGCATTTAGGTAATTATAATACAACAGCATAGTGGCATGAGAATAACCAGACTATATGATCTGCATTCATGGTGAACAAATTTATGTTTGAACTGGGCTGACGCACACGTGATCGTCACTATGGAAAAAGGACTTTCCACAGACACACAAAAAATATTAGTTTTTAAAGGACTGATTGGTGATATATGGCGATAGTGCCTTGGTTTTCTTTAATAGTACACACATTCATACTGACAACTACTAATGTTCTATGAAGAAAAAAATATAGAAATCAACTGACATGATACCCGGTGCAGCTACCTTAAGTATGGCTTTATTAACATCTTGTTCATTGGTTCAAATCAAATCATTGTAGTAAATATCTGTATTTAATCAATAATACAATATTTTCAGTTTTCGCCTAAGATTTCTTTTTAAAATCGTTCAAACCTTGACATTATGGTGTTGTATTCACTGGCCCAGGGGGCCAGTAGATTTGAAAATTTACTGGCCCACCCAGAAAAGTTACTGGTCCGGATTTTGTAAAAAATATGTTGATACCGAGTTTCCTGTTGGTCGCTTCACAAGAAGTTCACAAAGTTTGCTTGGTGCGATGTCATGCTGACTTTTCTGAAGTTCTTATTTGCGCACATTGTTTACTAAATTAAGATAGCAACTATAAGAAGTGATAACAAAAAGTTACATGAAGATTTTTAATCGTGGTATCACGGCCGGTATTGCCAGGATCAGGCATATTATAATTATTATGATAAATATGCATCTCAACGTGATACCATGTGTATCACGTTATCATTATGACTGGCGATGACTGATGCAAACAACGAGTGGCTGTTGGTGGGCAACAATGTGAACGCTGTCCCGAGTCCTTTCTCTCGTTCCGCCCAAGGCACAGCTGTATTATAAGATCCACCAGTGCAGCCACGGTCTTTAGCAATGCTGTCAAATGTCTGACAGTATAACAAATGTCCTTGATGTCTTTCCATTATGGAATATCATATGCACTAGCGTTTTATCATGCAGACAACAATTGAGATTGCCTGCCATCCGTAGCCAACGTGTAACAAGACCGATTATTAGGTGAATCATTAATAAACCCCCCGCTATTCGCCAATCACACGGGTGGTTACAAATGAGTTTGGCAGTACATACATGTCATCGTATATTCATGGCTGAGTTTTTAGTTGCTGTTATTGAATTAGTTATAACAAAAACAAACATTGATTTAAATATCAAATACAAAAATTAGGCTTTAGGGTTGTCCTATTTTTCTAGATATGGTCGGGTTACCGGTAACCCGATGGTGGTCAACTGGATTGAAACCAGTGGCCTGGCGGGCCAGTAAAATATGAAAACTGGTGGCCCGAACTGGCCCGACAGCCTCCAAAAGGCGCCGGGCCAGCGGGCCAGTGTTAATGTCGAGGCCTGTCGTCGTCAGCGCGTGTTTTGTTTACATCCGGATAACGGTATATTCAAAAGTTGTAACACTTCATTATTAATTATGTCATCTTGTCAATAACTTTAGATAATATAATGTTGTAAGTCATATACAAAAATTAACATAATGCTGATGTCTGTTTTTTGTATTATAAATTCTTATTAGTTTTGCTTTGTTGCCTGGTAAACATTCTGAAATACGATTTATCAATTTTATATCATTATGTTATGACAGTGTCAGTTGGTGTAATAAATATGTTAGATCTAATTCGTCCCCAACACAATTTGTAACAATGTAATCTACATCTTCATGTTTTTTTTGTATTAGTTATGGCTCATAATAGGTTAATCATTGTCTGGGTTCTGCTAAGACTAAGCACTGGTATCATTTATTCACACAAAAAGGTAGAATTAGTGAATGAGTTTTCAATTTCATTACCCATGGTTATGTCTATCAAAAATTTAGTGCAGCAACATAAATATCTCTGACTTTGTACAAGTGATCGTTATTTAAGAAATATGCATAAATTGCATACATTACATGTTGTTAAGACAACATTATTAACAATGTTATTATTATTATTATTGAGTGGTGATATTGAAGTTAACCCAGGTCCACGCTTGGGCTTGTGCTTATCCTTGTGGAACATGTGATTTGAATGTAGACTGGTCTGATGTTGCAGTATGTTGTGATAACTGCCAGGTTTGGTTTTATAAATCATGTGCCAGTATGTCATCGGGCGAGTTTAACCAAATTGAAAATAATACATGGCATTGTTGTCGTTGTAATTCTGTCAATTGTTCTTCATTCCTTTATCAGGCATATATAACATTAATGTTTCAAACAGTTATGATTTATTATCAGGTATACTTGGTGATGACTTCAGCACTCAGTGGAGTCTCTGACCAGATCTGTTTACTTTAGACCTATTGCTCATAGTAGTCCACGTTTGTATACATCTACAGTACATAATAACCAAGTTAAAAATATCACATCTTTATCTGCAAACTGTTTATCTGAAGAAAGTAGTGGTTCAGATAAATCATCAGATAATTTAAGAATAACAATTGAAAACGTTAATAGTACTAGAGGTAGAAAGGCAGAGTTGGCACATTTTTGTAATACCATGCAACCAGATATCATATTAGTTAGTGAGTCTAAATTAGATAAATCAATAAAACATTCTGAGTTCTTGCCTCCTAATTATATAGGTCATTTGAGAAATGAACGTATGCTTAATGGTGGTGGTTGAAAGATTTGGTTATAGATGAAATTGAGTTAGATAAACCAGATTTACCTCATCACAATGAAATTGTCTGGGCACGTTTATCTATTCATAATGAAAGTCCAGTTTATATAGCATCATACTATAGGCCGACCTCTGATTACTCATTTGAATCTAATACAAGTCTTCAGGCACGTCTAAGGCATATATCTCATATTACTAGGAACAACACTCATGCAAGTATAATTGTAGGTGGTGATTTTAATGCGGGTGATATTGATTGGAATTCATGTATGGTGTCCTTACATTCAGACCAGAAAGGATTAGGTGATGTTATTCCACCAACACTGGAGGAGCATAACTTAAATCAGTTACAAAGAATTCCTACAAGACATGCTGCTATTCTTGATCTTTATTGTACGAATAAACCAGGTCTACTTAAATCTATAAATACTGTGCCAGGTTTTTCAGATCATGATTTTATAGTAGTGGATAATATGGTTAAAGCAATGTAAACAAAGGCACCACCTAGGAAGTTGTATAACTGGTCTAAAGCAGATTGGGGTCAAATGAAAAGAGATACTCAATTATTCACATATCATTTACTGGATGTTTCATGTAGTTCAGAAGAACAAAGTGTACGGTCTCTTTATTTATTATTCACAGAACATATACACAATATGATGGATAAATATGTACCAACATACTGGTCTAAAACCAGAGTTGATTTACCTTGGTTATCAAACAGTTTGAAAAGGAACTGTAGGAAAAAACAGTGTTTCTATAATCGGACAAAGTATTCTAAAAACCCAACACACTGCTTAAAATACTAAGAATTGGCTAAGCAAAATAGAAAACAGATACGTAAAGCTCACTGGCAGCACCTGAATGGTATTTTTAAGTCTGCTTAGGATAACGGTAACCTAAAACCATTTAGGCGTTATATAAAGTCTCAACAGCAAGATTCAGTTGGTATATCCCCTCTAAAAACTGGTGGTCAACTTTATTTTGATTCTAGCAGTAAAGCCTCCATTTTATTTATGCAATTCAAATTGGTTTTCACTAAAGACACCGATTGTTCTAATAGAAATATTAAACTTGATGGTTCTCATTTTCCAGATATTGATGCTCTCATATTTAATGTGGTGGGTATTGAGATGCTACTAAGGGATATAAATCCTAGTAAATCAAGTGGGCCAGATAAGATTCCAGGTAGAATATTGAAAGAACTTGCTTCTGAGCTAGCTCCTTTTTTTAAACATTTTTGTTCAGAAAATCATTGCATTCTGGGGAAGTTCCAGCTGAATGGTGTAAGCTTGAATTCATGTTATATTACATCCTGCTATATATTTCCACGTCCACCAAGCAAAAAAAATAAAAAATTCAATGAATTAGAAATTCCACATTTCATGCTGAGCATCCGGAAATTTTTTAATGTGCATATTTTTGGCACGCTTTTCGGGATGCCGAGATGTGACGTCACTTATGACTCAAACTCGCATCAGGCCGACCCTTTCCATGCATTCAGAGCATGTTTACAAGTATAGCTTTTGGGTCGAAACGAGTTATTGTGCAATATTCCGACGTAATACAAACACTAGTCATCATAGAGGAACAAGCAGTTATCTTACGGTTCCACATGAATCAAATTTTATTCAAAACAACGAATGCGAATGGACCTACAAGTCGACTAGATTTCGCCGAGCTTGGAGTCATTTTTAGAATAATTATATCGAATGTAACCAACATGAGATAATCTACACCAATAAATAGCAAACATACATAGCAAACTAGAATATCGATATATGAAGAAGTTGTACAATTTATCATAACAACTTAAATCAGTCAGAGAGTTTCCGCTAGCTCAGCGGGTAGACCCGTTGGTTTCTTGTCATTTATTTTACAATCGGGCGACGCCGGTTCAATCCTGACAGCATGCAAACCATTGATTTTTTAACACTTTTGTTTGTTTATGTTTTCACGAAGTAATATAAACCAAATCATTTTATACTATAATGCACTGTTTGTAAATAATTTTTATTTTTGTAGTAATTATTTACTCGCCACAAAAATGAAAATATGGTCATTATATAACGATGTTTCTAAATTTTATTTATCCAAACAAATATAATGTAATGGATATATAATTGATTAATTGTAAATATATTTTAATTATATATGTGAAAACAGATTTTACTTCAACTAACAGTATATATTGTGACTCAATATCAAGTGTCCTGGATAATGTACTAGTCCGACACGGGTAACTACTTGTCCCGGACAAGCGGACAAGCGTTACTGTCGAGCCCTGCGTAATAAGTATGTTAAATACATGATGTGCATGTATACGCTCGGTATCGAGCAACACAGACTCGCAAGTTCAAAGTGATCCCAAAGAGTCAGTTTTAGTAATTAAGCTACCCAAATTCGTTTCACGATTAGCCTGACATGTTGTTTATTAGTGACTAAAAGGAAAACATTATATATTTCATTCTAAATTTCCCCCCAAAAAACATATTTCATTCTAAATTCCCCCCCAAAAAACAAATTCTGTTGACGTTTCGTGATAACTGACCACATACGTTGACACACTTGGACACATAGGTTATGATAGGTATAAATATCAGCATTTCTTTCATTTTGTTTATGAATTAATTAATTTTAAATCTATCCATATCATTTGAGTTAGCAGCGCCAGATAATCTCAAAAGTAACATGTGTTTCACTAACTGGAAGATGTGTACAAGTCCAGCAATAAAATATACCCCCTGCAGGGCGAAACAAGCCTGTGTGTCTTTAAAACATGTTTTTTTACATTTGCATGTTTTGTTTACACTATGAAGAAAAAAACGTGTAATGTGTAAACACCTAAGATTAGATCTTGGGCAATTTCATTAGTTTTGTCAAAACGTTTTGAGTGGATTTGGGCCTGTCTGCAAACCTTACAAGTATTAATTATAATATAATAGTATATTATAATAAAAAGGTGGGGTATAATTATTATTTCTTGAAGTGTCAAAACTAGAATAATAAAAATTATCAATGTACTTACCCTACAACCGGGCATCATTAGAAGAAACTTGACTTGTGGAGTGTCGGGTGCAACGGCCTTCAGTTTATATCACCTTCAGACGGACACAACTGTTCAGTTTAGTCACTCGTTTATATCCAATATTGAGCCTGTTTATATCCAATGTTGCGCCTGTTTATATCCAATGTTGCGCCTGTTTATATCCAATGTTGCACCTGTTTATATCCAATGTTGACCCTGTCAATATCCAATGTTGACCTTGTTTATATCTAATTTTGCGCCTGTTTATATCCAATGTTGCGCCTGTTTATATCAAATGTTCTGCCTGTTTATATACAATGTTGAGCCTGTTTATATCCAATGTTGAGCCTGTCATTATCCAATGTTGAGCCTGTTTATATCCAATCTGAGTTTGGTTATATCCAATGTTGAGCCTGTTTATATCCAATGTTGAGCCTGTTTGTATCCAATGTTGAGCCTGTTTGTATCCAATGTTGAGCCTGTTTATATCCAATGTTGAGCCTGTTTATATCCAATGTTGCGCCTGTTTGTATCCAATGTTGAGCCTTTTTATATACAATGTTGAGCCTGTTTATATCCAATGTTGAGCCTGTCATTATCCAATGTTGAGCCTGTTTATATCCAATGTTGAGTTTGGTTATATCCAATGGTGAGCCTGTTTATATGTATATCCAATGTTGCGCCTGTTTATATCCAATGTTGCGCCTGTTTGTATCCAATGTTCAGTCGGTTATATCCAAAGTTGAGCCAGAAATATGAATATGTTTGTGACTTCTGTTCTTGGTAGACAATCTTCTCATAAATAAGATTAATATAACTTTTGTTTGTTGATATTGTACTATTTACAGTCACTCATAACCAAGTCATAATTATGAGTATGACTCAACCGATGAGTGTAGACACTCATAACTGAGTCATATGAGTATGACTCAACCGGGATCAAGTCTGTCTGGAGTAATCCTTCCATGGACCCCCACAATCAACAAACATTCCAACACTTCCGCTAGTACTTTCTCTCACAAACACGTCGTCTTTGACAAAAGTTGTTCATGTGATTCTGTGAGTATGACACTGAACTCTGTCATATTTCACTGGCACAGCAATCTTCTCTGTGATGTCCACTGCACGTGTGACTTGATGACACAGTTGTCACACACTGGCCTGTTGCTGGTTGGGGTCTCTGGAAAATAAACACAATACAATAAATACAAGATGGAAATATAAGTTCTGTACAATATTCACTTGCTAACCCAGTTCTGCTTTGGAAACCCAAGAGGCCTCGGAGACATGACATGGCTCTGTGAGACACCATCCAGAGGGACACTGGTCTCAGTGGGACTTGTCTGGCTACCACAATGTCAGACAGAACAGAGTGGAAACAATCATTATAAATGTTAAGTGGATGACATAAAAAGTATCCACTTGGTTTGTCCTGTTTGCTCTGTGGGACCACAGGCCATCAACCACATGTGGTCCCCTAATGTTGTCTCTTTCTCACCATTTCCTCAAGTGTTCTCCCAGTGTAACCTATCTTCTTCCTTTCATGTTCCCTGTTTATGAGCCTTCCTCTTCTACCCCTCCCGTGGGGGTTCCTTGTGGTTGATTGTCAGGTGATGTTTCTTGATGGTATGTGCCATAAGGAACCTTTTTCTGTCTTTATTTCAGTTTCTACAGGTTGTTTGGTCATTTCCCACAGCATGGTGTCAGAGACCTAGTCTCAACATTTGAGATGTATGATTCTGTGCAGACAAGTGCCAGCACTCTAAGAAGCTAGAGAAGGTGAAGAAGAATACTGACCAGTGCATTGCTAGACCTAGTCCAACTATGACAGTATAATGCTAAGTACTTAAATTATAGCTTGTTGGCAATGTGAGTGTGCTGAGTTAGTTTAAAATGTTATAATATAAGCAACCAGACTGGGGACTGTTTAAAATAAAATTATGTCAAGCTATAACATAATCATTAGCTTATATGCCGAAAGTTGGGTACTTACATTTTTGGCCTGGTCAACTATGCCTCTATATTAAGCAACTTGACTACATGTGGCACAGCTATTTATTCATATACATTTGTTGTAATAATGCCAATAACGCGGCTGAATATCAAAGTCGACTTACAATTAAGTTGAAGACCATGACAGTGAAATACAAACTGACACACTTCAAAGACTACGCTGTGGATGAATTCTTCTGAATGCTATTTTACTATATGTTGTGCTGCAAATGCCTGCGATCACCTTGGACGGTAACAGATAATTAATCCAAACCACCACAAAACAATGTCTAATGAAATGTCTGTCAATTGTATACTTGGACTGCTAAGCCAAGGTAAGCTCCTAGTCCTAGACCTAGGCTAGGGTAGGCAATATGTCAACAATAATTACCCATTTTGTTCCTGTTAATAATCCGCGGAACTTTTTGAGATCTCATTTAAACTCCTATTTATGTAAAACTTATTATTGACACAGCAGTGGCTATATAATATATACAGGTAGTCTAATGCACGTGTTCACTAGAGTAGAACTGTGTGTAACTGTATGTAAACAATGATAAGATCAATATGCCTATGTAACAATACAATAAACTACCACGAGTATTATAATAATAACATTTTAATACAGTAAAACCTGTCTTAGCGGCCACCTGTCCATAACGGTCACTTTTGAAAGTCCCAAATGACTTCCTATTAGTTTGCACTGCCCACTGTCCATAATGGTAACCTGTCTATTGCGTATAACGGTCAGTTAATTTGGACCGAACCATTCATAGTCAACCTGTCACTTACGGGCAGGTCAAAGGGAATCCATAATTTCTCTGAATAAAATGTCATCGCATCGGTGTCATTGCATGTATACAGGCCTATCAAATTGCAATCGAGCCACACCTGGAGTCATCAGCTTGTTGCAGTCACTATGTGGCTCCTTTACTCCTGGAAAAGGGAGCAGAATCAGCTTTGATGTCCAAAATGAGCTCAGAGAAGCCATGGAAGCGGGCTGTTGTAGTATTTACCTAGGCAGCTTGACATAGCTGGAGAGCCGGTGTCGCGCTTACATTTATGCGGGCGTTAAATTTTATCCGGGTGATGTTTATGTGCATATGTAAGGCATAATATTTGGCACCAGTAGATCACGTAGTGATAATGCCCAGTAGTTAAATATGTTTTGTTTGTTGTCATAATACGAGCGTTAATTATAGTTAGAGTACATAATTATAATTTGCTGTTTCAGATTTGTTACCAAGTATAAGAGTAAGTCACATGACGTGTGCATGGAGAGGAAACTGTTTTACGACAGAAATTGTTTATGTCTTTGGGAAGCAAACATTTTTTTATTCATGAATATATATATACATATATGTAAATATATATATATACATATAAATATACATAACACCCGGATAAAGGAAAACGTGACAGTCGTAGCTGGTGCTAAATGCATTCCCCTAGATATGCGCACACGCAGAAACGTCACCCGGATATTATTTAACGCCCGGATAAATGTAAGCGCGACAACGGCCTAGGTAAATATTACAATGGCCTGTTACCTACCACTTTGGGTAGCTAAAATTGTATCAGGGCGTTTTTTATTGAATGATCACTGGGGAGGCAATGTCTTACAAATGCACTTCTAATGGGTAAAAGGGGCAGTTTACGCATACATTAATGATTGTGTTGATAACCTTTAGGCATGTACGAAAGCTTAATATAATGTATTATTATCTTTATATTCACATAGTTGTGGGGCCTACTGTGATGAGTCACGACTGCATCTTGGCATAAAAATAACTGTTACACATATATATATCCTAGAAGCATGTTTTATTGCAACCAATACATGCAGTAATCATAGAAACATGAGGCGTATCGTGCAAGTCAGAATGTTTGACAGTTGTCTCAATTTGACTAGACAAATCCCGTTTCACGGGTGAATTCACGCTGTCTGTAGATGTCCCAGTATGGAACTCAGCATCTTCTTGTCTTCTCAAAGAATTTGACGACAGCGGGTCGAGGGTCATAGTAGCTGGTGCCCACACTATACATTGCCACCATGAGTCATGCGTTTCTCATGTTCTCATTCAAACTGGTGCAGTGATTGTGGACCATGAGGTTGTGGTGGTTCACGATCCTTTCGGTCTGTATATAATTAACAAGATTTTAACAAGATTTAACAAGATTGCCACCCAGAGAATTAACTCTAGGTAGCAGGTGGACAAGGAAGCCTTTGGCTTATCGAGAGTCCGACCTTTTTATCTATGTGTATCCCGCCTGTCTGAGGTATGTGTCGATTTTATTTTTAAACATATTCACGCTACTAGCACCCACACAATCAGCAGGTAATCTGTTCCATTCATTTACAGTCCTTTGTGAAAATGAAAACTTTCTTATATCCAATCTACTCTGCTCCTTTGCTAATGCAAGATCATGTCCTCTAGTCCTTCTATCTTTCTTAACTGAGAAAAAACATATTTCTATCAATATTTTCATAACCCTTCAATATTTTAAACACTTCTATCTGATCTCCTCTCAATTTCCTGGTCTCTAGTGTTGTTAAACCACATTTTTTAGGCGTATTTCATAACTAAGATCCCTCAGATTTGGTATCATTTTAGTTGCTCTCCTCTGCACTCTTTCTAGCATATCTATGTCCTTCCTGCGATATGGCCTCCACGCTTGAATACAATATTCTAAATGAGGCCTAACTATTGTTTTGTACAGCGGTATTATTAGCTCTTTTTCCTTATACGTTATGTTTCGCTTAATTAATCCAAGGATTTGATTTCCCTTTGAAGCTGCAATTCCGCACTGCTCTGAAATCTTCATATCAGCACTAACGGTTAACCCTAAGTCCTTTTCTTTTACAGTAGTACTTAGTACAGTACCCCCCATTGTATATTCTACCTCTTCGTTCCCATGTCCTATGTGGAGGCATTTACATTTCCCAAAATTGAACATCATTTGCCACTTTTCAGACCATTTGATCAACCTGTCAAGATCATCTTGTAAATGCTGTCTATCTCCATCACTTTTAATCCTTCTAAACACTTTTGTATCATCCGCAAATTTCAACACCTTGCTTGTTATTTCATCATCCAAATCGTTGATGTATATTAAGAATAATATAGGACCTAATACTGATCCCTGTGGTACCCCACTCAATACCGATTTCCAGTGTGAAGCCTCCCCATCAACTACTACACGTTGTCTTCTGTCAATCAGCCATTATTCTATCCAGTTTATTATACCATTTCCTATGCCATGGACCTTTAGTTTAAGCAGTAATCTTTGATGTGGTACTTTGTCAAAAGCTTTTTGAAAATCTAAGTAGACAATATCTACTGGTGATCCCTCATCTACCCACTTAGTGATGTCTTCCAAAAAACATAACATATTTGTTAAGCATGACCTCGCTTTAAAAAAACCATGTTGAGATGGGTTTATCAAGTTTTGTTTAACAAGAAAATCCACCATGTGATCTTTAATTAGTGATAATATGGACTCATACAAGCCAGAGATGCCAACACCTTCTGAACAGAACCTGTTGTGACTGGCAGAAGTTGGCGCAGTCTGACAGTCAACTTCAGATTGCAGGTTATTTGTAATAGTCAGTTTGTTTCATATATTTATAATGGGTCCCCTCCCCCATTGTTGTAGCGTGTGGGTCGCGAGCGAGAGGACCGCTTTGACAAATTGATAGATTAGGTAAACACCAGAATATGGGAAGGAATTTTTCAAAATCCTCTGGGTGATATGGGTAGTTTTATTGTGTTAAAATGAGGTATTGCTTTTGAGATGAAATGTTTATATCTCGAGAATACAGTACAGTAACCGACATGTTGTCCAGCCAGCCCAACTGCAGCTTACACCCAGCCCAGCCTGCAACAACAATGCTGTGCAGGATTCCACGACACAGTGCGAGATGCCAGAATGCAGTGTAGGATGCCACGACACAGAGGGGGATGCCGTGTAGGAGGCTGTGGGAGATGAAGGTTGAGATGCAGTGTGAAATTAAGTGCAATATGATGCACGAGATGAAGTGCTCGATGATCTCAGTTGAAACTCAGCTGAGATTCAACAATTGAACACGGGTTGAAACTCAACTGAGATTCAACAGTTAAACACGAGTTGAAAGTCAACTGAGATTCAACAGTTGAACGCTGGTTGAAAATCAACTGAGATTCAACAGTTGAATGTGGGTTGAAACTCAACTGAGATTCCACAGTTGAACGCTTGTTGAAAGTCAATTGAGATTCAACAGTTGAACGTGGGTTGAAACTCAACTGAGATTCAACAGTTGAACGTGAGTTGAAACTCAACTGATATTCAACAGTTGAACACGGGTTGAAACTCAACTGAGATTCAACAGTTGAATGCTGGTTGAACCTCAACTGAGATTCAACAGTTGAACGCTTGTTGAAACTCAACTGAGATTCAACAGTTGAACACGGGTTGAAACTCAACTCAGATTCAACAGTAGAATGCTGGTTGAAAATCAACTGAGATTCAACAGTTGAATGCAGGTTGAAACTCAACTGAGATTCCACAGTTGAACGCTTGTTGAAAGTCAATTGAAATTCAACAGTTGAATGTGGGTTGAAACTCAACTGAGATTCAACAGTTGAACACGGGTTGAAACTCAACTGAGATTCAACAGTTGAATGCTGGTTGAACCTCAACTGAGATTCAACAGTTGAACGCGTGTTGAAACTCAACTGAAATTCATCAGTTGAACGCGAGTTGAAACTCAACTGAGATTCAACAGTTGAACGCTGGTTGAAACTCAATTGAGATTCAACAGTTGAACGCGGGTTGAAACTCAACTGAGATTCAACAGTTGAATATGGGTTGAAACTCAACTGAGATTCAACAGTTGAACGCTGGTTGAAAATCAACTGAAGCTCAACCCAAGTTCAACACCAGTTGAAACTCAACTCATTTGTATGTGAAATTTTCAACTGTATATTTGCATATATATAATTATAGTTGAAACTTAACTGAGATTCAACAGATGAACGCGAGTTGAAACTCAACCCAAGTTCAAAACCAGTTGAAACTCAACTCATCTGCATGTGACATTTTCAACTGACTATTTGCATAATATAATATATAGTTGAAGCTCAACCAAGATTCAACAGTTGAACACAAGCTCATTTGCATGTGAAATTTTCAACTCCTCGATAGTTGAAACTTAATTGAGTTTCAGTTGAATTTGGGTTGAACTTCACTGGTTGAAAGTTCTATCTTTTATTCTTTGGGTAGTAACCATTTTAGTAAAATAGTGTTGTTTATTACACCTAATTAATTTATTTGGCTACGAATGGAACATCACGTGATTTGAGCATGTTACCAAGTTATTAAACAATACAACTGATCTGTCTGATGTCACAGGGTTTTATTGAAACACTGTCTGTCCTATGTAACTTTCTTCTATCACTTCATGCCCCACACGTCGTGACAGTTGAACATGGGTTGAAACTCAACTGAGATTCAACAGTTGAACACGGGTTGAAACTCAACTGAGATTCAACAGTTGAACGAGGGTTGAAACTCAACTGAGATTCAACAGTTGAACAAGGTTGAAACTCAACTGAGATTCAACAGTTGAACGCGGTTTGAGACTCAACTGAGATTCAACAGTTGAACGCGGGTTGAGACTCAACTGAGATTCAACAGTTGAATGCTGGTTGAAACCCAACTGAAATTCAACTGTTGAATGCGGGTTGAAACTCAACTGAGATTCAACAGTTGAATGCTGGTTGAAACTCAAGTGAGATTCAACAGTTGAACACTGGTTGAAAGTCAACTGAGATTCAACAGTTGAACGTGTGTTGAAACTCAACTGAGATTCAACAGTTGAATGCGGGTTGAAACTCAACTGAGATTCAACAGTTGAACACGGGTTGAAACTCAACTGAGATTCAACAGTTGAAAGCGGGTTGAAACACAACTGAGATTCAACAGTTAAACGCTTGTTGAAAGTCAACTGAGATTCAACAGTTGAACGCTGGTTGAAACTCAACTGAGATTCAACAGTTGAACACGGGTTAAAACTCAACTGACATTCAACAGTTGAACACGGGTTGAAACTCAACTCAGATTCAACAGTAGAACGCTGGTTGAAAATCAACTGAGATTCAACAGTTGAATGCAGGTTGAAACTCAAGTGAGATTCCACAGTTGAACGCTTGTTGAAAGTCAATTGAGATTCAACAGTTGAACGTGGGTTGAAACTCAACTGAGATTCAACAGTTGAATGCTGGTTGAAACTCAACTGAGATTCAACAGTTGAATGCGGGTTGAAACACAACTGAGATTCAACAGTTGAATGCTGGTTGTAACTCAACTGAGATTCAACAGTTGAACACGGGTTAAAACTCAACTGAGATTCAACAGTTGAACACGGGTTGAAACTCAACTCAGATTCAACAGTAGAATGCTGGTTGAAAATCAACTGAGATTCAACAGTTTAATGCAGGTTGAAACTCAACTGAGATTCCACAGTTGAACGCTTGTTGAAAGTCAATTGAGATTCAACAGTTGAACGTGGGTTGAAACTCAACTGAGATTCAACAGTTGAATGCTGGTTGAAACTCAACTGAGATTCAACAGTTGAAAGCGGGTTGAAACACAACTGAGATTCAACAGTTAAATGCTTGTTGAAAGTCAACTGAGATTCAACAGTTGAACGCTGGTTGAAACTCAACTGAGATTCAACAGTTGAACACGGGTTAAAACTCAACTGAGATTCAACAGTTGAACACGGGTTGAAACTCAACTCAGATTCAACAGTAGAACGCTGGTTGAAAATCAACTGAGATTCAACAGTTGAATGCAGGTTGAAACTCAACTGAGATTCCACAGTTGAACCCTTGTTGAAAGTCAATTGAGATTCAACAGTTGAACGTGGGTTGAAACTCAACTGAGATTCAACAGTTGAATGCTGGTTGAAACTCAACTGAGATTCAACAGTTGAATGCGGGTTGAAACACAACTGAGATTCAACAGTTGAATGCTGGTTGTAACTCAACTGAAATTCAACAGTTGAACACGGGTTAAAACTCAACTGAGATTCAACAGTTGAACACGGGTTGAAACTCAACTCAGATTCAACAGTAGAATGCTGGTTGAAAATCAACTGAGATTCAACAGTTTAATGCAGGTTGAAACTCAACTGAGATTCCACAGTTGAACGCTTGTTGAAAGTCAATTGAGATTCAACAGTTGAACACGGGTTGAAACTCAACTGAGATTCAACAGTTGAATGCTGGTTGAAACTCAACTGAGATTCAACAGTTGAAAGCGGGTTGAAACACAAGTGAGATTCAACAGTTAAATGCTTGTTGAAAGTCAACTGAGATTCAACAGTTGAACGCTGGTTGAAACTCAACTGAGATTCAACAGTTGAAAACGGGTTAAAACTCAACTGAGATTCAACAGTTGAACACGGGTTGAAACTCAACTCAGATTCAACAGTAGAACGCTGGTTGAAAATCAACTGAGATTCAACAGTTGAATGCAGGTTGAAACTCAACTGAGATTCCACAGTTGAACGCTTGTTGAAAGTCAATTGAGATTCAACAGTTGAACGTGGGTTGAAACTCAACTGAGATTCAACAGTTGAATGCTGGTTGAAACTCAACTGAGATTCAACAGTTGAATGCAGGTTGAAACACAAATGAGATTCAACAGTTGAATGCTGGTTGTAACTCAACTGAGATTCAACAGTTGAACACGGGTTAAAACTCAACTGAGATTCAACAGTTGAACACGGGTTGAAACTCAACTCAGATTCAACAGTAGAATGCTGGTTGAAAATCAACTGAGATTCAACAGTTTAATGCAGGTTGAAACTCAACTGAGATTCCACAGTTGAACGCTTGTTGAAAGTCAATTGAGATTCAACAGTTGAACGTGGGTTGAAACTCAACTGAGATTCAACAGTTGAACACGGGTTGAAACTCAACTGAGATTCAACAGTTGAACGCTGGTTGAAACTCAATTGAGATTCAACAGTTGAATATGGGTTGAAACTCAACTGAGATTCAACAGTTGAACGCTGGTTGAAAATCAACTGAAGCTCAACCCAAGTTCAACACCAGTTGAAACTCAACTCATTTGTATGTGAAATTTTCAACTGTATATTTGCATATATATAATTATAGTTGAAACTTAACTGAGATTCAACAGATGAAAGCGAGTTGAAACTCAACCCAAGTTCAAAACCAGTTGAAACTCAACTCATCTGCATGTGACATTTTCAACTGACTATTTGCATAATATAATATATAGTTGAAGCTCAACCGAGATTCAACAGTTGAACACAAGCTCATTTGCATGTGAAATTTTCAACTCCTCGATAGTTGAAACTTAATTGAGTTTCAGTTGAATTTGGGTTGAACTTCACTGGTTGAAAGTTCTATCTTTTATTCTTTGGGTAGTAACCATTTTAGCAAAATAGTGTTGTTTATTACACCTAATTAATTTATTTGGCTACGAATGGAACATCACGTGATTTGAGCATGTTACCAAGTTATTAAACAATACAACTGATCTGTCTGATGTCACATGTTTTATTGAAACACTGTCTGTCCTATTTAACTTTCTTCTATCACTTCATGCCCCACACGTCTTGACAGTTGAACATGGGTTGAAACTCAACTGAGATTCAACAGTTGAACGCGGGTTGAAACTCAACTGAGATTCAACAGTTGAACGAGGGTTGAAACTCAACTGAGATTCAACAGTTGAACGCGGTTTGAGACTCAACTGAGATTCAACAGTTGAACGCGGTTTGAGACTCAACTGAGATTCAACAGTTGAATGCTGGTTGAAACCCAACTGAGATTCAACTGTTGAATGCGGGTTGAAACTCAACTGAGATTCAACAGTTGAATGCTGGTTGAAACTCAAGTGAGATTCAACAGTTGAATGCTGGTTGAAACTCAAGTGAGATTCAACAGTTGAACACTGGTTGAAAGTCAACTGAGATTCAACAGTTGAACGTGGGTTGAAACTCAACTGAGATTCAACAGTTGAATGCGGGTTGAAACTCAACTGAGATTCAACAGTTGAACGCGGGTTGAAACTCAACTGAGATTCAACAGTTGAACACGGGTTGAAACTCAACTGAGATTCAACAGTTGAACGCAGGTTGAAACTCAACTGAGATTCAACAGTTGACCACGTGTTGAAACTCAACTGAGATTCAACAGTTGAACACTGATTGAAACTCAACTGAGATTGAACAGTTGAACGCTGGTTGAAACTCAATTGAGATTCAACAGTTGAACGCGGGTTGAAACTCAACTGAGATTCAACAGTTGAATATGGGTTGAAACTCAACTGAGATTCAACAGTTGAACGCTGGTTGAAAATCAACTGAAGCTCAACCCAAGTTCAACACCAGTTGAAACTCAACTCATTTGTATGTGAAATTTTCAACTGTATATTTGCATATATATAATTATAGTTGAAACTTAACTGAGATTCAACAGATGAACGCGAGTTGAAACTCAACCCAAGTTCAAAACCAGTTGAAACTCAACTCATCTGCATGTGACATTTTCAACTGACTATTTGCATAATATAATATATAGTTGAAGCTCAACCAAGATTCAACAGTTGAACACAAGCTCATTTGCATGTGAAATTTTCAACTCCTCGATAGTTGAAACTTAATTGAGTTTCAGTTGAATTTGGGTTGAACTTCACTGGTTGAAAGTTCTATCTTTTATTCTTTGGGTAGTAACCATTTTAGTAAAATAGTGTTGTTTATTACACCTAATTAATTTATTTGGCTACGAATGGAACATCACGTGATTTGAGCATGTTACCAAGTTATTAAACAATACAACTGATCTGTCTGATGTCACAGGGTTTTATTGAAACACTGTCTGTCCTATGTAACTTTCTTCTATCACTTCATGCCCCACACGTCGTGACAGTTGAACATGGGTTGAAACTCAACTGAGATTCAACAGTTGAACACGGGTTGAAACTCAACTGAGATTCAACAGTTGAACGAGGGTTGAAACTCAACTGAGATTCAACAGTTGAACAAGGTTGAAACTCAACTGAGATTCAACAGTTGAACGCGGTTTGAGACTCAACTGAGATTCAACAGTTGAACGCGGGTTGAGACTCAACTGAGATTCAACAGTTGAATGCTGGTTGAAACCCAACTGAAATTCAACTGTTGAATGCGGGTTGAAACTCAACTGAGATTCAACAGTTGAATGCTGGTTGAAACTCAAGTGAGATTCAACAGTTGAACACTGGTTGAAAGTCAACTGAGATTCAACAGTTGAACGTGTGTTGAAACTCAACTGAGATTCAACAGTTGAATGCGGGTTGAAACTCAACTGAGATTCAACAGTTGAACACGGGTTGAAACTCAACTGAGATTCAACAGTTGAAAGCGGGTTGAAACACAACTGAGATTCAACAGTTAAACGCTTGTTGAAAGTCAACTGAGATTCAACAGTTGAACGCTGGTTGAAACTCAACTGAGATTCAACAGTTGAACACGGGTTAAAACTCAACTGACATTCAACAGTTGAACACGGGTTGAAACTCAACTCAGATTCAACAGTAGAACGCTGGTTGAAAATCAACTGAGATTCAACAGTTGAATGCAGGTTGAAACTCAAGTGAGATTCCACAGTTGAACGCTTGTTGAAAGTCAATTGAGATTCAACAGTTGAACGTGGGTTGAAACTCAACTGAGATTCAACAGTTGAATGCTGGTTGAAACTCAACTGAGATTCAACAGTTGAATGCGGGTTGAAACACAACTGAGATTCAACAGTTGAATGCTGGTTGTAACTCAACTGAGATTCAACAGTTGAACACGGGTTAAAACTCAACTGAGATTCAACAGTTGAACACGGGTTGAAACTCAACTCAGATTCAACAGTAGAATGCTGGTTGAAAATCAACTGAGATTCAACAGTTTAATGCAGGTTGAAACTCAACTGAGATTCCACAGTTGAACGCTTGTTGAAAGTCAATTGAGATTCAACAGTTGAACGTGGGTTGAAACTCAACTGAGATTCAACAGTTGAATGCTGGTTGAAACTCAACTGAGATTCAACAGTTGAAAGCGGGTTGAAACACAACTGAGATTCAACAGTTAAATGCTTGTTGAAAGTCAACTGAGATTCAACAGTTGAACGCTGGTTGAAACTCAACTGAGATTCAACAGTTGAACACGGGTTAAAACTCAACTGAGATTCAACAGTTGAACACGGGTTGAAACTCAACTCAGATTCAACAGTAGAACGCTGGTTGAAAATCAACTGAGATTCAACAGTTGAATGCAGGTTGAAACTCAACTGAGATTCCACAGTTGAACCCTTGTTGAAAGTCAATTGAGATTCAACAGTTGAACGTGGGTTGAAACTCAACTGAGATTCAACAGTTGAATGCTGGTTGAAACTCAACTGAGATTCAACAGTTGAATGCGGGTTGAAACACAACTGAGATTCAACAGTTGAATGCTGGTTGTAACTCAACTGAAATTCAACAGTTGAACACGGGTTAAAACTCAACTGAGATTCAACAGTTGAACACGGGTTGAAACTCAACTCAGATTCAACAGTAGAATGCTGGTTGAAAATCAACTGAGATTCAACAGTTTAATGCAGGTTGAAACTCAACTGAGATTCCACAGTTGAACGCTTGTTGAAAGTCAATTGAGATTCAACAGTTGAACACGGGTTGAAACTCAACTGAGATTCAACAGTTGAATGCTGGTTGAAACTCAACTGAGATTCAACAGTTGAAAGCGGGTTGAAACACAAGTGAGATTCAACAGTTAAATGCTTGTTGAAAGTCAACTGAGATTCAACAGTTGAACGCTGGTTGAAACTCAACTGAGATTCAACAGTTGAAAACGGGTTAAAACTCAACTGAGATTCAACAGTTGAACACGGGTTGAAACTCAACTCAGATTCAACAGTAGAACGCTGGTTGAAAATCAACTGAGATTCAACAGTTGAATGCAGGTTGAAACTCAACTGAGATTCCACAGTTGAACGCTTGTTGAAAGTCAATTGAGATTCAACAGTTGAACGTGGGTTGAAACTCAACTGAGATTCAACAGTTGAATGCTGGTTGAAACTCAACTGAGATTCAACAGTTGAATGCAGGTTGAAACACAAATGAGATTCAACAGTTGAATGCTGGTTGTAACTCAACTGAGATTCAACAGTTGAACACGGGTTAAAACTCAACTGAGATTCAACAGTTGAACACGGGTTGAAACTCAACTCAGATTCAACAGTAGAATGCTGGTTGAAAATCAACTGAGATTCAACAGTTTAATGCAGGTTGAAACTCAACTGAGATTCCACAGTTGAACGCTTGTTGAAAGTCAATTGAGATTCAACAGTTGAACGTGGGTTGAAACTCAACTGAGATTCAACAGTTGAACACGGGTTGAAACTCAACTGAGATTCAACAGTTGAACGCTGGTTGAAACTCAATTGAGATTCAACAGTTGAATATGGGTTGAAACTCAACTGAGATTCAACAGTTGAACGCTGGTTGAAAATCAACTGAAGCTCAACCCAAGTTCAACACCAGTTGAAACTCAACTCATTTGTATGTGAAATTTTCAACTGTATATTTGCATATATATAATTATAGTTGAAACTTAACTGAGATTCAACAGATGAAAGCGAGTTGAAACTCAACCCAAGTTCAAAACCAGTTGAAACTCAACTCATCTGCATGTGACATTTTCAACTGACTATTTGCATAATATAATATATAGTTGAAGCTCAACCGAGATTCAACAGTTGAACACAAGCTCATTTGCATGTGAAATTTTCAACTCCTCGATAGTTGAAACTTAATTGAGTTTCAGTTGAATTTGGGTTGAACTTCACTGGTTGAAAGTTCTATCTTTTATTCTTTGGGTAGTAACCATTTTAGCAAAATAGTGTTGTTTATTACACCTAATTAATTTATTTGGCTACGAATGGAACATCACGTGATTTGAGCATGTTACCAAGTTATTAAACAATACAACTGATCTGTCTGATGTCACATGTTTTATTGAAACACTGTCTGTCCTATTTAACTTTCTTCTATCACTTCATGCCCCACACGTCTTGACAGTTGAACATGGGTTGAAACTCAACTGAGATTCAACAGTTGAACGCGGGTTGAAACTCAACTGAGATTCAACAGTTGAACGAGGGTTGAAACTCAACTGAGATTCAACAGTTGAACGCGGTTTGAGACTCAACTGAGATTCAACAGTTGAACGCGGTTTGAGACTCAACTGAGATTCAACAGTTGAATGCTGGTTGAAACCCAACTGAGATTCAACTGTTGAATGCGGGTTGAAACTCAACTGAGATTCAACAGTTGAATGCTGGTTGAAACTCAAGTGAGATTCAACAGTTGAATGCTGGTTGAAACTCAAGTGAGATTCAACAGTTGAACACTGGTTGAAAGTCAACTGAGATTCAACAGTTGAACGTGGGTTGAAACTCAACTGAGATTCAACAGTTGAATGCGGGTTGAAACTCAACTGAGATTCAACAGTTGAACGCGGGTTGAAACTCAACTGAGATTCAACAGTTGAACACGGGTTGAAACTCAACTGAGATTCAACAGTTGAACGCAGGTTGAAACTCAACTGAGATTCAACAGTTGACCACGTGTTGAAACTCAACTGAGATTCAACAGTTGAACACTGATTGAAACTCAACTGAGATTGAACAGTTGAACGCAGGTTGAAACTCAACTGAGATTCAACAGTTGAACGTGGGTTGAAGCTCAACCCAAGTTCAACACCAGTTGAAACTCAACTCATTTGTATGTGAAATTTTCAACTGTATATTTGCATATATATATAGTTGAAACTTGTAACTACTATTCAACAGTTGAATGCAGGTTGAAACTCAACTGAGATTCAACAGTTGAACGTGGGTTGAAACTCAACTGAGATTCAACAGTTGAACACGGGTTGAAACTCAACTGAGATTCAACAGTTGAACACCGGTTGAAACGCAACTGAGATTCAACAGTTGAACGCAGGTTGAAACTCAACTGAGATTCAACAGTTGACCACGTGTTGAAACTCAACTGAGATTCAACAGTTGAACACTGATTGAAACTCAACTGAGATTCAACAGTTGAACGCAGGTTGAAACTCAACTGAAATTCAACAGTTGAACGTGGGTTGAAGCTCAACCCAAGTTCAACACCAGTTGAAACTCAACTCATTTGTATGTGAAATTTTCAACTGTATATTTGCATATATATATAGTTGAAACTTTTAACTACGTTTCAACAGTTGAACGCAGGTTGAAACTCAACTGAGATTCAACAGTTGAACATGGGTTGGAGCTCAACCCAAGTTCAACACCAGTTGAAACTCAACTCATTTGCATGTGAAATTTTCAACTGACTATTTGCATAATATATTATATAGTTGAAGCTCAAGATTCAACAGTTGAACACGAGCTCATTTGCATGTGAAATTTTCAACTCCTCGATAGTTGAAACTCAACTGAGTTTCAGTTGAATTTGGGTTGAACTTCACTGGTTGAAAGTTCTATCTTTTTTTCTTTGGGTAGTAAGCATTTTAGTAGAATAGTGTTGTTTATTACACCTAATTAATTTATTTGGCTAAGAATGGAACATCACATGATTTGAGCTTGTTACTGAGTTATTAAATAATACAACTGATCTGTCTGATGTCACATGTTTTATTGAAACACTGTCTGTCCTATTTAACTTTCTTCTATCACTTGATGCCCCACACGTCGTGAGGGAGTCCATTAGCCAAAAAGAAGACTGTTTCATCCTCTTAAATATTAAAAAAATAATCGACACGATACTTAGTTGTTTAAGACATTTCTTGCTATAAACAGTACTTTTTACTTAGAGTAGGACTGCATTTTCACCCAAGTGATGACGACTGGAAACTACTGCATATAGCTGTCACTGAACAACCCTCAGAGAGGCCAAAGAACACTCATCAGATTCCACTTAAGACCATTACTTTCTATTTCAGAAATATTAAAGAAAAATTCCATTGTTCGATACCCAGTGTATACTTTTTCTAAACATCACCAGAAAGACAAGACACGATTGTATCCGCACAAACATTGCTTCGTTGAAAAGGTAATTGTTTGCTTTATATTTCAACTTATGGTGATGTTAGGCACACAGTGTCCCTTAGAATGACAAGTAGTTATATGTTCTCTTCTAAACGGCAGACAGAAAAGGTACCCTAACTTTTAAATCACATGAAAACAAAAGAAATTTTATAAAAGTTGCCTTTGCTATCAATTTTTAACCATAAACCTGTTACATGCTCAAAAAAATACAATAGAAATATCAGAAATTGGAAATACCATAATAAGTATGTTAAATACATGATGTGCATGTATACGCTCGGTATCGAGCAACACAGACTCGCAAGTTCAAAGTGATCCCAAAAAGTCAGTTTTAGTAATTAAGCTTCCCAAATTTATTTCCCGATTAGCCTGACATGTTGTTTATTAGTGACTAAAAAGATAACATTATGTATTGAATTCTAAATTTACCCCCAAAAAACATTCAACGTTTCGTGATAACTAACCATATATATGTTGACACACTTGGACACATAGGTTATGATAGGTATAAATCTCGTCTTTTCTTTCATTTTGTTTATTAATTAATGAATTTAAAATCCATCCATATCATTTGATTTAGCAGCGCCAGATCATCTCAAAAGTAACATGTGTTTCACTAACTGGAAGAGGTGTACAAGTCCAGCAATAAAATATACCCCCTGCAGGGTGAAACAAGCCTGTGTGTCTTTTTAAAACATGTTTTTTTTACATTTGCATGTTTTGTTTACACTATGAAAAAAAACCCTGTAATGTGTAAGAGTAGATCAGGGGCAATTTCATTAGTTTTTTCAAAACGTTTTGAGTGGACTTGGACCTTTCTGCAAACCTTTCAAGTATTAATTATAATATTATAGTATATATTATAATAAAAAGGTGGGGTATAATTATTTTTCCTTGAAATGTCAAAACTAGAATATTAAAAATTATCAATGTACTTACCCTACAACCGGGCATCACTAGAAGAAACTTGACTTGTGGAGTGTCGGGTGCAACGGCCTTCAGTTTATATCACCTTCAGACGGACATAACTGTTCAGTTTAGTCACTTGTTTATATCCAATATTGAGCATGTTTATATCCAATGTTGAGCCTGTCAATATCGAATGTTGCACCTGTTTATATCGAATGTTGTGCCTGTTTATATCCAATGTTGAGCCTGTTTATATCCAATCACACTGGCCTCTTGCTTGTTGGTGTCTCTGGAAAATAAACACAATACAATAAATACAAGACAAAAATATAAGTTCTGTACACTATTCACTTGCTAACACAGTTCTGCTTTGGAGACCCAAGGGGCCTCGGAGACATGACATGGCTCTGTAAGACACTGGTCTCACTGAAACCAATGTCTCACAGGGCCATGGCCTTGTCTGGCTGCCACAATGTCAGACAGAACACAGTGGAAACAATCATTATAAAAGTCTCTATGTTAAGTGGATGACATAAAAAGTATTCACTTGGTTAGTCCTGTTTGCTCTGTGGGACCACAGGCCATCAACCACATATGGTCCCCTGATGTTGTCTCTTTCTCACCATTTCCTCAAGTTTTCTTCCAGTGTAACTTATCTTCTTCCTTTCTTGTTCCCTGTTGATGAGCCTTCCTGTTCTACCCCTCCCTTGGGGTTTCCTTGTGGGTGATTGTCAGATGATGTTTCTTGATGGTATGTGCCCTAAGGAACCCTTTTCTGACTTTATTTCAGTTTCTACAGGTTGTTTGGTCATTTACCATGGCATGGTGTCAGAGACCTAGTCTCAACATTTGAGATGTATGATTCTGTGCAGACAAGTGCCAGCACTCTAAGAAGCTAGAGAAGGCGAAGAAGAATACTGACCAGTGCATTGCTAGACCTAGTCCAACTATGACAGTATAATGCTAATTACTTAAATTATAGCTTGTCGGCAATGTGAGTGTGCTGAGTTAGTTTTAAATGTTATAAGCAACCAGACTCGGGACTGTTTAAAATAAAATTATGTCAAGCTATGAGATAATCATTAGCTTATATATGCCGGATGCTGGGTACTTATATTTTTGGCCTGTTCAACTCTGCCCCTATATTAAGCAACTTGACTACATGTGCACAGCTAGGCATTGAATTTTTGTAGACCAATTTGCTTTCCCTTCTGCTAACATGGGAGACAGGGACCCAGTTTAGTGGCCATGGTTTATTAGTATGCAAGCTACCTGCTTGTTTATTTATATACATTTGTTGTAATAATGCCAATAAGTATACCTGCGATGAAAACAGATTTTTAGGCGGTGTTTATGAATCCCGCTGATAGGCCCTGTCTATCTCATTGATTTGCGGGATTATTATAATGAAATCTTCCAACTTGAAATGTTGGAGACGAAGAATAATGAAGGAAAATTCAACTATAATTATCACAGTAATCCATTGACAAAAAGTTGTAATTAATTTGAAATTTAAACTGGCTTACATTTCAGTTCATGCACTCAACCAATTGTGATCGTTTTAATGTATTTGGATAGTCGATTGATGTTTATTGCATATGCCATAGATATGTAGAATCCCCCACATCGACACTACATGTACATGTCTTACTGCATATGTCTTTTCTCCATGGAGCTTCGATTATTTCCAGTTAGACGTGGATAAATGTAAACAATACCACATCCGCATACTAATTAATTTGTGAGCCGTGTCAAATGAAGAATAATGGTCAACTATTTCACAGTCATCGGGCAATGTGAAGAAAAAGAAACAAGATGGACACACAATGAGTGGAAACTTGGGATATTGGCTGTAGAACAGTCTAATCAGCCGGGCTGTCACGACACGGCCGCATTTCAAAGATGACTAACAATTAAGTTGAAGACCATGACAGTGAAATACAAACTGACACTCTTCAAAAACTACGCTGTGGATGAATTCTTCAGAATGGTATTTTACTATATATTTAGTGCTGCGAATGCCTGCGATCACCTTGGACGGTAACAGATAATTAATCCAAACCACCACAAAACAATGTCTAATGAAACATCTGTCAATTGTATACTTGGACTGCTAAGCCAAGGTAAGCACCTAGTCATAATAGACCTAGGCTAGGGTAGGCAATATGTCAACAATAATTACCCATTTTTGTTCCTGTTAAAGTCAGAAGTCAGAATCAATTTATTTGACCTATATATATGATATATATATATATACAACGAATAACATAAGTAATAGATAAGGTCGGGAGACTCCCATTAAGATATATAATATCGCTAGCACAGGAGCCACCCCATAAATATAAACAACAGTAAAATTTACATGACAAATCAGAATAGCATATGACTTGTTTTTATAGTTGGTTGTTAATAATCTGCGGAACCTTTAGAGATCTCATTTAAACTCTTATTTACGTAAAACTTATTTTGACACAGCAGTGGCTATATAATATATACAGGTTGTCTAATGCACGTGTTCACTAGTGTAGAACTGTGTGTAACTATGTAAACAATGATAAGATCAATATGCCTGTGTAACAATACAATAAACTACCACTAACATTATAATAATAACATTTTAATACAGTAAAACCTGTCTTAGCGGCCACCTGTCCATAACGGTCACTTTTGAAAGTCCCGAACGACTTCCTATTAGACTGCCCACTACCTGTCCATAACGGTAACCTGTCTATTGTGTATAACGGTCAGTTAATGGGCTGAACCATTCGTAGTCAACCTGTCGCTTACAGGCAGGTCAAAGGGAATCCATAATTTCTCTGAATAAAATGTCATCGCGTCAGTGTCATTGTGTGTATGCGGACCTATAAAATTGCAATCGAGCCAGGCATGGTGTCATCAGCTTGTTGCACTCTCTATGTGGCTCCTTTACTCCAGGAAAGGGGAGCAGAATCAGCTTTGATGTCCAAAATGAGCTCAGAGAAGCCATGGAAGGGGGCTGTTGTAGTATTTACCTAGGCAGCTTGACATAGCTGGAGAGCCGGCCTAGGTAAATATTACAATGGCTTGTTACCTACCACTTGGGGTAGCTCAAATTGTATCACCGTTTTCATTGAATTTTCACTGGGGAGGCACTTCTAATGGGTAAAAGGGGCAGTTTACGCATACATTAATGATTATGTTCATAACCCTTAGGCATGTATGAAAGCTTAATATAATGTATTATTATCTTTATATTCACATAGTTGTGGTCCATCCCTCATTAGGTTCAACTTCTTGATTGCCGCATCAGTCACAGTGAGAAGATCGCTGATGAACAAATTACTCCTTTGCAACTTCTTCTGGAGTGTTTCAAATATCTCCAGGATGTCGCCCATCAGTGCGGTGAACCACGTTTGTTGGTGGTTCCAGGTTCTCAGGAACCCTTTGGCTTCAGCCTTCTCCTTTCTGTCGCTGGTACTTTCTGGCGCCTGCATCTGTTCCCACACCATAATGCAAGCTGGTAGGTTGTTCAGCACAGCATCCACCAGCTGCAGGGCAAACCTGACATCGTGGTACCGGGGGAACTGTTTGACATTCCCGACTTGTGCTGACAACATCTTCATCTGTCTCGGCGTCCGGAAGAATCGTACGAGTCCCAATAGATTGGACTTCCAGATTCCCAACTCAGGTATGGTGCTGACGACCGACTCAATGGCTAAGTCAGATCGGTGTGCAGCACACCAGAATGTTGCCAAACCTCTCTGCATTTGGTCAGCAAGCAGACGCCATAGTCCACCTTGTCTGCCAGTGTTTGCCGCCTCGATGTCAGTGGTGACACCAACCTGCATCATGCCTTTACCTTCAATCTGATCCAGAGCTTTGTTCACCACTTCAAGTAGTCCAAGGGCACCGTTCTTCTCTGGCGAATGCATGACAACTGCTACTTACCCCAGTGCAAATTAAATCAAACACACTAAAACGAATAAAAAGTAAGCCCTACAAGGGGCTGGTTTGGGAGAATGGGGGCACACTGGGGGGAAAGTTGGTCTAACTGGGGGGCAAATGAAAGGGCTGGGGGGCAATGCTCCTGAATTATACTGATAATCCCTGAGCAAATCTGGGCCAATGCTTGTCTTGCATTCGTTCACATGTTATGTTTCCTTTTGGACATCAAAGCTTTTTCTGTTCGTCTTTACTTGGAGGACGTGATTGATTTCACCATTGCCCAAAAAAATGAACATCAATTAAATGTAGCAAGTTGTGTAGTGTATTATTTAATATTATTGTTAACTCTAGGTTTGTATTGTTCATGAGAGTACCAACTAGCGAACGTCAACGTAACCATTTATAATACTGTGGCTCCACCTAGTGAGTATCCAAGTCATGAAACTCTCCATAACGACAACTTGCCTATAATGGTAATTTTGCGCAGTCCCGACGATGACCGTTATGGACATGTTTTATTGTATATTGATTTTGTTTCATGTTGTTATAATTATAGTAGAAATTACATTTCAATTAGTTGGCTTAAATTTAATTAATTATTTATCTTATTAATTTAACATGTTTAAATGTCTTTTAGACACATTTTATTTTTAACATGACTAATTGTATTTAAAAAAATGGGCCAAGAGGCCCTTAAGTCCTTTGGACTAATACGTCTATATTTGACCCCAGCTGACCAAATGAGTGATAAGTCGAACAAATTGTTAAAAAAATTTCTTTCATCCTTGTAAAGGTTGGGTAGGGTGCTTTACACGGTTTCAAAAATTATGACTGCTACAAAAATTTGCGAAGATATGGAGCATTGAACAGGGTAGGGGTCAAAAAGTGAAAATGAAGAAAACGGCTGTTGAAGTTTTACATTATATATGCAAATGGATTGCATGGAAATATGACATGCATGACATTCAAATGTGGCACAGAGTATGTATGTTATGTTGCACTGCTACATTAGAAGTACAAATGTGCTGCTACTAAAACTTATCAAGTTATGCCAAATTATGTCTTTATGTGTAAAACTAAGAGGACAGATTATTTGAGAGCAAAAGGTAGCATTAGACACTGGGACAGTGTAAATGCACCATGGCTAAATGGGTGCTTTGAAGTTAGTTCTTCTGCCAACTATCCTCTTCACACAAGCTTATAGGTTTAGTGGCTGCCAGCACATTACTCAGCCTAAACTACCATGCAGGTGTGAAAAACGTCCTGATGTATTTGAACTTGAGCCATTAATTAACTGTCCACCAAGCAGTAGCAGAGCAGTTTTATAATAATAATAATAATTCACAAGTTAAGTGGCAGTGATCTTCCTTTTATCATTCATGTGATGTTTCTTGTTTATATCATACATAGACAGGTAGAGAAAAAAACTGGTACATTTACTACATTGCAAATGAAGACTACTTTGACAACCGTTTTCATCCCAAATATGTGTTCATGTGGGAAATGTAATCCACTTGGTAGATGTTCAATGGAAAGGGTGCAGAAGTCTCATAAAGTCAAAAAATGACACATAGTTATGCCGGGAAACATGTTTGTGAATTTAAATGTATGCATAGTTCCAACAGGAGCTCAAGCATGCATGAGTTGAAGCTGAAACATAAATTTGCAATTACACATTTTTTATTTTGGTCGATTCTAGTAATACATAATGATATTGACACTTGAAAGTTGAGAAGTCAAGTGACTGAAGTGAGCAACATCTTAGCTAATTCCACATCCTACATCATAACATACTGAGTTGACCACAAAGAGAGGTTTGACTGCGCACGGCTTCAAATCCAGGGTATTCTACAGAAAAAGACAGCAAGAAGAACACAGGCACTAGGCCGAGACAGACTGATTACACTTCAAGACAAGCAGGGTAGAGAAATACAAGACCAAGATATGATCATGGAACAAATAGAGGAATTCTACACCGAGCTATAGGACAGTGAATAGAGAACCATAATTCACACCGACCCTGACAAGGTACCAGAGATAACATCGTGGGAGATGGAAGCAGTGCCAAGAGATATGAAGAATGGGAAGACATCAGGCAATGACCATGTAAAATGTTGTTGTTGTTCAGATTTTACGAGTACATTACGAGTACATCTAAGTACTTTCTCAATATGTACTGGGGAAAATAAATATATGCGGTTATAAAATGAAACTTTCCTGAAATATTTAAATGTTCAACTATTTTTTAAATACTTTGTTATTTCTGATAGAATACCAACTTACCATCCCTACACATAGTACATCATCATTCTCTGATAACCATGACTATGATACCCAAACATGGCAACAGACAGAAACACCCTGTTAGGCAAACAATAGTTGTATGCTATCAGTTCAGGCCATAAACATGTTTGTTTAATTAAGCCACCAGGATGACCATTGAGAGCCAATCAGCAGTTAACCCATCAGTTAGACAGGAAATGTCTTTGATGTAGTCTGGAGACCATGCCACTTGATAGTGGCTGACAGTGCTAACTGCTAAGAACAAGAACTGCCAGTCTTCCTCTGTAGAAGTAAGGTGGTTCAAGTCAGACTACCTCCTACACTAGTATAATTCTGTGCCAACAGCCTGGCTAAAAAGTCCAAAGGGGATGCTGAGCCTGTTATGTGGACATGTGCTAACCCTCTCAACAACTAGTAGTCTACGATCAGTCTAATATCACCAGATTGCTGATTGTAGAGGTGAACGAATACCCCAGTCAGCCATTTACAGATCGTCACAGTGACCCACTCCAGTTCTGAGTTTTCCAACTGTGGCTCAGTTGGTCCCTCACCATCTCAGCATTCCGGCTTAATCAACCCCAGTTGAAAGGGTATTTAACATACCCGAGAAAGTATTCTGCCCTGAACGGTGCAGCCTGAAAGACTCAACCTGTGAACAACTCATGTTCATTCGGTGCAATGGCAAATAGATGATAAGATCATACGATGCCACTGAAATAAATGCCAACGAAGTGAATTTCATTGTTGATGAAACAGAGGTTTTTTAGTTTTCCTCATAAAAAAATGATCGACTGCCATTGCATATTCACTTGTGCTGAGTTATATCAATTAGATTAATTAATCATTTTAAAATACGTATTATTTAATATTTATATTTACAAAAATGTACTCATGTTTTTACTTGTACTCGTGAGAATGTACTCATACTTTTATTCGTGAGAATGTACTCGTACTTGTACACGTACTCAGCTTTTAGCAATGTACTCGTAGTTATCCGTCGTCAAACTATTCGTACTCGTACTCGTACTCGTACTTGTACTCATGAAAATGTATTCAGCCCGTCGCGGAGAATCTGGACACAGTGTAGGTGGAGCATCTGGACACAGCCTAATCTGGGCCCACCACACCGGATCCCCTTGTCACTTACCCTCACAAACATGTTGTGCGACTTTGTTTCACAAATACTAAGTTAACTAGTTACATTTTATGTGTAGTTTCTAAACAGGTTGACGTATATTGTATTACTTACTTGACAGGCATACAGATTTCCAATGTCAATAAACACTATTCCAGATATCCAGTGTTATTTGCGACCAATTCCTCGCATGCCGAGCCATGTCGAATTTACTCAACAAACGGTGTCTGTATTATCGCGTCAACGGCAAAGCCACTAAAGTACTGACCTCACGCGGACATCTTTTAGTCGGACAACCAAGGGGTATATTTAGAAATCGAGTATGAACATGTTTTTTTGACGGATTATTGACAAAAGGCGTGTCCAGAAAAAAGACAAAAAGGGTCATGAGTGATCAATCCCCATCGTCACCAACTGAGAGCTACACCCAACAGTGTGATCGCGTGTGGTTGTGATTTGAGTAAAGTATGCAGTAGTTATTTTATTTTAGTGACTGTTATAATATAATAATAATAATAATATAATAATTGCTTTATTCACAGACTCCATGCAACATACAAGTACATTATCATGGTTCTATAGTTGTGTTATAACAATAGTTACAATGTACAGAATGAAAAATCACCCGTCAACAAAATGTATGTACAGGGAATTGAACCAATATTTCCATATTCTTGACATGTATTTCACGTCACTATTAATAATGTTACAAATCAATATGTTTTTTGAGAACTGCAGTCGGCATATAAACCTATATGTCAGATTTCTAATAACAGCAGCACAGTTAGGTAAATTATTGTTAACAAACATTTCACTAGCACTACAGTATCTGTCATAACCTAACACCATTCGAAATATATTGTTGTAAGAGACATACAATTTCCTGATTGCATAGTTATGAAAATTCCACCGTAGATGGGCAGTATACATAGGTGAGCAAAAAGTAGTTACCAATGTCTTCTTTACATCATTTGAACACATATGAAATTTTCTTATGATCATGTTGCCTTGTGCATACAACTGGCGACATTGTCTAGATATATCATTGTCATCTAGCATACTATTTGAAATTATATGACCCAAATATTTTACAGATTCTACCTCACATAGTTTGTCGTTACCAAGCATAAAACTTGGAAATTTAACATTCTTACAACTCTTGTTTCTAATTATCATGACCATACTCTTTTTGGCATTGTACCTTATGTCATGAGATACTCCATATTGATCACAGACGGTGAGAAGGGTCTGTAATCCCCTGCTGGACGGACAAAAAACTACAAGATCATCAGCATACATAATATTATTTACACAATTATATCTTACATAACATCCTGTATTGCAACTATTAAGTACAGTGGATAACCCATCCATGTAAACACTGAACAAATAGGGGGATAAAATACCTCCTTGTCTAACTCCATTACTTACATAAATACTGTCAGACACATGACTACCCCATCTTACACACATCTGTTGGTTCGCATACCAAAACACTAGAATTCTAACAATGTAACCAGGAACCTCTCTGTCTATTAGCTTTTTAAAAAGTACACTATGGTTTACACGGTCAAAAGCCTTAGATGCATCAAGAAAACACATAAACAAACAGCTATTTAAGGCTTGATATTTAGCAATAACCTCTTTTAGTACATAAATGCACATGTCAGTGCCATGCTTCTTTTTAAAACCAAACTGGTTGTCACTGGTTGTTAAAAAGTTATCCATTCTGTTGAGCAAGATTTTTTTTTAAACTTTAGACATAACACTTGCCAGTGCTATTGGCCTATAGTTGTCTTTACTGTTTATCTTGCCGGATTTATCCTTGATTATGGGCACTAATATAACAGAAATCATAGAACTTGGCAGTACGCCATGAACCAACAGACCTGTGAAACACATTGACAGTAAAGGCAGTATGCGTTCACTGCAGTACTTCAGGTGCTCTGCATACACACCATCAAGGCCACAACTCTTGTTACAGTCAAGGTTTCTTATAGCATCTTTGACTTCTTCAGGTAACACTCTAATGCTGCTCTCATAACTAACATCAAATGCTAGGGTTTTGGCACTACTGTTATTTACACAATTAAACAAGTCACAAAAGTGTTGAATCCACATATTCACAATAGCTTCTTCACCACTGTTACCATTTATATTAGTTGGCAAGAGGATTTTACTATTGTTAATAGTTTTGATCTCCTTCCAAAATTGATCATTTGTATGGTTAGCCATCTTCTTGGCAAGGGCTTCACGCCTCAACTCATTTTCATGTTTTTTAATAAACCTTATTGCATATTTGCATCTAGCATCAGCTTTCTTTTTTAACTCAAAAACAGGACCTTGTTTAGGTTTACCTATACTGTCCCATAGTTGGAAAGCTTCATTAGCAGCTTTATGGATATCTGCCACATAATCAGTCCACCCAGGCCGACATGTATAGTTTCCTTGTTTGTGAGTAGACAAACAGCCACTAGCATCAGTTAAACACCTGGTTATATTATCATACATGTTATTAAGTGCTTTCTGATGAGACTCATCATTGCAGTTGACATCAGTACATATAATAGCATCAATAGGTAATACAATGTTTTTCAGTTCAGTATCAGTCTGTCTACAGTAATTGTCAATGGAACCTTTGTTAAGTATTGACCAGTTAAGACGTGGCTGAGTGTTATTGTTAGTACCGGGTACTACACCTGGCACACTGTCTACATTGACATCGATTATCACAGGGATATGATCTGTGGTAGCAAGATTATAGCACACACTAATGTCATTCATCACATCATTACCATCATGTGTAGCTATACAACGATCTAGCCATGAGGTGCTACCCCATGCATCACTGATGTACGTGAACGAATCAGGTGGTAGATACTGCTTACTGGACAGCACCAGATTGTATTCAGTGCAGAAGTTTATAAGGGACCTTCCAAATGACGAAGTCTCGTCAGAAATGTCGGCGTTATAATCCCCTACCACCAGTACACACGTAGTTTCTAAATCTTCTATAATACATATTAATGTGCCAAGTTTTTCCTGATATTCATCATTATTTTGATAACTTTCATATGGCATGTAAACACACAAAATTACCATTTTTTTGTTGCCACAATTATATTCGACACCAACAACCCAGTTAAGGTCAAACTTTAGAGGGGTGATGCCTGCTTCAAGGTCAAGTTTCCACAATATTGCAACACCACCATGTTTTTTCAATATTATGCCATCTCTTTCATCAACACAAGATTCACCAATTCCATGAAAGTTTTCATTGATGCTGTTTAGCCCACATAAATCCTGTTTCGAGAGCCATGTTTCTTGTAAGCACACAAAGTCACATTTGTTAAATAACTGTTCAGTTACGTGTCTGTGATGCTTGTTGTTATAGCCAAGTTTCAAGTTCCTACAATTGTAGCTGGATATATTTAGCGATCTGAACGTTGCTTTTCGTTTATGTCCTTGGCAAGTTCTAGCCGAGACGGCTCAGGATTTAACGTTGTTCGTCGTTGGGAGATCCATAGAGGATGTGTTGTATGCCTTGGTGTTCTAGGCTTCTCGTGAAACCACCTCACATAGGCACCTTCAGGCCACACTTCCGGGTTCATGAAGACCGACGGATCGGGACAGTTGCACTTTACATGGAAACTGTTGTATGTATCACGTCTTGTTTGAAGGGATTCACATGTCACTTCAAGCTTGAGGATGTGCTCAAGGTGGGCTTGGAGGACTTCAGGCTCGACATCAGTGGCAAAGCGGGATGCAAATATGCTAGCATACCGTGTATTTACTGTTTTAATGGCATCAGTTGACATGGCTTTGCCAATCAATGACACAGTTTTCCCTTTAGGTTTCGTGGGAGGCCTGTCATTAGGGTTGCATGCAGGTTGTTTCGGTACTTGGCCTACAGCTGCAGTTTTCTTCTTTCTGCCCTTCTTTACCATCGTCGACCATGGGGTGTCATCATCTATCTGCACATTGTTACTGGCTTTTTCATGTGCCATCACATACTGCTCAACTTCAGCAGTTGAACCAATCACTGAATCGGGCGGAGGAGCGAAACGTGGACACTGAACTAAAAATACATGAGAAGAATCAAAACGTTTGAGATTAAATGTTACAGACATTAGGAAGATATTGTGGGCAGGTTTTTTTTCTCCAATGATAATGCGGGCACCACTAAGAAATAAATAACACCTTTGTCCCCAGAACAATGACGCACCTCGTCGGCAAAATACATTGTACTAGCAATAACGCCTACCGATACTTAACTAAAAACACAACGTTAGCTAAAACGACATGAATTCGAAAGACACCATATGCCTACTTGTCTCACACGCACGCATGCACGTAGGCACGCACGCACGCACGCACACACGCACACACACACACACACCAAACACATACATACACGCAAACACGCACGCAACACGCACCACGCACCTCGCACCACGCACCACGCACCACTCACCACGCACCACGCATCATGCACGCACGGGTCATGTTGAGAAACATTTGGAAGGCAAAACAAATAAACCTTAACACCAAACTGAGGATATATAACTCAAATCTCAAGTCAGTATTACTCTATGGCTCGGAGATACGGTGAATTACACAGAAAATACTAAAAAAGACTTTCATCAACAAATGCCTGCGCAGAACCCTCCATCTAAAGTGGTCAGACAAGATGCCCAATACTACACTATGGGAATGGACCAAACAACTACCAATAGAAGTCGCAATAAAGAAGATGACATTAGTGGAGCGCAATAACGCAGCGATAAGAGCTCCGGACCCTCGACGGAGACAACGCGGGTTCGAATCCTGTGCGGCGGTGTTGAACCTTGGGCAAGTCCGTTTACATTGCTTCAGTTCACTCAGCTGTATGAATGAGTACTTCGCGAAAGACAGTGATGTGGATATTTGTGTACCAATAGTCTTCGCGCATTCATTGCAATGTGACTAAATGCTTCCCAGAGAAGTCGAGATGATGGAGGTAGTAAAGTGTAATTAAAGCACTTTGAGCAGTCCCCGGGAATGGATACTGCGTTATATAAGAACTTACTTTTACCTTTTTGACATGGAGGTGGATAGGACATACACGCAGGAAACATACAACAAACATCACACGTCAAGCAATTACATGGAACACACTAGGGACGAGAAGAAGAGGAAGGCCAAGAAACACCCAACAGAAAGACACGGAAAGCGAAAGAAAGCAGATGGGATACATCGGCAGAGAACTCGAGAAAATGGCACCAAACGGACTAGAGTGGGGGACCATGGTCGATGGCCTATTGCCCTCAGCGAGAAAACAGGCCAAGTAAATAATTACTTCAAAGAAAGAACTGACAATTTGTCTTCAGAACAATGACGCGTCTTATCGGCAAAATGTATGTTGTAGCAGCAATAAAGCCTATTGATACTTCACAAAAATAAGTTAGCTAAAACTACGTAAATTCGAGCCACCATATGCCTAACTGTACACACACACACACGCATAAACGCACACGCACACACACACACATACACAAACGCGAGCGCGCGCGCGCGCACACACCCTCACACATTCCCACATATACACACCACCCATGCCCAAAACACAGAAACATACATATCAAACCACGACCATCAAACTGTTGACGCACGCACGCACACACGCACACAGACGCATGCATGCATGCATGCATAGCAGGGGCCGGTTTCATTAAGCGGCTAAGAACGTTCTTAACGCTAAGATTCGCAACAAGACCGATGTATTCACGGATTACGTGACCGAGGTGAATATGGATCTTATAGCCATCACGGAGACGTTGTCGTGCTTTCATTTATTCGTGCGTTATGTATGTTTATATATATATATATATATATATACAGCTGTATATATATATATATATATATAGATATGTATATAGATAGACATAGATATGTATATAGATATAAATATATATATATATATATATATATATATATATGTCTATCTATATACATAAATTTTAAAATGTTTGCTTCCCACAGACATCAACAATTTATGTCGTAAAACAGTTTCCTCTCCACGCACACGTCACACTTATGCTTGGTCACAAATCTGAAACAACAAATTATAATGATGCACTCTAACTACAAGGCTCGTATTACAACAACAAAGAAACATATTTAGCCACTGGATATTATTTATCACTACGTGACCTACTTGTGCCAAATATTATGCCTTACATATGCACGTAAGTAGTATAGAGGTTCATGAGAGGCTCGCCCCGCCCCTTTTTGACCTACTTTAGGCCTAACTCTGTGCATAAAAAACGTCCTTATCTTTTTCGGGAACCTACTTATAAAAAAAGATCAATGGGTTTTTGTGACACTAAACGTTTTTGGGAACCTACTTATAAAAAACGTGATTGATGACCTGTCACATTTGATTGATTACCCTCTCCTTGAGGTGCCACCTAGCGGTTAACCCAGTGATTAATTTAGCCCTAGCGATCAACGTCGGACCTAGCGCGTGCTTACGTAAGTATAGCGTCCCTAGTTACGTAAGCAGCGTCCCCTAGCGATCAACCTCATAGCGGTATGCTGCGTAATGCGTATATAACCGCGTTAAAACCACTCATAAGCGTCGGCGCCGGATTAGCTCTCCTGGGAGAGCGTTCGACTAGGGATCGCAAGATTCCGGGTCCGAATCAGTACGTCGGCCCTCTTTTTAGAGGCTCCATCTAGTGGTGGCGGTGGTTCTATATAAGCGGTGCCGGTAGCGGGTCATCGGTAGTCATGTTGTCGGATCCTATAAAGTTTGGCGAATCGCGCTCGTTCCTGTCGAATATGTACGCGTGCCGAATGACGGCGTACGGTCGGGGCTTCCGATCCGTCGAGCAAGCCTATCAGTATAGGAAAGCGATATTCAACGAAGACCTCGAATGCGCCGCGTGTATCAAAAGAGCGCGATCGCCCTATTTAGCGAAACGACTCAGTTACGGAATTCGAAAAAAGAGAAGGGGAACCGAATGGAACGCCGTTAGGGTCGCGTGTATGAAGGGGCTGTTGATAAGTCAGTTTGGCGGGTCGGCCAAGTTGAAGGCCGAACTATTGGCCACCGGGGACGCCGAATTGGTGGAATGGGTACCGAGTAGGGAGGGTTTCTGGGGTACCAGCATCGGGGACGTTGCGGGGGAGAACAAGCTCGGTAAACTGTTGATGGAGGTGCGCGACGCTTATAAAGACGCGTAAAAAGCGTTAGCCAGTATCAGTCGTGAAAATGGGCGGACCGCTGTTGAAGCAGCCGTTTACGTGTATAGTATCCGGTCCTACGGGATGCGGTAAGACGACGTTCGTCGACCGTCTGATACGACACGCTATGATCGATCCACCGCCCGAAAAAATCCTGTGGTGCTACGGGCAGTGGCAGACCGCCTACGCGTCTATGTCTCCGAAAATAGACTTCGTAGACGGCCTGCCGGGTACGACACATTTATACGGTAAAAAGAGGACGCTTTTAGTACTCGACGACCTCATGGAGGAGACCGATAGCGGAGTGACGGCACTATTTACTAAAAAAAGTCATCATTGTAATACGTCGGTCGTACAACTCCGACAGAACATGTTTCCGAAAGGGAAAGAAAACCGTACAATCAGCCTGAACGCCCAATACTTAGAGCTATTCAAGAACCCCCGAGACGCCGGTCAAGTAGGTCACCTAGCGAAACAGATGTACCCGGGAAAGGTCAACTACATGATAGAGGATTTCAAAGACGCGACGTCGGCGGCGTACGGCTATCTCTTCGTGGATCTGAAACAGGAAATGGAAGAGTACATGCGCCTGCGTACGTGTATATTTCCAGACGACCCCCTTCAGTACGTCAACGTACGGAAGGGCGGTCAACTATAAGTAGAGATTGACGTCGCCGCGTACGCTTATTAGTCGTTATGACGGGACGACGCGCGGTGGTAGCGGCGAAGCGACGACCAAAGGTGGCGCCGACGGTGTCGGAGCAACGCGTGAAGAGACATGTTTTCGCCCTGCAGCTGTTGTATAGGCATAAGCGGAACATCGATCTGCGAAAAGCCGTGCTCGCCCACTCGGAGGTCGGTCTCATATGTAGTCTGTGCGATTGCGCGTACAATATTCTGAGAGGGAACGTGAAGGTGTCGCCGAAGCAGAAACGCGTGTTGACGAAATACAGAGATCACCTGCGTGACCTGGTCAACAAACGAATTCCGGTGAAGCGGAAGCGAGCCATCTTGCAAACGGGGGCGGGTGGGTTTCTGACGGCCCTGCTAGCGCCGTTAGCGAGCACCGTTCTCCTGTCACTACTCAAACAGGTCATCGGGGGGTAATTGATGCAGTACGCAAAGAAGATGGCGTTGGTCGACCCGCGATTGGTGGAACGCCTCCTTCCGCCACAGCCGTTGAGCAGCACGGCCCGATCACGTGTGCTGAGTAGCCTGGACAGCGACATGAAGGACATTCTAGAGCGGTCGGATTTATCCGAACGCGATAAGGTGGCGTCGTACAATCAACTGCTGAGTCGCTACAACACTATAGAGGCGGCTCGAGCGGCGCAACCGGTACGCGTGTCGATGGTCAACGCCGACGGTGGCGAGATACAGCCCGCGGCGGTTGTGGCATCGTCGGAGGCCGTAGAGCGCGAAATCGTAGCCAGCATGCCGAAAACGCTGAAAGGGAAGGCGAGTCTGCTTATCGCGAAAATGAAAGCCGATCCGTTGTGTCGATGGAACGACCGCGGCGAATTCGTGTACGACGGTAAAACGATCGCGGGGAGTAACATGGTCGATCTAGTGAACGATCTCATGCGAGCGAGAACGAAGACGACACAGCCCCTTGGATGGCGAGAGTTCGGGTTGCGCATGAAGGGTATGAACATTCCTATGGAGTTCGTCGGCAACCCGCGCTATCGGGAGTACAAAAGAGAAGAGGAGTCGGAGGAGGAGTCGGCGGTCAGTTCAGCGGGGAAGGCGGAGCGAAGACGACGTGGGTCTAGAAAGAGACAACGAGCGTTGGACGTCGTGACGTGGGAATCGATGTGACGATGCCGACACAACGAACGATAACGGCCATCGTCGTCGGCCTCGTCATCACGGTTATCGCTGTCTATATGTGTATAATATTCGTCGTTCATTGGTCGTCGTCGTCGTCGTCGTCATCATGCTGTTCGGTGTGGCGTCGTCGTCGTCGTCCAAACCGAAAGCTTCGACAACGAACCGTTGACGACGACGACGACGACGAACTGAACGAACTCTACTTCGATCCGAAACGGGCGGGAAGTTACGGCGGTGTCGACGCGTTGCACCGGGCGTCGACCCGACGACGACCGGCCGTCGAGCGGTGGCTAGCGGCGCAGGACGCCTATGCCCTACACAAACCGGTTAAACGACGTTTCAAACGACGTTGCGTCATCGTGGGCGGTCGAAACCAACAGTGGCAAGCCGATCTGGTCGACTTGACTAGGCTGAAAAAACACAACAACGGTATAACATTCCTACTGACGGTCATCGACGTGTTATCGAAGCGGGCGTGGTGCGTTCCGTTGAAGAGTAAGTCCGGCGCGTCGCTCGTCGCGGCCTTCGAGCGTCTGCTGAGCGGCGCGCAGCCGCCGCCGAACGCGCTGCAGACCGATAAGGGGACCGTGTTTCTGAACCGACCCCTGCAAACGTTCTTAAAGAGTCGCGGCGTTCATCATTTCGTGACGCGTAACGAGGAGACTAAAGCGAGCGTCGTGGAACGATTCAATCGGACTTTGAAGACGCGCATGTGGCGTTATTTTACGAAACACGAGACGCTGCGCTACGTAGAGGCGTTACCGGATTTCGTGCATTCGTACAACAACGCCTACCATCGAAGCATCGGTAGGACGCCGGCGAGCGTCGACGCGACGAATCAGGAGGCCGTATGGCAACGCCTGTACGGCGGCGGCGGCCGGCGGCAAAAACCGAAACTGCGCGAGGGAGATCGAGTGCGTATCAGTAAGACGAGGGGTCAATTCAAAAAAGGATAAATTGCTAACTGGAGCGAGGAGCTCTTCACCGTTGTAGAGGCGCACCCGTCCGATCCGCCCGTTTATCGCCTGAAGGACGACGCCGGGACGCCGGTACAGGGCGCCTTCTACGAACCGGAACTACAACGCGTAGTCGTTCCGAAGGACAAACTGTATCGCGTGGAGGCGGTACTACGGCGTCGCCGTCGGCGCGTCGGCGGGTCGGAGGCGTTCGTAAAATAGAGCGGTTATCCGGCCTCCTTCAACAGCTGGATCGACGCCGAGTCGCTCGTCTACCTATAATAGAGCGGCGGCGGCATGACGACTCGTTGGACGCGCCACGAGGGATGCTGGCGGCTGCACGAGGCGGGCTTATGCAGCGGAACTTCGTTCTTTCCGTATAAGGGGGCCTGCTGTATCAGCAGACCGCAGTGGCGCGATGATGTTCGACGAATCAGAAGCGTCGCCTACCATCGAGGATATAGAGGATACTCCAGACGCCAGCAAGGACGCACCCGCCGAGGCGACGAGGCACGGCGACGCCGCTACCTCTTCAGGGGAGCGGACGAAGACTACCAACGAGGACTCCGTCGACGCCGTCGAGAACTCCTACGACTCCACCGTCCACGAACCCGTTCCATGGCGGGTCTGCGGTAACGAATGCCCAAAGGCCGAAATCGTATTCATCTGTCAGGTCATCGTCCTGTACTTCGTCATCGCCGTTAGTATATACAATCTGACGCGGGGTCAAGGCGACTCCAACCTGTGGACGGCGCTGTTGAGCAGTTGTCTCGGTTACCTGCTCCCGAGTCCGTCTATGAGCGGTCGACGACGACAAAGCGGCGATGGCGGTATCGTCTGACTTTTACCTGACGCTACCGAGCAACGCGTCTATGAAGCGGCACCCCGAAAATACGTTGACGCACTACATCACGACGCTGCCGCGACGTTTCGACCTGCATGGAGAATGGGAATGTGGACTGGTGACGCTACAGTACCCGCACACGTGGTACAACGTGAGAAAGGAGGACGCCTACTTCTACTTGTCGGCCCCGCTGGGCGACCCGGGACTTTACACGACCGTAGACGGTATCATGCTATACCGACAGGGTACGATTACTCACGGTTTCTACAACAACGTTTACGTGCTGCTGCGCCAGATCAACGAGCAGCTAATGAAATTGTGCACCGATCAGGTCAAGGTGCGTCTAGAGTTCAGCGACGTCTCTAGCCGAATGACGCTGCATATGTCGCCGGGTGTCATCTTTACCCTAGCCGATACGAGCCGTCTGAAGAGCGTGCTAGGTTTCCATAACAACGTTATCACGAGTCACCCGATGATGGGCCCAGAACCGGGAGGCGGCGTCGTTATCGAGACCAGCCCCATCGCGTACACGTATGCGTACGAAGGTCACAATACGGTGGATATGAAGGCGGGCGTCGACACCCTGTACGTGTACACGGATCTCGTGGAATCGCGCGTCGTCGGTGACGTGAACGCGCCGCTCCTTCGAAACATCGCCGTCTTCGGTATGAACGGTAGCGTTATTTCGGAAACGTTCGACCGCGTTCAGTACGTGAAGCTGCTGCGGCATCAATTCGATACGATCGAGGTCGATATAAGAGACGATCGCGGTCAACCGATACCATTCGAGCGGGGAAAGCTAGTGGCGACGCTTCACATCAGACGCTGTAAATCGAGATTGTTTTAACCACGGTGCCGACGACGAACCCGTACGAGGCCTACTACGTTCGACAGGTCGGCGGTCAACTGCCGGTCTTCGTCGGTGGTCGGGGTCAACGTGGACACGGTCTGGGTAATATCTTCGGGAGCATGTTTCGAAGCGTCATGTCGCTTTTTAAGAGAGGCGCCATGGCGTTGGGAAAACGCGCGCTCAAAACAGGCGTGCACGTGGCGCGGGACGTCGTCGCCGGCGGCAATCTGAAAGCGTCGGTAAAACTTCTCGACGGCCTATTGAAAGGGCCGGCGCCGAAGAGGAAAAAAGTGCAGCGTATAAAGAAGCCGCCTCGAACGGCGACAACCGTCAGTAGACGGAAGAGAGGGCGTCGACCGGTCGATATATTCGACGCGTAACGATGGCGTTCGTGAATAGCTGCACAGCGTGCGAGAGCGTGAAGGCCGAACTGGACCTGTTCACCGGACCGGTGACGCAGAGGAGCATCGAGAGCTGTCAGTGGACCGTCTACCAACCGCTGACGGCTCTCGACGCCGGCGGCCCTATCGAGTTCCTCATCCCGGGGTCGGGCAACGACTATACGGACCTGGCGAGCCTTCAAACGTTCGTCCGCTTCAAAGTGATTCAGGGGGACGGTACCAATCTGGGGGCCGGCGCCAACGTGGCGCCGGTCAACAATTTCCTGCATTCGATGTTCAGTCAAATCGACGTGTCGCTGAACGGCACGCTCGTGACGCCGTCGACCAATACGTACGCGTACCGGGCCTACATCGAGACCCTACTGAGTTACGGTAGCGACGCGAAACGATCGCATCTCACGGGGTCGTTGTGGTACAAAGACAGCCCCGGACACATGAACGCGCGCGGGGACGACAACACCGGGTTCGTAGCGCGGCGCAACCTGACGGCGGCCAGCGAAGAGGTGGAGATGATGGGACGCCTGCACGTCGACGCGTTTATGCTAAACCACCTCCTACCGAACGGCGTCGACACGAAAATACGCATGGTGCTCTGGAAGGACGCCTTCGCGCTCATGGGCCGGGCAGCCGCGCCTGGGTGCCGTATCGTGATACGCTCGATTTGCCTGTACGTACGAAAAGTGAAGTTGAACCCGGAAGTCCAGCTGGGTCACATCAAAGCGTGGGCTTTGGGAACGGCTAAGTTCCCGATGCGCCGCGTCGACTGCAAGTCGTTCTCGATAACGGTGGGTACGCTGTCGCACACGCACGAGAACTTTTACAGTTCTCGTGCGTGTGAGAACTTCCTCACGCTCATCGTCGACGGACGTCAGGTGCCCAGCAAACCGCTGCAGCCGGACTTCCCGCGCCACCGGTGCATCCAAACCTACATGAATCTCTTCGAGGCCACCGGAAAGTCGGGCGAGGACGAGGGGAACGACATATAGCGCTCGGACTTCGTCGCCGGCTACACCGTCTTCGCTTTCGACCTGACCCCCGACTGTTGCGACGGGGACCATTTCAACGTCGTGGGTCAGGGGACCGTGGGCGTTGAAATGCAATTCGAGACGCCGCTACCCCGACCTATGAACGTCGTCGTGTACGCGGAATTCGAGACGGTGATGGAGATCGACAGGAGCCGGAACGTCCTGTACGACTGTACGTCGTAACTATGGATACGTTCCAACTGATGCGTCGACTGGAACGCGACGCGTACGCTAAAGACATCGTCGTCGGCGTCGTGCCTAAAGACGCGCTACTTACCACCGCCGCCGCCACTTACCCGATGGCCTTCGTGTGCAATACCGACGACGGCGGCGAGCCGGGGGAGCACTGGGTGGCCGTCTACGTCGACCGGCGAGGCGGCGGCGAGTACTTCGATTCGTACGGTCTGCCGCCGCTGCACGCCGACTTCCGCGCGTTCCTGCACCGTCACTGCGGCGACGCGTGGACGTACAACGACAAGCGGTTGCAGAGCGTCGTCTCTAACGTGTGTGGACAATATTGCGTCGCCTACCTACTCCTCCGATGTCGCGGTATGCCGTTGACGACGTTCCAAAACCTATTCGGCATCAATCGGGTGTCCAATGACTGTCTCGTATTCGATTGGCCAAAGCCATTGCATTAACGCTTCGCTTTTACGTGTATAGTAGTAATAAAAAACGATGACAACAAATGTACGCAATTTTGTTTTATTACCCTACCATACATACAGAACCCTACCTATCCCTAGGCGGCCCCTCCCCCCACGAGTTAGTTATACGAGTTAGACGAGTATCGGTGCCGTGGTGACACCGTCGTCGAGCACGCGGCGTTTAGCGTAGAAGTAGCTCAACGCCGCGCGCTCTTGAACGTACGTCAACACGGACGAGTCTTTCACCTGGAAGCCGCGGTTCCAGCCGACGCCGCTGCGTCGGTCGCGCAGTACGGCGAGGAAGGTGTTCTCGTCGATATCGTTCTGACGCTTGCTCAGACCCTTCGTGCTGTACTTCGCGCCGTTGTCGCCGCCAAAGCAGTAGTACGTCTTGCTGCACAGCGCCACGATTCCGTCGCCGCGCAACTCTTCTTTGAAGAGACCCGGCGTTCGACGATCGAACAGAAGCCGGCGCGCGCAGCATTCGCCCCCCGCCTCCCACGTCAGTCCGGCGACGCGGCGCCGTGCGTTCGCGTCCACGTGCGCGTCGCAACATTCGGCCGGAAACCAGAGCGAACGATTCCGGAAGTAGTGTTCACGCCGCGCTTCCGGTACGAGCGCGTCGATGTCGTGGCCCGCAAGGGCGATGTACGCCGAGTCGGTGTCCATAGCGAAGTACTGGAAGAGCGGGCGGGGGATGTAGGCGTCGACGAAATCGTAATAGAACTCGAGCATTCTCAATTTCGTGTACTGACACACGAAATAGCCGATTTGGATCGGCAGGCCGTAGACGACGGTGCGCTTATTCAGCGCCACCTCGTACAGCTCGTCGTCGACGAAGACGTCGAGTTGCCGGAAGCGACGGTTGTTGACGAGTTGCGAGGCGCCGACCGGCGTGGCGTACTTGATATCCAGGTGCCGATCGACGCGCGTAATCGTTTTCCCGTACGAACTTTTGCCGAGTAGATTAAATGTATCGGCGATGATCGATTTGTCGGAGTCGACGTCGCCTTCGCGTCGCGCCGTCGACACCGTGTCGCCGAAGCGGCGAAAGCACGCGATCGGCGTGTACTCGATCACCTGGTAGATGCGCGCGACGACGAGCCCGTGCTCCAGATACCAGCGTAGGAGGGGCGTGGCGAGTACGATCGCCGTGCAGAAGTGGCTACCAACCGTTAGTTGAGGTCGGGTGAGTAGGTCGTGCGACTCGGCGTAGTGGCGCATGAACGGGCTGAGATCGTCGCGCGTGATATCGACGTTCTTGAACACGGGCTGCATTTCGGCGAACTTAGCGCGCAGCGCTTCCGGTACGGCGATATCGCACTGCACGAGGCTGAACAGAGAGCCGTCGCGTACACCCTCCAGTATCGTGACGCGTCGGGCGGCGCCGGGGGGGAGGTCGCACGGCTCGCCACTGGCATTCCCACATTTCGACGACGGCGTCGACGTGGCGGCGCAGGTAGGCCGTCACGGCGAGCGTCGCGGCGTACAGGGTCGTCATCGGTCGACCGTTGACGGCGTTCGTCGTCACGTGCGTCTGGCACGTCGGGCAGCCGTGAAAGTAGCAGCCGTGAAATTGATACGCAGTTCGCGTGGCGGTGCACCAACCGTCGACTCGGTACTTGTCGACGCGCCTCTCGCGTCCGTTCAATTGGTGCCGTATACGAGTGTCGGTTCGTTCCGCCTCGTACGTCAACCACTCTACGGCCATACGACCGTAGCGGTGCACGCGTTCAGCTCGAAAGTCGTTCTCCGCGCGTCGGCGTGTGTACCACCCCGTCGGCATCTCCCGCATCATCGCCGATACATAGAGGCCGTTCGCGTCATAGCCGACTATCGAACGACACGGGTTGGCGCCTCCAATCGACGTCACGCCGGCCTCGTGATGACGCGCGAAGATGATCGATGGGCCGCCGACGATCTGCGACTGCAGTAGGCGGTGCAGGTCTTTGTTGGGTTCGTTGAACAGCGAGAAATGGATTGACAGGGGGAGGTCGTTGAATAGGTACAACAACGTCAACCCCGGTACGCTGATGGCGTCCTTGAACATGTCGATGCGCTGGCGTCGATAAAAGGCGAACTGTCGCTCGAGGGCCTCGAGAAACGGCGCCACATCTCGGTTATTATACCAGATTAGAAAATCGCGCATCGTCGTCATGCGCTCGTCACGCCATGCCGTCGCACAAATTTCGTACGCCTCCGCGGAGATTCCCTCGCGTTTCAGGTGGCTGTAGAAAGTCTCGCGCGGCGGCAGGACGGTCTCGTCCAGGCGCGTCAACGCGTCGATATACTCGTACGGAAAGTACCCCTTCGTCGCCGCGCAGCCGTACGCTTTCAGATAGCGCTCGTAGCTGACACCGGGCACGAGGTAATTAGTTATGTCGAGGAATTTCAACGTCGACGTCGTCAGGCACATGTAATTATTCTGTCGTTTAATGGTGAACGCCGTCGATGTGTGCTGCGCGTCGTCGGTTATGTGCAGGGGGATCAAGTACTTTTTGACGACATTCAAATCGTACTTACCGCTGTTGAAGCCCAGTACGGGTATTTGACGAAGGTGCGTCCACAGGCGGTCGGCGAGTGCGGCGTACGGTGACGCATCGTTGTCGTCGTCGACTCGTCGTCGCCGCCAGTCGTCGTCGAGCGCGTCGAGCGCCTCGAAGACTGCGTCATAGCGGGGGCGCAGAGCCGCGCACGCCGCCGCGCTCACGGCTTCCAGGTCATCGATGAGGCGGCGCGCTAGTTCGGCCGAATCACCGGTCGTGACGTAACAGCGCGCCGCTTCGTGTCCGGGCACGTTCGACGCGACGCTCACGCTGAGCAGTTCGTGTCGCGCTAGCCACCGGCATTTGTCTGTATCCGGCGGCAGCTCGTTGGCGGCAAAATAGCATTCAAAATCGAATGTCGCGCGGTACGGATAGTAGCGCAGGTCGTCGTCGCCGACGTCGATGCCTTCGTCGTCGAGCCGCTGAAATACGGACGGCGTCGGTCGGTAGACGCCACCGGGAAACACGTGACGAACGCCACCTTCGCACGTCGCTTCGTGACGTCGTAACTGCGACGCTGACCGCCAGAGGGAGTTGTCGCATTTCGAGCACTTGTACGTTTTCGCGTACGCGCGCAGGTCGATTATGTAAGAGAAGTGCGTCTCGTACAGGTTGACGTTCAGGGTCGTGGGGTGCGTTTCGAGCGATCGCCGGACTAGTTCGGCGGCGCCAGCCGCCGTCAGTCGATAGACGGCGATGTTGATGCCGAAAACCGTCTCCACGCGTTCCAGTTCGTTCAGGCGCACGCCGTTCGTCGTGCCGTAGCGCGCGTGCAGTTGTTTAGCGACTCTCGTTAAACGGGTCGAATTTATTTTGGGACCGTTCCGCGTTCCGCGGCCGCCGCCTTGCAGGTGGAGGCCGATGCACCGGAAGAGGCATAGATGATCGTCGTAGGGCGTGCCTCGACGATCGTTCGTCAACGTCACGACGTGCCTGTTGTTGCGCACGTAGGGGGGGAGCGCGGCGCCAACGCACCCGATAGGATGGTTTAGGATGGCGTTCACGAAGTAGGTGGCGTTCGTTACGAGCTCGACCACCCACCCCGAGTCGGGACGCTGCGCGATGACGTACTGTAGTACGTCGGTCGTGCGCACGACGTCGAGGAAGCGTTCGAACGAACGGCTATCGGTAACGAGGGCGGGCGTTTCGAGGAGGCGACCGCAGCAGTTACAGGACGAATGAAAATAGCGGTAATGACCCGACACCTTGTGGCGTAACACGAAACCATAGCTCACGTTAATTTTAAAGGCATTCTTTTATTCGCGAAACAGAACCCTCAGACGCGGTTCGAGCCCCCGCGTACTCGTACAGGCGGTCATGCGATAGTTGTAGCGGGACTGCACGGTACCGCGCGCTACCGACGTCTCTATGCTACGTCGATGCTCGTTCACGACGCGCTGTAGAGCGTCGGCTGGCGGTAGATTGGAATCATCAGGAGGTGGCGACACCTGACGACGACCGCACCGCTCCCTCAGGTGTCGTAGCATAATGGAGCGCGTACTGTACGTTGCGCCGCATTTCGGACACTCTCGTCGCTTTAAGCATAGCGCGTTATCGCCGCATCGTTTGGAACTCTTTGCGTGTCGCTCTAACGTCGACTGTTTTGCGAAATAAGTACCGCATTTTGGACATTGCCACCTAGTAGGAGGAGGCGGCATACTTTTTGTGCTGCTACTTTTTCGAGCACCCCTATTTATAACAGGGGTGCCGTGGTGGTGTGCGCAGTGGTGTGCGTGGTGGGTGCTTTCGAACACCTAGTGTTAACAGTGGCGGTGGTGGGTGCTTTCGAACGCCTAGTGTCGTTATTAACAGTGGTGGTGAGTGCTTTCGAACACTTAGTTTTTTGTTATTAACAGTGGGGGTGGTGGGTGCTTTCGAACACCTAGTGTTAACAGTGGCACCTAGTGTTTTGTTACGTTCAGTGGTGGTGGTGGTGAGTGCTTTCGTATTGTTAAGTAACTCGTAAACGGAAGGTACATTTTCAACGTTTTATTAAGCGTATCGTCGTACAAGGTAAAGCGAATTTATTAAAACGACAAAGCAAATCAGTAGTAAGTGCAAATAAGCAGTAATATTCATTCAGATTAGAGACCACTTCGGCACTGAATGTACACATGGACGGTCGATTCCAGTAGTGCGCGGTTGACGAAGTCGCGCAGTCCGTGCCTAGCAGCCAGTCCGACACGAACTGGATCAGATACATTTCTCCAGCACGCCCCGGTTGCTGCTGTCCGGTCGCCTTAGCGTGCGGTAGCTGCACGAGACGCATGAATGTCGGTATCAGCGATCGCTGTAGACACGTCTCCAACACGGCGTTGAAGTGATGCGTGACGAGGTCGGACACGTTGTCGTAGCGCTGTGCGTACACACGAGTCGGCCGACCCGCACGATAGCCGACCATATGTACATACGGGCAGCCTTCATTGGGTTCGCATGCGCCGCATCGATCGCGCGCCCTCTCCAGTATCAGCTCCCCGAGGTGTTCGGCGAAGAGGGACGTTGCGTGCCGCTCATAGCGACAGGCCAACTGGCCCCGGCCCGTCGCGACGACTTGTCTCACTTCCGGCCGTGTTGGGGACCAACACGTTGGCGCCAACTGGTACAGACTTTCGTAAGCCGGCGGTGGGGTTCGCACGCCAAGGGCCTCCTCGGTGATAACGTCCAACTCGTTATCGACACGCACGGATCCCTACAGCACAAAGCATGTCCTATACGTCAGCAAAGCGTCTACAAACATACACGCAGCGTTCTCACTGTTCCCTGTTCATCGGTGTTTGTAGTAAGAACATCTCGTGGTACAACTTTGCACACACCGCATTGTCGTAGTTCAGTAGTATTCTCTCGAACGCGGCGTTTTCACGTTCGCCCCTCTACAAACACACATTATTATGATTAGTCCGCCTTATCAACCCGGGCCAGCAGCGCAGCGTCTTTCGCCTCACTATCAGCCACTCCCCGGTCCAGTAGTATTTGTACGAACGTGGTAACCTCCGCATACCTTGCACGCATCCTTCCGTTGTTCGCTAACATGCCCAGCAGTACGCGACGCACATCCTATAGGAAGAAGAAAAAATGTCATGCTTTATTTAAGTTCGCTTCGTAATATGCGCACCATGCCATTATGTAATTTTCGGCTATCTCGGCTAGTAGGCGCGCCGCCTCGTCACTTGTCGGTTTACGCGTCACCAACGTTACCAGCAGCGGGGACTCCTACACAAACAACACAAGAAACACATTAGTCATCAGCGTCGTCGTATCTCTTCAGTGTGCGCACCGTATAAGACGCCTCTCCTTGCCAAATCGTCTTACGCACACTGAGCTCCACTTTCGTACCGGCTAACTCCAGCACAGTATCACGAAGTTCCTCGTCGCTTAATTCCTCCATGTAATCGGCCCGGTACTCAACGAGATTAGCCATGTGCGTATCAAACAGCGTAAGCCAAAGCTCATCTTCGTCGTCCTCACCATCTCGCACCATCACACGCATCGCAAAGAAATTCTTCCCCACATCCTGCTCACCGTGCGTTCGACATATCATAACACCATTTTCACTTTCTGATACAACTTGCGCCGGCACCGAGAACATCCTCTATAAGTGCACTTGTCTTTGTACGATACCGCCTCAATAAGGACGGGCGTCTTAATTTTATACACGCCATTCTCGGCGCACGCCAGCTCCCTCACACTCACCAATGTAGCGCGTGTCGACGCTTCGGCGCTATACTCTGTTTCAAGCGACGCGCTCCGTGCCGGCTGCTCCAAAGCCGCTTCGTCGGCCCCACGCTTACGGCCTATCGGCGGCGCAATAACCACTACGGGCCTCTTAGCAGCAGGCATTGCTCCGACCGGCGCTGATGTTGTCGGCTGTGGGCCTCCGGTCGCCTTTGACGCCTGCTTGCGAATTGGCTTCAGCTTTTTCGGTGTCATCTCAGTAGCGTCTGCCATTCTTGCGGCTGGATGACGTCTGCTGCAGCTGTAATAAGTAAGACCACTTGCGTTATACAACATAACAATTTGTCAACAGTTTTATATATGCACACCATACGGCGCATGCGCACTTAACATATAACGCGCTAATCTACAGTTATATTACAACATTTCGCGCATGCGCACTAACGCATAACTGATAAGTCGCCGAGGTATTTGCTTTAGGAAAAAATTACCGGTCATGTTAGGGCGTTCGTTGTCAAATGTGTATTTACATAGAATTTCTATAATATAAATACACCACATAATTCCCTACGACCGACTGATCCTACACAACACTTAATTTCGTGTTTTTAGCGTTTCATTTAGTGTTTTTTAAACGGCATTGTTCTCTCTTCACATTCCTATCGCGATAAGCTTATCAGTGTTTTGCGTCACCGCTCGGCTCCGAGGTATTTCCTTTAGGTAAAAAATTACCGGTCATGTTAGTGCGTTCGTTGTCAAATGTGTATTTACATCGAACTTCTATAATATAAATGCACCACATAATTCCCTACGACCGACTGATCATACACAACGCTTAATTTCATGTTTTAACGTTTCGTTCTCTCTTTACATTCAGTGTTTCTGCGTCGCCTTCGCGCATGCGCTCTTAACGCATAACTGCGTAGTTTTGCTTTAGGAAAAACTCAGCGGTCGTTGCTCAGTTTCATATAAGTATGGCGTCGGGTACAACTACGAAAAAGCAGCGGTGAGTTATTTATTTTATTGATATATATAGCGGTATTTACATTTTAATTAATAAGAACCTCATTATTGTGATTTAATTTGGGAGCCTCCTCACAGGTATTTAGCAGTCTTTATTAATTACTTTTAATTAATAAGAAGCTCATTATTGTGATTTAATTTGGGAGCCTCCTCATTATTCACAGGTATTTACATGAGTCCTAGGTTGGTTTTTACTCGAGTCTTTATTCATGTTGTGTCTTCTCATTACTTTGGGAAGCTCCTCATTATTCACGTATTTACATGAGTAATTACTTTTAATTAATAAGAACCTCATTATTGTGATTTAATTTGGGAGCCTCCTCATTATTCACAGCAATAGAGGTATTTACATGAGTAATTACTTTTAATTAATAAGAAGCTCATTATTGTGATTTAATTTGGGAGCCTCCTCACAGGTATTTAGCAATATTTACATGAGTCAATAGGTTGGTTTTTACTCTAGTCTTTATTCATGTTGTGTCTTCTCATTAATTTGGGAAGCTCTTCATTATTCACAGGCGTTATTCATGTTTCACAGAATCCAACTGCCTACACGCGGATTCCTCACCCGCATCAACAAACCTACATGCGTCGTCCGCCCGACACCACGCACCCAGCCGCCAGCCATCAACAGGCCGGTCACTCCACCAGCGGTCGTAAGCCGGCCACCGACACCTGACGACGACGTTGAACCCGATGGGTTAACATCTTCGTTTTCCGTGCGAGGCCCGAATGGGTCCTGGTATACTCCGATACCACCAGACGAATTATACCAACGGCGCGGCTTTCACGCGCCATTGATTGCCGCCGGCCGTGGTACCATGCTGCAACGGCGCTTCGACGCCGACAATTCCCGGTCAACGCGTCTCCTGCGTCTTGGGAGACTGACGTCTTGGGAGTGACACTGACGGTTATTACAAGAGCACCAATCCGTGATTGAACATTCTCCTTTTTTAAATAAAATAATTATCACTTACACCGTTGCTTTCTATTCGTCCACCGCATATAACCATTCCGCCTTACCAGGCCGCTTTAAACGTTTCACCACTGCAATCATTTTGGTTTCATTTTATTCTACGCACAGCGCCACCTATACGGCTAAATTTACGCCGTTAGCAGCTCCAGGTGAGCCGTAGAAAATTTACGCCGTTAAACGCCACAGTCCCCGCTAAGCCGTAGAGCTAAATTTAACCGCCCGCAACTAGGCCGCCGGGCCATAGGCCACCTCTGCTGCAATCGATCAGCGCCGCGTAGGGTACAGCGGGGTACACAGTGCGTTTAGCGCAGTTATAACCACAGTGGTTTTAGCTATAACCGCAGTGGCTATATAAATGCTTACGTAAGCACCCGCTATATAAATACTTACGTAAGCACACTATATAAATGCTTACGTTATATACTTACGTAAGCACAGCGCTATATAAATGCTTACGTAAGCTATATTTACGTAACTAGGGACGCTTATATATATATATATTACGTAAGCACGCGCTAGGTCCTACGTTGATCGCTAGGGCTAAGTTAATCACTGGGATAACCGCTAGGTGGCACCTCAAAGGGAAGGGTAATCAATCAAAAGTGACAGGTCATCAAAAACCCTTTGATCTTTTTTATAAGTAGGTTCCCGAAAAAGATAAGGACGTTTTTTATGCATAGAGTTATGTCTAAAGTAGGTCAAAAAGGGGCGGGGCGAGCCTCTCATGAATCTCTATACTACTCACGTAAACATCACCCGGATCAAATTTAACGCCCGGATAAATGTAAGCGACACCGTGGCTAAGCACTGGAGAAAAAGACGATAATTCTATAAAAGACCTGACGCCCGCCGAATACAAGTTTGTACATCTTCCTCGGAAAAATCGCCACGGTGGTGATATCGGCCTTGTTTACCTGGTGATATCGGCCTTGTTTACCAATCGAGTTTCAAGGTGGTTGTTAACCGACGTGATCGTATAAAATCTTTCGAGTTCATAGATGTTGATGTTTCATCATCGGGAAACTCCATGAAACTTGTAATCATTTACCGTCCACCTCCGTCAAAAAAGAATAAACATTCGTACGATGACTTTCTCTCAATTTGTAGTTTCGTTGAACACTACTCCCTGATGACCTCCCGTTTTGCGATTGTCGGTGATTTCAACATCCACTGGGACGAGCCATCTGACAACAGTGTGAAACGTTTCGCCGACCTGCTTGAGTCACTCAACATCATTCAAAATGTTCAAGTTTCAACACACATCGACGGTCACACCATTGATCTGATCCTCACTCTATCCGGAAATCACGGCATAACTTCAACAAAAACATCGTTGCTAGTAGTAAGCGTGTGGTTTTCAGGAGATGTTCAGCGTTGACCCCGTGCCCTTTGCGTGTGTGTTTTCGTTTCTCTGCACTCTAGTGGCGTTGTTTGGATCGTCAGACCTAAGGTAGGGCTAAAACAACTGAATATTGCCTATAACCATTGTACCGGCACAAAACGACTGTATAAAAGAGTTGCTTGTTAATTGGAGCTGCGTTGATGAGGCCGAAAGTGGCTATAATCATAACCACATACATAACCACATAACCACGTATAAAAGTTCTACGCTGGGTTGTTGTGAAACTTGATACAGGCACTGGTGTAAAGTCCGTACGCTGCTAGTGACGGCTGTAACATTCCTGCTTTGTATGAGTCGTGACGCCTTCTAGTAGTAGTGTATTTATAGCGTACAGTGTTTCGTTTATAAGCAAGCCTACTATAGTTCGTTTAGTTGGCGCTCGTAGGGACATACAGTGGTGTTGTGTGTTGGAAAGAATCAAACGACTAGTCGTTGACTGTTATAGTTTAATGAGGCAGAAATGAAGCCTTAGTCTAGCTACGGAGGATGCCGACAAATATTCTATTGCCATCCTGCGATGATGAATCTGATGGCGGGACGTGATCATATGGCAATCCAAAGCAGTGCCGTTGTTGTCGCTGCCGCGCTGGGCACCGAGGTAAGGCTAATGGGGTGCGTTGAGGCGGTGGTCTAAATTCGGGCCGCCCTGTCAGCACCCATGGGGCAGGAGCGGTCAACCCCCATAAATCGGTGTCCGAGTCTCGCTCCCGTGGGCGAGGAGGGAGCGACACCCATAAATTGGTGTCTGGGTCGCGCCACTCTTGCGGGGGCGGCCTAACGATGCCGCGTACGACTGCAGTCGATCGATCGGTCCGCCTTGGCTGCAATGGAGGCGGCATTTCGCAGGTTCGTGTTGGCGGTCGGGCCGTAGCGACAGAGGCGGGTGTATTCGGCGCCGCTGCCATAGCGCGGAGCGTGTAGCCACGTCCCAGCCTTTGGGTGGCCACTCATTAGGCGACCTGTGAATAGAAATGACTGAATAAATAAATGAAAATATTCTTGTGTGTATATTTATAGTTGTATATGAATGTTTGTTTGGGGACCCTCTCATTAGATGGACAGTGAATATAAATGAATAAATAAATAAATGATTCTTGTATATGAATGTTTGTTTTACCATACATAATTTGTGCAAGTTGTTTGTTTAGCCGGTTGAGTTGTGCAGTTTATGGTGAAGACGTGTCGTGTGTGGCGTGTTCAAATCTCGCCTGTGTTAAGTAGCCAAACACAACAGGTTGTGCACACTCACGGATTCCATTCAACAACTTCAGCCGCAACATCACCGGATTGCATGGATATTTCCATCTATATTTATAGTTGCATATGAATGTTTGTGACTCATTAGATGACCCGTGAATATAAATGACTAAATAAATAAATGATTCTTGTATATGAATGTTTGTTTGCATTTAGGTGCACCCGTGAATATAAATAAATAGTTATAATGATTGGTTGTTTGTTTGTTTAAAAGAGTGTGACGTACCGTTCGTGATGTGTGACGACTGTTTTGGAGCGACCTGACATGGCGGCCTGTTTACGCGGTGGCAAATGACGCATTAGTTTTATGTAGGTTGTTGACTGCGCCATCTGGGTGCGCACGCATCGAGAGGCGTGTTTACGCGGTGGCAAATGACGCATTAGTTTTATGTAAGTTGTTGACTGCGCCATCGGGTTGCGCGCGCATCGAGAGGCGTCAAAATCAAACGACTAGTCGTTGACTGTTATAGTTTAATGAGGTAGAAATGAAGCCTTAGTCTAGCTACGGAGGATGTCGATAAATACTCTATTGCCATCCTGCGATGATGAATCTGATTACGGGACGTGGTCATGTGGCAATCCAAAGCAGTGCCGTTGTTGTCGCCGCCGCGCTGGGGCCCTCGGTGGTTGAGGTAAGGCTAATGGGGTGCGTTGAGGCGATGGTCTAAATTTGGGCCGCCCTGTCCGCACCCATGGGGCAGGAGCGGTCAACCCCCATAAATCGGTGTCCGAGTCTCGCTGCCGTGGGCGAGGAGGGAGTGACACCCATAAATTGGTGTCTGGGTCGCACCACTCTTGCGCGGGCGGCCCGACCGCCAACACGAACCTGCAAAACGCCGCCTCCATTGCAGCCAAGGCGGACCGATCGACCGACTGCAGTCGTACGCCGCTCAATTAGATGGACAGTGAATAGAAATGAATAAATGATTCTTGTATATGAATGTTTGTAAATAAATAAATGATTCTTGTATATGAATGTTTGTTTTGCATTTTGGTGTCATACATAATTTGTGTAAGTTGTTTGTTTGTTTAGCCGTTTTGTTGTTGTTGTTGTTGAGTTGTGCAGTTTATGGTGACCCAGTGTCGTGTGTGGCAGGTTCAAATCTTGCCTGTGTTGAAGTAGCCAAACACAACAGGTTGTGCACACTCACGGATTCCATTCAACAACTTCAGCCGCATTTTGTAACATTACCGAATTGCATGGATATTTTATTTCCACCTATATTTATAGTTGCATATGAATGTTTGTGACTCATTAGATGACATGTTAATAGAAATGAATAAATAAATAAATAAATGATTCTTGTATATGAATGTTTGTTTGCATTTAGGTGCACCCGTGAATAGAAATAAATAAATAGTTATAATGAATGGTTGTTTGTTTAAAAGGGTGTGGGGCTGCGTTGAGGTGGCAATCCAAAGCAGCGCCGCGCTATGGCCCTCGGTGGTGTCGATGATAATAGCGGATGTCCGTGAAGTGTGGCTTGTGATGATGGCTGAGGTAAGGAGACTGGGGTGCGTTGAGGTGGCAGTCCAAAGCCGCGCCGCCCTGTCCTCTCCGGTGGGACTGGGGTCGACCATAACTCGGTGTCCGAGTCGCGTCGATCTCGCCAATCTTTCGCGTGCGGATCAGGCCTAACGACGCCGCGTACGGCGGCAGTGGCTCGGTTGGTCCGTCTCGGCTGTAATGGTGGCGGTGTGCTATAGGTTCGTCTCGGCGGGAAGGTCGTGGTAATAGAGGTGGGGTTATTCGGCGCCGCTGTCTTAGCGCGGAGCATATATCCACGTCCCCAGCCTTTGGGCGCCTCCTCATTAGACGGCCTGTAAATGGAAATGAATGAATAAATAAATGAAATATTCTTGTATACATGATTTGTGTTAGTTGTTTGTCTAGCCATTTTGTTGAGTTGTGCAGTTTATGGCAAAGATGTCCCAGTGTCGTGTGTGGCAGGTTCAAATCTTGCCTGTGTTCAAGTATCCAAACACAACAGGTTGTGCACACTCACTGCCATTGCGATATCTGAATCACTCGAACCAAGAATACACACATATGGTTTACCCGCCTCTTTATACAGGCCTGGTAAAGGGCGCGCGTGCGCCTGACCACGTACGCTACACAACAGGCGATTCTGCCAATGCTATTGTCAATAGAAAAAAACTAAACGGTCATGCGGTGCATGGGTCGTAAGTCGCCTCTTTAGGGCGAATGTTTTTTAATACAACAACACCACGCGATTCCTGACCCCCGATTTGTCTTCTAACATACTTATGTTCGAACATTTAGAATTTCATTAAACGATTTTGAACCATTACTCAAAACAATAGTCAACAACTTACATAACGGAGGAGACGTGATCCAAGTCTACAGAATCATCAATGGCATCGACGACATCATCAAGAGGACTTCTTCATGATCACAACAAACTGCACACGAGGCCACAAGTCACAATAACAAATTCTGTAAGACACCAAGCAGACTTGATATTAGGAAACACTCCTTTTCACAACGCATCTTCCTAGACTGGAACAACCTTTCTTAGCAAACAGTGAACGCTGAAAACATCCTCTCCTTCAAAACAAAACTCGACACAGAATTGAAGATGGGCAGGTTTAAGTTTTAATAAAAGCACAAAATCACAACACAAGCCACGTTTTTAATACCAAAGTACGATGCATAAAGGCGGGTGTACACAAGGTAATTATGCCTTACTTTAAAAAACCCGATGATCCAGGCAAGTTACACTGTGAAGCGGCAAATATCGCCTAGCCTATGTCCATGACGGCCACGTTAAAAAAAGCTGCACTACGAAGAAAAACATGAAAATAACATGCAACATATTCTACTAGATTACAGTTTATTGTATTATGAAGTGCACTGTCATCGAATAAGTGGTGCAAATGCAAAATAATAGGCTATTATAATATACATCGAATAAACCTACCGTTAATTGCTACTACAGCCTATTGGATAGTTGTGGTACTATAGTTAATTAATAATGAATCCAAAAGGTGGCAGGACTAGTAAAACTTTGCTTATATTCAGTTAATTCAGCTGTAAGCATAAGTACCTGGTGCAGTAATTGCAACGGGGCTGAATACTTCCCAGAAAAATCGAGATGATGTTCGATTGAACAGATCTACAAGGGGGTAAAACATTTTGAACAGTCCTAAAGACTCGATACCACGCTATACAAGAACTTACCTTTCCTTTATATTGGTACAATTTTAAAGCAGAATAATGAGACACAATCAAGTTCAGTTATTATATATTTTAATTAACACTGTCTGAATTCGTTTCGTTTTCTGTATATACAGTATATATGTATATATATATATATATATATGATATATGTATTCACATAATTGGGGAAATATGATGAAACTACTGAGTATATCGCAGTGAGTATATCGCAGGAGATTCTCTGGAAACCCCACTGGATTTATTATGAAGGTCTGTATGCAGCTGCCTGTGTGACCTAGTGGACGTTGCATCAATACACAAATATGTTGGTATCAGGCTTGAATCCCACATGATGTTTTTTTTTTGCGGGCCGGTAATTTTTATTATTAATATTGACTTGACTTACTTGACTTGGAGCTCTTAATTGCCGGATATCCAGCGTAGAGGTCACACCACATTCTTTATCATAGCCTTCCAGGTGGGGCGGTCAACGGCCAGCTGCTCGGCCACCTCATCCAAATCGTGCTTAACACAGTCGATCCATCGACGGCGAGGACGCCCACGGTGCCGTTTCCAGCCGGTGTTTTGTGGGTGGAATTGGTATAATAGTTGCCAGGTCTCACAGGCATATAGAAGGATGGAAATGACGAGAGCATTAACAACACAAACTGGTCATTGAGGGAATGTCCACTAAATATTATCTATGCCTTTAAATACACACATGCTCACCTCAAAAGTTAATTGTAATACAATTTGTTCCTTTAAACTGAGTCAGAAGTGCTGCATCAAAGGGACACCTCAGGAGATATTATGAATAGGTTGCGTATGGCCTGTTCCCTACCTTTGTTGTTTGTCCTTGTATTCTTACATAAATTTAATAATAGCTAAATATTACATTCCAACAACAGTTAAAACAAATGCGATATGCCAATAGGCCTACTGTATATGAACTACTTACTTACTTACTTATGCCTGTCACCCCTACTCTGGCATAAGCCACCAACAACTGCTCTCCAGCGTCCCCTGTCGTGGGCCATTTTCTTTAGTTGGTTCCAGGTGTAGCCCATCCTGCTGGTGTCTGCTTCAAGTTCTCGGCGCCAGGTGTTTCGTGGTCGACCTCTTTTCCTCTTTCCCTGCGGGTTCCAGGACAGCGCTTGTTTGGTGAGGTTTGTGTCTGGTGTCTGTGTCTGGTCTAACGAACTAACTAACTCTGAAATACAGGCCTGTATATTGAAATAATTGTTTCATGTCAGTCTCAACTGTTATAATATACAAACAGCATGTACAGATATTCATACATTAAAAGTATGCAGTCATTTACATGCTAATATTTATATTTAAAATATTAATATAACTGATTAAGCTAATTTAAAGTGGGTATTGATTATATAATTACAAAATAAGTGTGAATTTAATAAAGTATCATAAACACCAGCATTAATTAGGCCTACAAAACAAAGTTGTGTACGTGTCTGACACAGCTAGTCACAGAGATACTGTCCACGATCTCAGTTAACAAGAACATTCAAATAACATGGACTACTCACACACTCACTAACACATATGCAGCTAGCAGTACAATCCAACTGAAATAAAACCAAATATGCCTGCCCCTGTACAATAGATCTGCTGGAGCCTTAGAATTCCTCACATGACTCTATCGCAATTGTTTCAATAAGGTCATCGTTCAATAACAGGGGATAGTGTCCCGTGAAAACATGTACATTTAGACGAGTGGTTACATCAAACGATTTAAATAAACTGACTCTGCGTGGGATATTCAGAGTATTCTTTTATACTGAGTAAACTGTTAATTTATTATTATGTTAAGATTTTCTAAATACAGGTTACACCATTCAGGTATTATGTTTAGAATTGTTAACATAATACAATCATAAAAGACACTCCAATATTTACGAACGCACGCGCAAACAACAACAACGCATGTAAAGAAGGAACAAAGATCGCGCGCATCCTTGTGAATGTGGTCCTCGCGGTCCGCCCGTTCGCGGTCCGCCTTTTAGTGTGGCCCAATCTAAGTGGGGAGCATTGTAGTCCACTGGTGGCGCCACATAGTAGATCCAGAACCTTGACCCTGTTATAATTCCAAAGTTTGACAGTCGCTGGGACTGACCAGGTAATGGTTCCGTTGTTTTTCTGTGTTGTCGCAGATGTAGTGTTTGTAAAGTATATAACATAGCCATGTCATTGTAACTTGATAATGCGGCGATAACGCTAGATGTCCCGGTATGTCCACCAGCAACAACAACACTGTCAACAGTTCGTGATGTTAGCCACCTGTCCCGTGAGTCGTGACAGGCCGTGTCCAAGTCCAATCTGATCCTTGCACTTTCTTAGTAGACTGCGCCCACCCAAATATGTTAATTCCCCCGCGCTGTGGTAGGTTGTGGTATATGTTTCCCGTTGTTTTGCAGCGATGGCGTATGCAACATTTCGGACGGTGTCTCGCCGACTGCATCGCTTGCCGCAAACGTCACTGACGTTGTCATTGAATTTGAACGGCGCCACCGAAACTTCATTATGGACAAATTTAGCCAAGGTTGGCGGCTTGTTCTCCAACCATATGGCCAGTGCCGGCAGTAAGACCATATGTTCAAGATGTGCAAGTACTTTGTCAGGATTATCGAAGGCTACACGTCTTTCGTCAATCAGCCGCATTGCACAGCACGGTGGCCGGACATTTTGTGTGGTTCGGATAGGAAGTAAACAGATATTTAGGTTGTACAGCACAAAAGGTGGGAGCGTTGTAGCAGCAAAAGCAGCTGGCAAAGGCGTGAAGAAAGCAGCAACGAAATCGCAGTTGTCTGAATTCAGACGACTTTTGTCACTAGCCAAAGATGAGAAGTGGAGGCTGGCGGGTGAGATGCATGTCGTTTATTTACAAACCATTACAATTTATAAATTAACTTTTATAATATATATTTATATTATAATGTGAATATATGTGTACACTATAAAAACTTTATTCTGCAGTCAAGCCTTTAGATGATGAACCGAAAAAAAAAATTATATTTATAAACATTAAAAAATATGTTAGAGAAATATATATTATAGAGAAAACATAATTAAATCTCCCACCCCACCCACCTGATAAGTTTTGACCGCTTGCTAATTCTGCCTATTACTGATCATGTGAGAAGCTACTGATCACTGTAAAATGTACGAAATGTATTCCTGCTTCCTGCTAGGTGCCATTGTGTTGCTGTTCATATCAAGTACCGTGACACTGGCCGTCCCATTTGGAATCGGCCATGTCATTGACATCATCTACACCCCAGAAGAGCAAGGTGCCATGGTGCCAAGACTGAAGACGTTTTGCAAAGTGTTACTTGGTGTTTTCATTATTGGAGCGCTAGCAAACTTCGGTCGCGTCTATCTCATGCAAATCTCAGGTGGGTCAATTTCTTAAGGAAGACATTGCCATGTTGGCTTATTAAACAGAATTTTAGGAGGTAATCCTGCAGAATTGCATAGAATTCTATTGTAATTAATACTTTCCCAAATAAAAACAGACAAAGTGCAAACTTTTAAATGGTCCAGAATTGCACCAGAATTCTATTGTAATTAATACTTTCCCAAATAAAAACAGACAAAGTGCAAACTTTTAAATAGTCCATAACATGTGTGTTTGCGAAGTTGAAGCAAGTATCTCATTCAAATAAACATCATTATGATTCAGACAAGGGTAATGTCTAAGACGCTTTGAGCAGTCCTCAGGCCTGATTCTTCCTACATAAGAACTTACTTTTACTTACCTGCGTTCCAGGTAACAGAATTGTGAAGAAAATGCGTGAGAAACTTTTTGGTTCCATCATTAAGCAAGACATTGCTTTCTTTGACAAGACAAAGACGGGTGAACTGGTGAATCGACTGTCAGCAGACACCAGTCTAGTCGGTCAGTCGGTCACCATGAACATCTCCGATGGCCTGCGGTCAGTGACACAGGCTCTTGGTGGCATCTCTATGATGGTAGGTTGTGTCATGTACCAACATAGTTCATATAACAATTAACATTGTCCTAACAAGTGCTTAAATTAGTAGAGAATTTAAAAATAATTTATTTGAACATTTTGCTTATTTCTAATTATATCTGTTATAATTTAGAGATGTTTCTAAACAACTGTATATATATTTTTATTTGTTTAGAGATATTTTGAATTAGTGCTGTTATATTTTAATTTGAAATAATTATCTCATTATTTCCAGTAAAGTACATAAATTGACTGGTGCGTGCGTGTGTGCTGCTATATTGAACAGTGATGTTATAAATAATCTGATACAAGATTGAAGGTATCTGGAATTTCTTGTGACTTTTCAGTAATTCATGTTCAGAAATATTTAATTTGTAACTTGTCAGCATCATGTTTACAACATCTTTAAATACAGTGTTCACATTATTCTATCGTCATAAATGTCTTTATAGTGAATCTGGACTTTGTACATCATCTGAGACCATCTCATGTAAATATCAATTCATTTTCAATGTTCTTCACTGAAAAGATTTAAGCAATTGCAAGTTATGTAATTTTTCATGTCTGTAATTCAATGACTTACTTCTAAGATGTATTCAGTTGTACAGCAGTAATGCAATATGAATAGAGCCTGAACAAAAAAGAGTTCAAACCATGATCTTGATAGTGTAGGCCAATGCAGGTAGACCTTGAGTCTGATGCTGTTACCCCAAGTTGACCACTGAATCTAATGCATGAAGATTGGTAGCATCTCTGACATTTACCAGCGCACGCTTGCTCAATGACATCAATTTATTTTGACTATGTGATTGTATAGTAGCAACAGAGAAATGGTTACTGCATAGCCCCGAAAGTGACAAGTAACGTAGCATTTGTGGTCCTAGTCCCAGTTGTTACCAGTGCTCGGCAACTTTACAGTGGATAGCTTTTTTAAAGTGGATAAGTTAGACACATACATTGATAACAATTAAAATAAAATAAGGTAATAAGTTAAATAAAGTTAATAAATAAGTTAAACAAATAAAATAAATATGTAAAACGTGATATAAAATCACAATTTTACAATAGACAGAGACTCGGCCCAGCTGGACCACATTGGCCAATTGATAATATAGGTACAATTGTACATGCATTTTATCAGGTCAGTGTTAATGTTGAGAATAAGTTTTCTAAAACCGTAAACATTGTATATATTGTGGTTACAATATTATGGTCTTATGAGGTCTCATTCAACTAGATCAGCCTTTTCCAGAACATTATCACCAAGCCAACCTTTCTATGCTGGCACTGAGGGTGGTCACTGCCAGGGTGCTTGTCGTCCTCAGTGGTTCTTTTACATCCCAAATTGAGACGGGACCGACATTAACGTGATCTCCAGGTCACGAGGGATACACAGTCCCCAACGTTGAGAGCCAGGTTCTTACACCAAATATACCGTGCTGGTCCGGTCTGGTCTGGGTGTTGGACTAAGAGCGCTGAATTCCCAGGCGGATGGGCTAACCAATGCACCATCTCACCCTCTCCTTGTGTGTTGCAGGTGTACATGTCACCCAAGTTGGCGATGATTGCCCTCAGCATTGTGCCCCCCATTGCCTTAGTGTCACGCTACTACGGCCGCTATGTGCAGAGTATCACGCGTGCAGTGCAGGACTCTCTCGCGGCCTCAACACAGGTCTGTCAGCAGGAACCGGCAGGACTTGAACTTCTCTACATTTGTGCATTTTACTCTTTTTATGCCACTGTTTGATGTGTGGGAAACTGTTAATTAGTTAAGCTTGTACAGTGGGATCTTGTTAATCCTGACCATGCTAATCTAAACCTCAGTATCTGGACATCGTTTCTTGGGAATGGAATTTAACTTTATGCACAATTCATACCTGGAAGACCCAGTAACCTGGACACATATCACATGTATATATATCACATACATGTGATATAGTCTGTGTCACCCTGGGCTTCCAGTGTGATGTAGTCTATGTCACCCTGGACATCCGGTGTGATGTAGTCTGTGTTACCATGGATGTCCAATGTGATGTAGTTTGTTATCCTGGACATCCAGTGTGTGGTGTAGTCTGTCACCCTGGCCATCCACAGTGTGATGTAGTCTATGTCACCCTGGACATCCGGTGTGATGTAGTCTGTGTTACCATGGATGTCCAGTGTGATGTAGTCTATGTCACCCTGGATGTCCAGTGTGATGTAGTCTATGTCATCCTGTATGTCCAGTGTGATGTAGGCTATGTCACCCTGGATGTCCAGTGTGATGTAGTCTATGTCATCCTGTATGTCCAGTGTGATGTAGGCTATGTCACCCTGGATGTCCAGTGTGATGTAGTCTATGTCACCCTGGATGTCCAGTGTGATGTAGGCTATGTCACCCTGTATGTCCAGTGTGATGTAGGCTATGTCACCCTGGTCATTTGTGGTGTCTACTAAGTGAATGTTTGCCCCCAGGTTGCGGAGGAGCGCCTGTCCAACATGCGGACGGTGCGTGCATTTGTGCAAGAGGAGAGAGAACAGAATGTGTACAACCAGCAGATAGACCACATCCTCAAACTCTCCTACAAGGAAGCTCTTGCACGCGGCATCTTTTGGGCAACAGTAAGTTATCTCTTTTCTTTATATATATTTTAGGATTTTAACTTCATTCAGCTGAGAACTGAATGATGTTAAAATGTATGTACCAAAGAGCAAGAGTCTGTTGTAGCAACAGATTTTCAGATTGAAACATGTATTTTGCTGTAAAAAACAGTTGTTGTTGAGAAATGATGCAGTGACATTTTTCTCACAAGACCAATAATAAATTCTGCCACTTGGAATTTTGGGAAATTTAATCTTGAGATAGACCGTTTTTGATGAGATGTATCATGTTGTTGGTGGTATTTAAATACATCAACAGCACAAACAAGATGGATTAATTAAACAGTGAATTATATATATCTATGATCACAGTTATATAGTAATAAAACAATAGTTGAATAATTATAATAATAGTAAAAATAATTGTGTTGTGTTAATGAACTATATTAACAATAAACTAACACTGGTACCACCAAAATAGAGATGTGAAGTTGTATGACAGTGAGGGAGTGCCTCTGTTTGTAGACTGGTCTATCAGGCAATAGAGATGTGAAGTTGTATGACAGTGAGTGAGTGCCTGTGTTTGTAGACTGGTTTATCAGGCAATATCGTCGTGCTGTCTGTGTTCTACTACGGGGGCCTCATGATGAGTGACTCTGTCATCACTGTAGGAGAAATGTCGTCCTTCCTCATGTACGCTGCCTTTGTTGGTGTCTCCATCGGAGGTAAAGTTGGCTCATTTGATTCAGTCTTTATTGATAATTCTTAATATTATCATTGTCGCTCATAGTGGAAGAACTGTTTTATAAATATACATAAAGTCACATGTTGTTTTTCTGTAGCAAATATAACACAATTTATATAAAACTACACAACTTTTAGGGTAATAGATACAGATGACATGACGCCAGGACTCGTTCGCGTCCCTACGTATTGGGACAGTGAATCGCAGAATTGTTTTTGTGAAACCTATGTTTTGGGACAGCTGATAATTTAATTACTTTCAAGTGTCCCAATATACACGGTCATTACAGTAGTGTTGGGTGCCATGTTGTAGGTCTCAATACATACGGTCATTACAGTAGTGTTGGGTGCCATGTTGTAGGTCTCAATACACACGGTCATTACAGTAGTGTTGGATGCCATGTTGTAGGTCTCAATACATACGGTCATTACAGCAGTGTTGGGTGCCATGTTGTAGGTCCCAATATACACGGTCATTACAATAGTGTTGGATGCCATGTGGTAGGTCTCAATACATACGGTCATTACTGTAGTGTTGGGTGCCATGTTATAGGTCTCAATACATACGGTCATTACAGCAGTGTTGGGTGCCATGTTGTAGGTCTCAATACACACGGTCATTACAGTAGTGTTGGGTTCCATGTTGTAGGTCACAATACATACGGTCATTACAGTAGTGTTGGCTGCCATGTTGTAGGTCACAATACATACGGTCATTACAGCAGTGTTGGGTGCCATGTTGTAGGTCTCAATACACACGGTCATTACAGTAGTGTTGGGTTCCATGTTGTAGATCACAATACATACGGTCATTACAGTAGTGTTGGGTGCCATGTTGTAGGTCTCAATACATACAGTCATTACAGTAGTGTTGGGTTCCATGTTGTAGGTCACAATACATACGGTCATTACAGTAGTGTTGGGTTCCATGTTGTAGGTCACAATACATACGGTCATTACAGTAGTGTTGGGTTCCATGTTGTAGGTCACAATACATACGGTCATTACAGTAGTGTTGGCTGCCATGTTGTAGGTCACAATACATACGGTCATTACAGCAGTGTTGGGTGCCATGTTGTAGGTCTCAATACACACGGTCATTACATTAGTGTTGGGTTCCATGTTGTAGATCACAATACATACGGTCATTACAGTAGTGTTGGGTGCCATGTTGTAGGTCTCAATACATACAGTCATTACAATAGTGTTGGGTTCCATGTTGTAGGTCACAATACATACGGTCATTACAGTAGTGTTGGGTGCCATGTTGTAGGTCTCAATACATACGGTCATTACAGTAGTGTTGGGTGCCATGTTGTAGGTCTCAATACATACGGTCATTACAGCAGTGTTGGGTGCCATGTTGTAGGTCTCAATACACACGGTCATTACAGTAGTGTTGGGTGCCATGTTGTAGGTCTCAATACATACGGTCATTACAGCAGTGTTGGGTGCCATGTTGTAGGTCACAATACATACGGTCATTACAGTAGTGTTGGGTGCCATGTTGTAGGTCTCAATACATACGGTCATTACAGTAGTGTTGGGTGCCATGTTGTAGGACTCATTACACACGGTCATTACAGTAGTGTTGAGTGCCATGTTGTAGGTCCCAATATACACGGTCATTACAGTAGTGTTGGATGTCATGTTGTATGTCTCAATACATACGGTCATTACAGTAGTATTGGGTGCCATGTTGTAGGTCCCAATATACACGTTGTAGGTCTCAATACATACGGTCATTACAGTAGTGTTGGGTGCCATGTTGTAGGTCCCAATATACACGGTCATTACAGTAGTGTTGGGTGCCATGTGGTAGGTCTCAATACATACAGTCATTACAGCAGTGTTGGGTGCCATGTTGTAGGTCCCAATATACACGGTCATTACAGTAGTGTTGAGTGCCATGTGGTAGGTCTCAATACATACGGTCATTACAGTAGTGTTGGGTGCCATGTTGTAGGTCTCAATACATACGGTCATTACAGCAGTGTTGGGTGCCATGTTGTAGGTCTCAATACATACAGTCATTACAGTAGTGTTGGGTGCCATGTTGTAGGTCTCAATACACACGGTCATTACAGTAGTGTTGAGTGCCATGTTGTAGGTCACAATATACACGGTCATTACAGTAGTATTCGGTGCCATGTTGTAGGTCTCAATATACACGTTGTAGGTCTCAATACATTCGGTCATTACAGTAGTGTTGGGTGCCATGTTGTAGGTCCCAATATACACGTTGTAGGTCTCAATACATACGGTCATTACAGTAGTGTTGGGTGCCATGTTGTAGGTCTCAATACACACGGTCATTACAGTAGTGTTGGGTTCCATGTTGTAGGTCACAATACATACGGTCATTACAGTAGTGTTGGGTGCCGTGTTGTAAGTCTCAATACATACGGTCATTACAACAGTTTTGGGTGCCATGTTTTAGGTCTCAATACATACGGTCATTACAGTAGTGTTGGGTTCCATGTTGTAGGTCACAATACATACGGTCATTACAGTAGTGTTGGGTGCCATGTTGTAGGACTCATTACACACGGTCATTACAGTAGTGTTGAGTGCCATGTTGTAGGTCCCAATATACACGGTCATTACAGTAGTGTGGGATGTCATGTTGTAGGTCTCAATACATACGGTCATTACAGTAGTATTGGGTGCCATGTTGTAGGTCCCAATATACACGTTGTAGGTCTCAATACATACGGTCATTACAGTAGTGTTGGGTGCCATGTTGTAGGTCCCAATATACACGGTCATTACAGTAGTGTTGGGTGCCATGTGGTAGGTCTCAATACATACAGTCATTACAGCAGTGTTGGGTGCCATGTTGTAGGTCCCAATATACACGGTCATTACAGTAGTGTTGAGTGCCATGTGGTAGGTCTCAATACATACGGTCATTACAGTAGTGTTGGGTGGGTGCCATGTTGTAGGTCTCAATACATACGGTCATTACAGCAGTGTTGGGTGCCATGTTGTAGGTCTCAATACATACGGTCATTACAGCAGTGTTGGGTGCCATGTTGTAGGTCTCAATACATACGGTCATTACAGTAGTGTTGGGTTCCATGTTGTAGGTCACAATACATACGGTCATTACAGTAGTGTTGGGTGCCATGTTGTAGGTCTCAATACATACGGTCATTACAGCAGTGTTGGGTGCCATGTTGTAGGTCTCAATACATACGGTCATTACAGTAGTGTTGGGTGCCATGTTGTAGGTCTCAGCACATTCTACACTGAGTTGATGCGAGGTCTTGGAGCCAGCACTCGGGTGTGGCAGTTGATTGACAGTCAGCCGGCCATCCCTCTCACAGGTCAGAGGTCTCACTTGCTACTGAATCATTACATAATGGACAAAAACCTGCAGAAATGTATCTAAATAAAATACAATTTAAGGCATCCTAGAGAAGTTTAATGAAAATCTCAGGTTGGGTTGGTGTCGCTGGATTCAGTGATTCCTGGGTGTTTTAAGAAATGTGCTTGATCATAACTGTTTCTTGCTATGTGGCGGGAACATGTGAAGCAGTCGGCAAAGACAACAGCAAATGAACAGAAAAGATAATAATATAATAATGGTTTATTTGTTTGTAATCATGAGATTGAATAAAAAGCCATCACAGTGTAGGCTCGAGAGAGAAAAGGAAGCAGAGCTGCCTACCATTACGGATTTTCCGTAATCATTACGGAAATTCACCTCAGATTACGGCATTACGGAAATAAAAATATCCAACTACAGAAAATGATACACATTAAAGAATTGCTAAATCTATAAATTATGCTGCTCAAGATGCCCTGAAGAAACTATCATCATTCACTTGTTACAATTTTTTGACAGATATTTACTCCACTACAAGTTCTGCAAAGTCGTCCGGTGACGTCATCCAATGCTGTGTCTGTGTACAATGTTACAACTTTGACTGCCACCAGTCTGCTGATGACTGCCGTGGCAGTGGCATGTGGGCATATTATGTCTGCATCTGTCAGTCAATGGCAATTACAGTAGCCAAAAATATCAGTGTCATTAATGCACGTATAGGCATAATAATGAAAAAAAATTATTAAGATGACATTAGGTAGAACCATTAAATTACGTTAAATAGTTAGTGTTTTCTGAAAGTTATGAATATAATTATAAAATGTCTTAATAATAATTGAATTAAACGCAATATAAAACTGTTATATTTTATTTAATAATAATAATAATAATAAGATAACTTCTATTGCGCCTAAATCCTTGGAAACCAAGCTCAGAGGCGCATCAAAACAAAAGGGTTGGTCAATCTCAAAGTCCATAAGTAGTTTTCCAGTTGTCAACAGATGGGTCAAGGCGCTAGGGAGCTAAGGTGGATAAGCAAGGTTGTAAAGATACGTTTTTAAATGACGACGGAATTTTGTAATATTTTCAACTGATCTAACACTAAGAGGAAGCATATTCCAAAGAGTTGGTGCAGCAACAGAAAAAGCCCTAGTTCCAATGTTAGTGTTGGCTCTAGGAACAAAAAGTAGGTCAGAACTAGATGATCGAAGCTGGATAGATTTTCTTACAGGAGTAAGCAATAAATGCAAATAAGATGGTTGCTTATTGGACAGTGCCTGATATGTAATGGTACAGATCTTAAAAATTATACGATATCGTACAGGAAGCCAATGTAAAGACTTCAAAAGTGGCACAGAGCGAGAAAAACGAGGAGATCTTGTAACTACTCTTGCTAGACAATTTTGGACACGCTGAAGTTTTGTGATATCCTTGCTAGCGATATTATAAAGGAGGGAATTGCAATAGTCAATTCTGCTGCTAACAAGCGCTGTTGCAATAGTCTTAGCAACAGAAAATGACATATACCGGCGAATACGGCGAAGATCACGAATATGATAAAAACAGCAGCGACATGTTTGAGATATATGTTGTCGGAAATTGAAGTTTCTATCAAAGATTACTCCTAGATTACGCACCGAGGTTGCTGGCGTGATGTACTGATTCAAAATACGCGTAGGGAAAAAACCATCCAGTTTACAACGCTGCATTCGAGTACCAATAATGATCAATTCAGTTTTATTTGCATTTAATTTCAACTTGCTGTCAGTCATCCAATGGAAGATATCTTGAAGGCAATCACTAAGTTGGTTAAGGGAGCAATTTGTATCCGGGGTAGCCAACGAAATGTAAATCTGAGTGTCATCAGCATAAAGATGATGATCTAAGTTATGTTTTTGTATAACAGAGCTTAGTGGCGTGGTGTAAAGAGTAAAAAGCAAAGGCCCAAGAACAGAACCCTGGGGAACACCAAATAAAGCCGGCAGTGCAGCTGAAAAGCAGTTCCCAATCTTTATAGTTTGGTATCTATCAGTTAGATACGAAGAAAACCAGCTTAGAGCTGTGCCAGATATGCCGTACCACTTTAATAGGCGTTCAATGAGAATGCTGTGATCAATCGTGTCAAACGCGGCAGAGAGATCTAGTAAGGTAAGTGCAGTCACTTTACCATTATTAATGTTCAAGGTAATGTCATTATGAACCTTTAAAAGGGCAGTCTCTGTTGAATGAAACTGCTTATATGCTGATTGTGACACATTAGTTAACACATTTGTGCTAATGTGAGACCTTAGACGACTTGCTACAACCTTTTCTAGTATTTTGGAAATGAAGCTGAGATTAGAAATAGGTCTATAACTGTTTAGGTCTTGCTTAGGCAGAGATGACTTCTTAAGAAGTGGTGTGACATGGGCGTATTTAAAATCATCAGGAAAACAGCCAGAGCAAAGCGATGCATTTATAATATTTGTTATAGGTCCAATTAGTGTATCGAGACATGCTTTTAGCAGCATTGTTGGAAATGGATCAAGTGCACAAGATTTATTTGGGGAGGACATAATTATTTTCCTAACTTCATCAACTGTTGCAGGTTCAAATGATACAAGTTGAGAATTTACTTGTGGAAAGTCCACACTGACATTACTTATATTATGATGTGGGAAAGCAGAACGAATGATACTGATTTTATTCTTGAAGTGACTAGAGAACGAATCACATAGAGACTTAATTGACATATGATCAGGTAACGATGGAGTAGGCCGTCTGTGTAGAATGTTATTGATGCAGTTCCATAACTGACGCGGATTATCAGACTTATTTATGACCATATCTGTAAAATAATCTGATTTAGCTTTAGCCATTTGTCTGTTACAGAGGTGACATTGCTTAGAATAACGCGATCTATCTAATGGCGAGCGTGATTTGCGCCATACACGCTCTAAATAACGACGACGCCTTTTAGATAGTATAATTTCAGAAGTCATCCATGGAGCCGGTGGCCTTTCTGACACCCATTTGGATTTTATAGGTGCATGTTTGTCAAGTAGTGCATTGAGTACTTGACAGTACTGTTTATATAAGTCAGATAGATGTTTTTTTGGATCTGTGATAAGGTCAGATATAAGGATATCAGCCATTAAAGCTGTAATGTCAATCCTATGAATGGCTCTGTAAGACACATTGTGTTTCGATTGTAAAGGGGCTATAGAACCATTAATATTGGCAATGACAGTATGGTGGTCTGATAACCCATCTGAAACAGTAGGTGCTTGGATATTATTACAAGTTGAACGGGTTATCAAGAGGTCAAGCCAATGGCCATGTATATGTGTCGAAAAGGTGACATGTTGTTTCAAATCAAATGATGCCAGAATATCATCAAACGTAGTTGTAGTTGAAGAAGGTATATCCAAATGTAGATTAAAATCACCAAGAATGTAAAATTCTGAGTGAATGACTGCCAGATTTTCCAACATATCCTGAAAGTCTTCAAAGAAATTGGCAGGATGTCCTGGAGGGCGATAGATACAAACAAAGTGTGCGGAGAAAGAAGAATCTGAAATTTCAGCAAAGATGGACTCAAAACTAGAGTATTCAGGGTTAGAATGTAATTTAACTTTGAACTGCTGTGATATAAAAAAGCCAACACCACCTCCACGGCCGACTAAACGTGGTCGATGGTGAAAGGTGTAACCAGAAGGGGAAACGTCAGCAATGCATGCATGTGTATCATGTGGTCTAAGCCAGGTCTCAGTTACAGCTAGAATGTTTATTTTCTTTGAAATTAATAAATCACAAAGTGAGGCTGTCTTATCTCGTACAGATCGAACATTTGTAGTGGCCACCCGAATGTGTCGTCTAACAGATGGCCCAGGATTGAGACTTACATCTCCTGCTAGTAATAAAATTATTGCTAATTTCAATGTAGGCGTAGAGCGGGGGATTGGCAGTAACTTTCTATTATAACAAACATGAAGACATGGCAGACTATGCAAAATTGAAATAGAATGATGAATTTTAGTGTGATTAGGAAAAAGCACATTAAAATGATTATATCTCAATGGTTTGCATAAAACAAAATCGATGTCCCTTACAACAACAGAACAAGACAAGCAGAAAACACCAAATAGGAATAATGGTGACATAATTATGTTAGATTATTATCATATTTAGTAGAAAATAATAGACCAAAACCATATCATTTTATATCATATAGATAATAAATAGTAAAGAATGTTAAACCCAGAGCTAAGGCTAAGCCTACGGCATAACTACCGTAAGTAAAAACTAAATTATATTTACAAGATCAGTAGAGTCTCAATTTTAACAATAAAGCCTACTTTATTTAATTAGAAAATGTTGAACCGGGGCCAACTCCGGTAACTAAATTGAGACTTACAGGCCTATTAAGGGAGGAAGAACTATTTATATTTATTATAATTCACTCAGTCAGCCGTAGCCTTAGTCTTAGATAGGCAGAAACTGACTGTAGTATCAATCACTCAATGCCATTAACTGCAATTTGAATACAACAATTTAACTGTCATTGACTTAGTAATAATTATAATGTTTCCTGCTGTGTGTTGTAAGTTTAGATGCTCGTTGGATAATTATTGGCTATTCACTGGCGCTGTCTTTCCCACTGTGATGTTCTACAGACATAATGACTTGCACATGTCTGGCCATGCATACACTTTGACAGCTGTAAATAACATAATAACTATTGGATGTTGCTAAGTAAGCACCCCTTTGAAGTACTAACCGAAGACCTTGACTGTCGACAGGAGTTACAGTGTAGCAACACAATATGTTGGAACAAAGTATATAGCGAGAGATGGGGAGGGGAGAGGAGAGTGAGATATATACGGGAGAGGAGGTGAGAGCGAGAGATAGGGGAGAGGAAGGTGAGCCAGAGGAAGTTAGAGCGAGATATAAGGGAGAGGAAGGGAGAGCGAGAGATAAGGGAGAGGAAGGGAAAGCGAGAGATAAAGGAGAGGAGGGGAGAGCGAGAGATAGGGGAGAGGAAGGGAGAGCAAGTGATAGGGGAGAAGAGGGAAGAGAGAGAGATAGGGGAGAGGAGGGAATGTTGGAGATGGCCATATGGGATCAATAACGGAAAAAGAAAAACAAACAAAAATCAAGCACTGCCCTCCTGCTGACAACCAAGAGGAACAACACTTCTATAGTTTGTAAGACATTGTTAGATATTGGCAGAAAACACTGTTAGAAGAACATCTGCCACCTTTATTGTGCCCCTTTACGTCACGGCTGTTACAGATTAATGGAGAGTAACTGACTCGTCCACACCAGGATTAGTGTTTTGTTGTAGCATTATATTTCTCCTGTTTCAGATGGCATTATTCCTGACACGCCATTGAAGGGTAACATTGAGTTCCGTGACCTGTACTTCAGTTACCCCCAACGACCCGACACAGGCATCTTCACTGGTCTAAGTCTGACGGTACCCCAGGGGTCAGTGACGGCCATTGTGGGGTCAAGTGGGTCAGGGAAGTCTACCCTGGCTGCCCTCTTGTTGCGCTATTACGACCCTGACTCAGGTGAACATATGCGATGTGAAACATAGAAAGAGTTTTCAGAAGTGTTTGAGAAACACTTTGACGTCTTAGAATATAAACTTGAGAACTTGTACATCTGAGAAGATATATCTGTATTCGGTAAATTTGTATCTGTGTCAAACTTTGGTTCAGTTACATTTGTACACTGTTTGTAATCACTGTAAATAATTACACCACAATTTCACCACTTTATTACTGTCAATATCCACTGCTCTGTTATCTTGCATTAGTTTTAAAGTAAGTGTCAATGTTAGTTAGAGATGTGTGTGGAAGCGTTGTTGAATATCAATTAAATCCATTGTCATTGTTGTGGAGTTAGAGGCATAAATGTCAGTCAAAGTAAATATATTTGTTGTGAATGCTTTAATACATTTTCTAATGATAGAAAGACGTATTTCCAATATCACTTAAGTAGGCTACATACAGAATGTTGTGCATTAAACAGATCGTGTGGGATGTGATTAAACTATAAAAAGACATTCATGTGTGAAATTATAATACAATAGTTGACGTCCCCGGTTATTTTATAAATGTATATTGGATAGAGAGAAAGTAGAACTTGTGTTTGTGTAGCTGAGTGATGTGGCACTTGCTGTAGGTGAGGTTTGTGTGGATGGCATTAGTACACGCGCACTCAGTCCGTTCTGGCTGCGCAGTAACATGGGCCTTGTCAACCAGGTGAGAATATATAAGATTTTACAAATTGTTAAGTATACCTTTTATCTGAATCTGTAATAATTATAACTTATATTACATTTTAGTGTGTGTTTCTAGTGGTCTGGACATCATTGATGCTTTTAAATTTATATAAGTTTAGTTACTGTACCAATGTAAACGTTGTAAACATCAAGTAGTTGTAAAATAATTACACTTGCACAAAAAATAACTTAACAGTGATACAGACTTTATAACTTTTTCAGGAGCCGACGTTGTTTTCGTGTTCAATCGCTGACAACATAAAGTACGGAGCAGTGAACCCAGAGCTTGTGACCAGGGAGGATGTGAAACATGCGGCACAGATGGCCAACGCTTACAACTTCATCCAATACTTCCCGCAAGGCTTCAACACAATGGTCGGAGAGCGGGGAGTGATGTTGTCAGGTAGGTGGTGGTGGGGGAAACTACACAGTTAAACACCCATCTACTTGGCATCTTGTAGAGCTCACCCTGCTAAATATAGCTATGTACCAGTGTACAACTTGCTGTCACCCTGCTAATATAGCTATGTACCAGTGTACAACTTGCTGTCACCCTGCTAATATAGCTATGTACCAGTGTACAATGTGCGGTCAATCAGCTAATATAGCTATGTACCAGTGTACAGCTTGCTGTCACTCTGCTAATATAGCTTATGTACCAGTGTACAACTTGCTGTCACTCTGCTAATATAGCTATGTACCAGTGTACAACTTCCCGTCACTTTGCTGATATAGCTATGTGCCAGTGCTGTCACTCTACTAATATAGCTATGTATCAGTGTACAACTTGCTGTTAATCTACTAATATAGCTATGTGCCAGTGTACAACTTCTGTTCACTCTGCTAATATAGCTATGTGCCAGTGTACAACTTGCGGTCACTCTGCTAATATAGCTATGTACAATGTGTGGTCACTCTGCTAATATAGCTATGTACCACCAGTGTACAACTTGCTGTCACTCTGCTAATATAGCTATGTACCAGTGTACAACTTGTGGTCACTCTGCTAATATAGTTATGTGCCAGTGTACAACTTGCAGTCACTCTGCTAATATAGCTATGTGCCAGTGTACAACTTGCTGTCACTTTGCTAATCTAGCTATGTACCAGTGTACAACTTGCTGTCATTCTGTTAATCTAGCTATGTACCAGTGTACAACTTGCTGTCGCTTTGCTAATATAGCTATGTGCCAGTGTACAACTTGCTGTCACTCTGCTAATATAGCTATGTACCAGTGTACAACTTGTGGTCACTCTGCTAATATAGTTATGTGCCAGTGTACAACTTGCAGTCACTCTGCTAATATAGCTATGTGCCAGTGTACAACTTGCTGTCACTTTGCTAATCTAGCTATGTACCAGTGTACAACTTGCTGTCATTCTGTTAATCTAGCTATGTACCAGTGTACAACTTGCTGTCGCTTTGCTAATATAGTTATGTGCCAGTGTACAACTTGCTGTCATTCTGTTAATCTAGCTATGTACCAGTGTACAACTTGCTATCATTCTGTTAATCTAGCTATGTACCAGTGTACAACTTGCTGTCACTCTGCTAATATAGCTATGTGCCAGTGTACAACTTGCAGTCACTCTGCTAATATAGCTATGTGCCAGTGTACAACTTGCTGTCACGTTGCTAATCTAGCTATGTACCAGTGTACAACTTACGGTCACTCTGCTAATATAGCTATGCGCCAGTGTACAACTTGCTGTCACTTTGCTAATATAGCTATGTACCAGTGTACAACTTGCTGTCATTCTGTTAATCTAGCTATGTACCAGTGTACAACTTGCTATCATTCTGTTAATCTAGCTATGTACCAGTGTACAACTTGCTGTCACTCTACTAATATAGCTATGTACCAGTGTACAACTTGCTGTCACTTTGCTAATATAGCTATGTACCAGTGTACAACTTGCTGTCATTCTGTTAATCTAGCTATGTATCAGTGTACAACTTGCTGTCATTCTGTTAATCTAGCTATGTACCAGTGTAGAACTTGCTGTCACTTTGCTAATATAGCTATGTACCAGTGTACAACTTGCTGTCATTCTGTTAATCTAGCTATGTACCAGTGTACAACTTGCCGTCACTCTACTAATATAGCTATGTACCAGTGTACAACTTGCTGTCAGTTTGCTAATCTAGCTATGTACCAGTGTACAACTTGCTGTATTTCTGTTAATCTAGCTATGTACCAGTGTACAACTTGTTGTCACTCTGCTAATATAGCTATGTGCCAGTGTACAACTTGCTGTCACTTTGCTAATATAGCTATGTGCCAGTGTACAACTTGCTGTCACTCTGCTAATCTAGCTACGTGCCAGTGTACAACTTGCTGTAACTCTGCTAACATAGCTATGTGCCAGTGTACAACTTGCTGTCACTCTGCTAATCTAGCTATGTGCCAGTGTACAACTTGCTGTCACTTTGCTAATATAGATATGTACCAGTGTACAACTTGCTGTCATTCTGTTAATCTAGCTATGTAACATTGTACAACTTGCGGTCACTCTGCTACTATAGCTATGTACCAGTGTACAACTTGCTGTCACTATGCTACTATAGCTATGTACACAGTGTACACACTCCAGATGATGCAGGTCATGTCTGCTGTGGATTCATATTTCATTATGTGCAGTATTTTGCATGTAATTGTGACTGCAACAATGAATGCATACGTTTAACTTTCTAACTGAAGTGATATAAATTGAACACAATTTTATAAGTAAGTTGAAACAATTATAGAAAATTAAGAAAAAACATTCAGACAAAATATATTTGAAAACCCTTGTTACCAGGTGGACAGAAGCAAAGGATTGCCATAGCCAGGGCTATACTTAAGGTGAGTGCTACATAGTTTGACATTTTGGAAATCAAGTAAATTTATTAGTAAATGTTGGAAGTTCAACTGTGTGAGATGGCCACACTAAATGAATCAGTTGGATTTAAACATAAAACAAGTACCCATATGTCCTTAAAATCAATTAAAATAAAAAAATGATTTTGAATATTTTTCCAACCATGGTATGAATTGTTGATGAGTAAAATGTCTTCCAGTGTTTTGGGTGTAGAAAAGATTACTTGGCACATTTTGCATTTTTGATACACTGATGTCACAGCCTATAATAATAATGAGAAATATCACTTCTGAAATACCAAATTAAAACATCACATCCAGCCGTCATGTGAGGGGTTTACAGAAGGACATCTGCATTGAGGAGTTGTTTTCTGTGAAAGTAATATCAAATCTAGTTATATTTCATTATTTTCCAGAATCCAAAGATACTTCTATTCGATGAAGCCACCAGGTTAGTACACGATGAGAGTACTGGTGTTAGATGACATCTGTTATATGCTTATCATTTGTATTAGAACTTAAACATGGTAATAATGTCTGCTGGGTGAAATTTAACACCACGTGGTACATGCTTTACAAAGTTGTCATAATATGAACTGAATATGGAATAAACTCAGCATATTTGTTTGTTTTACTTATAAGATATTAGACAGTATTTTTTTGAAAACTGGGCAGTTAGCCATGTTTATCCCATTGCAACATGATAATTTATATAGAAAAATATTGATTATGGGAATATTCAAAGTTTAAAATAGAAGCCACCCAAATTTTAATTTTTGTGTGAAGCTTTTCCTACACTTTATGGTAACCTTAGTTTGTTAGATTGGCGTCAGTAGACTGACATGTGTCGTGTTGTCAGTAGACTGACATGTGTCGTGTTGTCTGTAGACTGACATGTGTCGTGTTGTCAGTAGCCCGACATGTGTCGTGTTGTCAGTAGACCGACATGTGTCGTGTTGTCAGTAGACCGACATGTGTCGTGTTGTCAGTAGACCGACATGTGTCGTGTTGTCAGTAAACCGACATGTGTCGTGTTGTCTGTTGACTGACATGTGTCGTGTTGTCAGTAGACCGACATGTGTCGTGTTGTCAGTAGACCGACATGTGTCGTGTTGTCAGTAGACTGACATGTGTCGTGTAGTCAGTAGACCGACATGTGTCGTGTTGTCATTAGACTGACATGTGTCGTGTTGTCAGTAGACCGACATGTGTCGTGTTGTCAGTAGACTGACATGTGTCGTGTTGTCAGTAGACCGACATGTGTCGTGTTGTCAGTAGACCGACATGTGTCGTGTTGTCAGTAGACCGACATGTGTCGTGTTGTCAGTAGACTGACATGTGTCGTGTAGTCAGTAGACCGACATGTGTCGTGTTGTCTGTTGACTGACATGTGTCGTGTTGTCAGTAGACCGACATGTGTCGTGTTGTCAGTAGCCCGACATGTGTCGTGTTGTCAGTAGACCGACATGTGTCGTGTTGTCAGTAGACCGACATGTGTCGTGTTGTCAGTAGACCGACATGTGTCGTGTTGTCAGTAAACCGACATGTGTCGTGTTGTCTGTTGACTGACATGTGTCGTGTTGTCAGTAGACCGACATGTGTCGTGTTGTCAGTAGACCGACATGTGTCGTGTTGTCAGTAGACTGACATGTGTCGTGTAGTCAGTAGACCGACATGTGTCGTGTTGTCATTAGACTGACATGTGTCGTGTTGTCAGTAGACCGACATGTGTCGTGTTGTCAGTAGACTGACATGTGTCGTGTTGTCAGTAGACCGACATGTGTCGTGTTGTCAGTAGACCGACATGTGTCGTGTTGTCAGTAGACCGACATGTGTCGTGTTGTCAGTAGACTGACATGTGTCGTGTAGTCAGTAGACCGACATGTGTCGTGTTGTCTGTTGACTGACATGTGTCGTGTTGTCAGTAGACCGACATGTGTCGTGTTGTCAGTAGACCGACATGTGTCGTGTTGTCAGTAGACTGACATGTGTCGTGTAGTCAGTAGACCGACATGTGTCGTGTTGTCTGTTGACTGACATGTGTCGTGTTGTCAGTAGACCGACATGTGTCGTGTTGTCTGTTGACTGACATGTGTCGTGTTGTGAGTAGACTGACATATGTCGTGTTGTGAGTAGACCGACATGTGTCCTGTTGTGAGTAGACCGATGTTTGTCGTGTTGTCAGTAGACCGACGTGTGTTGTGTTGTGAGTAGACGGACATGTGTCCTGTTGTGAGTAGACTGACATGTGTCGTGTTGTCAGTAGAACGACGTGTGTTGTGTTGTGAGTAGACGGACATGTGTCGTGTTGTCAGTAGCCCGACGTGTGTTGTGTTGTCTGTACACGGACATGTGTCATGTTGTCAGTAGACCGACATGTGTCGTGTTGTCAGTAGACTGACATGTGTCCTGTTGTGAGTAGACCGACGTTTGTCGTGTTGTCAGTAGACCGACGTGTGTTGTGTTGTCAGTAGACGGACATGTGTCCTGTTGTGAGTAGACTGACATGTGTCGTGTTGTCAGTAGACCGACATGTGTCGTGTTGTCTGTAGACCGACATGTGTTGCGTAGTCAGTAGACCGACATGTGTCGTGTTGTCTGTTGACTGACATGTGTCGTGTTGTGAGTAGACTGACATGTGTTGTGTTGTCTGTAGACTGACATGTGTCGTGTTGTCAGTAGACCGACATGTGTTGTCTTGTCTGTAGACTGACATGTGTCGTGTTGTCAGTAGACCAACATGTGTCGTGTTGTCAGTAGACCGACATGTGTCGTGTTATCTGTAGACTGACGTGTCGTGTTGTCAGTAGATTGACATGTGTCGTGTTGTCTGTAGACTGACATGTGTCATGTTGTTGTCAGTGCCTTGGACGCGGAGAGTGAGCATCTGGTTCAGGAGGCACTGGAGCGTGTCATGGCTGGTCGCACGGTCATCACCATTGCCCACCGCCTGTCCACCATCAAGAACGCTGACCAGATCGCCGTGTTGGACGGTGGTCAAGTAGTTGAATTGGGCAGCTATGACAAACTGATGACGTTGCCCGACGGTCAGTTCAGGAAACTCGTGGAGCGTCAGATGCTGGGAAACAACGTCCAGACGGATGTCGGTAGTGACACTGATGCTGTGGCGTTATAGCGTCACCTCGACAATGATGTGGTTGTGCACTGTTATTTCGTTACCTGAGTGGACGTATTGTGTAGTATTCTTTTTTGTTGTTAGTGATGTGTCCTGTGGTGTCACTGACTTGCCAATATGAGATGATCATTTATATATCACCAACTGATATTGTGTTAATTAAATATTTAAAATTATATCCGTTATGAACTACATTCTCAGGAGTTGCTGTGTTCAGTAATCATGGACGTGAATGGTTTTATCAGGAGCAATGCACTGGCCAGTACGAGACACACAAAGCTCCCATGCAGGTGGGGCCGAAGGATTTGTAAATCCACAGGAACAATTACATTAAATATATTGCACGTTTGTTTGAGTTTCACTGTCTTTGAGTGCTTACTGATGAAAATTAAACCATTTTGAGTGTTGGGCTTCATAGAAACAACTGTTTCCAGCAAATGTTCATACACAAGCACGTTGGTCATTACTGGCCCATGGTGTAGTGTAAGGTAGTGTAGGAATCTGACTACTCAAGTAAATACTGGTAGTTGTGAAGCAACTACTCTGTGCAGTGTAGTAGTGATAATAAGGTTTCTTTTGTGCCTAAATCCCTGGAAGCGGTGGTCAATCTCAAAATCGATAAGCAGTATTAAAATTCAAAACTCACAATTTGTGTGTTAAAACAGTTCTATCTGTAGGACACACTGATTGACTGCAACAGGACAACCATCTGATCTAAGGCAAATACCAATTAAACTTGTTAATTCTTTAATGACGTCTTAGATATGTACACAGTACGGCTTGTAAACAAAGCATTCTGTACAATAAGAACTACATCCTCATGCAAATAGCCAGAGTCGGGTGTTGTTGGTTAGCCAGATGTTTGAACACAGCTGTACTTTGTGGGTGTTCATCTTCACTGTTGACGGCAGGAGAACAATAGAAGGCAGACTGGCATGTTTGCGCCACAGAAAATGCAAGGACATTTAAAATAAAAAAAGTTACTGCACTAACAGGTACATATAGAATTTGACTTATTCTGATAATGCTGTCATATTTTGTGTCATTAAGCTTAGCAATTTTTAAATTTTAAACTTCAATCACGCAGAGAAAAAACATGATTTGTTTAGAAATTTTCAATTTTTTTTGTTCTGAAATTGTAAACTTAATTTTTTTTGGCAGGTTTAGACAGGAACTGTCAGAGGATGATGGTTTCGCAGGCAGCATTAACATTTTGCAGTTTTGTTACAATTATGTTAGTGTTTCATTCAACACTATCTAACTGCATATGATGACGTTATGCTTAGCAAATGTTGAGGACTCAGTTTGTGGGTACGCTTATGATGGACGAGGATACAATCAACTGATGACTTCATTGATGCTGTATGTTGGGATCTCCAGCACGCAGTAGCCGACTCCCGTCTTACTTTCCGGCAGAGTTCCCAAAGTGTCCCATATTCCTGTGTACAAGTCGTAACAAGACGCCATCTTCTGTCCCTGTTTCGTCTGAACGTTGTAACCACCAATGACGTAAATAGTGTCCTGGTGGACGACACATGATGCCTCCTTGTGGGAGATAGCGAGAGGTGCGATGAGTGACCACTGGTCAGTGACAGGGTCATAGCACTCTGACTGCAGCACGGGCAGGGCCTGCTGGTTGGCGTTGAGGTTACAACCACCAAACACAAACAGTTTGTTGTTAGGCGCTGAGCACATGACATGCCAGCCGCGCGGGGTCAGCATCGGCGACATGTCATCCCAGCGCTGAGCCAGTGTGTCAAATCGCTGCAGGTCAGCGGTGAAGTGATTGCTGCTGTAGCCGCCAGAGATGTAGATGTTATGGAGGTGCACAGTGCCTGCGTGGGCGTGATACGGCGCAACTAGAGAGGGAATCAAATCCCATGTGTTCGTGTCGGGGTTATACGCCTCATTTGATGCCAAGCTGCCTTCTCTGTACTTCCCGCCGACAGCGTAGATCTTCGAGCCGACAACGCCCGCAAAGAAGTATGCCCGCTTGCACCGCAGTGGCGCCACCTGTAGCCAGGTGTTGAAGCGAGGGTCATAGCGCAACACGAGGTTGACAGCGGACTCGCCGTGTGCACACTGCGTCGTACACCCCCCGAGGATGTACAGGAAGTTGCTGAAGACCACCACCTGCATGTGGCTGAGGGCATTGGGCAGCGTCGCGAGGTGACGCCGACACGGACCCGCCATCATCGTCGTACCAAAGTCATTGTCACCGACACTACTGTAGACGTACACCTCGTCGTGGAGGCCAGGGTGGGGGTGGATCTCACGCCCCCCAATACTAACGAGTTGCTGGCGACAACAGCGGAGTTGTGAGTCAATGTGTTGGTGCAGGGGCTGTCTGTGTGGCATCACATGGTAGTTGAGGGCGGCCAGCACCATCTGACGCAACTCGGGCACTGACATCATCAGCTTGATTGACTGCACCTAAAACACAAATATAAATAACTTATACAAATATAAATAACTGTATAAGTTATTTATATTATACATAAATATATATATTAATATGCAGGACAAAGAAAATATACCTGATACATTTACATATAAACGTGCCAACATTGGACCATTCTAAGTGCTCCTCTGAGGCATTCTAAGTGCATCTTCTCTGAGGTGCATTCTAAGTGCATCCCCTCTGAGGTGCATTCTAAGTGCATCCCCTCTGAGGTGCATTCTAAGTGCATCTCCTCTGTGGTACATTCTAAGTGCATCTCCTCTGAGGTACATTCTAAGTGCATCTCCTCTGAGGTGCATTCTAAGTGCATCTCCTCTGAGGTGCATCAACTCTTTCTATGTTCTGTCACTTCCTTGGAACATTTACATCCCATCAACCAACTGGCGATATATTTTTAAAACCAAAGATAGTTTAAGTTAGTTTACTCAGTAGACGAATTGAGTGGCGATACACTCACCAGATGGTGCCACTGCAGTACATGTAGTGTTCACGAAGTAGTAATTACCAGACTGGTCACTACCATGGAATGGTCTGACTGGTAGATACTGGGACATACTGGAGTTGCCTGCTGATATGAGGTGTGGGCGTTCGCATTGTTCCCACGGTTAGAATCACAACCAGTGAAGATGTGCATACACTAGGATGAACTGGGACAATGATTCAGCAAACTACCGTACATTGCATAGGATATCTGCCAGACCCTGGTGTTAAGGTCGGTGGGACTGACGAGATTGTACAGACCCTGGTGACGAGGTCGGTGGGACTTATGGGATTGTATAGACCCTGGTGACGAGGTCGGTGGGACTGATGAGATTGTACAGACCCTGGTGACGAGGTCGGTGGGACTGACGAGATTGTACAGACCCTGGTGATGAGGTTGGTGGGACTGACGAGATTGTACAGACCTTGGTGACGAGGTCAGTGGGACTGACGAGATTGTACAGACCCTGGTGATGAGGTCAGTGAGACTGACAAGATTGTACAGACCCTGGTGACGAGGTCGGTGGGACTGACGAGATTGTACAGACCTTGGTGACAAGGTCGGTGGGACTGACAAGATTGTACAGACCCTGGTGACAAGGTCGGTGGGACTGACGAGATTGTACAGACCCTGGTGACGAGGTCGGTGGGACTGACAAGATTGTACAGACCCTGGTGACAAGGTCGGTGGGACTGACGAGATTGTACAGACCCTGGTGACGAGGTCGGTGGGACTGACAAGATTGTACAGACCCTGGTGACAAGGTCGGTGGGACTGATGGGATTGTACAGATCCTGGTGACGAGGTCGGTGGGACTGATGAGATTGTACAGACCTTGGTGACGAGGTCAGTGGGGCTGACGAGAGGGAAGCGGATGAGACGTATGAGGGGGATGACGTATTCCTCGTGGGTGTTGGTCGGGTCCTGTGTTAGCCACTCCCACGCCACAAGGAAGATGTCAATCTCGCGAAGTTGCAGTGCGCTGGACTGGAAGCACGCCTCAATCTGGTCGTACGTCAGGAGAGACAGTGTGCTATCACGCGCAATCTGCAGAATGTTCTCTCCTGGAAGGCAATCAAGAACTCTACATAATTACACCAGCTTTGTCTGACTTGCAATTAAATTAAAGGGAATGTATAAACATTTTCATTGTTTAACTAACGACTGTTTCACACGACATTGCAACACTGGATGTATTAATATTTGCAACATCACAGTTGGTTAAAAATTAGTATCCACATAAAAAGTGTGCTATAAGGACCTTTCATGTGTTAATATGTTTGAAAATACACTATTTTGAGATGAATTAAAATATGCTAGTTTTATGTCAGATGTCGACACATTTAAAGACAAGTCAATAAAACTGCACTTTTGAAGATGTAATAAGTAACTTTTTCACATTATGGAATACATACATATATGAACACAACTACAGCAATAAAGATTAAAATATAAACAAACTGTTCATTTAGATGTACTGTGAGATTGAAAAATTGAAAGAATCGGCATTTTAGTTATAAAAAACATTGAACTAGCTGTATATATATTAAAAAACTGCATCTTTGTATTAAAGGTAGCCACTATCCAAAAACAACCATATAACAAATGGGCCATGTCTCTGAACTTATATGGAGTTCTAATTAGATAAATAAATGTTATATGATATGTGAAATATGGGCTCATTTGCTTATGTACTACCGTGGCAATAAACGTTTCTAGTGAGACAGATTTTCACATCCTTGAAAATTATTCTGTGCTGACAACTGTATATGTGATCATGCAACTGTCAAAAATCACTAGCTAGAATTCCTGTGTGAGATAAGGTGGTTTTGGGCAAGGATATCTGGCTTCACTGACTGTTGTTCGGGTTCTAGCATTTTTCAAGACGCCTTGAGTCATTGCAGTAACATTTCCTTGCCCACAACCATCTTGTCTGACAGAGAGGCATTCTAGCTAATGATTCTTGACAATTGCATGATCACACATACAGTTGTTAGCTCAGAATAATTTTCAAGGATGTATGCCCCTCTGTCTCACTAGAAACGTTCATTGTCATGGTACTGCACAAGCAAATAAGCCCATATTCAACATATCATACACAATTCATTTAGTTAATTAGTACTCCAAATTTGTTTTAAGATATGTTCAGTATTAACCGAGATATGGCATATGGCCATTTTCAAGTAGTGGCTACCTTTAACATCTTGTAAGTTGGTCTTGTGCTAGACTGACCGAGTACAGTACCTATGAACTGGTCAATCTGCTTGAGCACACTCTCCATGTTGTAGAGTCTCGCCGTACTGATGAAGTCGTAGAAGTTCTGAGTTGTCATTCCACTCAGGAAGTTTCTCTCGCAGAACTCAATCACAGGTGTCGCCTGCAGGTTGCCGTGGTAACCAAGCAGAATTATGGGTAAAAGGCAATTTTTCTGTGTAGATGATCACTTTTAATATAACATGCATCGTTGTCCAAACTGATTACAAGGTCAGCCGAGTTGGTAACTATAAGTTAGTATAGCTCACAGAAACAACAGACTAAAACCAAGTAACCATTTTCACGGGTATAATTATGAACTGCGGTTACACTGGAGTTTTAAATGCAAATATTATCTCCTGCTTTCTTGTTTTTGTCTTAATTTGTTACACTTTTTCATTTATTTTTTCATGGACTAGTTTTTAGAATAATGGTATGGTTTTCAGTTTTTTAGCCGACTATAATTTTATATATATATATACATATATATATATATACACACACACACATATATATAATATATATATATAATATATATATAATATACATATATATAAATCACTTGAGAGGAATCTGATTAATTGGGCGTAATACATATATTATTATTAGTAGTACCAGTATGCAAAACCATCGTCTATCAGGGTAAGAAGAAAGACCCAACAAAACAAGTGGCGTCACCTGGAGGTGTGTTGCAGCGGCGATGACATCAAAGATGTCATCACCTTCCAGCGTCGTTGTCGACGTGTAGATGATCTCCAGTGTCTTCTCGAGTCCTTTACTCGACACTCCCTTCAACTCCACCTCCCGCTGACTGCTCTCTCGCATCCCACTCGTGAACATTGACCGGAAGTAGTCGGAGCACGCCACCAGGATCACTTTGTGCACCTCAAACCTGACATCTGAAGGCAGAACAATCTCATTAGTTGACATCTTGTGCATCTCGAACTTCACATCTAGAGGCACAACAATCTCATTAGTTGACATCTTGTGCACCTCAAACTTCAAATCTAAAGGCAGAACAATCTCATTAGTTGACATCTTGTGCACCTCAAACTTCACATCTAGAGGCAGAACAATCTCATTAGTTGACATCTTGTGCACCTCAAACGTGACATCTAGAGGCAGAACAATCTCATTAGTTGACATCTTGTGCACCTCAAACTTCACATCTAGAGGCAGAACAATCTCATTAGTTGACATCTTGTGCACATCAAACCTCGCGTCTGGAGACAGAACAATCTCATTCACTAGTGGCACAGATTGTAGGATTTGAAAACGTCTCCTCTGGACACAGGGCCTCACACACAGGTCCTCACACACAGGGCCTCGCACACAGGTCCTCACCCTGGATAACATTTTTGCCAGTCCAAATTTTTCTGACATGCTATGAAGTGCGGTCAGGCACGATATCAAACGCATGATCGGATGCATGATAGGACATGCATGGTAAATTTGGTAATCTCACTTAGTGTGCCCAATCATAAAATATAAACTGAAAGTATAGATCGGTAGCAAGAATATCACAAAACTTCAACGTGTCCAAAATTGTCTAGCAAGACTAGTTACAAGATCTCCTTCATTTTTTCGCTCTGTACCATTTTTGAAGTCTGCATTGGCTTCCTGTACGATATCGTATACTATTTAAGATCTGTACCATTACATACCAGGCACTGTCCAGTAAGCAACCATCTTATCAGCATTCACTGCTTAATTCTATTGCACCTAAATCCTTGGAAACCAAGCTCAGAGACGCATCAAAACAACAACTGGAATACTGTTTATGGGTTTTGAGATTGACCAATCCTTTTGTTTTGATGCGTCTCTGAGCTTGGTTTCCAAGGATTTAGGTGCAATAGAAGTTATCTTATCTTATATTACCAGTTATGAAGGCATGGCTGAATGCACATCTCATGTGTGATCAGAAATGTAAGTAGCATTTTTCGTGTCAAATGATGCATTTTCTGTTTAAAAGTGAAAAAATAAGCACATTTCTGTTCAGAAAAGTAATATTTTATATCAAAGTTAACTTTGAAAAATAATACATTCTATCAAATGTTTAAAATATCACAATGTTATGATCTCTGCATCTAAATAATCCAGTTTTACTGTGTGGTTAACTTTTATAACATTTATTTGTGCAGTATTTGCAACACAACAACCATACCTAATCAATTTAGATAATAAAATAATTCCTGTCACACAATAACATTACGTCTGGTTGTTTTTCATTCTGCAGTGCTTAATGTATACGTTGACAAATGTAATTTACACAAGTAATCATATTAACAATTGTGAATGTTCAAGTCACTGCTGCTGTTTCATTTTAGCTAGCGCTATATATGACGCCATCCAAGGGAATTTGTTAGAACTACGAAACGTGGGCTATATCACTTAGAGCCAGCGTAACCTAGGCTGTTGTTATACCTTCGAGTTTTGTGTTCGAAACCGGAATATGTACACTTATGCGTGTTATAATGATGAGACAATTACATTTAATTAGCACCATGTCTTCAATGCGCTTAGCGGACAGCCACACAACGATCGCAAAGCAGTTTATGCTAGCGCCTTCCACCCACGTCCCTGTTTACATCGGTTGACACCAAGGAGCGAGATCATGACAGTCTACAATTGGAGTTTTTGTCTACCATTTGGGAGGCTACGACGTGCATTAATGCATATGTTCCGGCTTGACGTGCCTCCAGAATGGAAGACTAACTGCTCTACTTACGTACTTTGAACAGCGGTGTTCGTGATTCTATTCTTTCAGCAATTACTGAGTTTCCGTTCAAAAACACAAATCCCTATTCGAAATGCCGATTACGTGGAATTCCATCCATTTTCTAAGAATGTCGTAATCGGCAAGTGCTTATTGTATCTCCCGGCCCTGGTGTTGACCTCAGATAGGATTATTTAGTCTACATAGACATAGGCAAGTGATGGGTGCCTTTCAAGGAACCACTGCTAGCGGGTAGGTGACAATTACCCTAGCAAGTAGCCACTAGTGGGTAGGTAATAATTATCCTAGCAAGTCGAGGCCTGGCTTAATTGGTTTTTGGCGTGTGTTGGGGAGCTGGCCTGGCGATCTGAGTAGACGATTTTCAAAACCAGTCTACAAAAATTTTGTAAATGGCTTCGCAGCAGTTTCAATGACGCCGTAAAAATGGCATGGATGGACCCGTCCACAATCAATTTGAAAACGTCCAAAAATGCAATTTTTTTATATTACCCGTCCACAGGACCAGTGGACGGGTCTCTGTGTGAGGCCCTGACTGGACAGTCTAATAATAATTATTCTTTACAAAGATTATTTAATATGGAATTTTAGTTTGATACATATAGCAGATGTTTGGTTTGTGATAATTAATTAAATAATTTGTATATTATAATTAAGAAAAATGGTAATATCATGATATAATACAGGTACCCTCTTTTCATGTTAATGTAATATTTTCATTCCATTTTGTTAACTTGTTAAGCCACGAGGTTATACGGAGCTGGGCTGGAGACAAGGCCTCACCCAGAGACCCGTCCACCCGTCATTTGGACAGGTAGAATTAAAATTTTGTTGGACGGGTTTAAATTGATCGTGGACGGGTCGCCAGGATGGCCCTTTCATATCCGCCCATGTGGTGTTTTGCGTGGGCCAGCCTGCCCATGCCATTTTTACGACATCATTGAAATTGCCGCGAAGCCAGTTACAAAATCTATGGAGATTGGTTTTGAAAATTGACCAACCGGATTACCTGGCTAGCTGCCTGACAAAGGCCAGAAACCAATTAAGGGGGCGCGCGATAGTGTAGTGGTTAGCACATCCGCCTGACATGCCGGCGCCCCGAGTTCGAAACCCGAACCGGGCAGGTATGGTATAGTTGGTGTAAAAACCTGGCTCTCAACATTGGGGACTGTGTATCCCTCGTGACTCGGAGATCACGTTAATGTCGGTCCCGTCTCAATTTGGGACGTAAAAGAACCACTGAGGATGACAAGCACCCTGGCAGTGACCACCCTCAGTGCCAGCATAGAAAGGTCGGCTCGGCGATAATGTTCTGAAAAAGGCTGACTAGTTGAATGAGACCTCATAAGATCACTGTAACCACAATATATACAGACTAGTCAGTTAATAGAACGTTGCCGTGCTGGAAACAACTAGAACTAGAAGGCCTGGACTTGCTAGGGTAATTGTCACCTAACTGCTAGTGGTGGCTGCTTGAAGCCAACACTTGTGTAGACCAAATAGTCCTACCTGAGGTCAACGTCAGGGCGGGGAGACCATAGGCACTTGCCAATTATGAAGAGACTCGACTGGATGGTTTAGTGAACTGATTGGGTGATGTTACACAGGCACCAATTGAGGGTATTGCTGTAATTAGTGCCTGGGAAGAAGCCGCTCTTTCTGTTCCCAAACTATTTCTGAGACCAGCTGTCAAAAGTCACGGCGACCACTAACAAGACAACAGTGACTAATACTGACTACCACAATAACTAACTAGCGTTACCACAGCGGCCACTGGATCTGGCCAGATCTAGTGCTAAACTATGACATGCCACTGGTCACGCAACCCTTACATCGTTCAGTCCGCGTTAAATGATTCATATTTAATACCATTGGAACGCCAACACAACACTCTTTACAATGGTATAACGCTTTTAGAAGTATTCCTTTATTTTATGAACTTATCGTCTGTGATTTAGTGAAATTGCACACCAAAAATGTCATGCCGACGGCGCGTCGCGAAGGTACGGTTTTCGCAAACACAGGTCGCAGCAAATCAAAATCCTGCGCTTGTAAACATATTTGAATCATCATGATTTTTAGTCAACCAATGAGGAGATGTGTCTTCACTGCTGACGTTACACGAAACCGATGCCGTCAGACAAACGAAAGTTACGATGAGTTGAAGTGTAAATACGTCATAATGTTATCGCCCGATAAGCAACTTTGTGCATCAATGTTGCCATTTGTCAGTTTTTCCACTATTCAAATTATGCATGTGGTGTGATAACTGAACATGATTTACAAGTGTGGAAACTAGGTTTTGTTCGACGATGTCGCATCATTTCTAACAGGATTGCGATAAACGTGCTTGCGGTGACTGTGCTAGATTTAGGTTACGTGTGCGCTATTTTAGCACGTTAGCGTTGCGACTCAGGCTCATCGCACTTTGCTTGGTGCGTGGCCTAGGCATGGAGATACGCTGGCCAATAAAATTAATTAATGTTTTGAATGATTTATAGTTTAACAATTTAAACATTCACAGCAACACGAATACACGTTTTAATTAATAACTGTAACTTATTATGGATTAAAACATGGCCATTGCATTGCATATTTGTCAATCTAATATTTTGTTTTAGAAATTAAACAAAATCGAACTGTAGCATTTCTAATATTATATGGTACTTGTACAACAAAAACATCCAATTCTTTAAAATTCCAAATATTACCTTTCATAGTCCATTATACATCGTATACAATTTGTATAGACACATTTTCAGTGCATATAAAAATTGGGATTCCACATTAAATATATTTGCTAATTAGTTATAATTTTATTAGTAATTTTGTAAATTGTGGCAATTAAATGTGTTCTAATGAAACAACTTAAATGTGCTATATTGTAAGTGGCATCAAAATGTGAATCACATGCTTTGAACAAAATATACATATAAATTAGGTATTCTCATTCACTAGCAGGTATATATAAAATTGTATATATATATATATCTTATATGTACTCGTAGTTGTTGCTGTGCTTTAAGAAGTGTCTCTTTAATTCTTATGTAAACAAATATACATGTGTTGTCATATTTATATTGTTATTACTACTTACATTTCTGATCACACATGAGATGTGGATTCAGCCATGTACTCTGCCTTGCCTTCATAAAGAGTAATATGTACTTTTAATTTATTTTTATGACTGAATTTACCATGCAGGTATGTATATACATATATATATATATTATATGTGTATGTCTATATAATATATATATATATATATAACAAATATATATATAATATATATATATATATACCAGTATATATATATACCTGCATGGTAAATTTAGGTAATTATACCTAGTGTGCCCGATCATAAAATAAACTAAAAGTACATATTACCATTACATGAGATGTACATTCAGCCATGTGCCTTGCTTCGTCTAAAGTCTGATAGCATGCTGATTGTGCGTTCGATCGTGTGTCCGATCGCGTACCCGACCGCGCTTCGTAGCATGTCGGAAAAAAATTGGACTGACAAAAATTCCTGGGTGAAGTCCTGGCTTGAGAGGAAGACTGGAATATGCTGGAATTGTTACGAATGAAACTGAAACAGGAAAAAAAAAGCACAACGAGGCCAAATCAAATTTAATACATCACAGTATACAGTAGATCAAATCAAAGTTCCTTGTCAGTGAAATAATTGGAAAGTGACTACAGTAATCTTGTATTTGTTGTAGGGATACATTGAGGTAGGCGTACCTTCAGCTATGAGGGTGATGTCACAGAGGATGCCCTCCCGCTTCAGTGCGCTCAGTCCGTGCAGCACCCACATGCCGTGCTGGGGGTTCTCTGCGGGGGGCAGCGGGGGCACGGCAGGGTCATGCTCCCCTGCCTCCGACATGTCCCTCCGACGCCGCTTGTGACTCGCGTTATCCTCAAACATTTAGGCCTTGAGTCACCTGTAATACAACACACAAACATTTAGGCCTTGATTCACCTGTAACATCACACACAAACATTTAGGCCTTGATTCACCTGCAACATCACACACAAACATTTAGGCCTTGATTCACCTGTAATACAACACACAAACATTTAGGCCTTGATTCACCTGCAACACCACACATAAACATTTAGGTCTTGATTCACCTGCAACACAACACTCAAACATTTAGGCCTTGATTCACATGCAACACCACACTCAAACATTTAGGCCTTGATCCACATGCAACAAGACACTCAAACATTTAGGCATTGATTCACCTGCAACACAATGTCCACTCAAACATTTAGGTCTTTATTCACCTGCAACATAACACTCAAACATTTTGGTCTTGATTCACCTGCAACACAAGTCACACAACACTAAAACATTTAGGCCTTGATCCACATGCAACAAGACACTCAAACATTTAGGCATTGATTCACCTGCAACACAATGTCCACTCAAACATTTAGGTCTTTATTCACCTGCAACATAACACTCAAAACATTTTGGTCTTGATTCACCTGCAACACAAGTCACACAACACTCAGACATTTAGGCCTAGCTTCACCTGCGACACAACACAACACTCAATCATTCAGGCCTTGATTCACCTGCAACACCACACACAAACATTTAGGCCTTGATTCACATGTGACACAACACAACACTCAAACATTTAGGCCTTGATTCACCTGCGACACAACACTCAATCATTTAGGCCTTGATTCACCTGTGACACAACATAACACTAAAACATTTAGGCCTTGCTTCACCTGCAACACCACACACAAACATTTAAGCCTTGATTCTCCTGTGACACAACACTCAACCATTTAGGCCTTGATTCACCTGCAACACAATGTCCACTCAAACATTTAGGTCTTTATTCACCTGCAACATAACACTCAAACATTTTGGTTTTGATTCACCTGCAACACAAGTCACACAACACTCAGACATTTAGGCCTTGATTCACCTGCAACACCACACACAAACATTTAAGCCTTGATTCTCCTGTGACACAACACTCAACCATGTAGGCCTTGATTCACCTGCAACACAATGTCCACTCAAACATTTAGGTCTTTATTCACCTGCAACATAACACTCAAACATTTTGGTCTTGATTCACCTGCAACACAAGTCACACAACACTCAGACATTTAGGCCTTGATTCACCTGCAACACCACACACAAACATTTAAGCCTTGATTCTCCTGTGACACAACATAACACTCAAACATTTAGGCCTTGATTTACCTGTGACACAACATAACACTCAACCATTTAGGCCTTGATTCACCTGTGACACAACATAACACTCAAACATTTAGGCCTTGATTCACCTGTGACACAACATAACACTCAAACATTTAGGCCTTGCTTCACATGCGACACAACACTAAAATATTTAGGCCTTGCTTCACATGCGACACAACACAACACTCAATCATTTAGGCCTTAATTCACTTGCGACACAACATAACACTCAAACATTTAGGCCTTGCATCACCTGAGACACAACACACAAACATTTAGGCGTTGATTCTCCTGCAACACATCATTCAACCACTTAGGCCTTACTTCACCTGTGACACAACACAATACTCAAACACTTAGGCCTTGATTCACTTGCAACAGTCTTACTACAGCTGTGGGGACATAGAGGGGTGGAGAGGAATGAAGGAGGGAGAGATGGGGAAGAGAAGGACCATAATGGGTATGGAAATAAAAAATATATGTTGGCATGTTATGTAAGTTTTGTTATTGAAAAATTTTAAATAACAAAATATTGTACATTCAAACAGTTTTGTTTATTTACCCAAATCGAAGCAGAACACCAAGTTTAATTATTTTGACAATAAATTGATAGTAGAGTATTTTTTTATATATTGTGTCTGTATCAATATTTCACATCATAGGCTTTGTGGCATGCACGATACAGCGATTAATCATTACTACTCTAGTACTTAATAGTAGTTTTAGAATACTTGTTTAATTCATTTACCTTAGTCAAAACGTTTCATAAAACAACAGCTTTGAAACTACCAAAATATGTCTATGTAGTTCGTCATGGGCATTTGAGAGTAATTAATTTATCATATTCAAAACCTGTCATAAAACATCAGTGCTGAAATTACAAAAATTCACCTGTTTCAGGTTGCATTGATCAGCGACAATACCAGTCTCATTACATTAACCTGCCTACAGTCTTAATTTACAAATGTATTTTGTTGGATGGTGCAATCATATAATATGTGTCAAAAGTTTGGGTCAAAGTCAACAAAGACTACCCCCAAAAATGTCCACCCAAATGAAGGTGGTAATTAACCGTTTCTGTGCCACAGTGCTGATTCCGCCGATAACTAGTTTTACCAAGAAATGCCATGCATCTGATTGCACCCGTCTCATTTTGCAATGTGTACTGGCATTGGCTGGAGTCTGTGACACCATTTTAAACTGACCAATAAGATTACTCATTACAAAAGGGAGATGTTCGACTGCTGGTTTTACAGTTACACTTAGATTTGCACTAGTTTGACGGCAAAAATAAACCAGAAGTCGTAATCAAAAACGAAATTTCATATGTTTACCATGCAAAATGCTTCGGATAACAGCACATTATATTAGTGAAAGTAAGTTATGCTGTGTCATCTGACTATTACGTATTTTTGAACTAAATAGAAAAGCATTTGTCCTTTCAGGAAATGGATAGTTTATTTTGTGATATTTGAACATTAAGCGCATAACAATACAAGTTTAGTATGCCGGGCAAGTCTCAAAAATGGCTTGGAACTTCTTGTGTGTCAACACAATTTTGGCTAGCACTGAAACGGTTAAAAAGAATAATTTTGTAATGTAAAAAATATGTATCAGTAAGACAGACATCCAAATTCGCTAAGATCACGTTTCTAGGATAGCTCTTTTTGTTGACGGTGTTATGTATTGCAAATAGTGGCAGCGTCGGTGTTGACTGTTGCCGACTACTGTAGCACTGTGGGAAACACCGACTTTATAGTGTTGGAGCATCCTCGTGCATCAGGGGTCATTGCTGCTGATTACATCAGTGCCAGCCAGCAGTACCCCCTGGGCCTGGCTGATCACTTTGCGATACTCTGAATTTAAGCTCAGCCTATGAAATCGCTCACTAGATCAGTAGATGTCGGCAGGTCAATTGGTCATAATAAAATTAATTTCAACCAACCGTGGCTCGTGTTACATGCAATGTTTAGGAAGTAGAAGCAATTATTTGAATACACAATACCGCTCAGCTACTCGTGCTAATGAGCGAACGGATCATTATATATTGGGATTCCCAGAAATCGTTTATCCATCTTCAAATTGGGGTGGGTATTTGTGCTGTTCTCACGGGTGATGCAGTCGCGACTGGCGAATTACTAGTTTGACACAGCTAACTTCCGCACTTCACGTAGGGGATCAGCCAGGGCTAGTTTTGCGTGGCAAAGAGCCATGGCTTGCGAGGATGTGCTGAAGCAATGAAACTGAAAGCGGAGTACTTAGCCTTAGCCTTAGCTTAGGCTAGGCTTAGCCTAGGTTTAGCTTACCTCACATTGTTGACGTTGTGTATATGGCACAGTTTAGATAGGAACTGCCATTCTAACGTTCGCCGAGCGACGAGCTGCATTTGTGGCGAGTACAAAGTTCATTGAAGTCATACCCATGCGAATGCAGCATTTGATAAGCAACAGGGCAGAGTTGTGCAAACGTACAGAAACACTATTCCCGAGATGTACGGCCGGGTTGTAGAAATGCCTGGTTTGGCGAGTACGAACTACAATGTTTATGCAGGTGTAAAGCACACAAGCTATCTCTATCGTCCACAGAAACACAGGCACATTTATCGCGTTTAAAGTTTTTTGTCACGACATGTCGGTGTCCGAGCAAACGTCAAATAACGCCAGATGGATGCGTTATGCCTCGCGTAAACTGCTGACAGTTCCTAGTCCTTTTTCGCCATTTCCAGTTTCGTGACGTCACACAAAGAAGCAAAATAGTCGTACAAGTTCTTACGCTGTTGACTTACCCGTACTACCGCATTTTTTTTTTTTTAAATCCTGTTTCGGTACATAGAACAGCTAACCTATAGAAAACTATACTCCCGTTGATGTTCTTCGATGACCATCCCTTAGCAAATAATTCTATACGAATACATTTATTTTCTGGTAAAACCCATACACAATCAGTACATATAATTAAATAGGTTTAAATTTAAAATACATAGCTTTTAAAAGTAAATAAGTTATAAATATAGATACAATAAAATAAGGTAATAAGTTTAAAAAGTTAATAAATAATTAAATAAATATATAAAACATGATATAAATTGACCGTTTTACGATATAAAGTGAATAGAATTCTGTACAATATATGCTATAGGAAATATGACGATTTTTGCGCAATATTCTATAGAATTCAACAGTATATTCTACAGAAAGTAAAGTGGCTGTAGTTTTCTATAGATTTTTCTATAGAAAGCTGTGGCTATAGGTTTTTGTATAGAACTAGTTTTTTCATATAGAAGTCTATAGAATATTGAACACAAATCCTGTCATATTTCCTGTAGCATATATCCCATAAAATACTATATATTACTATGTAATTCTAAAAAAACTACACAATTCTAGTTTTTTTGCTAAGGGATGTTTGTGTATATTCCTAGTTCAATGAAAATACAAAGTATTTCTTCTACCACACTGCCTACTCGGGTAATTAATGCTACTACTTACCAAAGAAGCCACAATCCCACTAAAACACTATATGTAGTACTAATAGCACACAAATCCTTCATCTTGACTATATTTATTGATGGGTGGGATGCAGTAGCAGTGTTTAAAACATTGGACCTCGGTCGAGTGGTCTAAATTATTAAATACATGTACTTACATTCCAGCTCTGGAGCTGCCACAAACTCTTAAAATTGTTCAGTATCTTTTGTAGGTATATTTTGGCTAATACGACTTGTTACTTGTGACACTAGTCCAGTGAAAGGAATGCGTATTTTAACATTTTATTTTTATTATTAGTCATTTCTGGTGTAATCTTCATATAATAATGCCTTAACTATCAACATTCTCTATATCCAGAAATTTTACTGCTGCCAAAATTCAACACTTTCTACACACACTGCCACTTTGAGCGAACAGGGAACTATGAACCATAAACAACATGAACAGTCATACATTCAAGTCACAACCAACATCTCACTTGATAGACGTTTCATATAAGTAGTAAAAGGTCATAATACCCGCAGTAGAATCTATAACTTTCTTAAGTACTGTGTGGGATAGAAATAATGATGCACATTTTACATAGTTCTGCTACAAATAAAATAATTTCATATATCTGACAAGTGTGCATCAAAGAGCAATACCTTACAGCTAGTCTACCTTTTCGTCTTTCTGTCTGTACTAATACTTCCAACAACGTTTAAATTGCTATACAGAATTATCTAACTTTACTACAAACATTTAATAAAAAACAACACACCTTTTCTTCCTTGGATGGACATTATACAACGAACGCATTGTCTAAAAACAAATTACTGTGAACATTACCTAATTAACAACCACATGTTACAATAAATTACTGGCAAAGTTTATCTAATTAATATTCAATCATGCTCGATCAATATTATATTAAATACCATATTTTTCCAACTAAAATTTCTCAATGCAAAGAGGAACACAATGTCAGCTGTGTTACATTAAAACATATTCACATATATATTTTCATTACAAACTTGTGTACAAAGAGCACATCAAACAAGTTGATGGTTTCATTTAGAGCTGCCGTTGGTGTCAATTACTTTATACGTTCTACTACTTCATTTAATATGCTGTTTCAGCTGCACTTTGACAAAAAACATTATTTAAAAGTTCTGCTCTAGTCATTCCACTAAAACAAAATAAACCTATTAACACGCAACATTTTAAAGTACATTTCAATAGAGTCCTGACAGGGATGAATGCCGACTTGTGTCATAGAAGTAACCCCTAACATATGTCTTACATACAACTGTTTCTATGCAATAGAATTGTGATGACACCAGCTACAGTTGCTACTACTAAAGGGCAACCTCAAAACAATGATGTCCGACACTACTCTTGACTGGAGACAGGAGGGTAAGCAGATATTTAATTTAGTCACAAACGTAGGTACATTTCTTCTACACTTTTCTCTCCCCAAAAAACAGTTTATTTTCTGATCCCAGTTCATAAGGATGTTGATGAGAGAAGAATAACTAATTTCATTCTGCTACAACCTTGTTGGTATGAAGATGCCTGTGTGGTACATGGTGGTCACTGGATGATGAGTGAGATATGCTCCTATATATTGACACCACTTATTCAAATGGTGGGAGGCGGGGCTAAAATGATATCCACTTCGTGTTGTGTCAAACAGTCATGTTTTGAGATGCCCCATAAATTGACCTGGTATTCATAATTAATTATTAAGATTACACAAGGTTACACAAAGATTACTGTGTCATGGATGAAAGGTATAGAATAAATAAGATATCGCGGGGAAGAGCAACCATGTCTACAGGCCAACCCTGAGAGGTGCACACACACAAGAGAACCAACAGAAATCCCTAAGATTGCAAATGAACTCATATGATTATCTACGTCTGGTCGTTTGCTGGTCAGGCTCAAAAGGAACTTGATTGGATCTTGAGCCTGTACTGCAGCTTACTTTACAGAAACAAAATATAAAGAGTCATTTTTTCAGAAATGTTTTGAACTGATGATCTGCATGTCGTTTCACAAACATGGGCTGCATCCCGTAATATAAGTCTTGTTCAAAATGTACAAAAATCAGTATATCCTACACATGTAAGACCACACATTTCCAGAACATTCTTCACAATAAGAGGCGAGTCAAATATTTGGTTAATAACACATATAGTAAACGTTTCGCAGAAGAAAACCTCTTATGAGGCAACTGCATATGTACAACCTATTTACATAATCTTAAATATATGTTACATCTACATCAATATGCAAACAAGAATTTAAACACCTTAGCTACCTGCATGAACCAGCTCCAAACCCACATGGCTGTGACCATGTCAATCCTTCAGCACGCATACATTCTCAAACTAAATAACAATTAAATACACAACAATAAAATCTGAAATAAAATGCTACAGTTTCTAAAGCATAGATGGACAATTTGTCTTGTGAAATAAATGTATCAATATTATACATTTGTTATAATTGTTGAACAATATTGTCTAAATATAAACGATATTCTTAGATGTATTTATGAATCATCAACATTACATCAGATATGATAACCGATATTGATTAAGCATTGCTAACCTGGTGAATGAGGCAATTCAGACTTAACTATATGTTAACAAGTCATATGAAACCCAATATTTGGAGGAAACCTTTTTTTTACAAATGTGCTATTCTTTCCCAAAAAATTTAAAACAATGACAATAACTTGGTATAATAGCGTTACAATTATTGAGATTAAGTAGATATTTCAGAAACTATAATTAATGCATGATTTGTAGATATCTATAACTGATGAAACATCCACACATGAACACGTGCGGTAGTCTTAGACTGTAAAACTGCTGCATAGAATAACAAATGAAGATCTGGTGAAAGTAACAAAGCAAGGTTAGAATAACATGGACCACAGAAACACTGTCCATGTACGTCTTTAACATAAAACCTATGTACGAGATGCATTCCTAAAAGAAAAGTGCCACTTATGTTCTTTCAGAATAATATTCATGTTTCTTGTTACATGCCTAAGATCTGACAGGTGGTTAGTATATATGCTCAGTTTCATCATATATCTTGGGGGTATTTCAGTGTAGACAGGCATTTGAGTATGTTCATGGGAATTTTTGTTTGTGAAGACGTTGCCTATTATTTTGTTAAATTAACAAGAAAATTTTTGTTTCCAGTATTGTGATTGTGTCGGGCAGCTAAGGCTTGTCTTTCTTTCTACATGGAGTCATACAGGGTAAATGTTGTATTTTCCTTGTCGTGCTCTACATACTCCTAGGGTTGGCTGCACTGAACAGGGTCGGCTAGGTAACTGGAACACAAGCATTACCCTGGTAGGCCTAATCATAATGATTACATGTCAGCTGCAAGAGTTGTATGGTTTATTTCTGCTGCGCCATGGCTGGGACGTTGCCTGGTGCTGGTAGACGGGATGGCAGGTTGACAACACTGGTCCCAGGTAGGAAGGTCCTTGGTGCGACCGTCATGCCAGATGGGCCCGAGGCATGGCTGGGGGTCCTGGTGACAGATGATAACAGACTGCGACCGTCTGACCCTGGCTGTGATGTTGTCACTCCGACACTGGGTGTAGGGCCCTGAAATACACACCATTTCATATTTCGCTCATGTGTGTAATATATATTTACTATGAATTTCTGAAAACAGTTGCTATCAAGATAGCTGTATGTTTAAAAACACTTTTAAAAAGATGCATTTTCATAGTTATTTCTAAATTATAATATTAATTTTTATAAAATGTAATTTCCAATAAAATGCTCAAATTGCAATACAAAATCAAATTATCATAACATTTTACATTCCAAAATAATTCGTTAGAAAACACAATTACTTTTGTCTATAGGCCCACCAATGGGTCAAATGCATGACAATGTCAAAATAGAATATAACACACCATGAACTACTGTACATGCCTCTAAGTATAATTAAATGCAACAAAACATTGCATATCACAATTATGCAAATGTAATGCATGAGTTAGTTATGATGAAAGATGGTACCTATGATGTTGTCTTAAGTCATGATGACAATGATGCTGTCATAGATATTGGCACTATATAAAAAATATCTGTCTTGTCAATGAAACATTGAAAGTTGTTGTCATGTATATGTTTGTGCATTTCAATCTGTATAATGATGATAATAACAATAACGTCAATAGCCTGTGCAGCTACAATTATCTTGAACTCACTAAAACTGAACAACCAACAATAACTTTGAAGTATGATGTCTAACAATAACTTTGTGATGTATGCTGTTCAACAATAACTTTGTGAAGTATGCTGTTCAACAATAACTTTGTGAAGTATGATGTTCAACAATAACTTTGAAGTATGACGTTTAACAATAACTTTGAAGTATGATGTTCTTAATAAAATGCAAGTATCTTATTACTAGGTTAGTACAAAGTTATTGTTCCTTTAAAACACAAGTTTCCCAAATCAACAAAACTGCAGGTACAAACGTGTCATTCCAGTAGAGATATTGACATAATCATCCAGATAACTTATTTGTAGATTAGTAAAAAGACAAAAATTGTTTAAGGGTAGCCACTACTCGAAAACGCCCATATAACCAATATGCCATATCTCTGTTAATATTGAACATATCATAACCAGATTTGGAGCACTGATTAGAAAAATGAATGGTTTATGATGTGTGAAATATGGGCATGTTTGATTGTGTATTACCATGGCAATGAACGTTTCAAGTGAGATGGATTTTCACATCCTTGAAAATTATTCTGAGCTAACAACTGTATGTGTGATCATGCAACTGTCAAGAATCATTAGCTAGAATACTCCTTTGTGCAATAAGGTGGTTTTGGGCAAGGATATCTGACTTCAGTGACTGTTGCTCAGGTTTGAGCATTTTTCAAGACGTCATGAAAAAAGCTAAAACCTAAACCTCTCACAACAGTCATTGCAGTCAAACTTCCTTGCCCAAAACCACCTTATTGCACAAAGGAGTACTCTAGCTAATGATTCTTGACAACTGCATGATCACACATACAGTTGTTAGCTCAGAATAATTTTCAGGGATGCATGCCCCTCTATCACACTAGAAATGTTGACTGTCATGGCATTGCACAACCAAATGAGCCCACATTCCACATGTCATGTACTATTCATTTATCTAATTAGTACTCCAAATTTGGCTAAGATATGTTCAGTACTAACAGAGATATGGCCTATGGCCGTTTTCGAGTAGTGGCTACCCTTAACCGCACTTACTGAAAATAAGGTTGTGTAACCTAACTGCTGGCACTTACCATGCATATTTTTATACTCATCGCTTGACCTGGTATTGTATCACCATTTATCTGTGAATTTTACAGATATATTATAACTTTGCTTGTCAGTCCTAATGAAGCACAATGTGAGTTTTTGCCTAAACACAACCAACATGTGTCACTGTCTTATGAAAAATAGAAAGTCTCTGCCTACAAATCAGTACACAAATGAGACTTATATCGGCATGGATTTGGCTCTAACTTTAATTTGATGGTAAATGTTTACCAAGAGGTCTTAACACACAGCTGTGTTACCCCTGAACAAGAGATATTAAAATCACAACCATGTTATTGCTTACAAGCTATCTGACACAGCTGAGTTACCCCTCAACAAGCGATATTACAATCACAACCACGTTATTGCTTACAAGCTATCTGATACAGCTGTGTTACCCCTGAACAAGATATATTAAAATCACAACCATGTTATTGCTTACAAGCTATCTGACACAGCTGAGTTACCCCTGAACAAGAGAAATTACAATCACAACCATGTTATTGCTTACAAGCTATCTGACACAGCTGAGTTACCCCTGAACAAGAGAAATTACAATCACAACCATGTTATTGCTTACAAGCTATCTGACACAACTGAGTTACCCCTGAACAAGAGATATTACAATCACAACCACATTATTGTTTACAAGCTATCTTACACAGCTGAGTTACCCCTGAACAAGCGATATTACAATCACAACCATGTTATTGCTTACAAGCTATCTGACACAGCTGTGTTACCCCTGAACAAGAGATATTAAAATCACAACCACGTTATTGCTTACAAGCTATCTGACAAAGCTGTGTTACCCCTGAACAAGAGATATTAAAATCACAACCAGGTTATTGTTTACAAGCTATCTGACACAGCTGTGTTACCCCTGAACAAGAGATATTAAAATCACAACCACGTTATTGCTTACAAGCTATCTGACACAGCTGTGTTACCCCTGAACAAGATATATTAAAATCACAACCAGGTTATTGCTTACAAGCTATCTGACACAGCTGAGTTACCCCTGAACAAGAGATATTACAATCACAACCACGTTATTGCTTACAAGCTATCTGACACAGCTGTGTTACCCCTGAACAAGAGATATTACAATCACAACCACGTTATTGCTTACAAGCTATCTGACACAGCTGTGTTACCCCTGAACAAGAGATATTACAATCACAACCACGTTATTGCTTACAAGCTATCTGACACAGCTGTGTTACCCCTGAACAAGAGATATTAAAATCACAACCACGTTATTGCTTACAAGCTATCCGACACAGCTGTGTTACCCCTGAACAAGAGATATTAAAATCACAGCCAGGTTATTGTTTACAAGCTATCTGACACAGCTGTGTTACCCCTGAGCTAGAGATATTAAAATCACAACCAGGTTATTGTTTACAAGCTATCTGACACAGCTGTGTTACCCCTGAACAATAGATATTAAAATCACAACCAGGTTATTGTTTACAAGCTATCTGACACAGCTGTGTTACCCCTGAGCTAGAGATATTAAAATCACAACCAGGTTATTGTTTACAAGCTATCTGACACAGCTGTGTTACCCCTGAACAAGAGATATTAAAATCACAACCAGGTTATTGTTTACAAGCTCTCTGACACAGCTGTGTTACCCCTGAACAAGAGATATTAAAATCACAACCAGGTTATTGTTTACAAGCTATCTGACACAGCTGTGTTACCCCTGAACAAGAGATATTAAAATCACAACCAGGTTATTGTTTACAAGCTATCTGACACAGCTGTGTTACCCCTGAACAAGATATATTAAAATCACAACCACATTATTGCTTACAAGCTATCTGACACAGCTGTGTTACCCCTGAACAAGAGATATTAAAATCACAACCAAGTTATTGTTTACAAGCTATCTGACACAGCTGTGTTACCCCTGAACAAGAGATATTAAAATCACAACCAGGTTATTGCTTACAAGCTATCTGACACAGCTGAGTTACCCCTGAACAAGAGATATTACAATCACAACCACGTTATTGCTTACAAGCTATCTGACACAGCTGTGTTACCCCTGAACAAGATATATTACAATCACAACCACGTTATTGCTTACAAGCTATCTGACACAGCTGTGTTACCCCTGAACAAGATATATTACAATCACAACCATGTTATTGCTTACAAGCTATCTGACACAGCTGTGTTACCCCATAACAAGAGATATTAAAATCACAACCACCTTATTGCTTACAAGCTATCTGACACAGCTGTGTTACCCCTGAACAAGATATATTAAAATCACAACCAGGTTATTGTTTACAAGCTATCTGACACAGCTGTGTTACCCCTGAACAAGATATATTAAAATCACAACCAGGTTATTGCTTACAAGCTATCTGACACAGCTGTGTTACCCCTGAACAAGAGATATTAAAATCACAACCAAGTTATTGTTTACAAGCTATCTGACACAGCTGTGTTACCTCTGAACAAGAGATATTAAAATCACAACCAGGTTATTGCTTACAAGCTATCTGACACAGCTGAGTTACCCCTGAACAAGAGATATTACAATCACAACCACGTTATTGCTTACAAGCTATCTGACACAGCTGTGTTACCCCTGAACAAGATATATTACAATCACAACCATGTTATTGCTTACAAGCTATCTGACACAGCTGTGTTACCCCATAACAAGAGATATTAAAATCACAACCACGTTATTGCTTACAAGCTATCTGACACAGCTGTGTTACCCCTGAACAAGATATATTAAAATCACAACCAGGTTATTGTTTACAAGCTATCTGACACAGCTGTGTTACCCCTGAGCTAGGGATATTAAAATCACAACCAGGTTATTGTTTACAAGCTATCTGACACAGCTGTGTTACCCCTGAACAAGAGATATTAAAATCACAACCAGGTTATTGTTTACAAGCTATCTGACACAGCTGTGTTACCCCTGAGCTAGAGATATTAAAATCACAACCAGATTATTGTTTACAAGCTATCTGACACAGCTGTGTTACCCCTGAACAAGAGATATTAAAATCACAACCAGGTTATTGTTTACAAGCTATCTGACACAGCTGTGTTACCCCTGAACAATAGATATTAAAATCACAACCAGGTTATTGTTTACAAGCTATCTGACACAGCTGTGTTACCCCTGAACAAGAGATATTAAAATCACAACCACGTTATTGCTTACAAGCTATCTGACACAGCTGTGTTACCCCTGAACAAGATATATTAAAATCACAACCAGGTTATTGCTTACAAGCTATCTGACACAGCTGAGTTACCCCTGAACAAGAGATATTACAATCACAACCACGTTATTGCTTACAAGCTATCTGACACAGCTGTGTTACCCCTGAACAAGAGATATTACAATCACAACCACGTTATTGCTTACAAGCTATCTGACACAGCTGTGTTACCCCTGAACAAGAGATATTACAATCACAACCATGTTATTGCTTACAAGCTATCTGACACAGCTGTGTTACCCCTGAACAAGAGATATTAAAATCACAACCACGTTATTGCTTACAAGCTATCCGACACAGCTGTGTTACCCCTGAACAAGAGATATTAAAATCACAGCCAGGTTATTGTTTACAAGCTATCTGACACAGCTGTGTTACCCCTGAGTTAGAGATATTAAAATCACAACCAGGTTATTGTTTACAAGCTATCTGACACAGCTGTGTTACCCCTGAACAATAGATATTAAAATCACAACCAGGTTATTGTTTACAAGCTATCTGACACAGCTGTGTTACCCCTGAGCTAGAGATATTAAAATCACAACCAGGTTATTGTTTACAAGCTATCTGACACAGCTGTGTTACCCCTGAACAAGAGATATTAAAATCACAACCAGGTTATTGTTTACAAGCTCTCTGACACAGCTGTGTTACCCCTGAACAAGAGATATTAAAATCACAACCAGGTTATTGTTTACAAGCTATCTGACACAGCTGTGTTACCCCTGAACAAGAGATATTAAAATCACAACCAGGTTATTGTTTACAAGCTATCTGACACAGCTGTGTTACCCCTGAACAAGATATATTAAAATCACAACCACATTATTGCTTACAAGCTATCTGACACAGCTGTGTTACCCCTGAACAAGAGATATTAAAATCACAACCAAGTTATTGTTTACAAGCTATCTGACACAGCTGTGTTACCCCTGAACAAGAGATATTAAAATCACAACCAGGTTATTGCTTACAAGCTATCTGACACAGCTGAGTTACCCCTGAACAAGAGATATTACAATCACAACCACGTTATTGCTTACAAGCTATCTGACACAGCTGTGTTACCCCTGAACAAGATATATTACAATCACAACCACGTTATTGCTTACAAGCTATCTGACACAGCTGTGTTACCCCTGAACAAGATATATTAAAATCACAACCAGGTTATTGTTTACAAGCTATCTGACACAGCTGTGTTACCCCTGAACAAGATATATTAAAATCACAACCAGGTTATTGCTTACAAGCTATCTGACACAGCTGTGTTACCCCTGAACAAGAGATATTAAAATCACAACCAAGTTATTGTTTACAAGCTATCTGACACAGCTGTGTTACCTCTGAACAAGAGATATTAAAATCACAACCAGGTTATTGCTTACAAGCTATCTGACACAGCTGAGTTACCCCTGAACAAGAGATATTACAATCACAACCACGTTATTGCTTACAAGCTATCTGACACAGCTGTGTTACCCCTGAACAAGATATATTACAATCACAACCATGTTATTGCTTACAAGCTATCTGACACAGCTGTGTTACCCCATAACAAGAGATATTAAAATCACAACCACGTTATTGCTTACAAGCTATCTGACACAGCTGTGTTACCCCTGAACAAGATATATTAAAATCACAACCAGGTTATTGTTTACAAGCTATCTGACACAGCTGTGTTACCCCTGAGCTAGGGATATTAAAATCACAACCAGGTTATTGTTTACAAGCTATCTGACACAGCTGTGTTACCCCTGAACAAGAGATATTAAAATCACAACCAGGTTATTGTTTACAAGCTATCTGACACAGCTGTGTTACCCCTGAGCTAGAGATATTAAAATCACAACCAGATTATTGTTTACAAGCTATCTGACACAGCTGTGTTACCCCTGAACAAGAGATATTAAAATCACAACCAGGTTATTGTTTACAAGCTATCTGACACAGCTGTGTTACCCCTGAACAAGAGATATTAAAATCACAACCAGGTTATTGTTTACAAGCTATCTGACACAGCTGTGTTACCCCTGAACAAGAGATATTAAAATCACAACCAGGTTATTGCTTACAAGCTATCTGACACAGCTGTGTTACCCCTGAACAAGAGATATTAAAATCACAACCAGGTTATTGTTTACAAGCTATCTGACACAGCTGTGTTACCCCTGAACAAGAGATATTAAAATCACAACCAGGTTATTGTTTACAAGCTATCTGACACAGCTGTGTTACCCCTGAATAAGAGATATTAAAATCACAACCAGGTTATTGCTTACAAGCTATCTGACACAGCTGTGTTACCCCTGAACAAGAGATATTAAAATCACAACCAGGTTATTGTTTACAAGCTATCTGACACAGCTGTGTTACCCCTGAACAAGCTCAAGTGTGTATGCAGGCCATTAGCTAGAGGCTCACTGTCCTGTTGTTGGAACATTTTTTTTAAATCGCAATGGGTTTTTCTTTTTCAAATAACATTATTTTTCAGATACCATGATCTTGTATTGGATCATAACATGGTTTTATTTGCCAAATAACAAAGTCAAAACAGTGTTTGTGTTATCATAAAGCGGGCTTTGTATTATGTGTGAAGCAAGTACAGGAGTGTCGTTTGAAGTTTGAGTATTTTGCAAGCATCACGGGGGTGCAGTTGGAGGTTTTCGGAGAACCTCAGCCCCCTGAATATTCACCACATTCCGACGTCAATAACCAATGCATGTGTAATGCGGTTTTACAGGAGCAAAATTGGTAAATTAAATGAGAACGGATAAATTGAAAAATGTCAGAATCCTGGCTAAGAGCTTGTGTGTATACGTACCATGGCATGTCCTGGCACGGAGTACCTCGCGTTCATGCCCAGGAACGCCTGTAGGCGGGACTGAAGCTCCTCAGCTGTGATGTTAGGGTTCTGCAACAACACCAACAAGTCATGGTTGACTGGCAGCGGTGTTCAAACAGCAACAGATAGAGACTAAGAATAAATGACATCCATTAAGAAGCACACAGAAATGTACAGTTTTCTATTATTTAACAAATTCATTCATGAACATTTTATCCAGTGTTTGTGAATATGAAAAATATGACTATTACAAAAGTTATTTTAGTTCTGAGATATGTAACTTTTTATATACAATGGCCTTGGTCACACAAGGAGCTTGTAAAAATACTGTCAGATGAAAGATCAAAACAAAGCTAAAATGGCATGTTCTGCTTCATTGTGCGAAACAAAACGTCTCATTTGTATTTATGTACTTTACACACCGAACTAGAGATTTGGCCATAACATGACAAGTTGCAATAAGAGAAACACATGTACTCCTAGCAAGATATTAGTTTGGAATGTACCATTGCCACCCACGCCAGATGGCAAGTGGACAAGACAGCTATAGACTCATCAAATGTCCAACATGAAGGTTCACCCTGTAGAGTTGTGGCAAGGTGGGCAGTGAGTAGTTGGTTCTGCTCTGTGGTTCAACAACTTACATATTTGAGAATCTCGTTCACCACTCTTGGCAGTTGTGCGATCTGGAAGTTAAGTTTCGGGTGCTGCGTAGTCAGCAGTTGCATGGTCGTATCTGGAATAAACAAACCTCACTGTCATATCTTGACAACAAATGCATGTGTACCACCTGATATGCACTTTTTGATATAACAATTAAAGATACTATTACCCAAACAATCAGCCTATATAAATACATTCCCAATACCCACACCTGTCTAACTAATGCTGTATGCAAAACATTTAAAGACACAAAAATAGAGCTAATTACTTAGCTTCATGCATATGAAATTAGTACCAAACATTAATTTTGCTTTATGTATTTAGCAGGTATTTTTCTGTTTTTCTTTCATTAGGTTTCAACAGCTATCAGCAGTCTTCTCCAGACTGCCACTAGATGGCGACATGGTATCATTTGAAAGCTCATTGTCTGTAGAATCAAAAAAGCTACAAAACTCAATTTCTAAATTTTCTGACTTAATACCCCCTGTGGCTGGTCACGTATACGTCAAGTTTTTCACATTCAGAAACACAAGTTTAACCATAAAACACAGAGCACAACACAGACACAAACACCTACTTTTATACTAATTTTACACCATGTCTTTACTTAATTATAATCATTATATCTTTAACTTTAATGATTATCTTTATATAACTTTTTTATTTTTTAATTTGTTTATAATTATGTTTTCATTTATTTTAACTAATTTAATACCATTAATTTTAAGTAAGTTATCAATATTGCGCATATATATAATTATCCTGGGGTATGTATTTTAAGCACCTCTGAATTGATTTATCTAGATTTATGGCAGGAGTTTTCTTCTTATCTTATCTTACTTGCTAATGCCGCTGTAGATGGTTGACCCCCTGGGCCAGTGAAAGGGCCCGGCCCAACGGACGGCCCGACCATGGTTGGTCTACCAGCCATGCCAGTGAAGCCCATGACCATGTTGGGGTAGGAATAGAGACCCTGCTTCTCCTTCTCGTACTCATCCCAGGCGGCACGGCGCTCCTCCTCACTCAAGTCCTCCTCAGGATGGTTCACTAGCAACGAGTCATGCTCATGGTACTGCACCACCCACTGCCTGCTTCCTGACAGCAGCTCAGCCAGCACCACATCCTACAATACACCATCACAAACTGCACCACCCACTGCCTGCTTCCTGACAGCAGCTCAGCCAGCACCACATCCTACAATACACCATCACAAACAGCACCACCCACTGCCTGCTTCCTGACAGCAGCTCAGCCAGCACCACATCCTACAATACACTGTCACTTACTGGCCTGACAGCACCACATCCTACAATACATCATCATTTCACTTACCACCTGACTGCACTACGTCCTACAATACACTGTCACTTACTGCCTGACAGCACCACGTCCTACAAGTACACTGTCACTTACAGTCTGACACCACCACGTCCTATAATATACTGTCACTTACTGCCTGACAGCACCACATCCTACAATACACCGTCACGTCACTTACTGCCTCACACCACCACATCCTATAATATACCATCACTTACTGCCTGACAGCACCACATCCTATAAGTACACTGTCACTTACAGCCTGTGACAGCAGCATGTCCTACAATACACCGTCACTTACTGCCTGCCAGCAGCATGTCCTACAAGTACACTGTCACTTACAGCCTGACAATAGCATGTCCTACAATACACCATCACTTACTGCCTGCCAGCACCAGATCCTACAAGAACACTGTCACTTATAGCCTGACAGCAGCATGTCCTATAACACACCGTCACTTACTGCCTGCCAGCACCAGATCCTACAAGTACACTGTCACTTACTGCCTGCCAGCGTTGTCCTACAATACACCGTCACGTACTGCCTGACAGCAGCATGTTCTACAATACACCGTCACTTACTGCCTGACAGTAGCATGTCCTACAATACACCATCACTTACTGCCTGACAGCAGCATGTCCTACAATACACCGTCACTTACTGCCTGCCAGCAGCATGTCCTACAAGTGTACTGCCACAGTCACTCACTGCTTCAAAGTAAACAACAAATGTAATATATAAAAAACTTGTATCAAACATATTTATCTTTTTACAGCCAACATATTTCACTGCACAATTTAATACATTCTTTCTTAGAATAAATAAAAATTTGACATTTCACGAGGAGTCTGTGTCCTTAATTTAATGTGTGAAGAAAATATTTGGCTGGATTGGGCAGAGTGGAAAATAAAATTGAGGGGAATAAAGTGGTGGAGAACTGAGATGACAGTGAAATGAGATCAGAGACGGAAGAAGGAAAACAATTGTTCAGGACCAGTATCGAGGCCAGTCTTACCTCAGACTTTGAAGGACAAAGAGGACCAATATCAAGGCCAGTCTCACCCCAGACTTGAAGGACAAAGAGGACCAGCATCAAGGCCAGTCTCACCCCAGACTTGAGGGACAAAGAGGGAAAGTATCAAGGACAGCCTCACCCCAGACTTTGAAGGACAAAGAGGACCAGTATCAAGGCCAGTCTCACCCCAGACTTGAGGGACAAAGAGGACCAGTATCAAGGACAGCCTCACCCCAGACCTGAGGGACAAAGAGGACCAGTATCAAGGACAGCCTCACCCCAGACTTTGAAGGACAGAGGATCAGTATCGAGGCCAGTTTCACCCCAGACTTGAGGGACAAAGAGGACAAGTATCAAGGACAGCCTCACCCCTGACTGTGAAGGACAAAGAGGACCAGTATCAAGGCCAGTCTCACCCCAGACTTGAGGGACAAAGAGGACCAGTATCAAGGACAGCCTCACCCCAGACTTGAGGGACAAAGAGGACCAGTATCAAGGACGGCCTCACCCCAGACTTTGAGGGACAAAGAGGACCAGTATCGAGGCCAGTTTCACCCCAGACTTGAGGGACAAAAAGGAGAGGGGTGTTACTGTAAGAGAATGCTAAAGCATTATGAACAATTTACAGATATAACAATAATATGAGGGAGATCTTAAAGTTGATCAAACAAACCTTTGGCACAACAGGTGTTGGTCTGAGTGTGCGGTCAGGTGCGTCCACTTGATCAGGGATGAACCGGTATAGTTCCTGTACGTCGTGTGCTGTGAAGTGACGGTCAATCTGGTGCTTGTCAACGACCCGTTGTGACAGTGTCTCCTTTGTCACCTGGCGCTCATAGATCTTCTCTTCCATCGTCCCCTGGATGGTGACACAGTAACACAATAGACACCAGCCTACAGCTTCTTTAACCACCCGAGTGTCCCCTTAATATCAGCTCTATCTTGTTACCTGAACCACTGAAGATATCATTAACACCTGGCTGTGTATTTTTTGTTTTTAAATAATTGTTATGCAACTTCCAAATTATACTGTTACTTTTTTGTAATAGCGAATCACATAATTTTCATCAAAACAATTATTAATTTTTTTTCTGACAGTAGAAATGAATTAGCCAAAAAACAACACTAAAATTGATTTGGCTAGCATAATTACTTCCAGAGATATTTTTTGTAAAAAAACTTGCTTTCAAGAAAACAACTGTCAAGGACATGAAACTGAGATTTATTAATTGACAGATAATTTGATTTATTATTGAATAAATTTACTTAGAAGGACGTAACTGTACTAAGGTTAACATAATTTACAATACACATAAAAACTATCTGAGTATGATGGAAACACATTCTGAGTAATTTTGTTATCAAAATGTTGTAAACCTATAAACATATGTGGTTACACTGAAAATATACTTTATTGAGAACCTACCTGAGCAAGCTCTAGTCCTAGGTGTTTCCAGCACTTCTGTTAACTGACTAGTCTGTATTATCGTGGTTACAATATAATGGTCATATGTGGTCTCATTCAACTAGTCAGCATTTTTCAGAACATTATCGCCAAACTGACCTTTATATGCTGGCCCTGAGGGTGGTCACTGCCAGGGTGCTTATTGTCCTCAGTGGTTCTTTTACGTCCCAAATTGAGATCGGACCATCATTAACGTGATCTCCGAGTTACGAGGGATACACAGTCCCCAATGTTGAGAGCCAGGTTTTTATACCAAATATCATGGCTGCCCGGTCCGGGTTTCAAACTCAGAGCTCTGGCATGCCAGGTGGATGTGCTAATCATTACACTAGCCGCGCTCCCGGTCATGTGTACACATATAAATGTCGCTGTATTAGAACTTACTCTGTTGACAGCCCACCTGAGTGAGGAACCTGTACACATACAAGTGTGGCTGTATTAGAGCCTACTCTGTTGACAGCCCACCTGAGTGAGGAACCTGTACACATACAAGAGTGGCTGTATTAGAGCCTACTCTGTTGACAACCCACCTGAGTGAGGAACCTGTACACATACAAGTGTGGCTGTATTAGAGCCTACTCTGTTGACAACCCACCTGAGTGAGGAACCTGTACACATACAAGTGTGGCTGTATTAGAGCCTACTCTGTTGACAACCCACCTGAGTGAGGAACCTGTACACATATAAGTGTGGCTGTATTAGAGCCTACTCTGTTGACAACCCACCTGAGTGAGGAACCTGTACACATATAAGTGTGGCTGTATTAGAGCCTACTCTGTTGACAACCCACCTGAGTGAGGAACCTGTACACATACAAGTGTCGCTGTATTAGAACCTACTCTGTTGACAACCCACCTGAGTGAGGAACCTGTACACATACAAGTGTGGCTGTATTAGAGCCTACTCTGTTGACAACCCACCTGAGTGAGGAACCTGTACACATACAAGTGTGGCTGTATTAGAGCCTACTCTGTTGACAACCCACCTGAGTGAGGAACCTGTACACATACAAGTGTGGCTGTATTAGAGCCTACTCTGTTGACAACCCACCTGAGTGAGGAACCTGTACACATACAAGTGTGGCTGTATTAGAGCCTACTCTGTTGACAACCCACCTGAGTGAGGAACCTGTACACATACAAGTGTGGCTGTATTAGAGCCTACTCTGTTGACAACCCACCTGAGTGAGGAACCTGTACACATATAAGTGTGGCTGTATTAGAGCCTACTCTGTTGACAACCCACCTGAGTGAGGAACCTGTACACATACAAGTGTCGCTGTATTAGAACCTACTCTGTTGACAACCCACCTGAGTGAGGAACCTGTACACATACAAGAGTGGCTGTATTAGAGCCTACTCTGTTGACAACCCACCTGAGTGAGGAACCTGTACACATACAAGAGTGGCTGTATTAGAGCCTACTCTGTTGTCAGCCCATCTGAGTGAGGAACCTGTACACATATAAGTGTGGCTGCATTAGAGCCTACTCAGCGGACCGCCTACTATGTTGACAAAGCCTACTCTGTTGACAGCCCACCTGAGCTAGGAACCTGTACACGTAGACAGGCTTGGTCTGGCCGAAGCGGTAGACACGGAATATCGACTGGATGTCATGAGAAGGGTTCCAGGAGGCATCAAAGATGATAACCCGGTTGGCTCGCTCCAAGTTGATCCCAAGTCCACCCGCTCGGGTAGAAATCAGGAACAGTCGCAGTCTGCTAGAAATGGTGTAATCACTATGTTCAAATATGTTACGTTAGAATATTAACTAACTCTTCTTCTGAATCATTCTAGATCTGATTATTACACTTATATTTGGCAATAATAAGCTAACATTCAATGTTATTACTACAATTAATTAACAAAACAAATGTGCATTTAGTTTACTTGCATGTTATAATATTTAAAAAGCAATCAAGTTAATTTATAAACTAATACTACAAAATGTTTTGGCAATTAATCATGTCATAAAATGAGTAAAATATCCCTCATGACATTCTGATCAGAATATGGGCAATTCCAGCATTATGGACATGGCACTTTGCAAACATAATTGTGTGTTTTCATTTCAATATTATATAAACATTTTAGATCACATTCATTTGAATGATGGATTATGTTAATATGATGACTTGTGTACAGTACTGCATATTAATTAATATTGGTGAGAAATTAATTAGTATTTTTTATTGATTAATGAAAAACCGTTATGGATGTGGCATGCTACAGAACCTGTTTTGAACAACAGTGACACATAAGTGCAAAACTCTGCTCTGTAACAGATGATGGTTTTTTTTAAATATATATTTTTAATAAGCTTAATAATAGTTATAATTAATGTATGATTAAATTAGTTTAATATGTCAATAATTTTGGAGCTGTCTGCAATAGTATGTCCGTTACAAACGTGGCATGAGCGTTACGGACGTGGCATGAGCGTTACGGACGTGGCATGAGCGTTACGGACGTGGCATGAGCGTTACGGAAGTGGCATGAGCGTTACGGACGTGGCATGAGCGTTATGGAAGTGGCATCGTGCAAATTGTTCAATGACACATTGTCCTTATTCGGCCTACTTTGGCTAAGTAATATTAATATATTATTAATTAGTACATTCAGTTGATAGTAAGTTTCATACAAACATAGAAAATAGTAATTAAAGTTTTAATTAACAATTTAACACCAATTAAGCTTTGTTAGGAAAGTGTTATGAAATTATGACCAACACAAATTTGAAGGACACTAATCTTTTCAAATTATTAATGGCAAATTAAAGAAAACATGAATTCATAATTTAAATGTATTCTTAGTCACACCATAATCAGTAGACTGTTGTGTATAATTACAATGTAGGGAAATGTATATTTCTCTGAAGTCATACTGATCTCTGAATATTGACTTGTCAAGCAAAGGTTGCACTTGCAAGTTCAGTACATGACATTTCTGTCTACTGACCATTCACCATTGTCACCATTGGACAAGTTTGCTCCCTTGTTTGTCAAGGAAACAATATTATTAGCCAGTAGATTTTGTCACCATTGCTACTGGTAGTAAGTAATTATGCATTGTTGATGCATTTTTACCTAACATGCACACTACTATGAAGTTGCTTCAACTGGTAAAAGCAGATGTTCTTGGAAGCAATAGAGCCTCCCATTCCTGGTTGTGATGGCACTGTTAAATCATGAAAGCTTCTTGTTTGAAGCAACTAACTTTAAGAAGACCCATAGTTCACCACTAAGCCACTTGATGTGGTGGCTGGTCTTAATGCCTGGTGTCACTGGACAAATGTTGGCAATTTGACTGTTGACCCAACACCACCCAACACTTAATATATGCCTGTACATATTAATTAACATCTGTAACCCCCAACTAGTTGGCTGCAAACCACCTCATAAACTGTATGTTTCAATATGCCACCAACTCCATCAACATGACCCTTCCTATGTGAGGTGGCAAAAATAAATTACAAAACAGCAGAATTTTGTATGCAGCACTAAGAGAGAGACAATAGACAATTTTCCATTTTTTTTATAAAAGGCTTCCCCATCTAACCAAATCTTTAGTTGCTTCACCCTTGCAAGTTCTTGCTAGGGTTGTTGTCCTGGCATCAACTATGCTATCGGAAACAACTGCCAATGAAGTCAGGTGTTTGGATCTCTTCTCAAGCACTTTGTACATACAAATATATTATTATTTTTGTTTTTGATCCTAGTGTACAGGCTGCACTTCATCTTTGAGCACAAAAGGTTAAATTTCTATAACAAAAACCTTTTTGAACTATGCAAGAAGATGTTAAGGTTTCTTGTATACTGGTACATGTTACCTGTTTATACCACAATATTCGTGCTGAAGAGTGCTGGTGCATAACTTTGTGAGACCTTTGTTGTGTGACATAACACAGAAGAATGGCAGATCCACTATGAGTGGAGTAACAGCATCATCAAGTGTCATTCATCATTTCAGAGTAATGCAAAAACAACTTAAATTTATGTTACAGATGTGGCATCTCAGTATTACTGTATGCCGCGCCCATAACGGATGCCACGTCCATAATGGGCTAATAGACATGTTAAAAAAATTTTAAATGTTAATATACATATGGTTGGATAATGTTCATAAAGTTACCATTGCGTACAAAATGACAAGGAAGTATGGGTTAATGTCATCAAGATACCACAAAATTTTTGGTTTTTTTTTATGGGCGTGGCATTTGGCATACTTCATAAGTAGGTGATAGCAAACTTGATATTATACAACAAATATTTTGTGAAACAACTTTGTTCTTGCAGCATTTCAAAGAAGCTACCCTGTATTTGCTAGCATGCCACTTGTTTCAAATTTGACACTCTACTACTAAAGTATATATGTGTCATAACTTTCCTTGAAATACAAATGCTGAGATGACAAAAAATGTGTTTTCACTAGTCAACTTTGGTGATGCAACAAGCATATCAAATGAATTGAAAACACATCATATTTATGTGTTTTTATGTTACAGACATACTATTATAAATGATACAATGAACATTATTCCTGTACTGGCAATTTATTTTTTGGGTAAAAGTTCCAACTTAACTCATATGTTCGTAACCTGAACATGTAAACAACAATGTAATTTTGAATCACAATTCACTTAACTAATCACAGCATCATTTGACTGTTTTCTTTGAGCATTCCAGAACCATGACAGAACCTGTTTTGCCTTGGGTCGTTGAAGGCGTTGATGAACCGCTTGCGCTGCTGGGGGTCAGTGGCTCCGTCCATGCGCAGGTAATCTTCCTCCTTCACCCACATCTCACCCCGCTCCGTCTAGAGGACAGAACAACACACAGTAACAGGAACATGTTGGGGTTGGTGACAACATCAACACAGACATGTTGGGCTTGTGACAACATCAACACTGACATGTTGGACTTGGTGACAACATCAACACAAACATGTTGGGCTTGGTGACAACATAAACACAGACATATTGGGCTTGTGACATCAACACTGACAAGTTGGACTTGGTGACAACACAGACATGTTGGACTTGGTGACAACATCAACACTGACATGTTGGGCTTGTGACAACATCAACACAGACATGTTGGACTTGGTGACATCAACACTGCCATGTTGGGCTTGTGACAACATCAACACTGCCATGTTGGGCTTGTGACAACATCAACATAGTCAAGTTGTCAAGTAATGCCTAATAATTGCTAGTTGTTCCATGGGTATGCAGCCAGTTGTGGGGGGTTTGATGACTAAATTGCCCACATACTCTTAATGTTGCCAGATCTGTTCCATTTTCAAGGATATGAATTACTTAATGCACACCTATTACAGGTTGATGAAAGCTGACACAATGTCAACTGCTACATTGACCATGTGTCATATATTGTTAAACAGTACATCAAACACAATAACAACAGTTTATTGACTAAATAATACCTATGTACCTTTCTGCTGCCTTTTCCTTTTTGTTTCTTCTCCGTCTCTTCAGTTTTAGAGGCGAGAATGTGCTCAATGAGGTCAAGGGTCAGGAGACTTTGACTGAAGAGCAGACTGGAAGAGAACAGTGACATGAGACACACATGACAACACTTCACTCTGGTCTAACAAACATCTCTGCAAATCCTCATAAAAGTGTGCAAAGCAAAAACATAGTAACAAGCCGTTCAGCACTACACTGTGCATACACAAAACAAAACCGGATAAATTAAATATATAATAGTTAAAAATAAATCAACATCCAATAGTGGATTAACACACAAAAACCTATACAAAACAACATTAGCCACTGCACCATGGCGCTACTACTACTACATTACTCTAGCCATTGCACCATGGCACTACTACTATATTACTCTAGCCACTGCACCATGGCACTACTACTACATTACCTCTAGCCACTGCACCATGGCACTACTACTACTGCATTACCTCTAGCCACTGCACCATGGCACTACTACATTACTCTAGCCACTGCACCATGGCACTACTACTACTACATTACTCTAGCCATTGCACCATGGCACTACTACTACATTACTCTAGCCACTGCACCATGGCACTACTACTACTAATACATTACCTCTAGCCACTGCACCATGGCACTACTACTACTACTACTACATTACCTCTAGCCACTGCACCATGGCACTACTACTACTACTACTGCATTACATCTAGCCACTGCACCATGGCACTACTACATTACTCTAACCACTGCACCATGGCACTACTACTACTACATTACTCTAGCCACTGCACTTTGGCACTACTACTACTACATTACTCTAGCCACTGCACCATGGCACTACTACTACATTACTCTAGCCACTGCACTATGGCACTACTACTACTACATTACTCTAGCCACTGCACCATGACACTACTACTACATTACTATAGCCACTGCACCATGGCACTACTATTACATTACTCTAGCTACTGCACCATGGCACTACTACTACATTACTCTAACCATTGCACCATGGCACTACTACATTACTCTAGCCACTGCACCATGGTACTACTACTACTACGTTACTCTAGCCACTGCACCATGGCGCTACTACTACTACATTACTCTAGTCACTGCACCATGGCGCTACTACTACATTACTGTAGCTACTGCACCATGGCACTACTACTACATTACTCTAACCATTGCACCATGGCACTACTACATTACTCTAGCCACTGCACCATGGCACTACTACATTACTCTAGCCACTGCACCATGGCGCTACTACTACTACATTACTCTAGTCACTGCACCATGGCGCTACTACTACTACATTACTCTAGTCACTGCACCATGGCGCTACTACTACATTACTCTAGCTACTGCACCATGGCACTACTACTACATTACTCTAGCTACTGCACCAAGACACTACTTCTACATTACTCTAGCTACTGCACCATGGCACTACTACTACTACATTACTCTAACCACTGCACCATGGCACTACTACATTACTCTAGCCACTGCACCATGGCACTACTACTACTACTACATTACTCTAACCACTGCACCATGGCACAACTATTACTACATTACTCTAGCTACTGCACCATGGCACTACTTCTACATTACTCTAGCTACTGCACCATGGCACTACTACATTACTCTAACCACTGCACCATGGCACTACTACATTACTCTAGCCACTGCCCATGGCGCTACTACTAGTACATTACTTGATATCAAAATGCTTGATTCGTGATTAATATTCACTTAGAGGTATGTAATTGTCATAAAAGTTAACTTTATTGATAGTATGCACATAAATAGATCATAATCTGGCAGAAAATCATTTTGATTAATTTTTGGCAAAAAACACCATTTCACCTGGGGGGTCCGGCCTTAAGGGTAGCTGCTGGTCCTAAATTTGATTTTGTTCCATTTTGGGATTTCATCATTTCCAATAGATTAACATGTAATGCATTCCCAATAAATTTTTTTGCAAGATTCTGATTACAAATACCTATAATCAGATGATGTATACCTGTCTTGCTTAACATATGACGTTCTTATTTTGTTTTGGCCGTTTTCTCAAAACAATATTTTTGACCATTTGTGACAACGAAAAGACATATTTTGGAAAAACTACACAAGATAGAGAATTTATATTTTCAGTTATTCTGTGGAATGTTCCAGGTGCAGTGAGCTATTTTTTGATGTCCTAGCATTATTTAAGGGTTTGTAAACAAGGGTCAACCAATTAGGGAATTTAAAAAAAATCTTCACCTGAACGGCGCAATTCATTATGGTCATAAAACATGTGAAGTCAGAGCCCAAACCACCTTATTGCACAAAGTAACATTCCAAGAAACAAGTTATTGCAATAGTAAGATTTCACCAAGATATGGCCCATAGTTACTTTAAGACCAAAGGCTACCCTTAATATATCGTTACTATGTTAATTATGTATTAACATAAAACATGTACACTTTATCTCCAAGCTGCTCGGCGAGCTTGACGATCTGGAAGAGGAGAACAAGTTTGCCACTGAGCTCCACACTGTTCTTGTGCTGCTCCTCGTTGACGTACGACGACCACCACGCCTTCTCTTTCTTCTGCCGCAGTGAGGCAAAGCCATCGTCATACTTGGTCCCTGCAACCACCACAGTGGAGTCAACTTCATAGGGCAGACTACATCTTATCCACGAGTTACATGTTTCTCACATTAATCTATAGAATAAGTGATTGCGTTGATCACATAAGTTTAGTAGACATGTATACCAATAATTGTTACCTACAGATATGCTGAATAAATGTAAGAAAACTTTGGTTGTTTTGATTACTAAGTTTAGTAGTAAACATGCGTGCACATATTAATGATATCTTGAATAAATGTAAGAAGCAGATTAAACCAGTTATGGTCTTTAATGCTGCAAAATAGAATATCCAAACAAAGCACCTATTTGTTATGCAAAACTGGATTGATAAGCTTATCACAGGTGAGGGCTACAATTTTAGTTTACTTAATGATGCTCAAACATCACACACCAGGTTACAGTGCAACAGGGCATAAACAGGTAAATAATTAAGCAATTATTGTTTAATATTGTTTACTCATATAGAATTGTGACTTCAGTTCAAGTTTAATACTGTGAATATACCAAAAGGAAACGTGTTTCATGATTGTGAGTCAAAAACTGTTTAAAACACACCTGAAGTAAAAGTGTTCAACCAACTCAGACCAATAAAGCAGGCTACTAATGCAGAATACACACCTCTCGTACTAGACTTCCAGGACCGGATGACTTCCCCGGCTACAATCTTTGCCTTCTTGCCGGCCGGTATGTCTGAGTCACTGTCTTCATCCTTCGACCAATTTTTACCAGTGCTCCCTTTCCTACCCTTCCTACAGGTGAAATGTCAGCTGGTTATCAACCTGCAGCTCACCAGTTCGCAATAAGACCTATTTCAGATGGAGACCATGTTATGAACGCCATAACATTACCATGCCCTTGGTCTCATTTCATATCAACATAAGCTGGCATATAATATTATCTTTGGAGCAGTCATTATACTTTGGTTCTACTGCAAACTATAATAGCATAACCAAAAACTGACATTCTGGTAATATTGCATACAAATTAGTGATTGCCTCCAAGATATCTTCCACTGGATAACTGACAGCAAATTTTTATTAAATGCAAATAAAACTGAATTGATCATTATTGGTAGTCCAATGCAGCGTAGTAAACTTGATGGTTTTTTTCCCTATGCATATTTTGAACCCGCATATCACGCCAGCAACCTCGGTGCAGAATCTAGGAGTGGTCTTTGATAGTAACTTCAATTTCCGACAACACAACATCTTAAATGTGTCGTTGCTGTTTTGATCATATTCGTGATCTTCGCCGTATTCGCCGGTATGTCATTTTCTGTTGCTAAAACTATTGCAACTTAGCAGCAGAATTGACTATTGCAATTCCCTCCTTTATAATATCGCTAGCAAGGATATTATAAAACTTCAACGTGTCCAAAATTTTCTGGCAAGGGTAGTTACAAGATCTCGTTTTTCTCGCTCTATACCACTTTTGAAGTCTTTGCATTGGCTTCCAGTATGACATCGTAATATTTATTTTAATATTTAAGATCTGTACCATTACATACCAGGCACTGTCCAGTAAGCAACCATCTTATTTGCATTCACTGCTTAGTCCTGTAAGAAAACCTATTCAGCTTCGATCATCTAGTTCTGACCTACTTTTTGTTCCTAGGGTTAACACTAACATTGGAACTAGGGCTTTTTCTGTTGCTGCACCAACTCTTTGGAATATGCTCCCTCTTAGTGTTAGATCAGTTGAAAATATTTTAAAATTCCATCGTCATTTAAAAAGATATTTACAACCTTGCTTATCTACCATAGCTCCCTAGTGCCTTGACCCATCTGTTCACAACTGGAATACTGCTTATGGATTTTGAGATTGACCAATCCTTTTGTCTTGATGCGCTTCTGCGCTTGGTTTCCAAGGATTTAGGTGCAATACAAGTTATTATATTATTATAAAAAGATAACACAGAGATTAAGAGTTATTTGTCTTCAATTTGATGACCACCTTCATTTGGGTAAGGATTTTTTCATTTTGGAAGGGTACACTTTGGCTACAGGAAAGAGATATGTATTACTGCAATTTAGTAGGGTTGTGGAGGTGCAGGCAGACCGGGAGGGAAGGGGTTGGGGGTACAGACCGGGAGGGAAGGGGTTGGGGGTGCAGACAGGGAGGGAAGGAGTTGGGGGTGCAGACCAGGAGGGAAGGGAGTGCAGACAGGGAGGGAAGGGGTTGGGGGTGCAGACAGGGAGGGAAGGGGTTGGGGGTGCAGACAGGGAGGGATGGGGTTGGGGGTGCAGACAGGGAGGGAAGGGGTTGGGGGTGCAGACAGGGAGGGATGGGGTTGGGGGTGCAGATAGGGAGGGAAGGGGTTGTGGGTGCAGACAGGGAGGGAAGGGGTTGGGGGTGCAGACCGGGAGGGAAGGGAGTGCAGACAGGGAGGGAAGGGGTTGGGGGTGCAAACAGGGAGGGAAGGGGTTGGGGGTGCGGACCGGGAGGGAAGGGGGTGCAGACAGGGAGGGAAGGGGTTGGGGTGCAGACAGGGAGGGAAGGGGTTGGGGGTGCAGACAAGGAGAGAATGAGATGGGGTGCAGACAGGGAGGGAATGGGATGGAAGAAGTGTTTAAGAGTAGAAGTGAAGGCGACACTTTGACCTGGTTCTGTTGCTGCGGGTCTCCATCTTGGCGTCACTCCCACTCCGAGGGTCACTGCTGTCCTCTGCTGACGACACTGTCACCACACCCTCCTCTTCCTCATCTTCCTCCATCTCCTCCTCCTCCGAAGTCTCCAGCAGCTCCGGGTCATCATCACTCTCATACACTGCCTACAACACTCATCACTCTCATACATTGCCTACAACACTCATCACTCTTATACATTGCCTACAACACACTCATAACTCTCATACATTGCCTTCAACACACTCATCTCTCTCATACACTGCCTACAACACACTCATCATTCTCATACACTGTCTACAACACACTCATCACTCTCATACACTGCCTACAACACACTCTCCACTCTCATACACTGCCTACAACACTCATCACTCTCATACACTGTCTACAACACACTCATCACTCTCATACACTGCCTACAACACACTCATCATTCTCATACACTGTCTACAACACACTCATCACTCTCATACACTGCCTACAACACACTCTCCACTCTCATACACTGCCTACAACACTCATCATTCTCATACACTGTCTACAACACACTCATCACTCTCATACACTGCCTACAACACACTCATCACTCTCATACACTGCCTACAACACACTCATCATTCTTATACACTGCCTACAACACATTCATCATTCTCATACAGTGCCTACAATACACTCATCACTCTCATACACTGCCTACAACACACTCATCATTCTCATACACTGCCTACAACACTCATCTCTCTCATACACTGCCTACAACACACTCATCACTCTCATACACTGTTTACAACACACTTATCACTCTCGTACTTTGCCTACAACACACTCATAACTCTCATACACTGCCTACAACATACTCATCTCTCTCATACACAGCCTACAACACACGCATCACTCTCATACACTGCCTACAACACACTCATCATTCCCATACACTGCTTACAACACACTCATCATTCTCATACACTGCCTGCAACACTCATCTCTCTCATACACTGCCTACAACACACTCATCACTCTCATACACTGCCTACAACACTCATCACTCTCATACACTGCCTACAACACTCATCTCTCTCATACACTGCCTACAACACACGCATCACTCTCATACACTGCCTATAACACTCATCTCTTTCATGCTCTGCCTACAACACACTCATCACTCTCATACACCGCATACAAAACACTCATCACTCTCATACACTGCCTACAACACTCATCTCTCAAACACTGCCTACAACACACTTATCATTCTCATACACTGCCTACAACACTCAACACTCTCATACACCGCCTACAACACTCATAACTCTTATACATTGCCTACAACACACTCATAACTCTCATACATTGCCTTCAACACACTCATCTCTCTCATACAATGCCTACAACACACTCATCATTCGCATACACTGTCTACAACACACTCATCACTCTCATACACTGCCTACAACACACTCTCCACTCTCATACACTGCCTACAACACTCATCACTCTCATACACTGCCTACAACACACTCATCACTCTCATACACTGCCTAAAACACACTCATCACTCTCATACACTGCCTACAACACTCATCACTCTCATACACTGCCTACAACACTCATCACTCTCATACACTGCCTACAACACATTCATCATTCTCATATAGTGCCTACAATACACTTATCACTCTCATACACTGCCTACAACATACTCATCATTCTCATACACAGCCTACAACACACTCATCATTCTCATACACTGCCTACAACACTCATCTCTCTCATACACTGCCTACAACACACTCATCACTCTCATACACTGTCTACAACACACTCATCTCTCTCATACACTGCCTACAACACACTCATCACTCTCATACACTGTCTACAACACACTTATAACTCTCATACTTTGCCTACAACACACTCATAACTCTCATACATTGCCTACAACACACTCATCTCTCTCATACACTGCCTACAACACACTCATCTCTCTCATACACTGCCTACAACACACGCATCACTCTCATACACTGCCTACAAAACACTCATCATTCCCATACAATGCTTACAATACACTCATCATTCTCATACACTGCCTGCAACACACTCATCACTCTCATACACTGCCTACAACACTCATCACTCTCATACACCGCCTACAACACTCATCTCTCTCATGCACTGCCTACAACACACTCATCACTCTCATACACTGCCTACAACACTCATCTCTCAAACACTGCCTACAACACACTTATCATTCTCATACATTGCCTAGAACACTCATCATGCTCATACCTGCCTACAACACTCAACACTCATACACTGCCTACAACACACTCATCACTCCCACATACCAACTACAACACTCATCACTCTCATACACTGCCTACAACACTCATCTCTCAAACACTGCCTACAACACACTTATCATTCTCATACATTGCCTAGAACACTCATCACGCTCATACCTGCCTACAACACTCAACACTCATACACTGCCTACAACACACTCATCACTCCCACATACCACCTACAACACTCATCACTCTCATACACTGCCTACAACACTCATCTCTCAAACACTGCCTACAACACACTTATCATTCTCATACATTGCCTAGAACACTCATCATGCTCATACCTGCCTACAACACTCAACACTCATACACTGCCTACAACACACTCATCACTCCCACATACCAACTACAACACTCATCACTCTCATACACTGCCTACAACACTCATCTCTCAAACACTGCCTACAACACACTTATCATTCTCATACATTGCCTAGAACACTCATCACGCTCATACCTGCCTACAACACTCAACACTCATACACTGCCTACAACACACTCATCACTCCCACATACCACCTACAACACTCATCACTCTCATACACTGCCTACAACACTCTTCACTCTCATACACTACCTACAACACTCATCACTCTCATACACTGCCTACAACACTCATCTCTCTCATGCACTGCCTACAACACATTTATCACTCTCATACACTGCCTACAAAACTCATCACTCTCATACATTGCCTACAGCACACTCATAACTCTCATACATTGCCTTCAACACACTCATCTCTCTCATACACTGCCTACAACACACTCATCATTCTCATACACTGTCTACAACACACTCATCACTCTCATACACTGCCTACAACACACTCATCACTCTCATACACTGCCTACAACACTCATCACTCTCATACACTGCCTACAACACACTCATCACTCTCATACACTGCCTAAAACACACTCATCACTCTCATACACTGCCTACAACACTCATCACTCTCATACACTGCCTACAACACACATCACTCTCATACACTGCCTACAACACATTCATCATTCTCATACAGTGCCTACAATACACTCATCACTCTCATACACTGCCTACAACACACTCATCACTCTCATACATTGCCTTCAACACACTCATCTCTCTCACACACTGCCTACAACACACTCTCCACTCACATACACTGCCTACAACACTCATCACTCTCATACACTGCCTACAACACACTCATCACTCTCATACACTGCCTAAAACACACTCATCACTCTCATACACTGCCTACAACACTCATCACTCTCATACATTGCCTACAACACTCATCACTCTCTTACACTGCCTACAACACATTCATCATTCTCATACAGTGCCTACAATACACTCATCACTCTCATACACTGCCTACAACACACTCATCATTCTCATACACAGCCTACAACACACTCATCATTCTCATACACTGCCTACAACACTCATCTCTCTCATACACTGCCTACAACACACTCATCACTCTCATACACTGTCTACAACACACTCATAACTCTCATACATTGCCTACAACACACTCATCTCTCTCATACACTGCCTACAACACTCATCTCTCTCATACACTGCCTACAACACACTCATCACTCTCATACACTGTCTACAACACACTCATAACTCTCATACATTGCCTACAACACACTCATCTCTCTCATACACTGCCTACAAAACACTCATCATTCCCATACACTGCTTACAACACACTCATCATTCTCATACACTGCCTGCAACACTCATCTCTCTCATACACTGCCTACAACACACTCATCACTCTCATACACTGCCTACAACACTCATCACTCTCATACACCGCCTACAACACTCATCTCTCTCATACACTGCCTACAACACACTCATCACTCTCATACACTGCCTACAACACTCATCACTCTCATACACCGCCTACAACACTCATCTCTCTCATGCACTGCCTACAACACACTCATCACTCTCATACACTGCCTACAACACTCATCACTCTCATACACCGTCTACAACACTCATCTCTCACACTGCCTACAACACACTTATCATTCTCATACATTGCCTAGAACACTCATCACGCTCATACCTGCCTACAACACTCAACACTCATACACTGCCTACAACACACTCATCACTCCTACATACCACCTACAACACTCATCACTCTCATACACTGCCTACAACACTCTTCACTCTCATACACTGCCTACAACACACTCATCACTCTCATACACTGCCTACAACACTCATCACTCTCATACACTGCCTACAACACACTCATCACTCTCATACACTGCCTAAAACACACTCATCACTCTCATACACTGCCTACAACACTCATCACTCTCATACATTGCCTACAACACTCATCACTCTCTTACACTGCCTACAACACATTCATCATTCTCATACAGTGCCTACAATACACTCATCACTCTCATACACTGCCTACAACACACTCATCATTCTCATACACAGCCTACAACACACTCATCATTCTCATACACTGCCTACAACACTCATCTCTCTCATACACTGCCTACAACACACTCATCACTCTCATACACTGCCTACAACACACTCATCTCTCTCATACACTGCTTACAACACACGCATCACTCTCATACACTGCCTACAAAACACTCATCATTCCCATACACTGCTTACAACACACTCATCATTCTCATACACTGCCTGCAACACTCATCTCTCTCATACACTGCCTACAACACACTCATCGCTCTCATACACTGCCTACAACACTCATCACTCTCATACACCGCCTACAACACTCATCTCTCTCATACACTGCCTACAACACACTCATCACTCTCATACACTGCCTACAACACTCATCACTCTCATACACCGCCTACAACACTCATCTCTCTCATGCACTGCCTACAACACACTCATCACTCTCATACACTGCCTACAACACTCATCACTCTCATACACCGCCTACAACACTCATCTCTCACACTGCCTACAACACACTTATCATTCTCATACATTGCCTAGAACACTCATCACGCTCATACCTGCCTACAACACTCAACACTCATACACTGCCTACAACACACTCATCACTCCTACATACCACCTACAACACTCATCACTCTCATACACTGCCTACAACACTCTTCACTCTCATACACTGCCTACAACACACTCATCACTCTCATACACTGCCTACAACACTCATCACTCTCATACACTGCCTACAACACACTCATCACTCTCATACACTGCCTAAAACACACTCATCACTCTCATACACTGCCTACAACACTCATCACTCTCATACATTGCCTACAACACTCATCACTCTCTTACACTGCCTACAACACATTCATCATTCTTATACAGTGCCTACAATACACTCATCACTCTCATACACTGCCTACAACACACTCATCATTCTCATACACAGCCTACAACACACTCATCATTCTCATACACTGCCTACAACACTCATCTCTCTCATACACTGCCTACAACACACTCATCTCTCTCATACACTGCTTACAACACACGCATCACTCTCATACACTGCCTACAAAACACTCATCATTCCCATACACTGCTTACAACACACTCATCATTCTCATACACTGCCTGCAACACTCATCTCTCTCATACACTGCCTATAACACACTCATCACTCTCATACACTGCCTACAACACTCATCACTCTCATACACCGCCTACAACACTCATCTCTCTCATACACTGCCTACAACACACTCATCACTCTCATACACTGCCTACAACACTCATCACTCTCATACACCGCCTACAACACTCATCTCTCTCATGCACTGCCTACAACACACTCATCACTCTCATACACTGCCTACAACACTCATCACTCTCATACACTGCCTACAACACACTCATCACTCTCATACACTGCCTAAAACACACTCATCACTCTCATACACTGCCTACAACACTCATCACTCTCATACATTGCCTACAACACTCATCACTCTCTTACACTGCCTACAACACATTCATCATTCTTATACAGTGCCTACAATACACTCATCACTCTCATACACTGCCTACAACACACTCAACATTCTCATACACAGCCTACAACACACTCATCATTCTCATACACTGCCTACAACACTCATCTCTCTCATACACTGCCTACAACACACTCATCTCTCTCATACACTGCTTACAACACACGCATCACTCTCATACACTGCCTACAAAACACTCATCATTCCCATACACTGCTTACAACACACTCATCATTCTCATACACTGCCTGCAACACTCATCTCTCTCATACACTGCCTACAACACACTCATCACTCTCATACACTGCCTACAACACTCATCACTCTCATACACCGCCTACAACACTCATCTCTCTCATACACTGCCTACAACACACTCATCACTCTCATACACTGCCTACAACACTCATCACTCTCATACACCGCCTACAACACTCATCTCTCTCATGCACTGCCTACAACACACTCATCACTCTCATACACTGCCTACAACACTCATCACTCTCATACACCGCCTACAACACTCATCTCTCACACTGCCTACAACACACTTATCATTCTCATACATTGCCTAGAACACTCATCACGCTCATACCTGCCTACAACACTCAACACTCATACACTGCCTACAACACACTCATCACTCCTACATACCACCTACAACACTCATCACTCTCATACACTGCCTACAACACTCTTCACTCTCATACACTACCTACAACACACTCATCACTCTCATACACTGCCTACAACACTCATCATTCTCATACACCGTCTACAACACCCTCATCACTCTCATACACTGCCTACAACACCCTTATATTTCTTATGCGCTAATGGAGCCAGAGATACAGGCAAACACAATGCAGTGTACACATCAGCTGATAGAACTTCAGCACCCACCCTCCCCTGGCTTTGCAAAGAAACAGGGTTTCCACAAGCAGGGTAAAAAGGTAAAATTACGTACCCAAAAATAATTACAGGTACAGATACGTACCCAAAATAAATAATTTTTAATGGTGAAGAATAAGCCTGTGCCAACACATTATGCCTTCACCTCAGGATAGAACATGGCATACCGGTATATTGGTATACTAGTGTAAAGAATACAGCATGCTGTCAATACTGTACATTTTTCGCCATATTTTCAAGTATTAATTGTCTCTTGGTGAAGTAAAATAACACAAGATAATATATACTATATCATGAATTGGAATATTTATTCTAAAATGTGAAGGCAAGTTTACAATTGTCCTGCTGACTGGTACATTTGTCATTCATTCTCCTACGATACACGGAAATTATCACCATGAGCCAGGCGGGATTTCCGACTTAAAATGGCAGGAAATAGCTTCTCCGAGCATCTATAAATCCAATTTTGTCTGGGGGAGATCCCCCACCCATCGACATGCCTATGGTGCCCATCGCAGGCTACACCAGCCAGTTCCCCAGTCTAAAAATTGACCAACTCCATACCAAAATGATTTTTTCTTGCAGAAATCCTGACTATGTGTGTTTCTATCATAACCAGCAGATGGGGTATCATCCTCTTAATTATTCTAATGGGTGTCATGTCTGCCAGTGTCTACTTTAGGCAACAAGACACCACTGGCACACATTTTTATGGTTTATGGCTGGCTAAATTCCATACATTCTGAAGTGAAATCCTAACAGCAGATTATGTGCCAAAACCACAGAATCAGACATAATCAATAACAAAACTCCCAAAAAATCACATATGTTACTCACCCTCTTTTCTTGGCGTATTTCGTCGAGCCTCAGTACCCAGGGGTGTGTCCAGATGCGCATGAGGTTCTGGTAGTCTGAGAAGAGACTCGCCCCCTTTACCACACTGCCGTCCTCCTGCATCGCCACATACAGCTCCAGGTACTTCCTGTAGAGCGTCACTTGAAGGGGCGACAGGCGCACTGCGATCACGTACTCGTGCTTTGGTGGCAGGAATTTTGTCAGGGCCGAGTAGTCTCGTCTCTGGAGTAACAGTGAACGAGTAAGAGCAGGGTTAAAACTCTAGTACATTACTTGCAAGGATCACGTGCCATGGTTTATACAAGAAACTGACTTCTTCAACTTTTCCCTGACCAAAATTAAGTGTTTTTTACAATGGCCTCTCACCTCCCCAACAGCATCTAATCCACCTTACATGCACATAATCCATATTACATCCATCTAATCCACCTTACATCCATCTAGGCCACCTTACATCCATCTAATCCACCTTACATCCATCTAATCCACCTTACATTCATCTAGTCCACTTAACATTCAATAAAGCCACCTTACAGTTATCTAATCCACCTTAGAATCATCTAATCCACCTTACAGCCATCTAATCCATCTTACATCTATCTAATCCACCTTACAGCCATCTAATGCGCCCTTGACATCTCAAACTAAAATGAAGGTTTAAACATATAAAATTGTATTTATGCAAGAGCTTTGAACCTTTGTCACAACAATATTTTCCAGAGGATTGCTACAGCCATGAGATTGCCCATCATAGTTGACAATAAAACTAACATTTCCTAGCTTTTCAGATTTTATTTGGGAAGGCAAAACTCCCCATCCTTCTACTGAAACTATTAAAATGCTCTGACTTTCTTTGACCTGCGTGAATGTTGTTTAAAGCAACCTGGAAATTAAATGATTTGCTGACATGTTATTTATATTATCCTTGCTGGTTTGATAAAGCACATTAAGGAGGATGTGTGAGACACCCTACCTGGACACATGCATCGAGCATCTCATGTAGAACGTGGGCCCGCCTCTTCATCAGTTTCACGTCGGCGGCGGTAGAGTCAGAGTGCTGGCCGTTGGTGATGGGATTCACAAACCTGTTGCTGAACTCTCGTCTCGTCCCCAGCAGGTTGGGCTTCACAAAGCTCACCATGCAGTGGTCTGTCGCAGAGACAACACACGGTAGGTACAGACTTCAATACTACACAACACAGCACCATTGGGTGTAGGTATAAGACTGTAAGTAAACCAAAGTTCACCATGCAGTGGTCTGTGGAGTCAGAGACAACACACAGTGAACACACTGACACAGTACTTACAGACTTCATTGCTATACAAGAAAGCACCGCTGGATGTAGGCAAAAGACAGTGATGGTGTAGTGGGAAGGGGGTGAACAGAAGTGGAGTAGTGGGAAGGGGGTGAACAGAAGTGGAGTAGTGGGAAGGGGGTGAACAGAAGTGGAGTAGTGGGAAGGGGGGTGAACAGAAGTGGAGTAAATGGAAGGGGGTGAACAGAAGTGGTGTATTAGGAAGGGGGTGAACAGAAGTGGAGTAGTGGGAAGGGGGTGAACAGAAGTGGAGTAGTGGGAAGGGGGTGAACAGAAGTGGAGTAGTGGGAAGGGGGGTGAACAGAAGTGGAGTAAATGGAAGGGGGTGAACAGAGGTGGAGTAGTGGGAAGGGGGTGAACTGAAGTAGAGTAATGGGAAGGGGGTGAACAGAAGAGGAGTAGTGGGAAGGAGGTGAACAGAAGTGGTTTATTGGGAAGGGGGTGAACAGAAATGGAGTAGTGGGAAGGGGGTGAACAGAAATGGAGTAGTGGGAAGGGGGTGAACAGAAGTGGTGTAGTGGGAAGGGGGTGAACAGAAGTGGTGTATTGGGAAGGGGTGAACAGAAGTGGTGTATTGGGAAGGGGGTGAACAGAAGTGTTGTAGTGGGAAGGGGGTGAACAGAAGTGGTGTATTGGGAAGGGGGTGAACAGAACTAGTGTATTGGGAAGGGGGTGAACAGAAGTGGTGTATTGGGAAGGGGGTGAACAGAAGTGGTGTATTGGGAAGGGGTGAACAGAAGTGGAGTATTGGGAATGGGGTGAACATAAGTGGAGTAGTGGGAAGGGGTGAACAGAAGTGGAGTAGTGGGAAGGAGGTGAACAGAAGTGGTGTATCAGGAAGGGGGTGAACAGAAGTGGAGTAGTGGGAAGGAGGTTAACGGAAGTGGAGTAGTGGAAAGGGGGTGAACAGAAGTGTAGTAATGGGAAGGGGGTGAACATAAGTGGAGTAGTGGGAAGGGGGTGAACAGAAGTGGTGTAGTGGGAAGGGGGTGAACAGAAGTGGAGTAGTGGGAAGGGGTGAACAGAAGTGGAGTAATGGGAAGGGGGTGAACTGAAGTAGAGTAATGGGAAGGGGGTGAACAGAAGAGTAGTGGGAAGGAGGTGAACAGAAGTGGTTTATTGGGAAGGGGGTGAACAGAAATGGAGTAGTGGGAAGGGGGTGAACAGAAGTGGTGTAGTGGGAAGGGGGTGAACAGAAGTGGTGTATTGGGAAGGGGTGAACAGAAGTGGTGTATTGGGAAGGGGGTGAACAGAAGTGTTGTAGTGGGAAGGGGGTGAACAGAAGTGGTGTATTGGGAAGGGGGTGAACAGAAGTGGTGTATTGGGAAGGGAGTGAACAGAAGTGGTGTATTGGGAAGGGGTGAACAGAAGTGGAGTATTGGGAAGGGGGTGAACATAAGTGGAGTAGTGGGAAGGGGTGAACAGAAGTGGAGTAGTGGGAAGGAGGTGAACAGAAGTGGTGTATTAGGAAGGGGGTGAACAGAAGTGGAGTAGTGGAAAGGGGGTGAACAGAAGTGGTGTATTGTGAAGGGGGTGAACAGAAGTGGAGTAGTGGGTGAACAAAAGTGGAGTAGTGGGAAGGGGGTGAACAGAAGTGGTGTATTGGGAAGGGAGTGAACAGAAGTGGAGTAGTGGAAAGGGGGTGTACAGAAGTGGTGTATTGGGAAGGGGGTGAACAGAAATGGAGTAGTGGGAAGGGGTGAACAGAAGTGGTGTGTTGGGAAGGGGGTGAACAGAAGTGGCTGGCTCGGCTCCCATGAGAGTATTTATATTTAAACTTAATGGGAGTCTCCCAGACCCGCATTTGAGAAGCAAAGACGTTCCTGATCCGGTTGGCGCCACATACACAGAGATGCAGAAGGTGGCTTCCAGGAGTATTCAAAGATGATGTTTGTTATAATGTAATTTTAAAAAAACATGGGCTAAGAGGCCCTGAAGTTCTTTGGACTATATTGTGAGTTTGTAATTATTAATGAAATGTTTTTTGGTGAATCATAGTTACAGATCATTAAGGGTTATGTTTGAAATAAAATGTTGACATGTTTAGTGGAGACTATATGCATGCCAGTGAAGATACACCTGGTAATTAAAATATTCAAGTAGACTGTTTTGTGAGGATTGTATATATTAGTTAATGTGTTATTAAAAATACTGTTTCGTGAAGATTGTATACATTAGTTAATGTGTTATTAAAAATTCTGTCGAATTTGGGGGGCCCTGAGGTGCCCTTAGAATGATTCAATCAAATACAGATTTCTTGTGTATAGTGGCAGTACCCTAAGATACGTCTATGCAAAATTAGAGAAAAAGTTGCTAAACGGTTTCCGAGATATGGCAGCAAACGGTGGGCAGTGCACGCCGGACGCAGAGTGATGGCATAAGACCTTTGGACCTTCGGCCCAAAGGACTAAAAATCGTAAATCAATGTTTAAAAAAAAAAAAATTTTGAGAGATTTAAATCAATGTTTTAAATCAAATGATTTAAATCAAACAACCCTGTTGGTAATTGTTAATCAAATATTTTTTTGTGAATCATAGTTACAGATCATTATGGGTTATGATGGAAGTAAAATGTTGACATGTTTAATGTTCACTTATTGCACCATGTCTTGCATTTAGAGGAATAATTATAATGGAAAATAAAATGTTGTGGCACTTATTTTTAAATATATGCATTGATGAGAAACCAGGAATAATTTTTCTGTTGCCTAAGAATAACTAATTTCACAAACTTCCTGCTTATAATTACATAACAGAAAAGACAACCTCCAACCTCCATATAAAACAACTGCATAAAAAATAGATATCCATGCAAGACACAAATTCTGCATATGATGGATGTTGTAGGGAAGGGGTATGGCTGTGTGACTTAAATACATGCATTGATGAGAAACCGGGAATTACTTTTCTGTGGCCTAATAATAACTAATTTAACAAAGATCCTGCTTATAATTACAGAACAGAAAAGACAACCTCCAACCTCCATATAAAACAACTGCATAAAAATAGATAGCCATGCAAGACACAGATTCTGCATGTGACAGATGTTGAAGGGAAGGGGTTTAGCAGCTAGGTTTTGTTTCTGGCACAATACACAAAATCTACTGTTAGGGGGTGGTCTCAAGGGCCCTTCTCAAAACCACATCACTAGATAGTGTAAAAAAATTGCATTTTGGGGGCCCCTGAGGTGCCCTTAGAATGTTTCAATCAAATACAGATTTCTTGTGTATACTGGCAGTACCCTAAGATACATGCAAAATTAGAGAAAAAATTACTGAACGGTTTCTGACATATGGCAGCTAACGGCGGATGGCAGACGCAGAGTGATGGCATATGTCCGTTGGACCTCCACCCCAAAAGACTAAAAATGTGCATTAAAGCAAGTTACATGATATGTTGCCAAGTGATAGGTGGTCCATGGAAAAAAGGCATATCATTATGAACAACCGATGTACATCCATCTAACATATGGTACGAACCCTAACGAACATAGATGAACCCCTGAAAGTCTGGGTGTCTGAGCAACAAGCCATCTAAGAGGAACATAGATGAACCCTTGAAAGTCTGGGTGTCTGAGCAGCAAGCCATCTAAGAGGAACATAGATGAACCCTTGAAAGTCTAGGTGTCTGAGCAGCAAGCCATCTAAGAGGAACATAGATGAACCCCTGAAAGTCTGGGTGTCTGAGCAGCAAGCCATCTAAGAGGAACATAGACGAACCCCTGAAAGTCTGGGTGTCTGAGCAGCAAGCCATCTATGAGGAACATAGATGAACCCCTGAAAGTCTGGGTGTCTGAGCAGCAAGCCATCTAAGAGGAACATAGATGAACCCCTGAAAGTCTGGGTGTCTGAGCAGCAAGCCATCTATGAGGAACACAGATGAACCCCTGAAAGTCTGGGTGTCTGAGCAGCAAGCCATCTATGAGGAACATAGATGAACCCCTGAAAGTCTGGGTGTCTGAGCAGCAAGCCATCTATGAGGAACATAGACGAACCCCTGAAAGTCTGGGTGTCTGAGCAGCAAGCCATCTAAAAGGAACATAGATGAACCCCTGAAAGTCTGGGTGTCTGAGCAGCAAGCCATCTATAAGGAACATAGATGAACCCCTGAAAGTCTGGGTGTCTGAGCAGCAAGCCATCTAAGAGGAACATAGATGAACCCTTGAAAGTCTGGGTGTCTGAGCAGCAAGCCATCTAAAAGGAACATAGATGAACCCCTGAAAGTCTTGGTGCCCGAGGAGCAAGCCACCTAAGAGGAACACAGATGAACCCCTGAAAGTCTGGGTGCCTGAGGTGCAAGCCATCTAAGAGGAACATAGATAAACCCCTGAAAGTCTGGGTGCCTGAGGTGCAAGCCATCTAAGAGGAACATAGATGAACCCCTGAAAGTCTGGGTGCCCGAGGAGCAAGCCACCTAAGAGGAACATAGATAAACCCCTGAAAGTCTGGGTGCCCGAGGTGCAAGCCATCTAAGAGGAACATAGATAAATCCCTGAAAGTCTGGGTGCTCGAGGTGCAAGCCATCTAAGAGGAACATAGATAAATCCCTGAAAGTCTGGGTGCCCGAGGTGCAAGCCATCTAAGAGGAACATAGATAAATCCCTGAAAGTCTGGGTGCCCGAGGTGCAAGCCATCTAAGAGGAACATAGATAAATCCCTGAAATTCTGGGTGCCTGAGGTGCAAGCCATCTAAGAGGAACACAGATAAACCCCTGAAAGTCTGGGTGCCCGAGGTGCAAGCCATCTAAGAGGAACACAGATAAATCCCTGAAAGTCTGGGGGCCTGAGGTGCAAGCCATCTAAGAGGAACATAGATGAACCCCTGAAAGTCTGGGGGCCTGAGGTGCAAGCCATCTAAGAGGAACATAGATGAACCCCTGAAAGTCTGGGGGCCTGAGGTGCAAGCCATCTAAGAGGAACATAGATGAACCCCTGAAAGTCTGGGGGCCTGAGGTGCAAGCCATCTAAGAGGAACATAGATGAACCCCTGAAAGTATGGGTGCCTGAGGTGCAAGCCATCTAAGAGTTACATAGATGAACCCCTGAAAGTCTGGGTGCCTGAGGTGCAAGCCATCTAAGAGGAACATAGAAAAATCCCTGAAAGTCTGGGGGCCTGAGGTGCAAGCCATCTAAGAGGAACATAGATGAACCCCTGAAAGTTTGGGGGCCTGAGGTGCAAGCCATCTAAGAGGAACATAGATGAACCCCTGAAAGTCTGGGTGGCTGAGGTGCAAGCCATCTAAGAGGAACATAGATGAACCCCTGAAAGTCTGGATGCCTGAGGTGCAAGCCATCTAAGAGGAACATAGATAAATCCCTGAAAGTCTGGGTGCCTGAGGTGCAAGCCATCTAAGAGGAACATAGATGAACCCCTGAAAGTCTGGGTGCCCGAGGAGCAAGCCACCTAAGAGGAAAATTTCTTTGAGGGCTAGGTAGGATTTGTTCTCGTTATTGAAAGGCAGAAGATATTACAGCTTGTGGCCTGGAAGAAATTATGTCTTCACATTCATATAAGAACGCCAAGAAGTGGAAGAGCAGCATTCGAAATAGCACTTGTCCATTTGTTTGGGATAAGTGATTTTTGGCCTGGACAAATAAAATTACTTTACATGGTTATCCGGTGGACAAGTAAAAATATACAGTAAATAGTGATGCGTGCAACATTTTTATTTGAGGAAATTCAAATGTAAATGAAGTTCGCTAACAATCGTGCATGTTGCAATTGTGTTAGTGTGTCGGTGTCTTATCATTCCGCTGCCAGTGTGTTGTACGTTAGGGTTCGTTTAGCGCTTGCATTAACAGGCTCATCTGCTGAGCGCACCGACCTAGCTCTGTCATTCGCATAGGACAGACTCCGCATCAGCCATCATTGATCAAGGCTGCATTTCGCAAAATCGTAAATAATTCAGTTTTGCCAACGTACAACTTGCATCCACTCACGGATCGTATTTGAGGAACTTTGTATTGCTACCTGTTATTTGAATAATTATATAGTTTTAACCATTATTACGCCTAACCCACACAGAAGTGGAGTAGTGGGAAGGGGGTGAACAATTCGCAAATCATTGAATGTTAGTCAATCCAAATCTGTGACAATTTTCAGAACTTGTAACTGGCTCTCTAGTAAATCTATTGATAAACGGAATATAAATAACATTTCAGAAATGTTGTTGTATCTATGTACCATGGTAACATTTATTTTAACCATAAATTGCGAGTTCTCGAAGACGAATTATGCAAGACGCGTGGCCGGGTGCCAACTGCTGCTGACATGTCGGCTTCCACTAACTACAGTGGTCTGCGTGCTGCAACTTTACGACGTAACTAAATCTATAAATTATATTCCACCTAGTAAATGTAATTCGGGCACCATTAAAACTGTTTTAACATCACTGAGTTTATAAAATGCAGAACTTTGTGAATATTGAAGTTCACAGAGGTTGAACAAAATAATATCAGATTATATAGTTTATTATGATTTTTGTGACAACATTTCCTGGTTTTGCATTGGTCGTGTTCCAGATGGTTGAATGGCATCTTCAATAACAAACTGATGACAAAATTTTACAGTAGTGTTATATTTTTTATAAACCATATTAAACATAAACAGTTTTTGCAACATTATAACAAATAGCAAGGAAAACAATTGTATCATTCCTATCATCGTAATAATTATTTATTATTAATAAAAATGTTCATATCAGCATCACTAAAATATTGGTATACATCATGTAACGTGTCTGCTTTTAATATTCGTGATGAATAATAATGATAATTAACCGGAAAATTGTTGCACAAATAATTTTGTAATTTCAAAATTTGCAGATTAAATCAAATTGTATCTTTGATCACAAGTCACTTAGATGTACATGCAACGAAACAGCAGGTGCTAGTTGTCATAAATAAGAGACTTTTAAAGTTTTTTCCGAAGCTTCGATCCCCATTAACATGTGAAAATTTTGGCGGACAAATAGATTTCAAAACTTACTTGTCTGGCGGACAAGTAAAAATTCTGGCTTATTTCTATCGCTGGGAAGAGTATATAAAAGAGTGACGGTGCAGTGCTTACATTCTGTGAGGTTGTTCTGCAGTGGCGTGCCAGTCAGAATCACCCTCTTCTTGGTGCGTATTCTGTTCATGCTCTTTGAAATGGCTGATGCATCGTTCTTCAGAATGTGGCCCTCATCACACACCACAATGTCCGGGCCTGGGCAGAAATGACATCTCACTCAAACATGTATACATGTCAGATCGACTGGCTCTCACTGGCTCTATGCTGTGATGTGGGGACCAGTTTTTCAAATGACTGCCGGTCTGGAGACCTGAGACATACAACTGTCTGGCCACTCTCACAACAGTCATCAACATGGCCATCAGCCACCTTTTCAGAAAATATTAAAAAAATTCTACTTTCAAAACTGACAATGAATATATTGTTTACATTTTATGTATGGGACCACCAACTTTACATAATTGAAGATCTTGCTGACCATCAAGTTCTCAACTGTAGAACAGTGGTGATGATGTAGGATTGTGAACCCTGAACACAGTTTTATTGCTGGTTGTCCCAAAGACCCAGTAATTAAGTCCTAAGCTGATATGGTTGAAAGTTAAAAATGACACATTGTTTGTGTTGTTGCAATCATTGCACCTGTGCTACAGACAGTAGTGTGGCAATATCTGTGCTGTTGTATGAGGCCAGGAGTAGTTCCGTGCCAGAAGAAGGCGCAGTGAACTACTTGACATGCCATTTTGACCTATGACCTTAAGTGTGCCAGGAGTTACCTTACAAGCAATGCCAACTTCTGGCATGGGTCTTGTGGAGTCTACTTCTGGCATGGTTCTTGTGGGGGCCTATTTCTGACATGGTTCTTGTGGAGTCTACTTCTGGCATGCTTCTTGTGGGGGCTTACTTCTGGCATGGTTCTTGTGGGGGCCTATTTCTGACATGGTTCTTGTGGAGGCCTACTTTTGGCATGGGGCTACTTTCAGCCTGTTACACCATTTTCAAATAATTGCATAGTAATAGCTGTCTGCTACAAATTACTACAACACATTGACCACAGAATAAACACTTGCCTGGATCTATGAGTGTCTCAGCAAAGATTGTCTTGGTCTTCTTGCTTCTTCCACTGTAGGAGCTAAGAATGCGGAATATCTGGTATCCCATGATCATCACACCACCATTCTTTTGCCACTTTTGTAGCTTGATGACTCGTTCGTGGTTGTTCCTTGAGCTTGCCAACTCATGCACCTGTCACAGAGGAGACATCTACACTGTCATGGCTGTAGTTTCACAGCCATACTTGGCTTGGTCAAGTTACAACAGCAGTTTAATAGCTATACTTAGATAGATATATGCACATCAAACTATACATATGAAATGTGCAGCTTATAAAATATAGATGGGGCCAATCTATCACACAATTCTAATCTTTCAAGCATTGTGTATGCATAGTAGCATCTCCCAAAGCGCATCCTCTATGGTGAACTGCAGACTGGCACACGCTCCCACAGCTGTCAAAAGAAACGCTTCAAGGACACTTTGAAAGTCTCCATGAAGGACTTTGACATCGAACCTGCTTCATTGGAGACCCTTGCTCAGGACCGACCAGCTAGGCGTTCTGCAATCTCAAAGGGAGCCACTACCTACGAGCAGCACCGCATCGAGACAGCCAAAACCACGTAGATAGTGCACAAATCTCGGGAAAGCAGCGACTCCACTACCTTAGCTCTGCCAACAGTGTTGTCCTGCCCCTACTGCTCCAGAAACTTGTGAGCACTCGCTACTGACGGATGAAAACAACATTGCCATATCCAAGTTGTGCATCTACATGAACGAGATTACTGAACATTCTTCAGGATAGTTCGTTTTCAAATCAGAAACTTTCATTTTTCATATCCAAGATATTTAATTTACCTGGTAGAGGCTTTCATCAACGTATCACGTCGACTTCATCAGTACCGATGATGCTGAATGACGTCATTTTATTTTATATGAAGGAGAGTTTGCCGTCTGAAATGGGAGATTAAACATCGAACAAATTTGGTGTGGCAAGACTGACAAAACATTCCAGATGCATGGCCTAGAACAGTTTTATTTCTTATGTATTTCATGCTAACTTGAACATTATTTCAGAAAGGACAGTCTCCTTGAATGAAAGCTGTCATGTGACCAACTGACCGTGACTCTGTCCTTCTTGTCCAGCCACTTCTGCCACTCGTGCTGCCAGTTGAGGACCGTGTTGAGTGGACACACGATCAGACAGCGCTTGTAGTTGATCACCCGACTACACAGGAGAGTATGCACTAGACCTATCACCTACAACAGACAACACTTGAAGCTGACTGACTACACAGGAGAGTATGCACTAGACCTATCACCTACAACAGACAACACTTGAAGCTGACTGACTACACAGGAGAGTATGCACTAGACCTATCACCTACAACAGACAACATGTGAAGCTGACTGACTACACAGGAGAGTATGCACTAGACCTATCACCTACAACAGACAACATTTGAAGCTGACTGACTGCACAGGAGAGTATGCACTAGACCTATCACCTACAACAGACAACACTTGAAGCTGACTGACTGCACAGGAGAGTATGCACTAGACCTATCACCTACAACAGACAACACTTGAAGCTGACTGACTACACAGGAGAGTATGCACTAGACCTATCACCTACAACAGACAACACTTGAAGCTGACTGACTGCACAGGAGAGTATGCACTAGACCTATCACATGCAACAGACAACACTTGAAGCTGACTGACTACACAGGAGAGTATGCACTAGACCTATCACATGCAACAGACAACACTTGAAGCTGACTGACTACACAGGAGAGTATGCACTAGACCTATCACCTACAACAGACAACACTTGAAGCTGACTGACTGCACAGGAGAGTATGCACTAGACCTATCACATGCAACAGACAACAATTGAAGCTGACTGACTACACAGGAGAGTATGCACTAGACCTATCACCTGCAACAGACAAGACTTGAAGCTGACTGACTACACAGGAGAGTATGCACTAGACCTATCACCTGCATCAGACAAGATTTGAAGCTGACTGACTACACAGGAGAGTATGCACTAGACCTATCACCTACAACAGACAACACTTGAAGCTGACTGACTACACAGGAGAGTATGCACTAGACCTATCACCTGCAACAGACAACACTTGAAGCTGACTGACTACACAGGAGAGTATGCACTAGACCTATCACCTGCAACAGACAACACTTGAAGCTGACTGACTACACAGGAGAGTATGCACTAGACCTATCACCTACAACAGACAACACTTTAAGCTGATTGACTACACAGGAGAGTATGCACTAGACCTATCACCTACAACAGACAACACTTGAAGCTGACTGACTACACAGGAGAGTATGCACTAGACCTATCACCTACAACAGACAACATTTGAAGCTGACTGACTGCACAGGAGAGTATGCACTAGACCTATCACCTACAACAGACAACACTTGAAGCTGACTGACTACACAGGAGAGTATGCACTAGACCTATCACCTACAACAGACAACACTTGAAGCTGACTGACTACACAGGAGAGTATGCACTAGACCTATCACCTACAACAGACAACACTATAAGCTGATTGACTACACAGGAGAGTATGCACTAGACCTATCACCTACAACAGACAACACTTGAAGCTGACTGACTACACAGGAGAGTATGCACTAGACCTATCACATGCAACAGACAACACTTGAAGCTGACTGACTACACAGGAGAGTTTGCACTAGACCTATCACATGCAACAGACAACACTTGAAGCTGACTGACTACACAGGAGAGTATGCACTAGACCTATCACCTACAACAGACAACATTTGAAGCTGACTGACTGCACAGGAGAGTATGCACTAGACCTATCACCTACAACAGACAACACTTGAAGCTGACTGACTACACAGGAGAGTATGCACTAGACCTATCACCTACAACAGACAACACTTGAAGCTGACTGACTACACAGGAGAGTATGCACTAGACCTATCACCTACAACAGACAACATTTGAAGCTGACTGACTGCACAGGAGAGTATGCACTAGACCTATCACCTACAACAGACAACACTTGAAGCTGACTGACTACACAGGAGAGTATGCACTAGACCTATCACCTACAACAGACAACACTTGAAGCTGACTGACTACACAGGAGAGTATGCACTAGACCTATCACCTACAACAGACAACACTATAAGCTGATTGACTACACAGGAGAGTATGCACTAGACCTATCACCTACAACAGACAACACTTGAAGCTGACTGACTACACAGGAGAGTATGCACTAGACCTATCACATGCAACAGACAACACTTGAAGCTGACTGACTACACAGGAGAGTTTGCACTAGACCTATCACATGCAACAGACAACACTTGAAGCTGACTGACTACACAGGAGAGTTTGCACTAGACCTATCACCTGCAACAGACAAGACTTGAAGCTGACTGACTACACAGGAGAGTATGCACTAGACCTATCACCTGCATCAGACAACATTTGAAGTTGATCACCTGACTACACAGGAGAGTATGCACTAGACCTATCACCTACAACAGACAACATTTGAAGTTTATCACCTGACTACACAGGAGAGTATGCACTAGACCTATCACCTACAACAGACAACATTTGAAGTTGATCACCTGACTACACAGGAGAGTATGCACTAGATCTATCACCTACAACAGACAACATTTGAAGCTGACTGACTGACTACACAGGAGACTATGCAGCGATAGAAATAAGCCAGAATATTTACTTGTCCACCGGACAAATAGTTTTGAAATCTACTTGTCCGCCAAAATTTTAACTTGTCCGAGTGGTTGTCAAGGGGAATCGAAGCTTCAGAAAAAAAGTAAAAGTCTGTCTTATTTTTATGACAACAACACAATGTTCCTGCTGTTTCGTTGCATGAACATCTGAGTGACTTGTGATCAAAGACACAATTTGATTAAATCTGCAAATTTTGAAATTGAAAAATTATATTTGAAACTATTTTCCGGTCCATTACAGGCCTTGACATTAAGGTTTTGAATCCACTGGCCCAGGGGGCCAGTAGATTTGAAAAGTTACTGGCCCAGATTTTATGTTACCGTCAAAAATACGCTGATACATACTGAGGTGCAAAACATCATTAGATTTTTTTAAATAATTTTACCAACAAAGTGAAAGTTGTTAGAAGTTACTATACACATACTGACTGTTCAAAGTCAGATGTCCAAAGCTAACAATATTGTTCAAGTGTGTACTCAGATGCATGTATACAGTATTTGCCAAGTATAAATAAAGTGTGGCCAATGTGACGACAGCTAGTCAGTTGGTAGTTGAGTTGACACTGCTTTCATGTACAGGTCATTCAAGGCATTATACTATTTCACGGTTCATTCGCTAGGTGGCACCACCCAAAATAGGCTTTGCACGCCGTCGTTCGCATGATAAGTGTTGGAGTTTGGACTTATTATTGATCAAAATTAATATCTACGTTATGTTTACAATGTCCTATAACTGAGTCGGGTCTAAGAATTCTGGCGAACTGCATCTGATAACCGATGCGGTCGTGCCGTGACTGCTGCTTCGTCTTGGCGGCGTTCGAGAACTGGAAATCAATGCCAACGTTGGGCCAGTAAAATATAAGAACTGGTAGCCCAAACTGGTCCGACAGCTTCAAAAAGGCGCCGGGCCATCGGGCCAGTGTTAATGTCGAGGCCTGCATTATTATTATTATTCATCACGAATATTAAAAGTAGACACATTACATGATGTATACCAATATTTTTGTGATGCTATATGAACACTTTTATTAATAACAAATAATTTTTATGATGATAGGAATGAGACAATTGTTTTTCTTGCTATTTGTTATAATGTTGCAAAAACTGTTTATGTTTAATATGATATATATATATATATATATATAACATATAACACTGCTGTAAAATTTTGGCATCAGTTTGTCATTGAAGATGCCACTCAACCATCAGGAACACGACCAATGCAAAGCCAGGAAATGTTATCACAAAAATAATAATAAACTATATAATCTGATATCATTTTGTTCAACCTCTATGAACTTCAATATTAACAAATTTCAGTTTTTTACAAACGAAGATAATATTCAATTGAACATCAGCAAACGAACGCATATTTTTCAATGATGATAAAACAGTTTTAACGGTGCCCGAATTACATTTACTAGGCGGAATATAACTTTTAGATTTAGTTACGTCGTAACGTTGCTGCCGCGTGCGGACCGCCGTAGTTGGCGGAAGCCGACATGTCAACGGCGGTTGGCACTCCGTCCCTGGCCGCGCGTTTTGCATAATTCGGCTTCGAAAACTCGCAATTTATGGTTAAAATAAATGTTACATAGATACAACAACACTTCTGAAATTTAATTAATATTCCGTTTATCAACCACCACCATAGATTTACCGGACAGCCAGTTACAAGTTTTGAAAATGTTCACCGATCTGGATCGGACGTTCGATGACTTGGAAGACTGCTGAGTCCGCGTGGGTTAGGCATAATAGTGGTTAAAACTATATAATTATTCAAATAACAGGTAGCGATACAAAGTGTACTATTTCCAAATTTCATCAAATATGATCCGTTAGTGGAAGCAAGTTGTACGTCAGCCAAACTGAACGATTTACGATTTTTTGAAATACAGCCTCGATCAACGGTGGCTGATGCGGAGTCTGTCCTACGCGTATGACAGAGCTAGGTCGGTGCGCTCAGCAGATGACCCTGTTAACGCAGGCACTAAACTCGGTTGAACACAGACGTACAACACAATGGCAGTGGAATGACAATTTCCTCAAATAAAAAGTTTGCAATGTTGCATGCATCACTTTTTACTGTAAATGTTCACTTGTCCACCGGATAACCATGTAGAGTCATTTTACTTGTCCGGGACAAAAATCACTTGTCCCGGACAAACGGACAAGTGCTATTTCGAACACTGCTATGCACTAGACCTATCACCTACAACAGACAACACTTGAAGCTGACTGACTACACAGGAGAGTAAGTATTCGACCTATCACCTACAACACAGTCAGTGCTCCACTGTCATAAATGCAATACAACTGATTACTCACTATCATACACATCCATGAGTATACCATTATTAATATGAACAAACTGTATCATCCTTCTAAAAGTCAATACAGCTGTTTTGGCATGTGTATAGTCTAAAACAGCTGTCATCGTGAAAAGAATATGAAAACCATGAGATCAATTTACCAGTCCTACACATCCTCCCATAGAGAATGGACAGGTGTTGATGACATTAGCAGCAACACATCAGTTCAGCTGCCAAATACGTCTAATAAAGGCCATATCCTAGGATAAAATGTGGTGTGTTCCATAACAACAAATGATATATGCACTTTCAGATGATGCTATTGACAATATGTTGATGAGTCACATAAGAGCGCACAACATAAAAAGAACCTCTACATTTGTCATCTTGCGGAAACTGCCGAGTGACAGCGGTGTGAGACTGTGTGACATCACTAGTGGAACACAGCCGCCAGCCTGGACCCGAGCCTGGACTGCCCTGACTGATTGACAGCTACCCTGCACATGACCTGTGTAAACAACTTATAAAGTGGCGGGCTGAGTGCGGTGGTGTCTCTTCTGTTACCGAGACTGATGCATACAACAAATAAATATATTTTGGAGACAGTGATGATGAGTTTGAGAGATTATTGTTGTTTCTGCTGATTGTAGGTTGCCTGGAGTCGGTGCTGTGCTATAAAGGCCGGGGCATGAACCTGTCGAGAGAGTCCGACAACTGACGACCGGCTGTTTGTCTTTGTTGTGCCTTGTGGTGAAGGGGCCAGTGGCGTTGTTGTGGTATTTGTTTGCATCTTGACTCTTCTTTTGAGTCATTTTAAGGATATTGATTAATTGACATATAACTGTATCCCATCTTCCACCTCCTAAGATATATCCATCGGCAGATCTGCACCACAAGTGATGTCATTCACAGTAGGCGCAGCATAGATCCTATCCTTTACACATACAAAATGTTCCATTTTCTGCCGACAAATTGGGTTTTGGGGAAGATGTGCACCAAATTTCCAGTAAACCCAAATTGCCACAACAAATGTCTTCATCAATTATACATGTTAATGATAAAACAGCTTAAATATAATTATTATAAAATAAAAAATTTCCGCGCAGACTGTGCGACCGTGTGTAGGCCGTTCCACTAGTGACGTCACGTATCTGCGCCTTCGGACATTTCAGGAAAACAGACACTTCCAGGTTTGCAACGTGACCGGGCACTGTATATGTCCAATTTTATCAATGTTTTTACAAACATGTGGCTTCGTTTTGTGATAACATTGAATAATACACATGTACAAGTATATTTACATAGTTCTCTGAAGAAAAAAATTGGACATGATATGGCCTTTAATGGCTATCAATAGCACAATTTAAATTGTTTACAGAAAATTATTACCACAAATTGTATCAAAATTCCAAAATTGAAGCTAAAACCCATGAAAAGGTTATATTTGTAACTTTATGGCACTTAAAAATGTTGAACTTGTACTAAAACTAACAAAACACGTCACAGATAAACATTTTATTACTGTATTTATTTTAAATTATTCTTATTAGTAGTATTTTTAATAACTTATTATTTTTTTAAATTCCACACAATTTTATGTATTTTAATATGTTGTAGAGCCATGAATAAATATGGATCTGGCGCTATAACAAATAAAATCTATTACTTACAGAGAGTGTCTTGCCGAGCCCCATGCAGTGAGCGAGGATGCAGCCCTGGCCTGGGTCGTCTGACTTGAGGCGGTCGACTGACTCAATCAGGTTGTCCCACAGAAACTCCACAGCTACAACCAAATACCCACCATTTAATATACACTGGACACATATTTCCTACATGCAAAAACCTTAATTACGTTCACCTTCACAGTTGTATTCAGAATTCTCATAGTAAAACTTTGGTTTCCAGATTGTGGCAGAAACAGGACTACCGTAAATTATGTATTTGTAGCCGCATCCTTAATTTAAGCCGCACCCTGACTTTTGACCTAAACCCTGACTTTCCTCCACACTGTTTATTACAGGCAAAAACCTTATTTAAAGCCGCACCTGGACTATTTTAGCCTTGCATGTGGCATACTTCCATAGTGCACACAATTAGGAAAAATTAAGTGGATTCCATAAAAAGTCATAACTTTGCTATTAATTATCATCAATGAATGAATAATGTATAATTTTATTGCTAAAATACTTTATTGTAATGCACTGATAATAACTACATCACATTTTACATTATCATTGGAATATTACTATGTGAATGTTGTCAAAACGGAAAACAACAATAAACAAATTTCACCATGCTACCAGAAAATAACTGGGTGGCTGAATGTCCATACATCCAGTGGACGAAAAGTAGCCATGCATTTACGCCATACGGTAAAGCTAAAATTATTCAAATTGGTTTATTTTTATACCATTTTAAGTAGAACCATGTATAATGTTGATGTTATAAATGCATTGAAAAGACTACCCTGACTGTAACTGGTTCAGTGCAGTTGTGTTAAGGGGATGCGATGGTCAGAGCATGAACGACTTTTTTGGATTTTTGAGAAAAAAAAAGAGTTTCGAGTTGTTGACATTTCCGTGTAGAAATATTATTATACTGTGTTTGCTAGAGTATACATTGGAGAACATATCTGCAAAGTTTCGTTCATCTAGGTTACATTTTAGATGTTGAACTGTGTGTACCAATGTACCCAAACTTTGAACGCGATTTACGCAGAAACATGTTTTCCCTTCACCTCTTGTCTTCCGTGTCCCTTATCTGAACTGTTACTTGACAGAACTGCTTGAAACTTGCCACAGTGTTTCTTGATAGTGTGCTCTTGAAAACTGTTAAGTAACTTTTCTGAAAACATTGTCTGGTTTTTGCATAATGGATTTTTAATGTAAAATTGGCCCTCCGTTTAAAAAATCTAACATTAAAAAAAAATTTTTTTTTTGATAATATTGATGAATACTCTTGGCAGTTTTTATTGGGATACTATGGAGTAACTACACACTAAATTTGGGCTGTTTATGTCTAGTGGTTACTGCAGGGATGAGAGTGACATTCAGAGAAAAAACCGGAAATTTTGCTGTGGCCCACATTTCAGCACGAGAGGACTGTCTCATCTAATCGGGGGGAGGAGGGACTCCTCAGAGATATTTTTAGTTGTAGACGACATATGGTGTATATTGAGCAATATTAAATAAACAATCTTAACATTTCCAATAGCAAAAAAAGCAGGCTTTCCCTGGTGCCGATAATTTACTGATGAATATATCCAACATAGTGTCTCCAGCCGATCTCTCCAGCCATGCCCAATTCCACATTTTCTTGACACTTTTGTCAATGTCCTTCACGCAACATTTGTCTTGCCGTACAACAAATCGTCGATTAGCCATTGTGTTCGAAAATGATCGACATCTCCACAAAATACATCGTTGTTTCCTATTGGTCCACTGCTTTTGTGCACGCACTTCGAAAGCGCTGAAGCGAACAGCCGACAGAAATAAGGGTTTTACTTCACAGATTCACGGGTTCGGTTGGGTCGGTTCTGTCTCTAATCGCCAGGCAGCGTCATTAACACGTGGGACACCCGATGGATAGATGGTTAACTCAATCCGCAGATAGATCGTCAGTGAATTGTCCAGGATTTTATATGCCCTACCCCCAACATTCATTTTTTTCTCCCCGGATTTACACGATTCACAAAAGTGATCTTTGGAGCAGTATAAAAACCGGAATTCCGGCAAAAACCGGAAATTTCTCATCCTTGTTACTGAGATAAGTGAAACAAAAGTTTAGTCCGCCATACCGCGGGAAAATCCCCCCAAAAAATTCTTAAACCTCAATTACATTCACCTTCACAGTTGTATTCAGAATTCTCATAGTAAAACTTTGGTTTCCAGATTGTGGCAGAACAGGACTACCGTAAATTATGTATTTGTAGCCGCATCCTTAATTTAAGCCGCACCCTGACTTTTGACCTAAACCCTGACTTTCCTCCACGCTGTTTATTACAGGCAAAAACCTTATTTAAAGCCGCACCTGGACTATTTTAGCCTTGCATGTGGCATACTTCCATAGTGCACACAATTAGGAAAAATTAAGTGGATTCCATAAAAAGTCATAACTTTGCTATTAATTATCATCAATGAATGAATAATGTATAATTTTATTGCTAAAATACTTTATTGTAATGCACTGATAATAACTACATCACATTTTACATTATCATTGGAATATTACTATGTGAATGTTGTCAAAAACGGAAAACAACAATAAACAAATTTCACCATGCTACCAGAAAATAACTGGGTGGCTGAATGTCCATACATCCAGTGGACGAAAAGTAGCCATGCATTTACGCCATACGGTAAAGCTAAAATTATTCAAATTGGTTTATTTTTATACCATTTTAAGTAGAACCATGTATAATGTTGATGTTATAAATGCATTGAAAAGACTACCCTGACTGTAACTGGTTCAGTGCAGTTGTGTTAAGGGGATGCGATGGTCAGAGCATGAACGACTTTTTTGGATTTTTGAGAAAAAAAGAGTTTCGAGTTGTTGACATTTCCGTGTAGAAATATTATTATACTGTGTTTGCTAGAGTATACATTGGAGAACATATCTGCAAAGTTTCGTTCATCTAGGTTACATTTTAGATGTTGAACTGTGTGTACCAATGTACCCAAACTTTGAACGCGATTTACGCAGAAACATGTTTTCCCTTCACCTCTTGTCTTCCGTGTCCCTTATCTGAACTGTTACTTGACAGAACTGCTTGAAACTTGCCACAGTGTTTCTTGATAGTGTGCTCTTGAAAACTGTTAAGTAACTTTTCTGAAAACATTGTCTGGTTTTTGCATAATGGATTTTTAATGTAAAATTGGCCCTCCGTTTAAAAAATCTAACATTAAAAAAAAAATTTTTTGTTGATAATATTGATGAATACTCTTGGCAGTTTTTATTGGGATACTATGGAGTAACTACACACTAAATTTGGGCTGTTTATGTCTAGTGGTTACTGCAGGGATGAGAGTGACATTCAGAGAAAAAACCGGAAATTTTGCTGTGGCCCACATTTCAGCACGAGAGGACTGTCTCATCTAATCGGGGGGAGGAGGGACTCCTCAGAGATATTTTTAGTTGTAGACGACATATGGTGTATATTGAGCAATATTAAATAAACAATCTTAACATTTCCAATAGCAAAAAAAGCAGGCTTTCCCTGGTGCCGATAATTTACTGATGAATATATCCAACATAGTGTCTCCAGCCGATCTCTCCAGCCATGCCCAATTCCACATTTTCTTGACACTTTTGTCAATGTCCTTCACGCAACATTTGTCTTGCCGTACAACAAATCGTCGATTAGCCATTGTGTTCGAAAATGATCGACATCTCCACAAAATACATCGTTGTTTCCTATTGGTCCACTGCTTTTGTGCACGCACTTCGAAAGCGCTGAAGCGAACAGCCGACAGAAATAAGGGTTTTACTTCACAGATTCACGGGTTCGGTTGGGTCGGTTCTGTCTCTAATCGCCAGGCAGCGTCATTAACACGTGGGACACCCGGTGGATAGATGGTTAACTCAATCCGCAGATAGATCGTCAGTGAATTGTCCAGGATTTTATATGCCCTACCCCCAACATTCATTTTTTTCTCCCCGGATTTACACGATTCACAAAAGTGATCTTTGGAGCAGTATAAAAACCGGAATTCCGGCAAAAACCGGAAATTTCTCATCCTTGTTACTGAGATAAGTGAAACAAAAGTTTAGTCCACCATACCGCGGGAAAATCCCCCCAAAAAATTCTTAAACCTCAATTACATTCACCTTCACAGTTGTATTCAGAATTCTCATAGTAAAACTTTGGTTTCCAGATTGTGGCAGAACAGGACTACCGTAAATTATGTATTTGTAGCCGCATCCTTAATTTAAGCCGCACCCTGACTTTTGACCTAAACCCTGACTTTCCTCCACGCTGTTTATTACAGGCAAAAACCTTATTTAAAGCCGCACCTGGACTTTGAGCCAAGACCATTTTAGCCCTGCATGTGGCATACTTCCATAGTGCACACAATTAGGAAAAATTAAGTGGATTCCATAAAAAGTCATAACTTTGCTATTAACCGTTTGGCCATATGCACAGTTGACCAAGTGGAATTATAACACTGTATCCTGAACCAGGGCAAATGCACAGTTGACCAAGTGGAATTATAACACTGTATCCAGAACCAGGGCAAATGCACAGTTGACCAAGTGGAATTATAACACTGTATCCTGAACCAGGGCAAATGCAATTTACTCCTTGTAATGGTGTTGCTTTGACAATTGGGTGAAGCCTGTCTTCAGTAAAGCCAAGGTGTGAACCTTGTGTTTGGAACTCTGCTTAAAACTTAAGCAAGCATCTGAACAAAGCAGACAGTTGTTACAGTTGATGTCTGCTAGTGTGGGACAGTTGCCAAGAACGCCTGATGCCATCATATTCAAAGATGTTTGTACACGGCCACAGTCCACAATGCCGACGGCCCAGACACGGATATGTGGGACGACGCCGCCATGCCATTCCAGGCAGCGTTCTTTGATAGCGACAACGAAAGTGACTTTGGAGGATATTAAGTGTGAAATGGACGATTGCATCACATTTGAAGATGTTAGCCTGGTGCGCGCGGCATTGTTTGGTGATGTCGATGACTCAGACATGGATACATGGAATGACGCCATCGGAATGGCATGGAGTTCTTCAATGGTGACGATGAAAGTTTTGATGTTTGTTTCTGAACACTTTATGGACACAGGTTCGCATGTGTTATGTAATGATTTGTTTTGCACGGGTGGCAATTGTAATACAATGTTTTAGTGATATATCCGACTTCGTTTCTTTGGTAAGCTTTCACTTATTATAAACGTTACTACTGACAGCCGTTATCATCATGAATTAGGCGACACATTACTGTAATTGAAGCAGCAGTTACAAATACAGGATTTACGGTATTAACATTAGTTTTGGATAAAAGGGTTAACACAGGTAATCTAAAATAAAGAATTGTTTTGTGTACAGGTGTTTACCTTCCACCTGATGGGGCTTCATCCGTCTGACAAGTCTCTGGTTGACCTCAACAAGGGGCGTCTTTGTGCCCTTCTTGAAGGCGAGCACCAGACGTGTCGTGATGACCTGCTTAGTTTTGGGGTCTTTCTCTGTCACCACAAGGTGCTTCAAGGACAAACAAGAGGGTGAGGTAGAACCAGGTAGATCATGACACCACAAACAAGTGTGAACTATCAGATAGCAGCAATATAGAAGCTACGGAAGATTAATTTGCCAGTAATGTTAATTATTATCAAACTATTTCGTTGTGATACCAACTATTCCAGATCAATATTGTGAGTTGTTTATTAAGTAGATACGTAGGTTGATGAAATGCAATTTTAATATAGTACTATTGTTGTAACAAGCAAACTCTAGTGCAGACATCAACACTGCAACGGAGACTGGCATGAATAACAACCTTTCAAAGAAGCACAATGAAAACATCCTGTAGAGACTGACGGATGTCTTACTTGTTCCCGCTTTTTCTTTAGACGTTCACGGCGAACTTTCTCAGCTTTAGCGGCTGCCTTTGTCTCCCCAAGCAGTTTCTGTCCCTTCAGCAACTTATGGATCTGTTTGCGGCCCTTGTGCTGGGAGTTGTCCTCCTCCTCCTCCTCCTCCTCCTCCTCCTCCTCCTCCTCCTCACTTTTCTTCTTCTGCTCCTCCTTCTCCTGGTGATGTTGAAATAAAATACAATATACACCACAAGTGGTCAACATTAGATATTGCATGAATTATAACAAACTCACATTTCCAACATGTAAACACACCGTAATTATGTTCACAGTCACTATAATTTCACAACAATTTGGGTAACAACTTCATTGTTTTAATAGCAAGAACTGAATTTACATTGGAGCTATATTTGAAACTTGCAATGTTTCTGTCCGTCTACAGTGGATCTTGATCATACACTGATGTCAAAATCTGAGCAGCATCCATCATATGACATCAGTGCGTCATCAAGATCTGCTGTAGATGGACCGAAACGCTGAAAGTTTCAAAACAAATTAATACAGTTCCAATGTAAGTTCAATTCTTGCTATTAAAACTTAATCTTGGAGCCATGAATAATATCTTCCATAACTTCATTGTTATTAGATACAAATTTCATGATTATTAGAATTATACATAACAATTCTAACAACGTATTTGTTATTTCCCAGCACAACAAGTTCATTATCATTATATAAATGATGTAACTGAATTATTATTCCACAACAGTGCCCATATTTTTTTTAACAACTTCCTTAATCCTGCGACCGTCCAGGGCCGATTCATTGGCTGACGGTACCTACCGTTATAGTAACATTTTTAGTTTCCGTGCTAGGTAACTGACAAACAAACATTTGGTATCTTTAGTTAGCTGGCAGATTTGTCAAGATGGTGTATATTTATTAATGAGCAGATTGATTGACAACTAGTCATGCCTAGCCTACAAAAGATAGGGACACCGATTTTCTGTTTCAAAAAAAGGCAAATTCTGTTTCTGAAAAAGGCAACTTCCATTTCAAACGACATATTTTCCGTTTCAGAAAAAAATTCCATTTAAAATGACACATTTTCCATGTCAAAAGACACATTTTCCATTAAAAAAAATAGCTTACTGGCTAATTTTGTTTCAGAAAATAAATATTTTATTTCAAAGTTAACTTTAAAAAAATAATACATTCTATGAAATATCTAAAATATCACAATGTTATGATCTTTGCATCTAAATAATACTGTTTTACTGTGTGGTTAACTTTTCTAACAACATTTATTTGTGCAATATTTGCAACACAGTAACAAACGTGCATAATCAATTTAGATAATAAAACAATTCCTGTCACACAATAACATATAAATGACTGGTTGTTTCTAATGCAGCTGTATAAGTTAACAAAATTAATGTAAATTATGCAAACAATTATATTAACAATTATGAATGTTCAAATTACTGATGTGTTTCACTAATAATTTTGTTCAACCATTTTAGTTAGTGCTATATATTACGCCATCCAACGGAATTTGTTAGAACTACGAAACGCAACTATATCACTTTGAGCCAGCGTAACTTAAGCTGTTGTAATTCCTTTGAGTTTTGTGTTCGAAACTGGAATATGTACACTCATGCATGTTGTAACAATGTGACAACTACATTAATTAACAACATGTCTTCAATGCGCTTATTGGCCAACCAGATAACGATCGTGAAATGTCCCTGTTTACGTTGGTTGACACAAGGTAGCACGGTCGTCATGACACTACATTATGATTTGCCTTGCGCGTTTTTAAAATCCTGTGTCAAATCTACCAAAATAAACTAATAACTTTGCATAGTAATCATGTTTGTCTCAAAATATCGCCAATAAAGTCAGTATCGTTTACAGTGTTGATGAATCTACTCTTTCAGTTTCCGAAAACGCAAATCCTTGTTTAAAAATGTCGATTATGCGAAATTCAATCTATTTTCCACGATCGTGGAATTTCCGTTCCAAAAGGTCAGTTCCATTTCAAAACCCGAATTCCACGAATTCTGTCCGTTTTCTGCGATCGCGGAACATCAGTGCACCTAAAACATGTGACCAAGTCGGCGGCAACATTTTGGTGGTTTTATTACGCCCTGCGTAATGAATTTATGTATCCATTCAAAAAGTCTAAACACATGGTATCAATGGAAAGCTCTGTTATTGGCCAATCTGCCAACAATGATATAAGAAGAAAGCATTTCAAACTACCCGCCTCTGGCCCTCCGGAGCTCAAGTAAACAACAAAATGCAGACATCGTTGCGGAGAATTGTTCACTTCGAAAGTTTAATTTGGATTATCTCAAGTCACTGCATCAATATTTCAACAAAATGCCTGTTAGTATTCATGAATAAGGTTATTATACTAGTTCGGATAGTTAGAACGATGTTTGTTCAGGCGAGCCATGGGTGTGCACCAGTAGCGAAAGAGGCAATGATAGGGCTGCTAGAATTGGCCTATTTTTATATAAGAAAAAATCATAAAAATAAAAGTTCTCAATTTGATTAATTTTTATGTTATTTGGTAGCTAACATGTCTGGCTACATCTGTTTCGCTGGACATAGGGCATATATCCACTCAGTAATGATATGGTAGCAGGATAAAATGTTAATTACAATTTTTTTGGATGTATTTCAGATAATAATATCCCCATGATTATCGAATGTTATATAGATTTTATAATTTTTGTTATAAAAAAGCATTTCTTTAGCAATAAAATTATACCTCATTCATATTTTTGTGATTCCGTAATGACTGTATGTACTGGGACACGTATGTTTTGGGACAGCTAAAAAAAACATTTCTCTACAGTATGTTTTGGGACACCTTTGTAAATGTAATTATTTTTGTCCCTATGTATTGGGACACCAATTATTCGTACTTCTGATGAGCGCTTTCCCAATTTTTTTTATGCAAAAGCATAAAGACAAAACAGTGTATCAATAAAACATTTTACAATCACAGCTGCTCTGATGTAAACAACACAAACTTGGGTGATGAAAATTACTGTAGCACCAACAATTATGTTGTGACCTTCTCTCAGCTACCAGCTGACCTTTATACATTTAGTACCCCGGTAAGTGTCACAATACGCACCTAAACTCCTAGATGCAGTCCCCCAATGTTTGGCTGTACAAAACTGCGTGATTTCTCGGCTGTCTACATTATCCCAAGACTTGCGCATTGTTTCACGTATAGGTGACATTTTAATCTGCATATATGGTCATCCACCAAGAAATTTGTTACTAACAGTGTTACTAACTGTTAATGCCAGAGGTAGTTCAATGGGATTACGTGACGTTTTGTTGCATTTCTGCAAGTTTATCTTCTATAATTTAATAACAAATGTATTTCTACATGTGACCGAGTTGGGGGTGGCGGTTATGTGGATATGGGCGGTACTGCAGTCAAATACAGTACAACCCGTCACTCAGTAAATAGTCTTTGAACAAGTGTGGGAAACCAGTACCAGGCAGATTAAACATTTCACACAGCTAAGGATGTATTTTAAGTGTTACACTTCTTCTTGCCCTTTTTCAACAATTCTGTACATTTATAATTTAATAATTAGCCACTTTATTAAGTCTGTTGTTGTTGAAATAAAGTTTTATTAGTAATAATTAATAAGTTACCTTATTATGTCTGTTGTTGTTGAAATAAGTGTAATTAATTCATAAAAAATGTAGTCCCTACATATAATATGTTTCATGGGATATAGGGCCATTCAGCCACTCCAAAAATAGTCAGTAGCAGGTTAATAGATGAGATTTATTTGAGTAAACTTTAAATATGTCAAAGTTGAATGTGACACAGAAACTTACATTCTCTTGTTTCTCGCCAGACTTTCCCTGTTTCTCCACCTTCTTTGGTTTCTCCACTTTCTCCTTTGGTTTCTCTTCGACCTTCTTGTCTCCTTTTCCTGTTGTCTTCTCCCTATGGTCAACCTTGTTGTTAACGTCTTTACCTTCAAGGTCACCTTCTATAAATAACTCATCCATGTCATCCATGTCACCTGAATCGTTGGTGCCCTTGCTCTGCCGTGTGCGTCTCACACCTTTCTTAGATCTACTGGTGGGAGTACCCATGTCCTTGCTGGTTGCCCTTGTGTCCTTGCTGGGGGTACCGGTGTCCTTTCTCGTGTCCTTACTTGTGTATGTCCCAGTATCCCTGCTGGGTGTCCTACCCTTGAGAGATGTCCGTCTGTCGACTGTGGCTGAAGCATCAACAGAACATGACAGTCAGGGGGCTTAATTACATAATTATTCACATCGTTCCACATGCACCATTTTTTGGACCAGCGTTAGATATGGTCATAATTTTTCATTTTCTTTCACAGTTCCCGCAGTGACGGTCATATTTGACAAAGTCGTCCAGAGTAAAGCTGTGCAATAACTTGAGAACCAAAAGTTGTAGAACCATAAATTAGACCGCTTTGTTGGGGTTTTCAAGTATGGGGCAGGCTGCGAAATAAGTCCGGTCCGATCGTCCCGGACGAGTCGTTTCAGTGATCAGACTAGTCCATGTTTAGTGGAGCAGTCCCATCAGACTAGCTGTGATTATGTGAATTAATTTACGCTGTGTACATGCTAGTTGGTTGTTGTGATGGAATAAAACAAAATAAGACAATAAGGTAGCATTTTATCCCACGCAGCTAAATATTCCATACGACCGTCGAATGGGAAACTTGCAGAATGCGGTGAATGTAAATGGCGGTTGTTTATATCCGGTTAGCGTAGGATAGGTAGTGCCGCCTAGCGATCATGAGTGATGAGCGACATGAACAAACACACATGCGCGGGTTACAGACATCGTTACATGCTGTCCCATCGTGGTCGTAGTTGTGTTACTCCCGCATCGGGTGATTGTTGTAGCAAGTCACCAAACGCCAGCAGTGTTACTGAGTGCTCAGTCGGCTTCGGGAAAGGAACCACTAATGATACGTATATATATATTGTGCAACTAAGTCCAACAATGTTGGTCCTTCGTCGTCATCAGGCTTCAAATTCTGCTGGCATCAACTTGTCCACCACTGCTCTTTGCTGCCCCTGATTAAACTAGTCATTTCTTCTGATGACTCTGCAACTGGATCTATGTAATTACATGTATCTGCTTCTATTAATGACACATTTAGTTGAACATTTAATTGAAATGAGAAACGGCTTGTTTTCTTTATGAAATAAAGCCATTTTTACTATGTGCCATAACTGTCACATCTGACATATGATACAACTATAATGGTGCCTGGCACATTTATTTTTAAGGACTAGTAAAACAATATCAGGACTAGTTGTTTCTTGGACAACTAATCCGAAGGACTACCAGTCAGCTAAAGCCATCATGCACCCTGCTGGGGAATCCATTTCCTGTGTTATTTTTCCGATTCCAGGTTGAGGTCACATGATATAATCACATGCAAGGTCAGTTTGGCTTAAAATATCGATATTTCGAGCCAAAAATTTACTATAGGGTATATTCACCATCTTGGTGTCAAGTTCCATCTAAAAAAATATGAGTATGTCGTCGGCAAAGTGAAGATGACTCAGATATTCTCAGTCTATCCACAAGCCTCTGGTTTCCCAGGTCAGTCTTCGGAATATGCTTTTGAGTGTTGCTGTAAACTGCTTGGGCGATATGGTGTCACCCTGTCATAGTCCTCTCTTGATGTTGATCTTGTTGCTCTTTTTGTGTAGGTGGACTGTCACCGAGCTGTTGGTGTAGATGTCTTTCAGTAGTTCGATGTACACGTCTTCTATCCCCTGTTCTTGAAGGGAGGTCAGTATTGCTTGAGGTTGCACTTAGTTGAAAGCCTTCTTGTAGTCGACGAAAGCGATGCAGAGTGGGATATTATATTCTCGGCACTTCTCTTTCAGTTGGTTTATGATGTGTATGTGGTCTGTCGTTGAGTACCTGCTTCTAAATCCTGCTTGCTCCCGTGGTTGGTTTTCGTTGAGTCTTCTCTAGTCTATTCGTTAGTATCTTTGTGAGTAATCCGTAGATGTTTGATAACAGACATATCGGTCTGTAGTTTTTAAGTCTTTCTCATTTTCTTTCTTGAAGATTATCACCACCTTTGCGTTCTTCCATGCAGTGGGTATTCGTCTTTCTGATAAGCAATTAGTATACAACTTATCCAGTGTCTTCGAGATGGTATCTTCTCCTGCTTTTAATGTTTCAATGTTTACATGGTCGTTGCCTGATGTCTTCCCATTCTTCATATCTCTTAGCGCTGTTTCTACCTCCCATGGTGTTATCCCTGGTACCTCTTTTGGGTCGGTATGAATTATGGTACTCTGTTCACTGTTGTATAGCTCCATGTAGAATTCCTCTGTTCATTCCATGATCATATCTTTGTCTTGTATTTCGCTACCCTGCTTGTCTAGAAGTGTAATCAGTCTGTCTCGGCCTAGTGCCTGTGTTCTTCTGGCTTTCTTCAGGCTCTTTGATGCCATAATCGTTTCTCATACGATCTCTTGTTTGTACTTCCTGATGTCCTCCTTTGCTTTCTTTTTGATGGTCTTGCATATTTCTGCATACTCTATTTGTTTTTTAAGGTCACCGTTATCCACCATTTCTCATCGTTTCTTCATCAGTTCTCGTGTCAGTAACGATATTCTCATCTTGACATGCCTGTTGATTGCTTTGGCTACACTTGTCGAAACTTAGTTAGATCATCTCAGTGATGTTTTTGCTCGTGGTGTCAATGATTTATATATATATATACACTATATATATGAAGACTCGACTAGTTGGTCCCCAGAGTATGTATCCAGACTAACAAAGTCTCTGAATACATTAATCATGTACACAACAGAGTATATCAGTATTTGGAATTTCAGTCAAAATGATGCCAGTATGCCTAGCTTTCCGTATGCTTTTAACTAGCATTATAATGAAAAACGCAAATAACTAAAATTAATGTCTCCAAACTCCATCATTTAAATACCAGCCAAAACAAACGGATACTTCCAAACACTGCAACTGCCCAACAACTGGTACATTTCTATGTGAGTGTCTTACATTCCGATTCTTTATTCTCCACTTTCAGTCTTGTTTCTCGTTCTGTGCGTTCCTTTTCTGCATTCTCTACTTCCTTCTTGTATGCCTAAATCAAAAATGTATGTTCTTATATAGCGCGGTATCAAATCCTAAGGAATGCTCAGAGCTAACGTCATCTCAACTTCTCTGTGAGTTCAAACATTACTCCGCAACTATGTAAAATATCTGATGCAACACAAGTAAGTAAGTAAGTAAGTAAATTTATTTCCTCATCCAGATAATATACAACACAATTCAAGAGCAATGTAACACAGATGAGGTGGCTACCAGAGAAGTATAACTTATCGAGCTGGTAGCCAATGAAATCAAACTCATATAGGTTACTCCCACATACATAATATTACGTATATAAATGTTGCATTCAATTGCAATAGCTTCAGGTTTACGACTTTTGTAAATTAAAGCTAGAGATGTTGTACCAATATAAGAACAAATTCACAAGCGAATTTCTTACAATATGTAATTAGATTTAAACTTTAGTTAATGCCAATTATAAAGCTCCTGGCTTTATGCTTAAACATATTTAGCGTTTTCGAATGTTTAATGTCTACAGGTAGTTTATTCCAAAGACGAGCCCCTATTACTTTCAAGGAGTTCTCTCCAGTTCTATAATTACATCTATGTATATATAAATTGTTCTCCTGTCTGGAACTTCTGATTATGAAGTCACTATTGCATTGGTAAAATTGGTGGAATAGACTAGGAAGTTGATTCGTACGCTGTTTATACACAAATATTAGAACATTTAGTTTAAATAGTTCCTGAACTTTAAGTATATTAAGTTCCCTATGCAATGCTGTGGCACTGTCACGGCGGTGACGTTTTGCTAATGTTTTAAGCAATAAATTTTGTAAAACTTGTATTTTAGATAAGTTAGTTTTACAAGCCGATCCATATAATTCAATCCCATAATTAATATGGGGAAATACATAGGCATAATATAATTGCCTGACCATATAGGCATTTATGAACGAGGCCATGTGATAAAATAAACCTGATAGCAAAGTTAACCACATCACATGAGAAACACATTCATCTTCTGACTACAAAGTTTAATATAACACAAAGAAACATTGTTCTACAATCACAAGTATAAACTTCCAAGATCAAACAAGATGGATATCTTCTCTTGTTAAATCTGCATAAACAATCTGTGAACTGTTTTCCTGGTATTATATTGACGAGAAAGTCATATATTTAGCCCCAAACAATTTTCACACAAAAAGATGTACCGGTGGGTAATCACTAAAACAATAAATCGAGTATTTTAAATGCATTCTAAGTAATAATTAACTGGTGTGGAGAAGATTCCTACTAACACCTAAATTGGCTGCTATCATAGAAGCCATACTGTATAACTTACTGTTGTCATTTAAACCTTTTTATGTATACTTTCACTAACGATATTGTAAATACAATCATAACAGAACAATGTTCTGTCAGTAAATGATGATAAATTCACGAGGACCATGTGTTTACCAAGTGTGAATGAACTAAAATAACTCAACAGTTGTTTGAAGCAATTTTGTTTTGAAGTTAAACATAATGTGAGTATATTTCCTGCAATACCTTTTTATCTCCCAGGATCTCCTTAATCCTGGCCTCCAGTTCCATGTTTCTGTTCACCAACTCGTTCATTCCTTCAATCTGTTCATCCTATGTGTGACAATAGAAAATGACAGAATTTACACAAGTATGCCTCTACAATTTACACAAGTATGCCCCTACAATTTACACAAGTATGCCTCTACAATTTACACAAGTATGCCTCTACAATTTACATAAGTATGCCTATACATTTTACATAAGTATGCCTCTACAATTTACATAAGTATGCCTCTACAATTCTATTGATGTTATCTTATCTCAGACAAATGCAAAATGATCACAACTATATTGCACTAAGTATGACATGATTTCCTGTGATTTACAAATAATTACAAAGAGTGGATCAGTGATGGTTAGAAAACAAACACAATTGAGGTCTGGTATCAATGTACAATTTAAGATAAAAGAAGTTTATTGCCATGTGCCAATGCTGTAAAACACAATAAAAGCATAGGAATATGTTACGGTGTCGGACTTGTACCCACATAGTCATCGTCATACACTTATACAGCCAATAAATTAAATAATAATGTAAGCATAAATATAAGCATAAATCATATAGGCAATACATATTAATACACGCACACACATCAAATATACTTGGTAAGATTGAGATCCACCATAAAAACACAGAGTTGAGAAGATGATTCAGCCCTAACTAACAAACAGCAAAATGGATTACATCTCAGTAAATTGGACTTACAGCTCTATCAGGGCTTTGACAGCCTGTGAATAAAAACTTAAGTTTTCAGTGCGCTGTAGCGGCGGCCTGACGGAAGCAGGGTGAATAGATAGTTTGTTGGGTGGGAGGTGCAATGTGACCAGCACGTCTGATTTCAAAATTGCCTATACATTATTAATCTGAAGGATATGGTTTCACATTTATTGCTTTTCTGAAAGCATAACCCAGGACTGTAGCTGCATGTTATATTAGTCATAGGAGAAATTTCCACAAAGGAAGGTATAAGGACATGAGGAAATATTTAGCAAAGATAGACTGGAATAACACACTGAAGAATAAGACAGCAACCGAATGCTGGAATATCTTAAATAGTGAAATTAAGTGCATAGTCGATAAATTTGTACCTTTCAAAAAACAAGGGAAACGGTCTAAAAAGAAACACTTATCGAAAGAAGCCATTAGAAAAATTAAGTATAAACAAATGATGTGGAAGTCATATAGATGTACTGGAAATGATGAAGACTACAATATTTATCAAGAAGCACTTAATCAAGCTACAGCTGAAATTAGAAATTCAAAGAGAAGCTATGAAAAAAAATTAGCTAGTAATATAAAACATGACAGTAAGAGTTTTTATGCGTATATTCGAAGCAAACAGAAAGTTCAGGATAAGGTCGGTCCTCTAGAAGATAGTGCTGGAAATACAATATCAGAGGGATTCTTAATGGCAGAAGACCTGAATGAGTATTTTAGTTCAGTGTTTACCAGGGAAGATATTAGTTCACTGCCAGTACCAGAGGCTAAGTTCAAGGGGGCAGATTCAGACTATTTAGGACAGTTAGTTGTAACCTCGGAAATGGTAGCTAAGAAAATAAGGGCTATGAAGGATAATAAATCACCTGGAGTGGACGGGATTCCGCCCAAACTACTATTGGAAATTGTAGAACAAATTAGCATGCCACTTGCAACAGTTTTCAAACTTGTCATTAGAAGAGAGAGTGGTTCCTTTAGAATGGAAAGAGGCAAACATTATACCGTTATTTAAAAAAGGTTCGAGAAACAAGTCAGAGAACTATAGACCAGTGAGTTTAACATCAGTGATTTGCAAATTATTAGAAAGACTAATTAAAGATCACATGGTGGATTTTCTTGTTAAACATAACTTGATAAACCCATCTCAACATGGGTTTTTAAAAGCGAGGTCATGCTTAACAAATATGTTATGTTTTTTGGAAGACATCACTAGGTGGGTAGATGAGGGATCACCAGTAGATATCATCTATTTAGATTTTCAAAAAGCTTTCGACAAAGTACCACATCAAAGATTACTCCTTAAGCTAAAGGCCCATGGCATAGGAAATGGTATAATAAACTGGATAGAAAAATGGCTGAATGACAGAAGACAACGTGTAGTAGTTGATGGGGAGGCTTCAAACTGGAAATCGGTATTGAGTGGGGTACCACAGGGATCAGTACTAGGACCTATATTATTCTTAATATATATCAACGATTTGGACGATGATATAACAAGCAAGGTGTTAAAATTTGCGGATGATACAAAAGTGTTTAGAAGGATTAAAAGTGATGGAGATAGACAGCATTTACAAGATGATCTTGATAGGTTGATCAAATGGTCTGAAAAGTGGCAAATGCTGTTCAATTTTGGGAAATGTAAATGCCTCCACACAGGTCATGGGAATGAAGAGGTAAAATATAAAATGGGGGGTACTGTTCTAAGTACTACTGTAAAAGAAAAGGACTTAGGGTTAACCATTAGTGCTGATATGAAGGTTTCAGAGCAGTGCGGAATTGCAGCGTCAAAGGGAAATCAAATCCTTGGATTAATTAGGCAAAATATAGCGTATAAGAAAAAAGAATTCATAGTACCGCTGTACAAAACAATAGTGAGGCCTCATTTAGAATATTGTATACAAGCATGGAGGCCATATCGCAAGAAGGACATAGATATGCTAGAAAGAGTACAGAGGAGAGCGACTAAAATGATACCAAATCTGAGGGATCTTAGTTATGAAATACGCCTAAAAGAATGTGGTTTAACAACACTAGAGACCAGGAGATTGAGAGGAGATCACATAGAAGTGTTTAAAATATTGAATGGTTATGAAAATATTGATAGAAACATTTTTTTCTCAGTTAAGAAAGATAGAAGGACCAAAGGACATGAAGCTACATTAGTAAAGGAGCAGTGTAGATTAGATATAAGAAAGTTATCATTCTCACAAAGGACTGTAAATGAATGGAACAGATTATCTCCTGATTGTGTTGGTGCTAGTAGCGTGAATATGTTTAAAAATAAAATCGACACACACCTTAAAAAGGCGGGATACATGTAGATAAAAAGTATTGGACTCTCGATAAGCCAAAAGGCTTCCTTGTCCAACTGCCATCCAGAGTAATTTTCTGGTTGGCAATCTTGTTAAAAAAAAATAAGTGTATAACAATGTAGCAATAACACGTCTTGTGATTCTGAAGAATCCTCTTTGCACTATAACTGTGGTTTTACAACACCACAACTAGTGTGTTACCTACCTTCCATTTGAGATTATTTTGCAACCTTTCAATTATTTCATTCTGCAAAATAATTAGTTTAGCATCATCAAAGCAGCAATAATGTAAAATAAAATGTCATCGTACAGTTTTTAAACCAAACTGAACAAGGTAAACATAGCTTTGACATTACCCAGTTAAATTACCTTTTACATAAATTATTTTATAGATTCACCTTTAACATATTGGCAGTAATTAAATTGTTCTGCATTAACAATATATATGATGACCTTAATTTTCTCACACAAGATGGTGCATAACTGTCCGAAGGGCATAGTGAATATTTTTCATTTTACAATTCTGGTTAATGGATGTTTCTGACAACATGCTGAAGATACCTTCTTGTCTCCCTGCATCGCCTTGAGTCTTGCCTCTAGTTCCATGTTTCTCTTGGTTAGTTCATTCATGCCTTCAATCTGCTCATCCTACAAGTATGGAACAGAACACTTTAGTATGCAAACTATTTGTAGAAGACAAGAACATGGTTCATTACAATACATTACAATAGCAGGTGTCATGACAAAGATTTATTCCAAAGATAAAATTGTGAACGATATATGGGTCATAACAAATAAATACATGAGTCACAACAGAGCTGTTAGAAAGACAAGTCATAACAAAATGACAGTATTAAAAAGGCTGAAAGTGATGACAAAACTCTGTAAAAACAGTAAAATGTGAAGACACTGAAAGCAGTTTTGATGACAAAGTGGAACGCTACACTACAACCTACAACCTACCTTCCATTTGATGTTCTGCAACTTTTTGACCTCATCATTCTGCAAACAAAAATTAGCGCTAGTTATAAATTTATAATACAACACAGAGTCAATAGGAACGACTTAATTGTATAACAAACTGAGCTCTTCCAAAATCATTCTGACTGGAGGAAATTTGTTGACTCTTTATATCCAGTGGAAGTGAAGAAGACAGGTAATTGTATAATCTAGATATCAATTTATGAAGATTGTTTATAAAGCAATCCACCATTTTCTGGAAAAAAAATTTATGAACATAAATGAAGGTATGAACGCAGAGCATACTGTATTTTATGCAATGGCCAGGACAGGCCTAGTGCGGGTAGTGAGGTAACTGGCTGAGGCGATAATTACTTCCAGCTGTTTAGCTTAATAACACCGCCCAGCGCCTTCAGCCAATCATGACATGCCAGGATTAGGCCCCAGCATACGATTTGGATTAGCGGTTAAGCCGCCACTTGCGCGTTAGGTATCTGTGTCTCATGTCGTGTATATCCTGATATTTCTAAATCTTGATTTCTAACTGTTTGTATACCCTATAGATCAATTAGATTTAAACGCAGATACAGTTACACTTTGTTGACGTCTACCAAAACGCGAAAGGAAGACTGTTCGAGCGCCGATTACAGATGAGTATCGCTCGTTTAATATTTGCCTTCTTGGTTTTCCTTTGTTTGTCTTGAAGTCTTGTGATGATCAGAAATGGCGTCGGCCGTAATCATGTCGGCTGCGATTTCTGATCTAGAAATACTTATTATCGGACATTCTCATGCATATTGGTTGGGCGAGTTTGTCGAGTCCGCTAGTTCCCCTGGGTTAATTGCGAACGTCGAAAAGCAGGTCGGGCCGTAGACGCAAGCGGCCGGACCGTATCTATCTTTTCAACAACCAAATGTTATGCCTATGCCATGGCACAGATTTCGGCGATACAACCTGACATTGTAATTGTTTAGCGGGGTGGCAATGATTTAGGCAGAACATGTTCTCCTACTCCACAGTCCGTTGGATCACTGCTTTGTGTCTTTGCCGACGAATTGTTAGCAAGAGGAGTTAAGCAAGAATGTCTGTGCCAAATCGAGCGCCGGCGAAGGTGGCGCCATTTTGATTTCGAAAATGGGTCCGCGACCGTTCGCCAATATTAACTTTATGAGTGCATGCAAGAATTAGTACCTCGGTGATATCAGTGCATGTCCCAGTACTACATGCGCAGTTAATATTGACATACGGTTAGCCACTTTCATTAAGTTTATGCGGCTTTGACATGTTTCATTTCTGAAGGGTGATTGGCAAAACTGGTGTTTGGTTGACATAATTAAATTGGCTAGTGTCCATATTTTAAGAGGCCCGTGACTGTTTTTCACCTCTTATTGTTGACGACTATTAATGGCAGTAAAGGTTATGGACGTTTGTCTGTTATTAATTACTCGCCTGTTGCCTGTAAATATTACTTATCATGGCCTTGAGCCAAAATTAACTTCTAGGCCGTTCGCCATTAATAACATATTTTGAATTAAAACAACATTTTACTACCACTTTAATAAAAATCTTAAGTAACTAACAACAGATAATTAATTAATTAATATCATGGTTGCTTGCCAAATTAAAAATGGCCATTTGCCAAAATACCATCTATTGGCCGTTCGCCATTAATACAAATTACTGATCATGGCCATTTGCCAAGTATTCAGTGTTCACGGCCGTTCGCCACAAATAACATATCATAGCCATTTGCCAAATGTACGTCTCTTGGCCATTCGCCATTAATAACAATACTTAGCATTGTCATGTATTAAGTGTTCACGGCCGTTTGCCAAACAATTACTTGATGGCCATTTGTCAACCTACCGTCTCTTGGCCGTTCGCCATAATTAATGATACTTAGTATTGTCATGTATTAAGTGTTCACGGCCATTTGCCAAACAATTACTTGATGGCCATTTGCCAAACTACCGTCTATTGGCCGTTCGCCATTAATACAAATTACTGATCATGGCCATTTGCCAAGTATTCAGTGTTCACGGCCGTTCGCCACAAATAACTTGGTATAAGGTATAACTTAAGTAAAAATACTAATAAAAATACTAATAATTACCGCCATGCGTTACTGGAGGCATGTGAAATAATATTATTACCGCCATGCATACTGGAGGCATGTGAAATAATATTACCGCCATGCGTACTGGAGGCATGTGAAAAAATATGATTCCCGCCATGCGTTATTGGAGGCATGTGAAATAATATGATTACCGCCAGGCGTTACTGGAGGCATGTAAAATAATATGATAACCGCCATGCGTTACTGGAGGATTGTGAAATAATATGATTACCGCCATGCGTTGATGGAGGCATGTGAAATAATGATTCCCGCCATGCGTTATTGGAAATAATATGATTACCGTCATGCGTTGCTGGAGGCATGTGAAATAATATGATTCCTGCCATGTGTTGCTGGAGGCATGTGAAATAATATGATTTCCGCCATGCGTTACTGGAGGCATGTGAAATAATATGATTAAAGATAAAGAATGCTTTATTGATCCTCGCACAAAAATGGTGTTACTGTCGGTGCAGCACATACAGTTACAAATATAAACATACAAGAGTAAAATATAATGTTGTACAGATGGTACAGATACCAACATTAACAACACCCACACATTTCTTACTGCCATGCATTTAGTTGCATGCATTTAGTTGGCGTCATGGTCAAGTTTCTGGGTTTTCAGACATGCTTAATATGCTTGACAAATGTGACCAGTACAAGATTGTTGATTTTCGTGCATGTCGATGGGAGTGAAGTTCTCTGTAGTTCGAGTACTGTCCTGTTGTGCATTTGTTATTGTATTTCTCCTGAAATTCATCCGTGAGTCAGCCAACATCCGAGTCAGAGGCAGGATCGGTTACACTCGACAATATACACTTGGACATGTTTGACTGCCTGGCAGGGACATTGGCAGATCGCTGCTGCGACAACGAGAACTCTTCCGTCTACGCCAGTGAATGCTCAACACAGGAGCCATGACAGTACTCGCAGACTCCAGGTAGTGGTGGACAGTTAGTCGAATGCAAGGATACATTTGGCATTTGTTGGAGCAGGATATAGAACACAGTAAGGCATCTTTTGAGAAGCTGCTGCACAGGACACGCCTTTATAACAGCAATCCATCCTACTACACTTATGGCAGTTGAAAGTGGTTTCAGTCCAGCAACAGACACTTGACTGGAGTTGGGGCAGTATCAATGCAACGCCTTAACCAAGGCTACATACAACATATTTTATGTTACTGGTAGAGGACTTTAGGTATGCAACGCAGGACCTATGATCAGACATTGTGTAACAGTATAGGTAATAATGTTTTAATAGGTAATATATTGTTTCTCATGTCATAGTAATAGCTTTTATCAAAAGTAATAGTAAGATCTGAAAGTAATCGATAATAGTTTAATTACCCCTTTTATTACCTATTGCTGCAAATATCCAAAACTTGGGTTTGTTTGCATGTTATTCCAAGCGTGTATGTGGTAAGAGCAAGGGATGTGTACACAATGTACAAACATGTATGTGGTAAGAGCAAGGGATGTGTACACAATGTACACACAATTACTGAATCGGTATTTACATAACAGGAAATGATCAGTGTGCTAATAATTTGATAGCTTCAGCGCATATCTGCTCAGTGAAACAATGCATAATTAGCAAGCCGGTTACTAATTGTTGGGATACACCATTGTAGAGGCTAATAATTGGTTCAACACATTCCTAACATACACACCAGAAGCTGCACCCTGGTGATGAATTCAAAGGAAGTTCGTATTTAGGAGAGTATCCTTTGGTTGTTTTTAAACCCAGTGCACGACAAGGCCCATACTCTCTGCAAGAGAGGGGTGAATGTTTATACGGTTCTGTCATTTACTAACCAGCAGTTTTACTGGAATTTATTCATGCCAGGGTCCCAGTACATGGTATCCTGTTTGCGTACCTGGGTGGTTCGTCTATGCTGCGGAGTGAGTTCGACGTGTCCCTTAAACGGCTCCTCAGCTTTTGTGTCTCCCCAGTCAGCCATGGGGAATATTTAAGCCTTATTATGAGCGGGCATGGGTAAGTTGGTTGTTTTTTTTCTTCAGTCACTGAGCATGTATCCTTGTCTGCCAATCTCGGTGGAAATGATTACGCTTTTTGTGACACACATACATGCTGGAGGGTTAGCCCCAGCATCTATCGTTTCAGCAGTGGCATAATTTCACAAGATTAATGGGTTTCCCGATCCAAATACTAGTTTGATTGTTCACAAGTTATTGCACGAAATTTTGGGTCTTTGTGTGATGTCCGCTTGCCTGTCACACACTAACTATTCTCACTCGCTTAGTACAAGCTCTCTCAACTGTGTTCTCTGTACAGTACAAATGTACTATGCTACGGGCCGTGATGGTCCTTGCATTTAGAGCATACCTGCGAATAAGAGAAATGGTATCGAGGGCAAGGTGCAGTGTCCAAAGCTGTTTACATTTAGGACATGTTATGCTATCTGATGACCTTATTACAGTGTCCCTTGGTCGTTTTAAGCATAGTGCACGACAAGGCCCACAATCTCTGCAGGTAAGGGCTGAATGCTTACAAGGTTCTGTCATCCACCAAGCAGCGGTGGTAAGGGAATTCATTCATGCCAGGGGCCCAGTACAGGGTATCCTGTTTGTGTACACGGATGGTTCGCCTAGGCTGCGGTGTGAATTTGACGTGTCCCTTAAACAACTCCTCAGCTTTTGTGGCTACCAAACTAGTTCATTTAAAGGTCACAGTCTTCGCATTGGTGCAGCTACAGCAGCAGCTTTGTGAGTGAAATCTGATGCACAAATCAGGGAAGCAGGCAGGTGCACATCGGATGTTTTTAAGAAGTATATCCGACTTGCATAAGTATCTTGGGTCAAAGGTTTGATGTGTTTCATATGGTGGGGTGGTCACAGGTTCCTCTTGGTGACCTTGTGGCGGAATGGCCCCACCTTTTTGTAATTGCATGTGTCTATTGGTGGTGGAATGTTTGTATTGTTTGCTTAGGTTTATATTCATAGTGGTTTTATACCTCTATAGCGACAAATAATGTACGTCTGTATATTGTCGTCATGTATGTAGGAATGTGTGCCTGAGAAACTTTGATGGGGCTGTACAAGGGTTCATTTTCCCATCTGGTTTGCATCTTAGACATCACATTCCTACTATCTTTATGCCCAAAAGTGGCTGCATTAGAAGCAATCCACTTTCCAATAAAAAAACGTCATCCTTTGGCCAATTTCAATTCTCAAACTACAATGGGCTTGTGTTGGTTATTGCATAAATGAAGGTATGAACGCAGAGCATACTGTATTTTATGCAATGGCCAGGACAGGCCTAGTGCGGGTAGTGAGGTAACTGGCTGAGGCAATAATTACTTCCAGCTGTTTGGCTTAATAAAACCGCCCAGCGCCTTCAGCCAATCATGACATGCCAGGATTAGGCCCCAGCGTACGATTTGGATTAGCGGTTAAGCCGCCACTTGCGCGTTAGGTATCTGTGTCTCATGTTGTGTATATCCTGATATTTCTAAATCCGCCCTCCTCCCCACCTTTTTGCCTAGGCACGTTTAGTTAAACAACTATTGTACACCGTTGGTAGAAAAAGAAGTTGGAAAATGTCGCAACGCTTCCCCAAATTTCGGAGTGAACACAGGGCATATCCCAAATTCTTGAATGTGTTGGGTTTTGGTGCGTCGACAGGCTTTTTGTTTTACAAACGGCATATATTTTTCCTTATGTTTATACAGGATAGGCGGAATGGCCCCACCTTTTTGTAATTGCATGTGTCTATTGGTGGTGGAATGTTTGTATTGTTTGCTTAGGTTTATATTCATAGTGGTTTTATACCTCTATAGCGACAAATAATGTATGTCTGTATATTGTCGTCATGTTGTAGGAATGTGAGCCTGAGAAACTTTTATGGGGCTGTACAAGGGTTCAGTTTCCCATCTGGTTTGCATGTTAGACATCACATTCCTACTATCTTTATGCCCAAAAGTGGCTGCATTAGAAGCAATCCACTTTCCAATAAAAAAACGTCATCCTTAGCATATTATATGAATCCTAACATCAAATAAAAAGTAGTAAATATGCACTTCTTACAAATTATTTGTCATTATAAATAGTGACTAAACTGTTTGTATCATTGGAAACAAATTATTAACATATAATTCTCTCTAGCATTTAATGACTCTGCAATATGCAACAAATTTAAGAATACATTTATTTAAAATCATTACAAAACTTAACATAGTAGTAGTGACATGTCAACAGGTACCTCTTTCTCTTCAACGCTCTCCCTAAGTTTCGCTTCCAACAGCATATTCCTGTTAACTAACTCATTCATTCCTTCAATCTGTTCATCCTACAAAATACATGCAACAACAGTAAACACTAGAAATTTAGGAACCAATCACATTGCAATGAAGTAATCATAACTACTAACATTCCTCTGTGTGTAATCAAAGTTTCCTTGGCATTAGCAGATGAATACAACAATAATTTATTGCAGGTTAAGCCTTCCCAGTGCAACACCAGATACAGACCTGCCTACCCCAAAAACTTCCTGTCAGTAATCCATCTTCCCATTTACACTGATTTTCAGGAATATAGGCCCACTGTCAGTAATAGTTAAGAACCGTGTCAGATATTGTCAGGAAAAGAACACCACTGTCAGTAATACTTTAATATTGTGACTATGACGATAGTTGCACCCAAAACATAAGTGTCTAATAAACTATGAGGTGTTTTGAAGGGTTCAGCTAACAAGGTAAGGTAGACGGTCATAACCAGCATTGGTGAAAATCAAACGTGAAGAACGTAACTGTAATGTAAATGCGTCTATACACTATAGGCATAGCTAATTTACAATGACTAGAACTGTTTTATTGTTTTTTAAAGTCAAACTTTAAGCAACTGAAAGAACCTCAAAAAGTTTGTGTTGTTTAATAGTAACCATTGTAATTCTCATTTTAAGTAAATTTCAAAAACAGCATGCTGACTCAAGCAAAATTCCACATTATAGCCACATTTTGTAATAAAGTGCAAATAACAAATACCACTCAGAGATTTACATTGTAAACTTTACTATAGAGAGAAACACACAATCATCAGGGTGCACAATGCATGGTAGTCTCCAAATTATAAGTTCAGAATCAACAGGTGCAAGTTGTAACGGACAACATGTTGAACTTTACACTGCACAGTGTTGCGACTAGTTGTGTCCACACAAAACATGTCCGGTTCCACTGCCTCAAACTAAACTATGCAAAGACAGTTACAGGATGACAATACATTTTATAGGTGGCTCAACAGGTCCAACGGTTACTTTGGGTTACAGCAGGTTAGGATACTGTTTTAGGATAAGGAGACAGATAGATGCAACACTAAAGCCTAGTCTAAGGCTAGCTAAACATGAATAATTATCCCATAAAATCACCTTTAATTATAATAAACCAGTACCACTAAAATCCACAATTAGAAATTCACTGCATTTCGTATAGACCTTGTATAGTATAGCCATATTTTGAATTATGACTTAAATGTGTTCATGGCCACGGCTAAATAGTCTAAGTGTAAGACTAAAAGTCTAACCAGTATATCCTGGTTATGGGACTTGGAAGTTACTACAAAAACATCACAAATTATAACAATTAGTCATGCCATTGCCTATTTGTGATGTCATTAGAATTGAATTTGAAACTAGTAGCCGGTATATCTAGGCTATAGTAGTATGACTAGAGTCATGCCGGGCAACGGCAAAACCATTACGTTACGCTAGTCTTCGTCTAGTCTACTCAATTCTAGTATACTACCCCTGTAAATGATCCACTAAACTCAATAAATACCGACTTAATCTTAGTACAGTTAGTTGGGTTGACACTACAAGAACAACACCCACTATTCTGTCAGTAGTACTAGTGTAACGATGTAGTTAGTACCTGCAATCGTCCCGGCCACCATGCGAAATAGAAAAATCAATTTTGCACATACGGCAATATGTAAAGCCGACACCCTTCTTTGAACTTGACAATATGGGCCATGTCTGCGAGTATGCTATTATAAACTTTTTCAGCACACATTTCTTCCTGGCTGGTGGTGGTGTCGTTTTGATCTCCGCCTTCATTTCATGTCCCGTGACTTCTTTTTATTTGAGCGTGGAAATTCGAATTTGTCGTAACGCTGTTTCCTACTGGTCAGATTACAACCAGAAGCAGCGAATGAAAAACCATGTCACAACAAGGTGCGTATATATGCTGCCACCTGTTGAATATAGTGGAAGCTAAATTTGTGGAGCACGGAAGTGATTGACAATCATTGTGATAAAGAAAGAATCCGTAATATTTTCATCCCTCGCCGTAATACCATAATTTGAGGTGTATTTCCGGAATGATTCCGGACAATCCAGAATGGTAGGCAGGTCTGCAGATATACCCTGTACTCATTCATGACCTAAGAGGACAAGAGCAAGACATAATTAATAAATGTGCATGTTTTGAATGGTTGCAGGAGGATATGAACCCATTCATCTTGATGTTAGTGTAGTGCTCTGACAACTGTAATCCTGAGTCATCAGAACAAATACAATTAGTTTAGTAGGTACAACAGTGCTACCTACCTTCCATTTGAGACGATTCTGCAGCCTTCCGATCACTTCATCCTGTGAAAGGAATGTTTATTAACTTCAAACTAAGATCAGTAAAGCACTCAATGCAATAACAAAAACTTTAATTATACAGCAGATTGATTAATATACAAATAATTCCTTCTAGTCAGTATTAATTCAAAATATGAAAGTTCCATTATACTAGTTATAATGTTATGTATACTCACAGATGAATAAGTGGCTAGTGGAGTGTACCCCTAGCGGACTATAGGAGAACTGAACCTGCATCATATTGAATGAGGATTCCCAATGTTTTTGTGAATAAATTGTTATTCTGAGTATGTAATTAACTCAGTAATGTTGTTTACAATAGTACAGCATAAATTGTTTACCACAATCTGAATAATATGTGGAGTAATTTGCATTAAAAAAAATGGCGGACATATTAAATGTAGAATCCCAATTTTTGAATACACAATTTTCCAAAAACACATTAATATTTGAGGCATGTTGTAAAATAGTACAACACAAACATTTTCATTAGAACTCACTTAGTTGCCATTTACATAATTATGTAATTATCATAAAACAAAATGGCGGACATAGTAAATTCGTGTTATAACAATTTTCAAAAGCATTATCAATTTATCATTTAACGTTTAGCGCTTCTTATCATAGTACTACATAGAGTTTAATTACTATAATTATATATCACTTAATTCCCACTTTGCATAATTAATGTCTATACTAGTTATACTTAGCTATGTGAATTGCAGAAAGTGTCCTGGACCTGAGAGATACTTACATTTAAATACACAGAGTAATGAATAATTGCACCAACAACTCAAATTTTATTGTTAGTTTCTGTTGTTACAATAGCTATATAAATGTAGGAATATATAATTATTAATTAAATAATATATAGTTATACACACCAATAATATAACTGTGGCAATAAATGAATATTACAATGGTGGAAATACCAATCTTAAACTGGCTAGTTATTACTACTAGTAAGCAAACAACAAATGTAATAAGTTCTTATTTTATATTTAACAGAGTAAGGTTGGAATTCAAGATTCTGAATTTCAAGTTTAAAATAAATTATTAAGTGTAGCTAGCGTACTGTGAATAGGGATTGCCTGTATGACAGCTAGGTGCCAAATCCGCCGAGCGGACAACCAGCGCAACGCGATTGTCCGCCTGGCGGATATCCAGCAGCATGCTGACGTTACCAGGCGGATGTTACTATTTTTACCGCAGCGTCACCGTCTGCGGTGGCGTTCTCGAAAACCGTGCAACTAGGTCGCACAAAATGCGATTTCCGCACTTGTAAACCTTTTTAAAATATCACATAACATATATCATCTGAACAGTCTGAAACTGACACGTAGGGGTGTATATACACGAACTTGAATTTTAGGCGATAACATTACCAAAAATTAATGTTTATACGATAATTCGACACAACTTTCGTTTGGTTTAACGCAGAAACTTCGTGCAACGACTGCAGTGAAGACGAACACGTCTTCTAATTGGTCGAGCAGATCTCATGATGATCCAAATAGGTTTACAAGTGCGGGTTTTCAATTTGCCGCGACCTGTTTTTGCGAAAACCATACCGTCGCGGAGCACCGACGGCATGACACTTTTGGCGCGCATCATCACTCAATCACGAACGATAAGTTCGTCAAATAAAGGAATACTTCTAAAAACTTTATGCCATTGTAAAGAACATTATCTTGTTGTTCCAGTGATACTAAATATGTATTATTTAACACGGACTTAACGATGTAAGGGCTGTGTGACCGGTGACCTGTCATAGTTTAGCGTCAAAACTGGCCAGATCCAACAGCCACGGCGGCTGCTGTGGTAATGCTACCTTAACGCTAGTGCGACCAGGGAGACCCACCACACCCTTTCACCAAGCGAGATCGGTGCCTCATGGAACAAAAAAACGGTGTGTGACGCCTGGAACGGCTACCACGCTGTCGCACTCCACCCTGACGACCGCCACCTCATGATGTTCATAATGCCTTGGGGCCGCTATCGATACCGCTCAGCACCTCAAGGATATGTGGCGTCTGGCGATGGCTTCACACGGCGGTTCGATGAGATCGTCGCCCACATACCCAACAAGACAAAATGCATCGACGATACCCTACTGTGGGCGGACAACATCAAGCAGGCCTTTTGGCCGCAATGGCATCACGCAGAATCCGGACAAGTTTGTGTTCGGTAAAGACACCGTCGAGTTTGCAGGCTTTGAGATATCACTCACGTCAGTGAAACCATGCTCGAAGGTGTTGCAGTCGATAAAGGACTTCCCGACACCGAGGAATGTCACAGACATCAGAAGCTGGTTTGGCCTCGTTAACCAGGTGGCTTATGCCTTCGCCGCATGCAACCATTCCGCGACCTCCTGAAGCCAGATCAGCCGTTCGCCTGGACGGAACATTTGGATCGCCTGTTCAGGCAGTCGAAAGTCGTGATCATCGACCAGATCAGGCAAGGAGTCAAGCCACTACTCAAGGTGCTGGGTGACCGCGCCCTTGACGACATCCCAAACCCTCGCTTGCGGAACATTAAGGAAAAGTCGCTGCGGTACCGGTTTCGCACGCTCCACATCCCCGGCGTCCGCAACACCGTCGCCGACGCCCTATCACGACACTCGGTGGGCGACGCCGAGACTCCCGACCTGCCCGATGACGTGGCCGCGGCAGCCCCCGCAGCCCTCCGATCCGCCGCCACCTCGCTGCTCACAGACTTGCGCGTCCATGGCCACGGAACTCATCAAGTTGGTCACATGGGACGATGTGCGCACTGCGACGGTGAGCGACCCCGACATGTCCGCTCTAGTGGATGTCATCCACAACGGCTTTCCTGACACGCCATCAGCCATGCTCAGTGCCATCCACACGTACCACCAGTACCGGGAGAAGCATCCTTTACAAGGACAGAATCGTCATACCACCCACTCTCCGAGCACATGTCTTGCAGGCACTCCACTCGGCTCACCAGGGTATTTCGATGATGGTGTCGCGAGCAGAGGGGTCATTCTTCTGGCTAGGTATGACTTCGGCAATTGAAGACACGTGCACACTGTACAGCGTGCAACCGCATGGCGCCGTCACAACCAAACTCGCCGCCTACACCACCAACACGACCAGTCTACCCCTTCCAGGCGATATGTGCTGACTACTTCAGCTACGGCGGCCATCACTACCTCGTCGCCGTGGACAGATACTCTAATTGACCTATCGTAGACGAGAATGCGGAGGGCTCCAAAGGCCTCATTGCCGCGCTCCGAAGAGTGTTCGTGACCTTCGGCATTGCCAAGGAGCTCTGCTCGGACGGGGGACCTGAGTTCAAGGCAGGCACTACAAAGATATTCCTCCAGAACTGGGGTATACGTCACCGCATCAGCAGCGTAGCAAACCCACACAGCAACTGCAGGGCGGAAGTCGGGGTGAAAACGGTCAAGCGGATGCTGGTTGGCAGCACGGGCCCAGGTGGTTCCCTGAACACCGACGCATTCCAACGGGCCATGTTAGCCTACAGAAACACGCCAGATCCGATGTCGAAGGTCAGTCCTGCCGAGATCATCTTTGGACGCCGCATCCGGGACTTCATCCCAGTACCGCCCAGACAGTACCTACCCCAATGGACGTGGCGCGAGACACTGCAAGCAAGAGAGGACGCACTACGTGTCCGACACATGAGGGCACATGAGCGACTGTCGGAGCACACACGTGTCCTACCTCCACTCACTATCGGGAACTGCGTAAGGCTGCAGAATCTGGTTGGCCCGCACCCAACCAAGTGGGACCGCACCGGAATCGTAGTTGAGGTACGACAGTACGACCAATACGTCGTACGAGTGGACGGGTCGGGGTGTGTCACACTCTGTAACAGGAAACACCTACGCCTGTACACGCCGCATATCGCCAGGGCCCCGTTGATCAACTCGCCATCTGTCATTCCCCCTGCCACGACCATGCCACCGTCGCCCATGCTACCCGAGACACCGACCCAGCCAGCCAACCCAGTGTTGCCTCTACCCAGGCCGACTACACCCGTGCCAGTGACCCCGGCCAGGCCCGAGTCCGGCGCCAGGCAGCCTCCTCGTGCTAGTCGTGAGATGCTCCAGCAGGCCGCGCCCCCACCCACACTGGCCGCTGAGGTTCCGCCACCGACCCCTGCTCCGACACCCGCTGTTCGGCGACCTCCAAGGAGACTAGTGGAGGAAATGTAGAGGGTCAAACTTCCATTGTCAGCCCTCTGGCTTGAGGACTTGGGGGGGCATAGTGGAGTGTACCTCTAGCGGACTATAGGAGAACTGAACCTGCATCATTTCTCCAGCGTTTGACAACGCTACAGTTTATTGTATCTACCTATACAGTACTATGCTTTATGACTCGTTTATTCATTGCTGAAGATGCGTGTAAGTTGTCACACTACATAAACATTGATGCAAATACACATGGGTGTTATTTAGTGGCTAACTTAATATAATGTGTCTAGTGCTGGAAAAAGAAGAAGAAAAATGATAACAGTAAATGAACACAAAGTCATTGCACCTGGACAGCATTTATAGACACTTTATATTAGTTGACATATTGACCACATGACGAGGCTTTGGCATGAAATGGACAAATAACTTGGTAGACCTTCCAAGAACATTTGGGCCTGTAACAAATGATGTGGTTCTTTACACGAAGAACGTAGTGTAATACTCACTGTTTCGCTGACTGTTTCCTTGAATGCCTTCTTAAGCTGCCGTAGTTCAGTCTCCAGGTGAATGATCCTCAGGTTCCTCTGTGTTGATGACGCTGATGTCACATCACTACTGCTCTGTGCTGGGAATCTGCGAAGTATAACCTCCGAGTCATCACTACTGTCATCAACCTCACTGGCGCTCGATATCACTTGTCCCTCTATAGTGTCATGCTCGCTGTCAGCGTCACTATCCAATACCCCGTTCTGTGAGTGCACATATTGCCTTGACGTATGCGCCGACTGATGGTCACCAATGGTCCTTTGCTGTCCGTTTCTTGTGTCTCTATTTGAGAGACGTGATTTGTTGATGATAACAACATCACTGTCTGAGTCCGTGTCATCTGTCTGGGCCAATCTGACATCAACGATGTCACTGTGTTCTTCAGAACTGCTCTGCCCTCTCCTGCGTAGTGCACCCTTCTTGCTCACTGGCGAGTCAGATGCATTGCTACTGCTCTCTCCTGCAGCTCTTCTACGACATGCCGTTGGTTGTGACGCGCCCGTTACCTTTCCCATTACCTTCGTAGCATCACTAGTACGTGGTGCTGCAAAATAGAGAAATGTAAAAACTCGTGATAATAAGAATATGAGGTTGTTCACAATAATTATTATTGTTGACATTTACCTATTCGTACAGGGTTGTAATTCTAACACCCCTTCCTCCCACCTGAATCGGAACTTTAAAATGTTGATAATTCTCCAGTTTGAAGGTCATATGTAATAGTGTTATAACACGACACATGCAAACAGCACATTAATTTATAAGAATCATCATGTTTACAAATATTTACAATTACTAGTCATGCAATTGGTATGCAACCCACATTTTTACAATTACTATGCAGTCGTTGGCCCCCCTCTTTTGTTTGCTTTGTATGAATAGGTAAATGTAAATGTTCACAATTGTGAATGACCCCTAAACAAAATTCATGCACAAATGCTTCAATTTTTTGCAATTATATATTTTTTACCCCTGTCAGTTTATGATCAATGCAGACCCGATTGATAAGCATGTTATAACATGACATTCCACTTTGTACCTTAGGTAAAAAATCAGGGACCCATAAAAATCATACCATGTTGGTTGAGTCTTGTGTGGACTGAGCCTCCCTTGGCCTCTTCTACTGCAGTGCATTGCCTCTTGCTGCCTGGAGACTTGCGACGTGACTCATCAGTGTGACCGTGCTTACCCTGACGTCTCAGTGGCCGAGGGAAGTGCACACTGGGTACTTTCTGCTCTGATCGTGTGCGCCTCATTCTCCAGATTGTACGACGGCCAGTTCACTACCAATGTGTCCCCATAATACCACTTGATGGCCCCAGCCAATCACAATGCTTGCATCAGTTAGTCTGTAAAATGGATGCAAACTATTGGTAGATTTGGGTTCGATATGCTTGCATACTTATTTTACGTGAACGTAAATGCTGTTTTTGCTGAAACAAACACAATAACATGTATGATACAATAGAATACAGGTGAGATTAAATATGGCCTGTTTTCTATTTTTAAATGTATTTAATTAAAACTTTCAAATCAATTACATCACTAAGTCTTCAATTACAATTACATATGCATTAATGGGACCATTATACTAGCAAAAATACCCACCCTCCAGATGGTACTATAAATTATTTGTACATGAAGTTTGTCATGACAAAATGTGAGCAGTTTTTGTAAATGTAAGTTCATAAAATATCCCCTACTGACCAGCAGACCTAGGAACAACTGCAAAATAACACAATGTTGTGAACAATCAAATTACATCCATCTAACATCTGGTGTCAACCCTAAAACCGACAAAAAACACTTAACCCATAGGATATTTTTTTAAATAAAAGCATTATTTTTCTTACAAGTACATGTCCCCCTGAATACAACCTGTCTAGGAGGGAAACGTGACCATACCCAACCACACATATATAGATTGTGCATTTGAATGAAATTTATAAAAAGTTAGTTAATATGCACTTTACGCAAACAGATGCTTGTAATTACGAGGCTGTAATCATTTTATTTGTTTAATTAAACTAGGAATTTCATAATGAACCATCCAGTTCATGATCAATTTTGGGTTACTCTCAGAAAAGTAAGTCTGGTTAAAGAACTAGGGGAATATTGATCAAATGTAAAAATATATCACAGCATTTGCCTGTAATTTAAGACAAATCAATACCAAACAACTTCTGTTGAAAGTTGTTGGTGCTCTTTCTTGTAAACTGAAAACTATTAACAGCGACGTGTTCATGAACACTTTTCACTGATGTGACTCTTAAAGGTAAATTCTTATATCGCGCGATATCCAGTAGTTAGGACTGCTCAAAGCGCTTTACACTTTACCCACTGGCAGACCTGTTCAATCGAAACACCATCTTGACTTATCTGGGAAACATTTCCACCACACTGCAATTAATGCACACAAACTATTCGTACATAAATATCCCCCACTGTAAAACAAGTGGCAGAAGATTTGAAACCAGATTCTCTAGATTGAGAGTCAATTGCTCTTGCCACTGTGCTCAATCAAACTGTGTCCTCAGTGATATGACAGTGCCTTTTATAACTTACAAGATCTTGTTTTAGTTCTTCGCAGTTTTTTTAAACCAAGTCATGTTGTTGAAAAGTGGTCGATGGGACATTTTTCCAGGCACTTTCAACAACTCTCTACTGTTTCAGTGCCACAGGGCCAATTCCGCTGATCACCGGTTTTGTCAAGAAGTGCCACATAGCCGAATGCACCAATTTCGTTTTTGCAACGTCTACTGGTATTGGCTCATTGAATGATAAATTGGCTCATTGAATAATAAAGTTAAACATTACAAAACGGGAGGTGTTCAACTGCTGGTTTTACAAAATATGCAAGCTTAGATTTGCATAAGTTTGATGACAAAAACTTACCGGAAGTTGTAACCAAAAAACAAAAAATAAAGTAAGTTATTATGTGTCATCTGGTTATTACGTTTTTGGAACTAAATAAAAAATTATTGGCCCTTTCAGGAAATGTATAGTTTAATTGGTGACATCTGAACAATAAGCCCATAAAAATACAAGGTTAGAACAATGTGCAAATCTCACAAAATGGCTTGGCACTTTTTGAACATTAGCGCAATTTTGGCTGGCACTGAAACAGTAAAATGTAACTAATGAAACTAAATGTAAAGAAGGCCAAGATTATGGATGTGAAGGGATGTTGAGAACCATCAGAATTTATAGTAGATGGCAAGGAAATAGAATGAGTGGAAAGTTTTTAATATCTGTGGTCACTGATAGACACGGATGGAGATGGGATGAAAGAGATCAAGCAGAGGTTGGCAATGGCGAGTAAAAAGTTGACGCAGATGAAGAAGCTGTGGAAAGCAACGAACAAAGATATGAAACTACGAATTATCCGAATCTGCATATTTCCAACTGCTATGTATGGATGCGAAACCTGGATTCTTAATAAGAACATTACTAAATGTATAAATGCATTTGAAAAAAGCATCAGCAGTACTAGCATTGGAGGCCATCGCGCCAGCGTTGTTCAGTGGCACTGCCGTTGTCGCATTTATTTTTGGAGTTCCTGGAAAACCCCTTATTAAAGGGAATAAAAACATTGCTTGAATTCATGTTATATTACATCCTGCTATCTATTTCCACGTCCACCAAGCCAAAAAAATAAAAAATAAATCAATGAATTAGAAATTCCACATTTTATGCTGTGCATCCGGACATTTTCGAATATACATATTTTTGGCACGCTTTTCGGGATGCCGAGATGTGACGTCACTTATGACTCAAACTCGCATCAGGCCGAACCTTTCCATGCATTTAGAGCATGTTTACAAGTATAGCTTTTGGGTCGAAACGAGCGTCAGAACGAGTTATTGTGCAATATTCCGACGTAATACAAACACTAGTCATCATAGAGGAACAAGCAGTTATCTTACGGTTCCACATGAATCAAATTTTATTCAAAACAACGAATGCGAATGAGCCTACAAGTCGACTAGGTTTTGCCGAGCTTGGCCTTGGACTCGTTTTCAGAATAATTATATCGAATGCAACCAACGGGAGATAATCTACACCAATAAACATACATAGCAAACATATATTGTATCCAGCTACATAAAGTAACGTGTATTATCTCATAATATCACTAGAATATCGATATATGAAGGAGTTGTACAATTTATCGTAACAACTTAAATCAGTCAGAGTTTCCGCTGGTCCCGCTAGCTCAGTGGGTAGGCACGTTGGTTACTTATCGTTTATTTTACAATCGGGCGACAAACAAAATAATGTTATACTATAATACAGTTTGTAAATATTTTTTTATTTTTGTAGTAATTATTCGCCACAAAAATTAAAATGTGGTCATTATATAACGATGTTTCTAAATTTTATTTATCCAAACAAATATAATGTAATGGATATATAATTTATTAATTGTAAATATATTGTACGGTAATATATTGTAATTATATATGTGAAAACAGATTGAGATCTGTCTGGATAAATACAATTTAGAAACATCGTTATATATAATGACCACATTTTAATTTTTGTGGCTAATAAACAATTACTACAAAAATAAAAAAATATTTACAAACAGTGTATTATAGCATAAAATTATTTTGTTTATATTACTTCGTGAAAACATAAAACAAAAAAAGTGTAAAGAAAATCAAAGGTTTGCATGCTGTCAGGATTGAACCGGCGTCGCCTGATTGTAAAATAAATGACAAGTAACCAGCGGAGGGACCAGCGGAACTCTTTGACTGATTTAAGTTGTTATGATAAATTGTACAACTCCTTCATATATCGATATTCTAGTGATATTATGAGATTATACACGTTACTTTATGTAGCTGGATACAATATGTTTGCTATGTATGTTTATTGGTGTAGATTATCTCCCTTTGGTTGCATTCGATATAATTATTCTGAAAACGAGCCCAAATTCGGCGAAACCTAGTCGACTTGTAGGCCCATTCGCATTCGTTGTTTTGAATAAAATTTGATTCATGTGGAACCATAAGATAAATGTTTGTTCCTCTATGATGACTAGTGTTTGTATTACGTCGGAATATTGCACAATAACTCGTTCTGACGCTCGTTTCGACCCAAAAGCTATCCTTGTAAACATGCTCTGAATGCATGGAAAGGGTCGGCCTGATGCGAGTGTGTGTCATAAGTGATGTCACGATACCACGTGATCGCCTAGCTCATTAAAATTTTATTTTCCGCGCGAATCGCTTCACAGACGGGCTTAAAATCGAATTTATACTACAAATGTATTTTTCTGTATCTGTTTAATGTTGTCAAATGTTACAATGTTAAACTTTGTGTACCCATGGAAAAAGGATTTTAGCTAATGCCTTATTTTTATTTCCTTTAAATGACGTAGATGATATTCTCCCCTGGAACCTCAATTTCAAATTTGTTTTGTGCGATTTCTACAAGTTTAAATATTATTCTTCCGAAATTTATGCACGTCTAAAGTCGCACATTTCTACTGAAGGTGATTATCTTTTTGTTTCAAACTAATAGAAGTGTTACATTATATACTGTTTTACACGTGTGCCAAATCTGGTGGTAAAAAATGGGCCAAGTGGCCCTGAAGTCCTTTGGACTAATACGTTTATATGTGACCCCGGCTGACCAATTGAGTGATAAGTCGGAAAAATTGTAACATTGTTTTCTTACATCCTTGTAAACGTTTGGTAGGGTGCTTTACACGGTTTAAAAAAATATGACTGCTACAAAAATTGGCAAAGTTATGGAGCATTGAACATGGTAGGGATCAAAAAGTGAAAATTAACAAAACGGCTGTTGAAGTTTTACATTATATATGCAAATGGATTGCATGGAAATATTACATGCACAACATTCAAATGTGGCACACAGTATGTAATATGTATGTTATCTTGCAATGATACACTGGAAGTACAAATGTGCTGCTCCAAAGACTTATCAAGTTATGCCAGATTATGTCTTCATGTGTAAAACTAAGAGGACAGATTATTTGAGAGCAAAAGGTAGACTCACTGTTTGACACAGTTTAAAACCTACAGGCAACTGTCCAGTTTAACAGGGGTCTGTGGCTTAATGCTGTCTGTTGACACAAGCTACTGCCAGTGACCAATTACACATTAGTCACAGTTTCCATCAAACAATAGCAGGCAGAGAATCCTAGCTCCACAACTGGATGTAATACAACCAGAGCCACCACTGATTCATGCTCAAGTAGATTAGCTCAATGCACCAACTAAGACAATACACAACACTGAGTGACAGTGTCCAGAGTGAGGCCTAAGCAGTGTCCTCATTGCTGAATAGATCAATTAAACCTGCCAAGTGGGTGACATTCTGCACAAGTGTTCATTAATCCTTAGTGATTGTTCAGAACACCAGAATGTCTACACAAGGCATGGCAAGCGTAAACAGAACAGTAGAATGCATTTTATATCAATAAAGTGTAGGATATTTCACTCTATAGTTGTCCAGAATATTAATGTTCTATGTTTGTCACCTACAGGTGACAGAATATTAATTTTCTGTGTTTGTCACCTACAGGTTTCTACAGACAATACATCTTTAACCAATAGACACCACAGTCACACCATTTTATAATAATTAAATGAACATCAAAATAAACACAACTTGCAATTATAGAAAATCAATAGTTTTGAAGATAAAAAGTGTTAGGCAACTGTTCGTCTAACAGGGGTCAAGTGTGTCTACTCTGCCTGGGCATTGTGACCAATTAAAGATTAGTCAAGGTCTCAATGGAACAGTAGCACTAGGCTGCAGAGATTAGTCATGGTGTTGACTTTGTGGCACATTAAACAAAATCTACTGTTGGGGGTGTCTACTCTGCCTGGGCGATGTGACCAATTAAAGATTAGTCAAGGTCTCAATGGAACAGTAGCACTAGGCTGCAGAGAATTGTCTTGGTGTTGACTTTGTGGCACATTAAACAAAATCTACTGTTGGGGGTGGTCTCAAGGGCCCTTGTTAGTATACATAACAAACCCTCATAATTAGCGTAAGTTGTAATTATTTGCCAACAAATGTGTTTTATTTTGATGTCATTGTCTCAGAGTGTAGTGTATCTTACACAACGCTGCACAAAGCTGCAGTTTTCAGCACTGTTTATACGCACAGCGGGTTTTGTGGTAAACACAAATGACACATATCTCTGTCAGTTTGGCATGCATGAAGCTGAAATTGTGTGTGTAATCTAGCAGGCCCATTTGAAGTGGTTTGTAGATTTATATTTTTTTTAAATCGTCAGGGTGGTGATCCTGGGGGTAACAATTTATAAATGACACATATCTCTGTAAGTTTGGCATGTATGAAGCACCTTAGTGGGGCAAGTAGGTCAGTGGAGTAACGGTCGCTACAGCCAGCGAAAAATGATTAACTATGTAACTCAGTTGCCACATACTTCTGGGACGGAGTCCAAGTTGATCGGTCAGCTGAGGTCACTCTGCTCACCGCGGGTCGCATTTGATGTACTGCACTTGCGCGAACATGCGCAAAACGGAACCGGAACTTACTCTCAGACCGGAACCTCCTTCCAGACCGGTACACCGGCAATGGCACATCGGGTCGAATTTCTTTATTTTGCGGAAAAAAACTGCCTTCAAAAACATCGTACCAGTCAACTTTTCTTTAGCAAATACGGCATGTTCAGATATGTTAAATTCTTTCGTGCGTCATATAAATGATGCCTTTATAGCGTGGATGATTGACGATTTTGATGGCTCAGTTTGTCCACTCTGTCATGGCTACATCGAACGGGTCGGGTTTCCACCACGTGATTGGCGAAGCCTGGCTTATAAACACAGTCCACCACGTGCTTTGGTTGTTTTGGTGCCAAAACATGTCGATTTTGTGGGTAAATGATGTAGGCAATATTTTTTATAGATTTCATTCTTTAACAATTAATAATGTTTTTATTTCAGACAAACAATTAGTATGTCCATATAAAATACATCTATAAAAACAGTATATCCATATAAATGAATAATAATCTTTATTTACTTATTTTTACTTTTTGTAGCTATTTGTACAGGTCGTGAAATTATTACATTTAATTTAAATTTAATTCAGGTAAAAGATGACGCCTCCAAAAAAGAAAAGAAGTGGTTTTGTCAACAAATAATCATCAAAAATGTTTTAATTAATCTAGCCTTTTTGTACTGTACATATTTCAGTTTGCTATCTCTAGTTTGTTTATTATTTAATTTATGTTTAATCACAACAAATTCAATTAAAATGTATGATTTATGAATTGTTATTAAAAAGTAATTAATGAAATCAATTATTCGGGTAATTAATTATTAATCTACACATTAATTAGCATCACAGTGGAATGAAAACTACACAATTATAAATGGTTTCTCATGTGAATTATGCACTAAAAAATTATCTTAATAATGCTAGTATTAAGAAAGTTATGACAGTTTGAAGTACAAAAACTTTATTATTGGTCCAGTGGGACGGTAATTAGATATATTTTTCGACATTCAAATTGGCATGAAAGAACAAATATATGAGCACCATGTTAAAGGTATTTCCAAACTCTTTCCAGTGGTAGCAATTTTATTGAGATACAATGTATTCTCAAATATTGTCACATACCTATTAGCGACAATGGGAGAAGGACATAGAGGCATGCTTGATGCTTGATGTAATAATCCCTTTACAGCTGTTCACAGCTAAACTGGGATTTGTGCGGATAAAAACAAGTGGTGCACTATATAAATCAGGTTTTTTTTTTAGCTTTAGAGGATGTGGACACCATGCAATTCCCTGATGGCTGGCATGGCGACACACATGAAGGCTGGCAATGATTGCGTGATGTGTAGAACAGCAGATGGTGGTAGTCTATTCCATATGGCTACTGCTCTGGGGTAGAATGCATATTTATATGCATTGATGGTTGGAATTATTGTGTTGGTATATTTAAGTGGATGGTCGATTCTGTTGGAGTGCTGGAAACATGATGTTGACCATGTGGTAGTGGATTTTGTAAAACATTGATGCTTGTTGAATGAGGCGACATGTGTGGAGAGAGTCCCTCTTGAGCTTGTTTATGGGTGGTTTAATATGTGTTTCTTTTCGGTATTCGGAGAAGATGAATCTTGCAGTATTTCTTTGGATTTGTTCTATGCGGTTAATTTCTGTTGCTGTGTTGGGATTCCAGACTTCACTGGTACCTCTGGTATATTCAAATTGTGGTCGGACAAGGGTTTGTTAAGCTTTTTCTTTGACATTGTGTGAGCAAGGTGACAGTGTTCTTCTTAAGAGTCTAAGTGTACGGCTGGCTTTGGTGGTTATTTTGGTGCAGTGGGTCGTTCCATCTTAGGTCATGTGATTTTGTGACGCCATGGTAGTCATGCTTTTAAACATGGTTTAGTGATTTTCCCAGTAATGAATATTGATATAGTTTGGGGTTCGTTTGTGTGTGATCGTTTTGTAATATATGTTGATCTTTTGTGTTATTTATTTCTCTGTTTAGGATGCTGTCGTCTGCAGAGTTTAATTGTTGAATTTATTTGTTCCTTGATGCTTTTGAACATGGTTTAGTGATTTTCCCAGTAATTAATATTGATATAGTTTGGGGTTCGTTTGTGTGTGATCGTTTTGTAATATGTTGATCTTTTGTGTTATTTATTTCTCTGTATAGGATGCTGTCGTCTGCAAAGAGTTTAATTGTTGAATTTATTTGTTCCTTGATGTCGTTTATGTATAGAAGGAATAGGACCGGCTCCAGGACAGATCCCTGAAGGACTCCGGAAGTGACATTAGCCCAGGAAGAATGTGTGCCATTGACTGAAACAGATTGTTTACTATGGGACAAGAAGCTATTGATCCAGCCAAGAGTGTTTCCGATGCCGTAGTAGTTTAATTTATCTGATAGGTGGTGATGAGCAACTTTATCAAACGCTTTACTGAAGTCTAGTAATATTACATCTGTCTGACCTTTATGATTTAGTGTTTCTGACCAGTCATTTGTTGAGTTTATGAGTTGTATTACAGTAGAGAGGCAGTTCCTGAATTCATGTTGTTCATTAATAAGGATGTTATGAGTGTTAAGATGTTTGGCGACATGACTTAGGATTATGTGTTCCATGATTTTACAGCACAAGCAGGTCAAGGATATGGGTCGATAGTTGGAGGCATCTGATTTTGGATGGGAGCAGACGTCTGGCGAGTGGGGAGACTGGCAAACGAAACAGCTGTCTATACTTAGTCTTAGATAAGGCTGCAACATCCGGAAATGGATAAGCAAACCCAACCAACCAAGGCAGTCCAGAGAAGAGCCGGTCCGTTTGTGGTCAACCAGTACCAGAAGACATCTAGTGTCACCACAATTATCAACAGACTCAAATGGCCTTCCGTTCAGTACCGTGGAAAGGTGGCAAGATTGACCATGTTACATAAAATCCTTAAAAACAAAGATGTAGTCGATCGCTCCAAACTCCATCCTGCTCCGATCAGACAAAGAAGAGGGCACTCACACCAGCTCTGCCAGATCCAGTGCAGAACCAAGTACAGACAACATTCTTTGCTCCCCAATACCAACAAAGATTGGAACGATCTGCCTGAAACAGCTGTAGCTGCCAGCACCCTTGACACTTTCAAAGCAAGGGTGCTAAAAAACTAAATATTACATAGTTAGATTAGATATAGGGGTATGGAGTTAAATTTCCATTATTTATTAAATTGTTTTACATTTGATTTCATTTGCGTTTGTTTGGGTTTTTTAGTTGGGTTTATTTTATTATTAATTTAAAACTTTTATAGTGATCGAATGTTTTCCATGGCATAGGTCTGTCACTCTAGATATTCTTCTCTTGGCAAAATCAAATTCTACCTCCTCGCAACCCCCAAAGAGCGGCAGAATAATCAGCAAGTTGGTTGTGGCCGCCAAAAGGATGACGATGATGATACTGAATGGTGAAACCAGTTGGATAAACTAACACACTGAGGTATCAAAGTTAGGCAAAACTCAAGTTATAACGGCGGAATCGAGGTGGGTCCGAATTCGACACAAGCGCCTTGATGTATTACAGGTAATTGTCAGGCAATGTAGTTTGTGTCTTCATGCAGACGAACATTTTACTCAAATTACTGTCTGAACTGTCGTCTGCCCAAAATTATGAGTGAAAATGGGGGAATTCACTATTATCGCGATCCAGTCGGACCGGCGTTCTGTTAGTAATTCCAGAATTTTGTACTGGTTTGTACTCACAAAATGCGCGTGGTTCTACTCACCAAACGTAATATAATTTAACCAGATTATTTCAAACTTGAAACCAGCATTTCCAAAACAGATCTTGCGCGCTCTCAGGTGCACAATGGCTAACGAAATGCGCAACAGTGCGCCATCTAGTGATTGTCCTTTGCACTAGTGGGACGCTGTGGCTATGCTGCTATAATCACACATTTTTTGTTTTTTAGTTATTTCCAGCACTCGGCAACGTTCTGTTGACTGACCAGTATGTACGGTTGCAACGTTATGGTCTTATAGGTCTCATTCAACTAGTCAGCCTTTTTCAGACCATTATAGCCAAGCTGACTTTTCTATGCTAGCACCAAAATATACATGCCATGAGGCCCTGGGAGGCACGTGTCCCCCTAGACCTTTGGTCTGGAACTTGGCTTGCCCCTAGACCTTTTCGAATGTGTCCTCGTTATGTATGCCTTCCCTAGACCTTTGTATGGAATGTGCCGGTTTAGGTTAGAAGCTTTCTTTCTTTCGATCTAAATATTGTGGTTAGCCCAATACTGGGAACATCCCACAGTGGGAGGTGTTTGCTGACTGGCAAACAAGATAAAATGTGATAAAACTAATTAAAAGCAGGGAGGATATTTAGAGGTAGGGTCCGTATTTAGAGGGAGGAGGCGCCCTGAGCCACCCCTCAAGGTTCTGAAGACAGCTGAATGCATGGAGAGTCTAGCTGCGAGGGGGCTTCTGGGGAGATGGACTTCCAGAGGCGGATGGCGGACGGAAAGAAGGAGTGCAGATACGTGTCGGTTCTAATGCAGGGGCGAACCCAGGGGGGTAATTTTTGGTTTCCCGGAAACCCCTCAAAATTTCTGCACTGTTGTATGATCAAAATTATGGCAATTAATGTATGTGTACAAGGAAGATGACGGTTAATATACCCATAGACGCGGGAACAGGGTTAGGGTTATAACTTCGTTTTGAACAGCACTGTCCCCCGGCCGTGTTCAGATGTCATGAGTTCACAGACGAGACAACGGAGAAGCTGAAGTTACAGCGGCACAGCGGCGAAAATTTTTCAACAGGGTGGATTTCGCATGATCTTCGCTTTCGAAATCCGTGCTGTGTCTCTACTAGAATGTTATGTTGGTTGAAAGGGTCCGTAAGTGCCGAGCGGATATATTTGAGAAATTTCCCACAGACACAGGTGAGGGAAATATAGGACGCTACTTGGATGATAGGCCACTGTTTCCTTTTAGGGGTATTGGCTGGTACAAGGGCTTATACCGCCAAACCAAAGGAATGTGATCAATTGTGAATGATTTCTGGAAGAGGAGAGTCATGCAGTGATGGCGCGATCTCGACTTGTGCTACTGTTTGAAGCAGGCGATAGGGAACGTCATCCGGCCGCTTTACGGGGGTTGAGTATGTGGAGTAGCTTGATGACACCTGTGTTCAGATATGTGCATGTATGTCTGGCATGCCCGGGTATAGGGGCTCCATGGATTCCATTTGTGACATCTGGGTTAAGTCGATCCTCTTTGGTGACGATAGAACAGAACTGGTCGTCCAAGATGTCTGCCTTGGCTTTCAGGTCACTGTAGGTGAGTCCATATTTTTGAGAGGTGGTACTCCTATGGACTCGCAATTTTTGCTTTTGATGAATCGCCACATTTTTGTGTCGTCATTTTCACTAATGAAGTCAGAGACACACGTGTGGTACGCCTGTCTCTTTGCTTTTCCGAGGCCGGTATATGAAGCGTACTTAAAGTTACGCAATTACTTAGCGTCACGTGTTTGCGTAAACTACTATGTTAATTTATATTTTTAAAAATCACGTCTTTACTAAGATAATCATCTAAGAACGTTCTAAGCCATGCACTTATTCAAGTTCATGAAACCGGCCCCTGGTCTGATTTTGCAGGTCCTTAAAACGTTTTTAGAAACAGTTTAAAATGATAGTTTAACTCAGAATGCACCTTTAGCTGTTTGAGGGCATGGGTCGCCAAACTTATCCCACGACCAACTTTTGGGTCGCTGCTCAAAAAGGCTAAGAACCATTGATGTAAGAAATGCATTTTGACATGTTCGGTTGATTTCACGTGGTGCCTCTATCGGGGAGTATGGTATTAATTCTGCGTTCAATCCACATTCCACAATTGCCCGGCAGGTGACGCCATAATATCAAAACAGCCAAATAATGCCGGCCTCAGCGGTAACAAATTCACAAAACTGTACAGTAAAATCTAACTGGCGTGCGGAATTGGAGCACAAGTTTAACTCATTTTCTGTCGGAAAACTATTTAGGTATTACGATGGTAAAAGAACGATTGTAATATTGTTTAATGCAGTGAGCTGTTTAATGCGCCTGGCGACAATAGGTGAATTTTTAACCTGCCAATGCACGGCACTTGAAGTTGTACTGCCCCTGACACTATAGTCTACATCTAGGGCTCTGTATCTGCAGTTGGCCGGTTTCTTTTGTCAGTAAATTTACGCTAATTTAGTAATTAATGCATAGCGCATCTGGCAATTGTAGAATCTGGGCCCACTTTGAATGTGTCATTATAGACATATTTTGCCTAGATTTGATACAGCCTACAGTACAGGCTCAAGAATTAAGCCTTAGCTCAATTACTTTTATTAGTAGGCACTTCAACGAATTCTGCTAACTGGCACAACTCGCAATCACCGCAGCGCCATCTCGTTTGCCGGCATGCGGGTAGCTTTTTGTTTCAACTCGAGTTTAGGCAGGCTTTTTTCGGTCATTTACCTCATCGAATTGCCTTACCTCATTCTCTGCTGTGCGGTTGTCAGAGATAATTTCAACTTCATTTAAATTTTGACCAGAATTAAGCTGTTGCATCGATTTTACGACAACAGTGTGTTTCATTTGCAAATTAAGTATAGTTACACTGGTCTATCACAAGTTATTTTTTATAACTATTATGTGCATTTAGTCTGGTATTACAAAAATTGGTTGTGTCCTCCGGTGCGCGATATGGTTTAGGGCTATTAAAAAATCATGACATTTGAGAGTTCTGTGTCAACGAAACCCAGTGCACACATCACTGCAGCCGGAGCCAGCTAGTGTGTGCATCACTGCAGCCGGAGCCAGCTAGTGTGTGCATCACTGCAGCCGGAGCCAGCTACTGTGTGTGCATCACTGCAGCCTGAGCCAGATGTGCTTTATTATATTTCTTTGAATTAAAATCTTTGCAAAACAAATAGCATCTTTGTATTATTTATATAATCCATGCCAATTATGCAATACTTTAGACTAGTCTTACATAATATTTGCTAGAAATATACTATAACCTTGGACATGGCTGCCTAGCCTAGGTTGTGGGTATTAGGTTTAATTTTAAAATACATTTTTTTTATAATAATATGCAATTAGTTTGAGATATGTTCAGATTTGCTAACAATTAATTACTTGTTTTAATAAATGTTATATACAAATATCTTTATAATCACGGACAATGTGACTTTTTCTTGAAATGTTTAGGTCTGTTGCGGTAGCACAGTAATTAGCCAATATTGACGTATTAATTACATTATTATTAAATGAATGGCTATGTATATTTAACACCATAATTCATGTGGTTTTTACAGCTTGCAAAAATTATACAAATATCTTCATCATTATGGACATTATGGCCATTTCCTGAAATTTGTCGGTCTGTCGCGGCAGCGTGCTAATTAGCCAATATGGACTTATTAATTAAGTTATTATTAAACGAATAGTTAATATATATTTATTAACATAATTAATGTGGTTGTACACCTAGCATAATATAAATAATATAAATATATTAATTGATATTATGGTCTTTTATTGGAATGTGTTGGTCTGTTGAATTTGCATGCTACATAACTAAAATTAACTAATTAATTGCATTAATTTGGTTATAATTAGTACTAAAAATATTGTAAATTTATTACCCTAGTCAATATGTTTGAAAACCCTGAAAACGCTATTTAAATATCTATATAAATAAAAAAGTCATGACATTTTAATGCAAATATTTATCCACAGAAAACAAAAAAATGAGACCATTTTGCCATTGTAAGAGATAACACAAAAATGTGCTGTTTGTCATCTTAAAATTGCAATATCTTTTGATCTATTATAGATATCTTAATAAAATAAACAGTTATGTGATCCTTAAGCTATTATCTTTAATTGGAACCCATTCCTAACATACTACAGCCTGTATTACATTTTTTGTTGAAGTGCCTACAATTCTGTCTCAGAGTTGACTCAATGCATAAATTCCATCGTTCCAGCATCATCACGCAAATTGCTGTTGTTATGGTCATTAAAATACCCATCATCAGATGGTATGCCTTCATTTGCGTTGGCAGATGACAGTCGTGATAGTAATATTTATCAAAAGTTAGAAAACACAGAAACGTTACATAAATACCATAACATGCTCGCAAATACTCGTTGTTTGTTCGAAAATGGCGAAGTTCAGAGAGAATGTGAAGTTCACGTCCATCGATAGGCCCTAGTCATTTAAGTGTAGAATTGTCAAATAATATTCGTATTGCTATGCTATTGGCATGAAGGTAGACATAAGCGTTATTGTGCCGGTGTCTGTTCGTTTTCTCAAAGTATTAGCTGCGTGGTTCATTAGATTTTAGGTTACATTTGACGTAGTATGCACACAATACGTTTTACGTTTCGAACAACTGATTTATCCTATACAAGGCTAGAATCTTGACATATATGGGTTATATTGAAAAGATAGAGGTCTCATGTCCTATTCTTGGGGTCAGATTAATCCCCTAAAGTTTGGCGTTCGAGATTCAAGCCGTCTAAGAGAAAAACATAACCTACCCGCATACATACACAAGCTCGATTATAGGTATATATTGCATCTTAGCCCACTTTTGATGCCAAATAGCACTCTGGTTTGTGCTGCTGCAGATGTGTGATACTTTGCCTTGCGCTTGAAACGAGGGATATAACAGTGTATGTTGATTCAAAGCGCATCGCCATTTAAAGTTTAAAACTCAAAATTACAGATACGTTACAGATATGAACATGTCTTGTTCTGGGTGAAATTAAATGCATTGTTCTCGATCTTGTTTTAGATGTCCTCACCCTCTTTTGGTCGTCGGTCATGAAGATGGGGTCGTGAGGACGTATGAACTACCAGGAGGTGGCAGCACTGGTGCACTTAGTCAACTCAAGGTATGCCATTTTGAAGCTGGGTTTGAGTTATGCGCACAAGCCTCTAATTGTATGGTTTGGACATCATTCATCTCTTTGTATTGTGTGGAAAATAAATTGTTAAAATGGTGCCACAGAGAGTAAAACATGTTAACGTAAATTAACACTAATAGCAATTTTGTCCTGTCCGGGCATCTGCATTCTTTGCCAACCATTCTCCCTTTCTCTCCTCATGCCCAGCTCACTTCAGTCGACTCCTCACCAGCTTCTTCTTAAGATTTTCTTTTCCTCCAACCTTCTCCCACATCTCCTCCATTCTTCGCTTATCAATTCTTCTCACTCCCGCAGTTGGTTGAATCAATGCTAAACGCAATTGGTTGAACCAATGCTAAACGCAATTGGTTGAACCAATGCTAAACGCAGTTGGTTGAACCAATGCTAAACGCAGTTGGTTGAACCAATGCTAAACGCAATTGGTTGAACCAATGCTAAATGAAATTGGTTGAACCAATGCTAATTTTTTTTGTAATTTGCCAACTACAAAACCAACTCTGACTTGTCACTACAGTGTCTTTCATCTCTGGAGACAAAGGGAGGGCCAATTCAGAGACTCGCCATTCACAATGTCACCAAGTTTCACGCGAATGATCTTATTGTGGCCGACTCACGGGGCATGGTGACCGTGCTGTGCAACGGACAGATACTCACGAGGAAGGCCATTTCCCAGCATGCACTGCAGTGCCTACAAGTGGACGAGGACAAACGTAGGTGCATTGTGAGGGAGGAATTAGTTCCAGACAAATCACAGAGATCTTGCTGATCTTTTCACATAACATGATGGAGATGGTTGGTGCTAATAAAATAATTTAGCATACAAAATGTGTAACATTTCTAGGCCTTCATATTGATGAAAAACTTGATTGGCAGGAACACATAAATGTATGCAAAAATAAACTAACCAGTGCTTTATACGCAATTAATAAAGTTAGCCGCCATCTTCCTCTTTCTGCCCTTAAAAGAATTTATTATACTTTATTGTATCCCTACTTGATGGAATCATCTTGTGGGGATCCACATACAAAACAAATTTCAAAAAATTATTATGCAAAAAAAATTGTTCATTCCATACTTAAAAGAAATTAATGGGCACACTCGCACCCCATCTTTATATGCCTAAATAAAATAAAATTGCAAGATATATATATGGAATTGAAGTTGGAAAATTTATGTATAATTATGTTCATGGGAGCCTACCACATGCTCCATCCGATATTTTTACAGTTGCCTGTAACATACACACTCACGGAACTAGATAAACTTCACGTATACCTTCTTTCTCCACTTCTACTGTAAGGTCTTCAAACAGTTTGTTATAAATGTCTGTTGATCTGGAATACAATTCCAACTATCACGCAAAACAAAAAACAACCTAAAAAGTTTTGTATTATCACTAAAAGCAATTGTTGTCAGTAGGTATGAAGTTCTAGCAGAACCTTAATTGATTACAAACACCTGTTCATATGTGTAATCATATTCTAGTCATTGTCGGTAGTTTGGATCACCAAATGTTTGCTATACAATTTAATTGAACATTTACTATTTAATATTGTTGTTCCATTTTACATATCTGGTCTATTATACAAAATTTACCAACATGCTACACGTGAAATTATTATTACATTGTTTATACAGCTATTTGTGGGGTTGACAGCGACCAATTCACATAATAAGTAGGTCTACTTATTTTATATTATTAATTGGCTCTGCTGTCAGCCTGGAATCATATATATATATATATATATATATATTGTTATACTTGTTTGATTATGTTTTGTATGTATGATTTATACGATTCCAAAAATAAAGTCTATCTATCTATCAAGTTATGTTTAACAAGAAAATCCACCATGTGATCTTTAATTAGTCTTTCTAATAATTTGCAAATCACCGATGTTGAACTCACTGGTCTGTAGTTCTCTGACTTGTTTCTCGAACCTTTTTTTAAATAACAGAATAATGTTTGCTTCTTTCCATTCTAATGGAACCACTCTCTCTTCTAATGACAAGTTTGAAAACTGTTGCAAGTGGCATGCTAATTTGTTCTACAATTTCCAATAGTAGTTTGGGTGGAATCCCATCCACTCCAGGTGATTTATTATCCTTCATAGTCCTTATTTTCTTAGCTACCATTTCTGGGGTTACAATTAACTGTCCTAAATAGTCTGATTCCGCCTATGCTTATGTTTAGACTTCGATAAACTAACCCAACTGTTAACGTTGAGTTTCCTGTAACTATGTTACACCAAACAGCTCCTTCGCAATCTACTTCTCTTTCTAATTGTATTTCATTAGCCTGGATAGATTTTTTAATATATAAAATAACTCCACCTCCCTTTCTTTCTGTTCTATCTTTCCTAAACATTACGTAGCCTGTCAGTCCCAATTGAGTATCTGATATATCTGTGGTGGCTCATGATTCGGTTATACCTATTATGTGAGGGTCAATATGTTCTACCATAATGTTTAGTTCACTTCTTTTGTTTACTATGCTCCTTGCATTTAAACAAACACATTTATATCCAGCTTCAGAACAGTTTTACAGGCTGTTCTTTGCTGATTTATTTGTGCCTCCAGTTTCAGGCTTCTCTGTGAATCCCCCTGTGCATCTAGTTTAAATAAATGCAACCTGTCCCACTGTCAACAGATTGCAGCATGTTCTCTGAGAAAACTGCTGCCTCCTTTCCACTTAGATGGAGACCATCTCTCATATACATATCTTCCCTCCCAACAAAGTATCCCCATAAATGTATGAATCCTCTTCATCACACATCTGCTCAACTAGTGCATTGATCGCCACCCTCTTGCAGTTTCTATATGTTGGCCCCTTCCTCCCATTACTGGCAAAATTGCTGAGAGAATCATCTGTTCAACTCTTGTCTTCTTCAGCTTCTGTACTTTTGTTGTTCTCTCCCTGTCTGCATTATTTGTCCCTACGTGTACCAGTATAGAGTGACTATAGACCCTCCCTTTCAGTCACTTGTTCTATCCTAACCCCTGGTAAACAAACAATGTGTCCTCCCCTCGCTTAGTGTCTTATCTGTCTTTTTCAGAATAGAGTCGCCCATGAACACCCTCTCTTTTCTCATTGCGTCCTCAATCACTGCCTTAGAGTAGCTCCTTCTCCGATTTGCATGTCTGGTTTGTGTCTTTTCCCCCGCCGTCTTCTCTCCTGTCACATTCTCTTCCGTTCCATTCTTTCCTGTCGCTTTTTTTCTTGTCACCTTTCCTCCTGTCATCGTCCCTTTTATTGACTTCTCTTCTTTCACATTTACTGTCGCTTCCTTTCTCATTTTCTTCTCTACAGTCACTTTCTCCCCTGACACCTTCACGTGTGTCACGTTTCCTGCCTTCGATTCTCCAATTTCTTTCCTGCCAATCACCTTCCCTCCTCTCAGTCTCCTTTCCTCAGACGTCTTGCCAATACTCTGCTCCTGCAGTCTCACAGTATTGCCAACTCTCTCCCTGTCATCTCTCTCCATTCCACCTGTCTCCTTGCTAATTCCAATCGCCATCCCCTTCACTATATCTGTCAACCTAACTACCTCCTTCAGCAGACATTCCACCTTCCAACATCCCACAGACAAGGCAAAATCCACCCAGCTGTGGCAGTCATTGCACACCAAGTGTGGCTTTGCCTTGACTTGCCACTTGCATGGCACCATAGCAGAATTTATTTAATAATCATGAATCAAATTTAAACTAAGTTATTACAATATATTATTGTATTTGGTCCAGTCCCAAGTCAATCATTTGTCTGCATTATTATTATTACTGAACTGTGTGAACTGTGTGTAAGGTAATGTTCTATTGAACTGTGCGCGAGTTAAGGTTCTATTGTGTGTGTAAGGTAATGTTCTATTGAACTGTATGTAAGGTAATGTTCTATTGAACTGTGTGTAAGGTAATGTTCTGTTGAACTGTGGCGAGTTAAGGTTCTATTGTGTGTGTAAGGTAATGTTCTATTGAACTGTGTGTGAGGTAATATTCTATTGAACTGTGTGTAAGGTAATGTTCTATTGAACTGTGTGTAAAGATATGTTCTATTGAACTGTGTGCGAGGTAATGTTCTATTGAACTGTGTGTAAAGTGACATTCTGTTGAACTGTGTGCGAGGTAATGTTCTATTGAACTGTGTGTAAGGTAATGTTCTATTGAACTGTGTGTAAAGAGATGCTCTATTGAACTGTGTGTAAGGTAATGTTCTATTGAACTGTGTGTGAGGTAATGTTCTATTGAACTGTGTGTAAGGTAATGTTTTATTGAACTGTGAGTAAAGTGATGTTCTATTGAACTGTGTGCGAGATAATGTTCTATTGAACTGTGTGTAAGGTAATGTTCTATTGAACTGTGTGTAAGGTAATGTTCTATTGAACTGTGTGTAAAGAGATGCTCTATTGAACTGTGTGTAAGGTAATGTTCTATTGAACTGTGTGTGAGGTAATGTTCTATTGAACTGTGTGTAAGGTAATGTTTTATTGAACTGTGAGTAAAGTGATGTTCTATTGAACTGTGTGCGAGATAATGTTCTATTGAACTGTGTGTAAGGTAATGTTCTATTGAACTGTGTGCGAGGTAATGTTCTACACCAGCCAATCATGTTTCAGTGGGCAACCTGTCGTTAGTTGCGGGGGATTCAGCAGGAGTCATCACAGCCTTCTCCCCTCACTCGGACGTGTGGAAGATTAGACTGAGTGACGTCACGCGGGTCAAGGTGTCAACAACCTCACTTACTTAGGGGTCATCTCATACATTCACAGACAAGTGTATAGGGTTTCATATTAGTTCAAACTATAAGAAAATAAAGTGGTGTGAGACTTGTGGTTCTGTATGGCACAGAGTGGCTTCAAAAGCTACACCAAATAGCTGCCGGGTTCAACTGAGGTTGTCAAAACATGATGTTAAATCTGCATGTTGTTCTCCAGCTAACACAGATAATTTTTTCTGGAACTTTTAAGTTAAATAAATATTTGTTTTTTTGTTATGATGATTTACAAATGGAGGCTTCATGAAAGTATTTGTGTCGACCACTTAACATTTCAGAGTAAAGTACTTTTATATTTACGTCAAGTACAGTTTGTACTTTTTAACCTGTTTTTCAAGTTTCTAATGAATACTTTTAGTACTACTTGAGTAGATTTTTTCCAGTTACTTGTGTCTTTACTCATGTAGAGAACGTTGTACCGTCTCTGACAGCAGCATACCTGACCTTGATATGTTTGTGTGTTTGAGGGGGTGACAAGTGGCATTCAGCTAGGAGACCTTCTGTCAGTCGTTCTGTCCGACCCGCGGGGTCAAGTGACCAACTACGTACTGGCGACAGACAACAGCCACATGCTGTACTTCCTGCAGCAAGGCACTGTAGTGTTGGCCTTGACCACCCCAGCCAGGATCACCGCGGTAAGAGACCTTTTAGGAAATACCATAACAAATGTATTCATTCCGACAGTATGTTTTCTTACATCCTAAAATCGACAAAAATAATAATTTTCTGAGTTGTATGTTTTTTGACAGCTTGATTGACTGTGGGAGATTCAGTGATTGTGGCATGCCAAGATACGGAGGAGCAACCATTATGCAGCAGTTACAGTATATAAGATACGGAGGAGCAACCATTATGCAGCAGTTACAGCATATAAGATACGAAGGAGCAACCATTATGCAGCAGTTACAGCATATAAGATACGAAGGAGCAACCATTATACAGTAGTTATAGCATATAAGATACGGAGGAGCAACCATTATACAGTAGTTATAGCATATAAGATACGGAGGAGCAACCATTATACAGTAGTTATAGCATATAAGATACGAAGGAGGAACCATTATACAGTAGTTATAGCATATAAGATACAGAGGAGCAACCATTATGCAGCAGTTACAGTATATAAGATACGGAGGAGCAACCATTATGCAGCAGTTACAGCATATAAGATACGAATGAGCAACCATTATGCAGCAGTTACAGCATATAAGATACAGAGGAGCAACCATTATGCAGCAGTTACAGTATATAAGATACAGAGGAGCAACCATTATGCAGCAGTTACAGCATATAAGATATGAAGGAGCAACCATTATGCAGCAGTTACAGCATATAAGATACGGAGGAGCGACCATTATGCAGCAGTTACAGCATATAAGATATGAAGGAGCAACCATTATGCAGCAGTTACAGTATATAAGATACGGAGGAGCAACCATTATGCAGCAGTTACAGAATATAAGATACGGAGGAGCAACCATTATGCAGCAGTTACAGTATATAAGATACAGAGGAGCAACCATTATGCAGCAGTTACAGTATATAAGATACGGAGGAGCAACCATTATGCAGCAGTTACAGTATATAAGATACGGAGGGGCAACCATTACGCAGCAGTTACAGCATATAAGATATGAAGGAGCAACCATTATGCAGCAGTTACAGTATATAAGATACAGAGGAGCAACCATTATGCAGCAGTTACAGTATATAAGATACGGAGGAGCAACCATTATGCAGCAGTTACAGTATATAAGATACAGAGGAGCAACCGTTATGCAGCAGTTACAGTATATATTTGGACACTATGTTTTCGATTGCCCCAGAATATGTGCACAAATGTTTTTGTTGTGTACGTGTTCAGACAGCTAAAAGTTGAATTATTTTTACATGTCCGACTACCAGCAGTCGTTATGGGGTACAATGTTCTCATCAGTTAAAACATCTGTTATCAAACTGGATATTAAAGACATGATAACTCTAATAGTTAAAGGTATGTTCCTCACTGCAAATAAAATGTATTAACTAATTAATAACTGTTGATAAATAAAAGCAGATAAAATTGAAATAATTAAATGATAACAAATACTAGAAAAAATTGCAGGAAATAAACATGAGGTTAGCGCACTGGATTATCAGTCGATGGGATGTGGGTTTGGGTCTACCTCCAGCCTTTTTGAAAATAGGGTATTTCATGGGACATTGCTCATGTCTTTCGGAAGATATACCAACATCCAGATGTCTGTGCCATAGGAAGTATAGATCACACACAGAGAAATGGACAGATCTTGTTGATTGTCGTGGACAATGTTCTTGATCTATAAAACAAACAGGCAGGCTCTGCAATAGCTGCTGCGAAAGATGTCTTCTCATTATGGAGTAAGCGTCCGGTGCACTTTGTCTCCAATACTGACCGATAGATTCGGGACACTATTATCAAAAAATAAATATGCAAGAAAACGCCCCAAAGATGTTTCCTAGTAAAGCTTAGATGTATGCCAGATTAATGGTAATACGACAGAGGAATGCTTCCACTTGTTGTTTTAAACTGTGTTTTGTGAACCAAAGTCTCCTGCATATCACGTAAGATTCATGGTTTCATTAAGCACCATTCACTTAGTACTAAAATAACTTATGTTGATGAAATTTTGTGTGTGTGTGCTGACTTAGTTATTAATTGAAAAAACTGGAGGAAGTGTTTTTGTTTTAATATGATATGAAACCATAACTTACGCAGTTTCAAACTGTGCCAATTTTCCATGCCACTGAGAAGATAGTCAAATATGTAATTTTCTACCATTTCAAGTTCTCACCAGCTTCTCACCTTCCTTATCAACATGACCATTGGCCGTAGAGTTGTAATGTGTATGTGCAAGTTATGTGGAAACCGTAAATCGAGACGTTCTCGTCTATACTGGAGCTATACAGCCTGATGTCCAGCTGTATCGAGTTTGTCTTTCCATCGTAGATGTGTGCTGGACAGTTTCTTCAGCCCGATCATATCGAGAATAATCAGGTGTCTGGTTCGTCAAGTAGTTCCATACACTGCACACAAGTGGCACTAGGCAGTGACACAGGCGCCATCTACATAATGAGTGGATACGAGGTAAATGTTGAAGATTTGAAGTTTAACCATATCTTTTGTTTCATATCATAACTTATGGCAATTTGATCCCTTTGGGTTAATTATGAAGATTGGTGTATTTTTGTACAAAATGTATTATTGCCATAGCCATATGACAACTAACATTTTGCCTTCTGACAAAGTGGACTTGGCATTTGTATAAAAATGTCTCATGGGAATATTGAGACAAAGTCTGCAGAACAAGCATTCTCCCGCTATCATGACCAGATATTTGTCCACGATTAAATCAAATTGTAAACATAAAACAACTACTAAATTCTTTAAAATTATCTAATTATAATAACTTTTTGACATGGAAGCATTGACCATAGAAGTCTTCAGTTGTACATAGGGCCGCTTACAATTTACCTGGGCAAGTACAAGTGGGTCTATGTTATAAAGACCAAACTCAAGCTAGATTTTACAGGTGACATGACAGTTGTTTTTCCATGGTCCACATAATGATGTCAATTGTCTGCTGTTTTCAGGTGTACCAGGATGAGTTTGCAAACATACAGACTCCAATCACGTGCTTGCACACACTGCGTGCCACAGACAGCCAGGGCTTGGACAGCATTTTATGTGCTGGTTGGTTCAACGGGGTATCAGTTGTCAAACAAGGCCAGGTAAGGGTGAGGACAGTATTCTGTGTGTTAGTTCAGTGGGATGTCGGTTGTGAAACAAGGCCAGGTAACAAGACAATATTCTGTGTGTTAGTTAGTTCAACAGGGTGTCAGTTATAAAACAAGGTCAGGTAAGGGTGAGAACAGTATTCTATGTGCTGGTTGGTTCAACAGGGTGTCAGTTGTGAAACATGGCCAGGTAAAGGTGAGGACAGTATTCTGTGTGTTAGTTCAATGGGGTGTCAGTTGTGAAACATGGCCAGGTAAAGGTGAGGACAGTATTTTGTGTGTTAGTTCAATGGGGTGTCAGTTGTGAAACATGGCCAGGTAAAGGTGAGGACAGTATTCTGTGTGTTAGTTCAATGGGGTGTCAGTTGTGAAACATGGCCAGGTAAAGGTGAGGACAGTATTCTGTGTGTTAGTTCAATGGGGTGTCAGTTGTGAAACAAGGCCAGGTAAAGGTGAGGACAGTATTCTGTGTGTTAGTTCAATGGGGTGTCAATCGTGAAACAAGGCCAGGTAATGGTGAGAACAGTATTCTGTGTGTTAGTTCAATGGGGTGTCAGTTGTGAAACAAGGCCAGGTAAGGGTGAGGACAGTATTCTATGTGTTAGTTCAATGGGGTGTCAGTTGTGAAACAAGGCCAGGTAAAGGTGAGGACAGTATTCTATGTGTTAGTTCAATGGGGTGTCAGTTGTGAAACAAGGCCAGGTAAGGGTGAGAACAGTATTCTATGTGTTAGTTCAATGGGGTGTCAGTTGTGAAACAAGGCCAGGTAAGGGTGAGAACAGTATTCTATGTGTTAGTTCAATGGGGTGTCAGTTGTGAAACAAGGCCAGGTAAGGGTGAGGACAGTATTCTATGTGTTAGTTCAATGGGGTGTCAGTTGTGAAACAAGGCCAGGTAATGGTGAGAACAGTATTCTGTGTGTTAGTTCAATGGGGTGTCAGTTGTGAAACAAGGCCAGGTAACAAGACAGTATTCTGTGTGTTAGTTAGTTCAACAGGGTGTCAGTTATACAAGGTCAGGTAAGGGTGAGGATAGTATTCTGTGTGTTAGTACAATGGGGTGTCAGTTGTGAAACGTGGCCAGGTAAGGATGAGAACAGTATTATATGTGTTAGTTCAACGGGGTGTCAGTTGTGAAACATGGCCAGGTAAGGATGAGAACAGTATTCTATGCATTAGTTCAATGGGATGCCAGTTGTGAAACATGGCCAGGTAAGGATGAGAACAGTATTCTATGCGTTAGTTCAATGGGGTGTCAGTTGTGAAACATGGCCAGGTAAGGATGAGAACAGTATTATATGTGTTAGTTCAACGGGGTGTCAGTTGTGAAACATGGCCAGGTAAGGATGAGAACAGTATTCTATGCGTTAGTTCAATGGGATGCCAGTTGTGAAACATGGCCAGGTAAGGATGAGAACAGTATTCTATGTGTTAGTTCAATGGGGTGTCAGTTGTGAAACAAGGCCAGGTAAAGGTGAGAACAGTATTCTATGTGTTAGTTCAACGGGGTGTCAGTTGTGAAACATGGCCAGGTAAGGATGAGAACATTATTATATGTGTTAGTTCAATGGGGTGTCAGTTCTGAAACAAGGCCAGGTAAAGGTGAGAACAGTATTCTATGTGTTAGTTCAACGGGGTGTCAGTTGTGAAACATGGCCAGGTAAGGATGAGAACAGTATTCTATGTGTTAGTTCAATGGGGTGTCAGTTGTGAAACAAGGCCAGGTAAAGGTGAGAACAGTATTCTGTGTTAGTTCAACGGGGTGTCAGTTGTGAAACATGGCCAGGTAAGGATGAGAACATTATTATATGTGTTAGTTCAATGGGATGCCAGTTGTGAAACATGGCCAGGTAAGGATAAGAACAGTATTCTATGTGTTAGTTCAATGGGGTGTCAGTTGTGAAACAAGGCCAGGTAAAGGTGAGAACAGTATTCTATGTGTTAGTTCAATGGGGTGTCAGTTGTGAAACATGGCCAGGTAAGGATGAGAACAGTATTCTATGCGTTAGTTCAATGGGGTGTCAGTTGTGAAACATGGCCAGGTAAGGATGAGAACAGTATTCTATGTGTTAGTTCAATGGGGTGTCAGTTGTGAAACAAGGCCAGATAAGGGTGAGGACAGTATTCTATGCGTTAGTTCAATGGGGTGTCAGTTGTGAAACAAGGCCAGGTAAGGGTGAGGACAGTATTCTGTGTGTTAGTTCAATGGGGTGTCAGTTGTGAAACAAGGCCAGGTAACAAGACAGTATTCTGTGTGTTAGTTAGTTCAACAGGGTGTCAGTTATACAAGGTCAGGTAAGGGTGAGGATAGTATTCTGTGTGTTAGTTCAATGGGGTGTCAGTTGTGAAACATGGCCAGGTAAGGATGAGAACAGTATTCTATGTGTTAGTTCAACGGGGTGTCAGTTGTGAAACATGGCCAGGTAAGGATGAGAACAGTATTCTTTGCGTTAGTTCAATGGGATGCCAGTTGTGAAACATGGCCAGGTAAGGATGAGAATAGTATTCTATGTGTTAGTTCAATGGGGTGTCAGTTGTGAAACATGGCCAGGTAAGGATGAGAACAGTATTCTATGTGTTAGTTCAACGGGGTGTCAGTTGTGAAACATGGCCAGGTAAGGATGAGAACAGTATTCTGTGTGTTAGTTCAATGGGGTGTCAGTTGTGAAACAAGGCCAGGTAAAGGTGAGAACAGTATTCTATGTGTTAGTTCAACGGGGTGTCAGTTGTGAAACATGGCCAGGTAAGGATGAGAACAGTATTCTATGTGTTAGTTCAATGGGGTGTCAGTTGTGAAACAAGGCCAGGTAAAGGTGAGAACAGTATTCTATGTGTTAGTTCAACGGGGTGTCAGTTGTGAAACATGGCCAGGTAAGGATGAGAACAGTATTCTATGTGTTAGTTCAACGGGGTGTCAGTTGTGAAACATGGCCAGGTAACGGTGAGAACAGTATTCTATGCGTTAGTTCAATGGGGTGTCAGTTGTGAAACATGGCCAGGTAAGGATGAGGACAGTATTCTATATGTTAGTTCAATGGGGTGTCAGTTGTGAAACATGGTCAGGTAAGGGTGAGAACAGTATTCTGTGCGGTAGTTCAATGGGGTGTCAGTTGTGAAACATGGCCAGGTAATGGTGAGAACAGTATTCTGTGCGGTACCGGTAGTTCAATGGGGTGTCAGTTGTGAAACATGGCCAGGTAAGGGTGAGAACAGTATTCTATGTGTTAGTTCAATAGGGTGTCAGTTGTGAAACAAGGCCAGGTAAGGGTGAGAACAGTATTCTATGTGTTAGTTCAATGGGTTGTCAGTTGTGAAACAAGGCCAGGTAAGGGTGAGAACAGTATTCTATGTGTTAGTTCAATGGGGTGTCAGTTGTGAAACATGGCCAGGTAAGGGTGAGAACAGTATTCTATATGTTAGTTCAACAGGGTGTTGGTTGTGTTCAACAAAGTTTGGCAAAAATTGCATACATACTGTCACACATGCATGTATACTTTATACTATAAATCATTTAATTAAATAGTTAAAACAAAAAATTTTGTTGACAGGTACATTCAAAAAGGAAGTAATTAAACAGTGATCTGTCCCTAATACTTGTCTGTACTGTTTTATAGGAGGTAGGGCGCTACAAGACCCCAGCCTGGGTCAACGCCATGGTGACGACCTCTGACCTAGTGACAGGCACTGACCGAGAAGTTGTTATCGGTTGTAAGGACAGAAGTATACATGGACTGCAAGTCACCATGTCATGACAAGTCACCACGTCATGACAAGTCACCATGTCATGACAAGTCACCACGTCATGACAAGTCACCACGTGGTGACCTGTCACCACGTCGTGACAGGTCACCACGTCATGACAGGTCACCACGTCGTGACAGGTCACCACGTCGTGACAACAGCAGTCAGGCTACTGCTTAGTGACACACAAACTGTCACCACATTGGCACATTGATGGACACTAGCTGTGACAGTGACACCAAGGACAGTGTGTCAGTGTCGCATGTGATGTTCAGTACCTTCACCCTGCCATGTTTTTATGTAATTTTTCACTTGAAATTCTGTATCAATCCGTATAACATTTTGTATTTGTTAGTTGGCCTGTTTAATTTCTTTGCTGATTGAATGAATGAATAAATGAATTTCGGTTACAAGTACAAATTAATGAACACATGTACAATGGATTATAAAACAGAAAAAAAGCAAATATTGCAATCGTGGAGAACCACCAGAAATCCCTAGTGGCTTATACCGACGACCACCAGAACATAATCATTTAAAAACAGTTTCCTTGTTCTATAAAATTAAAGCATAAAAATAGGACAATAAGTTCTTTGGGAACAAAGTGAATAAATTGTCTCATAGATGCAGTTAATGTATACACATACATACCATATAAGGCCCTGTATATTACATGTATTGTATGTCTTCTTCTATGTGCCATGTGCCCATAACTGTCAAAGGCGTTGGTGATCATGGCCGTTGTCACAAATTTGGCTCATGGATTGGCGGCACCAAATGCGACTGACTCGTGACAAAGGTCCAGGTGCAATAAGGATGGGTAGAACAGGAATATGACACACCGCAGGGGGGTTTAATGTGGGAATCCAAGTGGAATACCCATTTAATAAGTATAATAAACCAGATAAACGATACAAATATAAGTTGGCCAACTATTAAAGGATTTCCTCATTACAAAGTAATGTATCACATGTACAGGGACATACCCATAAAAACATGCATTATAAAAAGTAATAAAGTGTAATTTCCCAGCCACAAAGATAGTGGCGAAGTCCGGTATAACTAGTCATCGGGATAACAAACATTTACGCATCCCGATTGCAGGGGTATGCCGGGGGGATGCATTACTTAATCCCACATTTCCGACGAATATAAATGATGATGCGTAGCATGAGGACATGAGGAACATACAGCCGTATCTCGGCAAGGTGGGCGTGATGAACAAAACGTATACGGCAGTTCAACGTACATGGACGTCGATAGGCGTCACGCGATGAGTGAACATATTTGGCAGTACGACGGTACATGGTGGGCATTGATAGGCATCACGCGATGAACAAAACGTATATGGCTGTACAACGGTACACGGTGGGCGTCAATAGGCATCTCGTGGAGAATGTACAACCAATCTTGTTGATGAATGATAATTGAAGAACCGATGCTCTCGATTTAATCTTGTTGTGCCATGACGGTTGTCACTGGAAATTCTTCCAATTAACCAAACGCAACCATAATACAATGTTGTCTGCGTTTAAAATATTGATGAAGTTACAATTTCAAGACACGGGTGACAAAAGACATCGATATAAGTCTCATGTCTTGGAGACAAGATAACACATGCTCACAGCAATGCAACTACGGTCGCCTGACTTTAAAATGGCCGTAATTCTCTTAAATACTCTAATGGGGACCAAGCCCTGGAAATCTAACTAACCAGTAACAAAACTTAACACAAACTAAACCATCCCAGAAACTGTGCTCCTGAATATCTGGACCCTCGGTCAGACTCTATTCAACTTGTTGGGTTTAAAATAAATGTTCCTGCACAGAACTAGACACACAATCGTCAACTCTTGAAAATACTCAAATTACCTCAATTACATCTAAATTTAATTTAAGAATCCCTGAATCATGGCAGTAATAATGACAATAATAACATATCTTAACGTTCACAACTTAATACAGTATTTTAATAAAATAAATATTCCATCCAAACAGGTGAAATGATAATAATGTGCTGCAGGGTCTTGCTGGTAATCTGCCTACCGTCGATAGTATTTTATCTTTGACTGCTATCAGTTTGACAGGATTCTGGGAAGTTTGATAGTGACATGGAATGAAACATTGAATTCTGAAATGTTGGTTAATGGCATATAAATGTTTTGCATTCTGGGATATTGGTTAGTGACATATATAATAATTTTGTGTTGCATTCTGGGATGTTGATTGGTGGTAGTTAAAATATATATGTTGTATTTTGGTTTGTTGGTTGGTGATATAGAATAAATCAGTGTTAGATTCTAGTTAGTTAGTGACAAATAATGGGGGGTGTGGTAGGAAGTGGCAGGGGGATGTTGGCTTAACAAAATGGGAAGACCCAAAACTGATTGAGGTTGGCCCCCAAAACAGGTAGGAAATTAGAGATTGCGGCCCTTGCCATGCCCCAGTGATGGCTTCTTGCTACCCCTCCACAAACAAATACATGTAAACACCTGATGTCTATCGACCAACCAGAAAAGGGCATTTATACATGGAGGGGTAGCATGGAGCCCCCTTCCATGCCCACTTATATACAATGTAACAGTCCAGCATTTTGGACAGTCACAATGCTCCACAGTTAGGGATGGTCTCATAAGACAATCACAATGCTCCACAGTTAGGGAAGGTCTCATAAGACAGTCACAAGGCTCCACAGTTAGGGATGGTCTCATAAGACAGTCACAAGGCTCCACAGTTAGGGATGGTCTCATAAGACAATCACAATGCTCCACAGTTAGGGAATGTCTCATAAGACAGTCACAAGGCTCCACAGTTAGGGATGGTCTCATAAGACAGTCACAAGGCTCCACAGTTAGGGATGGTCTCATAAGACAGTCACAAGGCTATACAGTCAGGGAAGGTCTCATAAGACAGTCACAAGGCTCCACAGTTAGGGATGGTCTCATAAGACAGTCACATGACTCCACAGGTAGGGATGGTCTCGTAAGACAGTCACAAGACTCCACAGTCGGGGATGGTCTCATAAGACAGTCACATGACTCCACAGTTAGGGATGGTCTCATAAGACAGTCACAAGGCTCCACAGTTAGGGAAGGTCTCATAAGACAGTCACAAGGCTCCACAGTTAGGGATGGTCTCATAAGACAGTCACAAGACTCCACAGTCGGGGATGGTCTCATAAGACAGTCACATGACTCCACAGTTAGGGATGGTCTCATAAGACAGTCACAGGGCTATACAGTCAGGGAAGGTCTCATAAGACAGTCACATGACTCCACAGTTAGGGATGGTCTCGTAAGACAGTCACAAGGCTCCACAGTCAGGGATGGTCTCATAAGACATTCTCACCCCTACCTTTCACCCCTCCCTCGCATGACTCCCTCTCATACCTCCCTCTCACGCCTCCCTCTCACCCCTCCCTCTCACATATTTTGTGATCGTGCGAACATATGCCAAACCTCAAAGTTGATGATGAAATAAATCTATGTTGCATTCTGGGTAATGGTAGCTAGAATCAACGTTGCATTTGATATAGTTGGTGACACACAATAAATAAGTGTGCTGACAAATGATATTACTATTAAGTTTACACAACTTTTAATAAGAAGTGGCTAAATGTGACATGTCTGATCACGTCCATCAACAGCAACAGAATGATGGAAAATCTTAAAGAATGAAATAGAGTGCATCGTAGATAAATTTGTTCCCTTCAAAAAACAAGGGAAACGAACCAGAAAGAAATACTTATCGAAAGAAGCCATTAGAAGTGGAAGTCATATAGACGTACTGGAAATGACGAAGACTATTAACATTTATAAAGAAGCACTAAACCAAGCTACAGCTGAAATTATAAATTCAAAGAGAAGCTACGAAAATAAATTAGCTTGTAATATAAAACATGATAGCAAGAGTTTTTATGCGTATGTTCGAAGCAAACAGAAAGTTCAGGATAAGGTTGATCCTCTAGAAGATAGTGCTGGAAATATAATATCAGAAGGATTTTTAATGGCGGAAGACCTGAATTAGTATTTTATTTCAGTGCTTACCAGAGAAGACACTAGTTCACTGCCAGTACCAGAGGCTAAGTTCAAGGGGGCAGAATCAGACTATTTAAGACAGTTAATTGTAACCCCAGAAATGGTAGCTAAGAAAATTAGGGCGATGAAGGATAATAAATCACCTGGAGTGGATGGTATTCCACCCAAACTACTATTGGAAATTGTAGAACAAATTAGCATACCGCTTGCAAGTTTTCAACTTGTCATTAGAAGAGGGAGTGGTTCCTTTAGAATGGAAAGAAGCAAACATTATACCGTTATTTAAAAAAGGTTCGAGAAACAAGTCAAATAATTATAGACCAGTTAGTTTAACATCGGTGATTTGTAAATTATTAGAGACTAATTAAAGATCACATGGTGGATTTTCTTGTTAAACATAACTTCATAAACCCATCTCAACATGGGTTTCTAAAAGCGCGGTCATGCTTAACAAATATGTTATGTTATTTGGAAGACATCACTAAGTGGGTAGACGAGGGATCACCAGTAGATATCATCTACTTAGATTTTCAAAAAGCTTTCGACAAAGTGCCACATCAGAGATTACTGCTTAAACTAAAGGCCCATGGCATAGGAAATGGTATAATTAACTGGATAGAAAATGGCTGATTGACAGAAGACAACGGGTAGTTGTTGATGGGGAGGCTTCAAACTGGAAATCAGTTTTGAGTGGGGTTCCACAGGGATCAGTACTGGGACCTATATTATTCTTAATATATATGAACGATTTGGACGATGATATAGCTAGCAAGATGTTGAAATTTGCAGATGATACAAGTGTTTAGAAGGATTAAAAGTGATGGAGATAGACAGCATTTCCAAGATGATCTTGACAGGTTGATCAAATGGTCTAAAAAGTGGCAAATGTTCAATTTTGGGAAATGTAAATGCCTTCACACAGGACATGGGAACGAATATGTAGAATATACAATGGGGGAACTGTACTAAGTACTACTGTAAAAGAAAAAGACTTGGGGCTGACAATTACTGCGAACATGAAGGTTTCAGAGCAGTGTGGAATTGCAGCTTCAAAAGGAAATCAAATCCTTGGATTGATTAGGCGAAATATAGCATATAAAAAAAAGAACTAATAATATCGCTGTACAAAACAATAGTTAGGTCTCATTTAGAATATTGTATACAAGCGTGGAGGCCATACCGCAAGGACATAGATATGCTAGAAAGAGTACAGAGGAGAGCGACTAAAATGATATCAAAACTGAGGGATCTTAGTTATGAAAAACGCCTAAAAGAATGTGGTTTAACAACACTAGAGACCAGGAGATCGAGAGATCAGATAGAAGTGTTTAAAATATTGAATGGTTATGAAAATATTGATAGAAATGTTTTTTTCAGTTAAGAAAGACTAGAGGACATGAAGTTACATTAGTAAAGGAGCAGTGTAGATTAGACGTAAGAAAGTTCTCATTTTCACAAAGGACTGTGAATGAATGGAACAGATTATCTGCTGATTGTGGGGGTGCTAGTAGTGTGAATGTTTAAAAATAAAATCGACACACCTCAGAAGGGCTGGATATATGAACTCTCGATAAGCCAAAGGGCTTCCTTGTCCACCTGCCATCTAGAGTTAATTCTCTGGATGGCAATCTTGTTAAATCTTGTTAAATCAAATCAACAGGGAACAGGTGACGCATTGTATATACCTGGGTATTTATTACAAAGTTATACATTTGTGTGTATATATATATAAGTGTATATGTATATATATATAAGCAGTACAGGTACTTGTGTTGTCATTTTCTGTTGACATATTATAAATACATACAGTGCACAATAATTACAATATACTGTAGTAGATAAGACATTGAGTGGCCGATGTGAGAGTGACACTTTTGAAGCACCAGCAGCAGTCATAAGTAATCATTTGGACGTCACTTTACCGCACAAATAATTACTTTTGTTTGCATACACTATTTATATACACTTTTACACTATCCAATTCTACCAGAAAACAGAGGTTTGCAACTCAACTTTCTGTTTCACTCATTAAACGCAACACAACCTTAGCCCAGCCTGTCTCTCGCAAGAGGCTGCTGATTTCAGTTCATAGACAACTACCGTTTAGCCCAGCACTGTTACTGTTCCATTACAACTGCAAATCCTTGTAATCAGTGTTCATATATTAACAAGCGGTAGTCTAAATTCTCACTTCAACACTAATGTTTATTCAATGCTGGGAGAAAACCAAGTTGCAGGAAAAAAGTCAGTTTTGTTGATGAATAAATCACAGGAAATAATGTCACATTCTTTTTATACAGTTTACATCTTTCTACTGTTAACTCACAGAGCACAATAGAGTTTTGTGATCAGACAGTTTGTCTGCTCCATTTGGTAATCATTGGCAGGAAGTTCACTCAATCAGCTGTGCTTTGTACCAGTTTGGCTAGGAGCATGGCGACCAACCAACTTGAAAGCAATAAGTGCTGATAAGTAATAAAAGCCAATAGCGGCATTTCACAAATTGAATGTTCTGTTTACAATTTGAACATATCATGTTTTAAATACAAAAGCAATATTACATTAACAGTAGTGACTTAATATCCTACAATCAATAATCAGTGAGTCAATTACAGTGATCTTGGTAACTAAATTTGATCTCCAACCTGTGCACATTAACACCATTTCTGCCCCAGAGACATGTGTTGTTAGGTAAGCAAGGCACTTACAAATACAAGACTTACAATACTACTTTTATAGGAAGAAACTGCATTTTTATGTGAAATAATAAATATTTTGCAAGGAATTGATTATCTTAGTATCATGCCTTATAACGGCATAAAAACAGGGTCAAGATAATTTGAAATGGTGTTTACAGTATATGAAATATTGTTTCAAAAGTGGGTTATTGTTTAATACAAATATATACTTATTAATTATATTGCATATTGGATAAACACAATTGTGGTGTAATTGTGACCATTATCTTTTGCATTCATCAAGACATTAAAATTGTGTGTGACAAAAATAACAGTCAGATGATTTCGCTGAAACTACATAAATAGATGCATACAAACAGGGTAGCATGCTTATCTTAATTGACATTAGATGAGTTCAGCTTGTCATTAAATAAATTTGAAAGATGTGCATACAAATTCGAGTTAAGGAAAGACCTTTGAATGGCAAGTTTAAAATGCCTCAAAACAAGGCATAATATATATTACATTATATAAAGAACCACATTAATGGCGCAGTTTTTTTAAAGTTGCTTTCCATTCAGTAGCCTAACTTTTAAGAGGAGGCTATGTTGCACGGCCTACCAGTTCTTGTGTACAATACACACTGCACAATATCTATAGCTTTAGGATGCATGTAAATACAAAATGACTCCTTATACGAGCTTGGTCTGATGTACCTAACACCTACCAATGTGACGTCTATAGCCAGGTCAACTACACTCTGCACAAGTGTGCAAAGTCCCCAAAATGTATAGCATTACATATTAGTGTATGATGGTTTAACAGGTTGGCACTACATGTGACAGGGAAATAAATTGCTACAGTGGTGCCACCTATTGGGTGGAACATACATTAATTCACATTTACCCCAATATGCATATCACCTTGAACAGGGCGGCTGTTGGATGTAGTTTTACTAGCCTGCTCAAAATCTTAAGTCCCATATGACATATTAATGGGGGTACATTTCTTTGAAACAATACTAAATGCTGTACATTTATTTTGGAGTTTGCAAACTTACAAGACCACTTCTTACATATTAGTCTAAGGTTTTGTCAGGTATAGCAGACGGTAACATTAAACGATGCGCAGCTTGGGTGTGCAAGTGACCAATGCAAGGGGAATACCCTCTGTCTCCAGCCTATTCAACAGTGACAGTGGACAATGACGTGCTGAAGCTTGGAGTTGTCCCACAGTGTCAACATTGACCAGGACACGTACGACAACTTTGATACAGCGGCAATAGGACAACATGAAGGGGAACCTGAGAGCAACAAACAGACATGTGACATTGTCTGTACACCAGACACAGATGTCTGTACACCAGACACAGATGTCTGTACACCAGACACAGATGCTTGTACACCAGACACAGATGTGTGTACACCAGACACAGATGCCTGTACACCATAGACATATGTTTCTATGCTAGAGAAAGAGAGATGCACAAACAGTAGACTGACGGGGGAGGATGTGGCAGGGGTTTCAACCTCCCATTGCCCATCTATTTTAGGCGCCAACTTCTCCAAACGTTTTTGAGTCGACCTCCCACCAATGTCACCTAGCTCTGAGACCAAACTCCCATAAACAAACTAACAGAGACTGTTCATAGTTTAATAATGGGAGTTAAAATGCACAAATGACAATCTTGGGCCACAATACATGTCTTGGGTTACAATACATGTCTTGGGTTACAATACATGTCTTGGGTTACAATACATGTCTTGGGCCACAATACATGTCTTGGGTTACAATACATGTCTTGGGCCACAATGCATGTCTTGGGTTACAATGCATACGCGAACATCTTACACCGCAATGCATACAGCTCGTGAACATCATCAGCAATAAAGCACATGGACGACTTCAGCCACAATGTCTATTTGAACATCTTCGGCCATGTGTATGTGAACTTCTTGGGCCACAAGACTTGTCAATATATTGAGCCATTACACATGTGAACGTCATGGACCACAATGCATCTAGGGCCACAAGTATGTGAACATCTTGGGCCAGGGTACACGTGAACATCTTGGACCACAAACCACATGTGTGACTATCTCAGACTGCCACTTACACATGGCTATGTCAGATCACTGCTGGGTGACCATCTCAACCCACACCAGACAGGCAACCATCCTGGAACAAACCAGAGTGGTCATCTCAGGTTACACAGTATCTGACCATCTCACGGCACTAGGCCCTTAAAGTGCCTTGGAGCTTTTTAGCATTTTTGCAGAACACTAAAAAAACTGATAATTCTGTTGATAATTACATATGGGCTGGAAACATTTTCAATGAATAAAAATGAATTTCATCTTGATCGTGTGGAGCGCAGTAGCAGTGGTAAGAGCTCTGGACTCTTGACTGGGAGAACACGGGTTCGAATCCTGTGAGGCAGTGTCGAACCTTGGGCAAGTTAATTTACTCTACATTGCTTCAGTTCACTCAGCTGCATGAATGAGTACCTGGCTATAGACAGTGGTGGATTTTTGTGTACGAATAGTCTTTGCGCATTAGGTATGTCAGGGAGTAAAGTGTAAAGCGCTTTGAGCAGTTCTGAGGACTGGATACTGCGTTATGTAAGAACTTACCTTTTTTTATTAAAGCTAACGTGTTGGACATGTACACCTGGTATTAACCTTAGGCAAAGGTTCTGGCCACGTACCCATGTACTTCAAACATCATGGGGTGTACAATGTACACAAACAATGTACGGACACTATACATGTACGCATATAGGGGATACATATCTGTACAAACACATGTACATATTAATATGCACATCCCAACCTGTCTCGTGACATTTGAATTTGTGGTTACAATTAACATACACCACCCACTTCTGAGACAGAGGGCAATGGCATTATACGCAAACTACAGTCAAGCTTCTCGCAGAATTCCAGACAGGGTCAACTTTGAACTCGTCCAATGGTTCATGCGTCACGCGTGTACATAGACTTAGTGGTCCCTCCAATATTTATCTCTCGCCATTTCCTAGTACGTACTTATTGTGCCTATTTCCTCTCCATTCACCAGGTGCAAATGTCCTTGCCATTCACCAGGTACTAGTGTGCATTCCATTCACCAGGTGCTAGAGTCCTTATCATTCACCAGGTACTAGTGTTCATTCCATTCACCAGGTGTTAGTGTCCTTGTCATTCACCAGGTGCTCCTGTTCTTGCTGCTCTCATGGTAGTGAGCAGGAGCTGGACTTGAAATATGACTATAGTTTGCAAACGTGTTTCCGTAGTACCCAGTAGAGGGGGAGTAGGGCGTCTTAGCATGTTCGTATGTGGGGAGGGTGGCATGTGCAGGAAGAGGGTAAGCCTGGGGCTTAATCGGGATACCTGAAGCTTCGTGGCAGAACTGTCTGTATTTCCTGCCACTAGATGTCTCTGCGAGCAGCTGGTTGGCAAAGGGGTTGGAGTACGAGTCCTGGGGTGAGACGGAGGAGGGTGGAGTGGCCAGCCCGTAGGAGTCTGACAGACTGCTCGCCATCGACACATTGATGGGGTTGGAGGGGTACGCAGCCATGAGGTTATACGCCAGCGACCCCACCGATGCCTTACTCACCGCCATCTGTGTCGGCACAAAAGGAGACACCATGTCTTTGTACGTGCCACTCCCCATGCTGGTGCTACCACCTGGTGGTGTGAGGAGACTCGACTGCATGTCGGAGTAGTACTGGGGAGTTCTGTGGGAGTACACGGTGCTGCGGATGACTGACTCGCGACTGGTGTAGAAGGATCGGAGTAGGTTGGTGGCAGGCAGATGCTCTAGTCCCGCCTGAGACTGTGAGCCCACCCACTGGATGGCCGACTTGTGTTTGAGCAGCTGTGACGGGTGGCTGCAGTCAGCCCGCGACGTCCGCAAGTGCTCCATGTTGCCAGGTAGATGTTTGTTCATTACCTCCTCGAGCTCGCGCACTGAGGTACTTGTTGACGTCGATATGTGTGCGCCGTCGGCCGACGTACTCAGCCAGAGATTGCTTCCAGTCACAGTGGTCGCCGATGATGTTGTCATGGCAACGGGAGAGTGCATCATTGGACTGTCACCAGGGGGCGACACAGACACATTTCTTTCTGAGGTTGTGACCTCAGGACTAGCGCCTCGTTGAGGTGCGTCACTGCAGTCCACGGTGCAGTCAACGACAGAGCAGTCAACGTCGCTGCTGCCACAGCTGAGGAAGTCGTCCATACACTCCCCGTCTGTCACCTCTTGAGGATCTGACTTGTTCGTACTGTGCTTCCGTTTCTTCGGTCTCTCCATCTTGCGGCGAGAGTTGCGCGACTCTGAGAGTCTCTCACTGTAGCTCTGTCCATTGTACGCCCCCTCTGACACCCCTAGCTTGGCCTGCAGTGGCTGGGGGTAGAGGGCAGTGATATTGTAGGGCGACGGGCCGTCCTCACAGTCATGGGCAGAGTCGGTGAGGCGTGATGAATGCTTCCTCTTCTGACCTCGCTGCTCCTCGTCTGAGAACCCTCCTCGCTCACCTCCATGGGGAGACTCAGGGGGCGGAGACAGGGGCGACTCTGGAACAAACACACAGAGGTGAGGGGGGTGTAACACAAGTCAAGGGGTGGAGACAGGGGTGACTTTGGAACAAACACACAGAGGTGAGGGGGGTAACGTGAGTCAGGAGGTGGAGGCAGGGGCAACTCTGGAACAACTACAGGTGAGGGGGAGTCAGGGGGGTAGAGACAGGGATAACTCTGAAACAATCATACAGAGGTGAGGGGGTGTAATGCGAGTCAAGGGATGGAGACAGGGAGCAGAGACAGGGGTGATAAGATGTTATGTGGACATAGTTTTTCATGTGAACACAAACTCGTAGTCTCCTACAAAGTGCCCTGCAGAACCTTACAATAAAAAAATTTGGACAATTTTAACCACTGTGCTGTTAATTATTTACACATATCTAATTGTTAGTTTTTTTTTTATTTCGGAATAAATGTTAAGTGTATCTATATTAATTAAGAACCTATCTAATAATAGTAAAAAATTTATTTCTTATATAGCACCCCATCAAAATTGTAGTTCTGGGGCCAGCATAATGTATAAAGCTATACATTACAGGTGAAAGATTCTAGGGTGATATAATGTACAGCATTGTACAAAGGCCCTATTACTGTACAGTGCCACAAAACAACTACATGGATCGGTCGCTAAATATATTACTGGACGGGCAATTAAGGAAGACATGGCTGGACAATGTCCACTGCAACATCACATATCTCACCTTGACCGAGTGAACCGCGGTCAGTCTCGGAGTGGTCAGATTGACCAATGTCCTTCACCTTCTTCATCTGACTCAGGTTCATAACACACCCTGCATACTCGCTGCCACTAAAACAGAAATTGGTGACAGGTATATGAAACGACTATTCTTGGGAACTGATATAAACATGTTTCTTGTCACACAAATTCAAATGACCTTGACTGACCTTGCCTGTTCATGTTTTTAATACAATGTGTTCTTAATACCAGAATAAATATGTTGAAGAGCTAGTGCCCACCAAACTGCATTTAATATGACTGAAACTGTGCTCATAATCTACTATTACAGAGACAGTTAACAGTTTCTGGATTTTAGTGTGATTGACCTGGTTTCTATAATGAACACCACAAGTGGGATGAAGTACAAGTCATTGAGCCAACTTCCTGCTAATAATCACCACTCCTGTAAGTGGAAGAGACGCGGTCACATTAACTCAGATGTCATGAGAAATGAATAAATTCACTGACTGTCTCAACACTGCAGAAAACGACAGAAACAAAATGAGGCCGAGAAGATTTTTAGTCGGTCCCTTTTGCATTTGATTTTAAATTAACCACTCAAAGACCTCGGTGCTGCAAAATAGACCCGGGGGAAATCTGCCATGTGTGAGCCACTGCGGGAACATAATGTCAGCGCTGTCCGGAGAAGATATCTCGGGTTGATTCCTTCATAAAACTGTTTTAAGTGCAGCATGCGAGGGGATGTGCCAGTGACTGCGACTCCAAACAGAAGCAAGTAATTGATTTCTTACAATAAAAACACTACCAGTTTGCCACAGAGAGTGCGTAAATCATTTCAATCAATCAGGGGATGTTGCAGATATCTAGCATTTATTAGTTTTTCCCGTACTACAGAGACAAGTGTGTTCATTTCATGGAATGCAGCCGCTTTAAACCATATAAGCTTGATCGAGTGAACAATTTCCTTCTTTAAATTGTACTAAAGAAAATTACTGGGTACAACAAATGCAGTGGTGTATTGGAGATAGTTTGGTATGTTAGGGGGTCCTGATTTATAATTTACATTAATATTTCATAAATAATATCCACGGTACTCTAACTTGAATATGTGCCTTCTATCTTCATGCTCAGTAAAAACGGTTTCACCCAAAAAATCATTAAAAAATGCCACTTTATTTCCACGACAATTAAGAGGAGTTACATGATCAAATGGAGGTTTGTCACTAGAAAAAACAATCGAAACCCTGATATTGACAGTGGGATATCAGGTAGAAGCAGGGAGTTTATGGTACCTGAGTACATAGTTGACAGCAATGATGTTCTGTTCCTCAATGTTCTTAACGTTGCACATGACAGTGGCACACGTCTGCACCCACACCCAGCCGCCATGGGCCAGCATCAGGCGGTAGTAGTCTGTTAACACCTGCCCCTTCTGGAGCACTGCAACACAGAGAGGGAACTGTAGGTGGGAGGGAGAGGGGGAGGGAGGGATGAAGGGAGAGAAGGAGGGAGAGAGGGAGGGAGAGAGGGAGGAAGAGACGGAGGGAGAGAGGGAGGGAGGGAGAGAGGGAGGGAGAGGGAGGGAGAGGGAGGGAGAGAGGGAGGGAGAAAAGGAGGGAGAGAAGGAGGGAGAGAGGGAGGGAGAGAGGGAGGGAGAGAGAGAGGGAGAGTGGGGAGGGAGAGAGGGAGGGAGGGAGAGAGGGAGAGAGGGAGGGAGAGAGGGAGGGAGAGAGGGAGGGAGAGTGGGGGAGGGAGAGTGGGGGAGGGAGAGAGGGATGGAAAGAGAGAGGGAAGGATGGGATGGAGGGAGGGAGGAAGGATGGGATGGAGGGAGGAGGAAGAGATGGAGCGAGGAAAGGCGGGAGGGAAGAAATGAAAGAGGGGGTAGAGGGAGGGAGGGATGGATGGATGGAGGGAGATAGAGAGCATCAGGTGGTCCTAATCAGTCAACACATGGCCCTTCTGAAGCATTGCAACATAGGGGGCAGCTGTAGGTGGGGCAGGGTGGAGGGAGGGAGGAGACAGGGAGGGCAGGGAAGGGAGGAAGGAAGGAGCAAGGAAGGGAGAGGGGTGGAGAGACAGGAAAGGAAGGAAGACTAATTGGAGGAACGAAGAACTGAAGTAATTAAAAAAATGTGCGGATGGAAGAAAAGGTGTAAGGTGTAGAAGGGAGCCAGGGGAGGGATGGGAGAAGGGAGCCAGGGGAGGGATGGGAGAAGGGAGCCAGGGGAGGGATGGGAGAAGGGAGCCAGGGGAGGGATGGGAGAAGGGAGTCAGGGGAGGGTGACAGGGGAGGGATGGGAGAAGGAAGCCAGAGTAGGGAGCCAGGGGAGGGAGCCGGGGGGAGGAGACAGGGGAGGGATACAAGGGAGGGAGACAGGGGAGGGATGGGAGAAGGGAGTCAGGGGAGGGAGACAGGGGAGGGATGGGAGAAGGGAGCCAGGGGAGGGAGACAGGGGAGGGATGGGAGAAGAGAGTCAGGGGAGAAGGGAGTCAGGGGAGGGAGACAGGGGAGGGAGACAGGGGAAGGATGGGAGAAGGGAGCCAGGGGAGGGAGACAGGGGAGGGAGCCAGGGGAGGGAGACAGGGGAGGGAGCCAGGGGAGGGAGACAGGGGAGGGAGACAGGGGAGGGATGGGAGAAGGGAGTCAGGGGAGGAAGACAGGGGAAGGATGGGAGAAGGAAGCCAGGGTTGGGAGCCAGGGGTGAGAGAAAGGGGAGGGATGGGAGAAGGGAGTCAGGGGAGGGAGACAGGGGAGAGAGAGACAGGGGAGAGATGGGAGCCAGGGGAGAGAGAGACAGGGGAGGGATGGGAGAAGGGAGCTGGGGAGGGAGACAGGGGAGGGAAGCAGGGGAGGGATGGGAGAAGGGAGCCAGGGGAGGGAGACAGGGGAGGGATGGGAGAAGGGAGTCAGGGGAGGAAGACAGGGGAGGTAGACAGGGGAGGGATGGGAGAAGGGAGTCAGGGGAGGGAGACAGGGGAGGGATGGGAGAAGGGAGCCAGGGAAGGAGACAGGGGAGAGAGAGACAGGGGAGGGATGGGAGAAGGGAGCCACGGGAGGGAGACAGGGGAGAGAGAGACAGGGGAGGGATGGGAGAAGGGAGCCAGGGGAGGGGTAGGAGAAGGGAGCCAGGGGAGGGAGACAGGGGAGGGATGGGAGAAGAGAGTCAGGGGAGGGAGACAGGGGAGGGATGGGAGCAGGGAGCCAGGGGAGGGAGACAGGGGAGGGATGGGAGAAGGGAGTCAGGGGAGGGAGACAGGGGAGGTAGACAGGGGAGGGATGGGAGAAGGGAGCCAGGGGGGGGGACAGGGGAGGGATGGGAGAAGGGAGTCAGGGGAGGGAGACAGGGGAGGGATGGGAGAAGGGAGCCAGGGAAGGAGACAGGGGAGAGACAGGGGAGGGATGGGAGAAGGGAGCCAGGGGAGAGAGAGACAGAGGAGGGATGGGAGAAGGGAGCCAGGGGAGGGAAACAGGGGAGAGAGAGACAGGGGAGGGATGGGAGAAGGGAGCCAGGGGAGGGAGACAGGGGAGGGATAGGAGAAGGGAGCCAGGGGAGGGAGACAGGGGAGGGATGGGAGAAGAGGAGAGGGAGGGAAGGAGGGAGGGAGAATAATTTGCAGAAAGGATGTAAACTGAGAAATATGAATGGTTGAAAGGAAGAAAAGAAGGAAGAAAGAAAAGAAGGAAGAAAGGAAGGAAGGAAGGAAGGAAGGAAGGAAGAAAGCAAATGGAGAAGAAGGGAGACATGGAGATAAAAAAGGATTGACGTAAGAGTGGATAGAAGAAAACAGTCACATAAGGAAACAAGAAATGAATGGATACATGGATTAGCGCCAAAATGTACTGAAGGAAATAACAGGGGAGAAGAAAGGCAGGTAGAAAGAAGGAATGTTAGGGAGAAAAACCAAAACAGACCAGCCACGTAAAGCATGATATGAAAGCGTCTAAAATTATTTCACAGGGTATGTTTTGAAGAATTTTTACAGAACCAACACAGTTTTTAAATAATTCTTTTTTTAACAATAAAAGCCAGTAAACACGTCTTAGAGCCTGTAGTAGCTAAAGACAGGAGGAGACTGTGAGGTAGAGAGACTCACGGTCGGTGTGAGACTTGTAGTAGCTAGAGACAGGAGGAGACTGTGAGGTAGAGAGACTCACGGTCAGTGTGAGACTTGTAGTAGCTAGAGACAGGAGGAGACTGTGAGGTAGAGAGACTCACGGTCGGTGTGAGACTTGTAGTAGCTAGAGACAGGAGGAGACTGTGAGGTAGAGAGACTCACGGTCGGTGTGAGACTTGTAGTAGCTAGAGACAGGAGGAGACTGTGAGGTAGAGAGACTCACGGTCGGTGTGAGACTTGTAGTAGCTAGAGACAGGAGGAGACTGTGAGGTAGAGAGACTCACGGTCGGTGTGAGACTTGTAGTAGCTAGAGACAGGAGGAGACTGTGAGGTAGAGAGACTCACGGTCAGTGTGAGACTTGTAGTAGCTAGAGACAGGAGGAGACTGTGAGGTAGAGAGACTCACGGTCGGTGTGAGACTTGTAGTAGCTAGAGACAGGAGGAGACTGTGAGGTAGAGAGACTCACGGTCGGTGTGAGACTTGTAGTAGCTAGAGACAGGAGGAGACTGTGAGGTAGAGAGACTCACGGTCGGTGTGAGACTTGTAGTAGCTAGAGACAGGAGGAGACTGTGAGGTAGAGAGACTCACGGTCGGTGTGAGACTTGTAGTAGCTAGAGACAGGAGGAGACTGTGAGGTAGAGAGACTCACGGTCGGTGTGAGACTTGTAGTAGCTAGAGACAGGAGGAGACTGTGAGGTAGAGAGACTCACGGTCGGTGTGAGACTTGTAGTAGCTAGAGACAGGAGACTGTGAGGTAGAGAGACTCACGGTCCGTGTGAGACTTGTAGTAGCTAGAGACAGGAGGAGACTGAGGTAGAGAGACTCACGGTCGGTGTGAGACTTGTAGTAGCTAGAGACAGGAGACTGTGAGGTAGAGACTCACGGTCCGTGTGAGACTTGTAGTAGCTAGAGACAGGAGGAGACTGAGGTAGAGAGACTCACGGTCGGTGTGAGACTTGTAGTAGCTAGAGACAGGAGGAGACTGTGAGGTAGAGAGACTCACGGTCGGTGTGAGACTTGTAGTAGCTAGAGACAGGAGGAGACTGTGAGGTAGAGAGACTCACGGTCGGTGTGAGACTTGTAGTAGCTAGAGACAGGAGGAGACTGAGGTAGAGAGAGACTCACGGTCGGTGTGAGACTTGTAGTAGCTAGAGACAGGAGGAGACTGTGAAGTAGAGAGACTCACGGTCGGTGTGAGACTTGCGCAGTTTCTGCAGGTCTTCAGCATGACAGAAGGAGTATAGACTCTGGTTGGTCACCTCGTCCGCCTGTAGGTCCATCATGTCACCAAGTCTGGGGACAAAACATGACAAGATGATACACAGTAGAGGTGTCATAAAACTGTAGGTGCATCAAGATACAGTAGCTGACAGCAAGTGTAACTGGGTTCACAGTAGATGACAGTAAGTGTACCTGGGTTTACAGTAGATGACAGTAAGTATACCTGGGTTCACAGTAGATGATGTTGAGGTTTGGACTGAGGCGGGTGACAAACATGTCGGTGGTGAGGAGAAGTTCTGTGATGGTGGGAGGTGGCAGGGCGATGGCCAGGCCCACGCACCCCAGCAGTGGCGTCGGGTGCTTCCGAGGCAGGGAGAATGACATCTGGGAACGTAGCCGGGTCAGAATCTGTACAACCTGCAAGGGGAGAGAGAGGATTAGTTGACAGATATGTGATACACCTATGACGTACTTGACAGTGACAGTTTAAGAACTGATGACAATGTAATTACAATCTGATGACAATCTGATTACAATCTGATGACAATGTGATGATAATCTGATGACATTGTGATGACAATCTGATGACAATCTGATGACAATGTGATGCAACTGACAATTTAAGATATCTGATAAGGTTGCACATCTGACAATGCAACATATCTGACAGTGTAACACATTTAACAATGTTAATACATTGTAAACACATATAGAAAAGCATCACACAACAGTTTGCAATGTAACACCTTTCAGAGACAATAGGATATGGTTACCAAATGACAATGTGACATAACTGACACGTGGCAATGAGACACGAGTGACGCAGTGGTCACGGTGACACATGGCAATGTGAGACAACAGACACATGGCTATGGAAAAGTGTAGAACTGACATAATAATAATAACAATATTTTTATTTTGTTAAGCACCACATCCAATGTTGTTCACAGTGCTTTACAACAGTATACAAATGTATGTTAAAAATAATGCATTTGAATAAAAACAATTGTTGTTATATCATAGATAAAATGAACTAATAATAATAGTAATTAAGACAATAAATACAGTAGAAGTAGAAAAGGAATGTGGTATAAAATATCATAAAATAAAATAGATAAGATCATATTATTATTATTTTAATAAATAAACTAAAATTAATGTAAACATAAATAAATTAGGCTAAAATGTATATGAAAAATAAATACGTAAATAAATAATAAATAAACGTTAAACATCAATCAGCTATGGTAAAACAGTGTTGGTAATCGTCCGAGTTACATATATATGTGCTGCAGTGAACAGGTGAGTCTTCTAGACAGATTTTAATGATTCCAGTGATGTTTTGCTGGTAACATTTGACGGCAGAGCGTTCCACACTGCTGCCAATGCGTGAGCAAATGTACTGTCACCGGCTCTGCTGCGAGTTCTCCAGACAACTAGAGTGGGCAGTCAGCACACTGAAGGCATCTGGCTGGCATGTAGACACGCACGAGTTTCTGCATGTAGACAGGCAAGAGGTCTTCGTGAAACGCCTTGTACGTAAGAACAGCGATCTTGAATGCAATGCGCTGTTGAAGAGGTAGCCAGTGCAGTTCGCGAAGAATAGGGGTCGCACTTTCACAACGAGCCTGTTGAGTGATAACATGTGACAATATGACAAGTGAGTCTCAGACTATCTTCTCTGGAATCATCTCATACTCACTTCTGAAGACAACGTAGATGTACGTATGCAACTACACACATGTTGGAAGGCTGCACCCCTGACTACCCTGCCACTGGAGCGTGTGCTACTTACCCTGTAGCCCGAGGACTTGACATGCACCCCTCTCTTGGTCAGGGTAGACTTCATGCGCACACAGAAGCACCGATGCACCCCTTTCTCTGGGGCGGGGTTCATCAGGTTACCTGCAATGTACATATATTACTCCATGAAATATGATTACACGGATGACATTCTCCACAACACTCCACACAGTTCCACACAGCTCTTTACAACTCCACACCATTCCACAAGTTAGACACCGTTCCACACAGCTGTCCATCATACAGAACACAACATGCTGATGACCACATCCACAACCAACAGTCCACATCCACAACTAACAGTCCACATCCACAACCAACAGTCCACATCCACAACAGTCCACATCCACAACAGTCCACATCCACAACTAACAGTCCACATCCACAACTAACAGTCCACATCAACAACTAACAGTCCACATCCACAACTAACAGTCCACATCCACAACCAACAGTCCACATCCACAACTAACAGTCCACATCCACAACCAACAGTCCATATCCACAACCAACAGTCCACATCCACAATTAACAGTCCACATCCACAACCAACAGTCCATATCCACAACCAACAGTCCATATCCACAACCAACAGTCCACATCCACAATTAACAGTCCACATCCACAACCAACAGTCCACATCCACAACCAATAGTCCACAACCAACAGTCCACATCCACAACTAACAGTCCACATCCACAACCAACAGTCCACATCCACAACCAACAGTCAACATCCACAACCAACAGTCCACATCCACAACTAACAGTCCACATCCACAACCAACAGTCCACATCCACAACCAACAGTCCACATCCACAACTAACAGTCCACATCCACATCCACAACCAACAGTCCACATACGCACACAAAAAAGATCAACAATCAACTCGTACCAAATTTCCAGCAAGAAAACATGTCATTCTCAATTTTGACTGATATAGAGTCCTCACATTATAAGGACTCCTAACGTAAGGGAGATTATCACTTTTCGTTTACACAAAATGAAAGGACAGTATAATTCTGCTGCAAAACTCCGTAATAATTTCCACAAAGAGAACATATTATTTTTAATTTTAACAGATACATTAAAATAATAATACAACCTTCAGACTGTCAGTTTGTGTTTATAAATGTTCTGAAACAATTCAATGCTCTGCGTGTGGAGATGGCACAGATTTCACACACAGACATTAATGCGCGCACTTGATGGCGTCAAGAAGATGTATGGCTATCAGAGCCTTGAGCTTCCGGTTTGTCAAACAGCAGCTAATTTCCTGAGTAGGCCAGTAGATTTAGCAGGACTGGCGAGGGGGGAGATGGTCGTTACATCTCATCCCACAAAATCCCCTTTGTTGTCCTTCTTCCTGCCTCCACACTAACACTGAACAAAATCAATAGGAATATTATTTCCACACACAAGTGTCATCCAGTAAGTGCTGACAAGTGTCATGTGTGAAACAAAAGACTGATGTGTCAAATGCTGACAGCTGACCATTTCCACCAATGTGGCTTTGACAATTTTTGTTCAAAGCCAATGTGAAAAATGCAAATTCTGTTGCAACTAAAATCATGATGTGTGAATGAGTGTGCAGGTTATCTATATCATGAGTATGTGACATTTCACTACAGATATACATTTGGAAGATTACTACAGGAAGGATCATCACAGACCCCGTGAATATTGATCTCAGCATGTACGTTGATTCCAGATTCAGTTACAGTCGTAATTGAGATGGTTGTAAATTACCTGTCAGTATCCATGGTTCTGGATGGGGCTTTCACAGATGTTCCAAAAGCTGAACCAAGGATTCTATGAGTACCAAGGTAACTTCTCAATTAAGAAAAACATACATTTGATGTGACACATGTCATTTAATTATCCAAAATAGCACAAAATTGTTTGAAATGGAAGCGTTCCAGAAACAGCAACATACAAATGCTACATTTTATGTTTTTGTAGTTTTTTTGACCCAACAAATGTCATATTTGTTGGCATTGTTAGATGTGTCCCAACTATTGTTTTTTGTGGTTAGTTTCATAGCTACATTTCACATGGCCACCTATCCTGTGGGATTGTGTCAGGAAATATTCGGTGACAATGTGGCAACTAGCCTATGTTGATATCACAAATGTTTGGTAACAAACACTGCCAAACCTGACAGGAATAGCTTCCTTCATCAGTAGAGCCTCTGGGTGGTTAGCTACATAGCTGTGGGCAAAACGTCTGGACAACTCACCTAACATGAAGACGTCACTAATTGCCACTTGACTCTAAGGATTAATTCAAAAGGCCAGTCTGGTTGTGTCATAACAGCTCAATGAGTCAATCGGTCAGTCTTGACTTATTCTTGGATCTTAAATGTTTCGAAGTTCCTTTTGTCGTTAGCAGGGGTTTAAGGGTGTAGTTGTACTCATTCATGTTGGTGATTCTACGGTCCAGTTTACTCAATCATGTTGGTGATTCTACAGTCCAACAGGGACATCAGTCTTCATCTTTCTCGTTCCTTGAATCCGGAGTAATGACATTTCTATTTCTAAGTCTAAGTTGACACTTTGCTGGATAACGTTTTGTCTTTCACCAGTTTTCTTCCTGTCTTGCCTCATGGCTGTTCTACAGGAAGTAACTATTGCACGGATGCTCAGTCCTTTGTATCATTTTGCCAACAATCATATTCGTCAACGCAGACAGTCAGGTTTGACTTTGACAAGCATAGTGCATAGTCGTAGAAGAGACATTTTTGAAGTCCACCAGGTGGCGCAACTAGACAGAGGGTGTCACTCCGGACTATGGTTGTCACTCCAACACGAAACATTATGCTGTCCTATTGCACCTTTTCACATGTTAAAATTTGATCTTTATGTTTGAAAGCATGTAGTTATAACTTTTTATTTTTAGTATAAGTTTTCTTTTTTGGGTAATGAATTGTTCTGTAGACTATTTCTGCCTTCTAGACCTTTAAGGTTGTGCCCTTTTTGTGGCTGTATTAAGACTGTGCCTGAATTATGGCCGTCTTGTAGGTCGTTAAGACTAGACCATTATGTTGTGTCCTATTTGTGACTCTTTTTTAAGAGTGTGCCAGGATTTTAGCCTTTTGTTATGTCATTAAGACTGTGCCTGGATTATGGCCTTCTTGTATGTCGTTAAGAGTTCGCCAGGATTATGGCCTTTTTAAACTAACTGTTCCATGACTATAACCGTGTTTAGAGAGTTAATGTCGTGCAAAAATGTGTGGTTTGGTTTTAGGCCATTAATACTTTGCCTCTCCATGGGGCCATTGGTTTAGGCCTAATTGAAGGCGTTGCCTGGTTACACCACACATGTGACTTGTGTCACATTTGTCAAGAGGCACACCCAAAACACATTTTCCAATTTTTTCATGTTGCTAGGTGCTTTGGTTTCTTGCCAGACACTCCTTTTTCAATTGGGACTGTAACTACCTGGTATTATGTTTTATATCCCTACAATACAAGGTATACATGACTGGTATTATGTTTTATATCCCTACAATACAAGGTATACATGACTGGTATTATGTTTTATATCCCTACAATACAAGGTATACATGACTGGTATTATGTTTTATATCCCTACAATACAAGGTATACATGACTGGTATTATGTTTTATATCCCTACAATACAAGGTATACATGACTGGTATTATGTTTTATATCCCTACAATACAAGGTATACATGACTGGTATTATGTTTTATATCCCTACAATACAAGGTATACATGACTGGTATTATGTTTTATATCCCTACAATACAAGGTATACATGACTGGTATTGTTTTATATCCCTACAATACAAGGTATACATGACTGGTATTATGTTTTATATCCCTACAATACAAGGTCTACATGACTGGTATTATGTTTTATATCCCTACAATACAAGGTATACATGACTGGTATTATGTTTTATATCCCTACAATACAAGGTATACATGACTGGTATTATGTTTTATATCCCTACAATACAAGGTATACATGACTGGTATTATGTTTTATATCCCTACAATACAAGGTATACATGACTGGTATTATGTTTTATATCCCTACAATACAAGGTATACATGACTGGTATTATGTTTTATATCCCTACAATACAAGGTATACATGACTGGTATTATGTTTTATATCCCTACAATACAAGGTATACATGACTGGTATTATGTTTTATATCCCTACAATACAAGGTATACATGACTGGTATTATGTTTTATATCCCTACAATACAAGGTATACATGACTGGTATTATGTTTTATATCCCTACAATACAAGGTATACATGACTGGTATTATGTTTTATATCCCTACAATACAAGGTATACATGACTGGTATTATGTTTTATATCCCTACAATACAAGGTATACATGACTGGTATTATGTTTTATATCCCTACAATACAAGGTATACATGACTGGTATTATGTTTTATATCCCTACAATACAAGGTATACATGACTGGTATTATGTTTTATATCCCTACAATACAAGGTATACATGACTGGTATTATGTTTTATATCCCTACAATACAAGGTATACATGACTGGTATTATGTTTTATATCCCTACAATACAAGGTATACATGACTGGTATTATGTTTTATATCCCTACAATACAAGGTATACATGACTGGTATTATGTTTTATATCCCTACAATACAAGGTATACATGACTGGTATTATGTTTTATATCCCTACAATACAAGGTATACATGACTGGTATTATGTTTTATATCCCTACAATACAAGGTATACATGACTGGTATTATGTTTTATATCCCTACAATACAAGGTATACATGACTGGTATTATGTTTTATATCCCTACAATACAAGGTATACATGACTGGTATTATGTTTTATATCCCTACAATACAAGGTATACATGACTGGTATTATGTTTTATATCCCTACAATACAAGGTATACATGACTGGTATTATGTTTTATATCCCTACAATACAAGGTATACATGACTGGTATTATGTTTTATATCCCTACAATACAAGGTATACATGACTGGTATTATGTTTTATATCCCTACAATACAAGGTATACATGACTGGTATTATGTTTTATATCCCTACAATACAAGGTATACATGACTGGTATTATGTTTTATATCCCTACAATACAAGGTATACATGACTGGTATTATGTTTTATATCCCTACAATACAAGGTATACATGACTGGTATTATGTTTTATATCCCTACAATACAAGGTATACATGACTGGTATTATGTTTTATATCCCTACAATACAAGGTATACATGACTGGTATTATGTTTTATATCCCTACAATACAAGGTCTACATGACTGGTATTATGTTTTATATCCCTACAATACAAGGTATACATGACTGTTCTTCATATAGCAAGGTAACCAGTTATTTGGTTTGCTCAAAACGCTTCACAAATTAGTCGCAGTACTATGTTTTTGATGTGATGTTAACTTGGACATTGGGAGAGCAATTATGGCTTTGTTTATACTGTCTCAACAGTATATTGGGCCTGTTAGACTGCTTAAATCTGGCTTCTGTTAATCATCTGTTTGATGGGCAGTGGTAGACCTGTTACACCACTGTCAGTGTTTCCCCGGTATATGACAAGTGAGGCGGGCTGCCTTGCTGTTTTTTAATACCGCCTCGGCAAGCGGTGCGAAATGACACCACAAAGTAATTTATATTCCTGCAAAATCACAGATTTGTAACAATATCTTTTAGTCATCTTAACATCGCTCGGAGCCAGTTAGGATTTACCTCTTGGAATTAATTCCACTGGACAAAGTGAATGATATCACTTGTCAGTTGTCCAATCATAGAATATTCGCGCGAAGTATCCCCTGTATCTCCAATAGTGACATCTTGTTTCGATATACTAAAAATCTAGAAATTTACATGTAACATGGCGCCAAACAGCAACTGCATTTGGGAGACATACGTGTGAAACTCAGAGAAAAAAACAAAAATAAAACGGTAGCTGAATTAAGATGTCTTTTGCGTTTAATTTTTATACTATAGTATGCGCCCACAATAAATTAGAATGATGGTGATTCGAAAGATATCTTTGTGCTAAATATATAATACATATTTTGACAAAGTTGTGCAAACAAACTTTTGGGAAAGTTTATTTGAGTGAAGTACTTATGATTATAAACCACCGAAGTTCATATCTAGTAAAAGATGCCTCTTACCCAAAACTGTGTATACATTAATGGATTATCAATACCTACGGCTAGGCAACGATGTTTGCACAGGATGTGAATACACTAAACAACACTGTTTTATAAAAAAAGAACACAATTTGACAAACGTTCTTGCGATTACTAGAAATATATTTTGTGCCATTACAGAAATGACTAATTAATTGCATAGCATGCTAGCAACAAATAAAGTATTATCTTTGGAACAGAAGCCACCAATTTAACATCATAATATTATGATTTGATAATCATTTAAAGGTGATGAAGGGGAAAAGGGTCTTCAGATGATGCTACTGTCACTGAGTCTGTCAGAGTGGTAACTAGGGTTAGGGCAATAGAACCATCACCATAACCAAGTACCAGTGGTCAAGTGGAAATCACAGATTAACTTAGTATCAGTGGTCAAGTGGAAACTACACCTCAACACGATGAAGCAATCATGATTACTGACTTTTGTCAATCATTACTACATTTACAAGTGGTGTATTAAACATGTTTATCTTCCACTCTATATTCAAGAGTAAAGGTTAAAACATACCTCAGAATGCACCATTTTAAGTGTTTTTAAAAACTTTCTAAGGACAAAAAAACTTTCTGGACCTTCCTGGTGATGCTTTGTGCTGGCATCACTTGTGTAGCCCACCCCTACCACCTCGCCTATCAGTTTACCCAGGGGAAACAATGCATTGTGGTCCTTTTCTGCTAGTTTGCTGTCTAAGCTTTGCAGACAGTCATCGAGAGGAGGTTGATTAGTGTTGTGCACAATATTGGGACATCTGTGACATCTGAGGAGACCTGGAGGTGACGGCAATTACGGAGGAGTCCCATCAGACAGATTACTTCTCACCCCGAACTGGAGAGACAACCCAGGCTGATTTGTTTGCTATGCAGGAACATATGTGTGGCATGCACGGACAAATGCAGTTACTTCGTGAAGTTGTCCAGGAGATCCATGGCAACATCAAAGACTTCCATCTCTGACTTTTCTTAATTTCCTACTGTGGAGACTTTTGTTAAAGGGCAGTGCTCTGTACCCCCCCCCTTCTTTGTACTCTTGCACTAACAGCGTCCATGATCCTCACACAGCCATGCTCTGGTTGTATTGCTGGTTTACTTACCATGCTACTAAGCCCTGTTTTCACTATTCCACCTTTCGTACTTGTTACGAGGAAAGAGCCAGGAGAATTTCAATTTTTTTAGTATCTTTCATTCATTCATTTATGACCTTCTAGGTAATGATGACCTGTGAAACACTGAACACATAGAGGTAGTTCACAAAGTTTTTGAATTTTTTACGCTTTTTCCTGTTCTAGTTTTGTACACAAAGTTTTGCATTAATGCAGGGTTTTTAGTGCGGGTACTATTATGAGTACTTTTTTGAGTGGCTATTTGGCCCTGTGTGTTATGTGTTAGTGGTTTACGACTGTATTGAACTTTTTCTTTACAAGTTGTTCACGAATGTTTGAGTGGTTAGTCCACTTTTTCATGTACCACATTTTGCTGGGGAGATCGAGTACTCCAGCCTTTCTCTTTCTACATGTATGTGAAGGATAATCCTAGTGTGGTTGGTTCTCCCACCTTTGCTCATATATTATATTTTAATGAGCTATAACTAGGTAATGACAATACCTAGAACGTATTTACATTATGTATTCATGCATTGTTATCTGGCTTATTATTATAAGGCCAATATACAATACTGACATTTGCCTTTTGTGTTATCTAGCCATGATTCCTAGTCATTTTATACAGGTAACATTGTGCCACATAAATTTATTTCTTGCCAAAACGTGTTACTTTTCTGTTACTTTTGTTCCTGTTATTTTCTGTCAGTTCATTTTTCTGTTACTTTCTTTCCGATTACCCTGTCCTTACCTTTGTCAGGGATGGAGGGGCTGGTAGGACGAGGGGTGGTGGGTGCTGATGACCCATCGTCTGACCCCGCCCCGTCTGGGGAGGGGTAGTTGTGTCTGTGAGGAGGGGCGAGGCCCATCTCGTCCGCCAGCTCCTGGTGATCCTCGGGGTGTATGTAGTCAAAGATACAACTTCCTGTCATGTCCACCTGGAAGCACACAGTCACACTCATGTCTGTCTCTACCAATATGTTATCCATTGAGATATAAGTGCATCCCCTCCAAGGGGCCCGAGGTCCACTCAATTCTGTCTATATTCACTGACGTCCTTCGCCCATGCATTGGTCTCTCAATGTATTTTAGAAGACAAAACAAAAGCTATTTAGAATCACAAAATAAAAAAGGTAAGTTCTTATATAGCGCAGTAGCCAGTCCTCAGGACTGCTCAAAGCGCTTTACACTTAACTCCCCGGCAGACCTGTTCAATCGAACACCATCTCAACTTCTCTAGGAAGCATTCAGCCATGCTGCAATTAATCACGAAGACTATTTGTACATAAATATCCACCACTGTCTATAGCCAGGTACTCATTCATACAGCTGAGTGAACTGAAGCAATGTAGAGTAAATGAACTTGCCCAAGGTTCGACACAGCCACACAGGACTCAAACCCGCGTTCTCTCAGTCAAGAGTCCAGAACTCTTACCGCTGCGCTACTGTGCTCCAAATGATTTATGGTTTTGTTATGTGTAGCTTTTCTAGAGGGTGTTTCTCCTATCTCTTCACCTCTACCTATATTCATTCTGTTGGCAATGTATTTCAGAAAACACAACAAAACTTAAGAGTTATTTATTTACTTGTTTTTTGCTGCTTTTCTAGACGACCTTTCTCCTACTTTAGATAATTGAATGACTCTCCTCCAGAGGGTGCCACTGTGGCAATGAGTTTTAAAAGATCTAAGTATCATAACGGTGATAACTGCTACGCTTTGTAAAGGCAGAGAGGTTGCTGAGGGCAACTACAGCTAGAGCAGGGAACAGTACAACAGCTAGATATTACCACTGTACAAGAGCAGGGCAACAGAACAGCAGCTGGACATTACCACTGTACACGAGCAGGGCAGCAGTACAACAGCTAGACATTACCACTGTACAAGAGCAGGGCAGCAGTACAACAGCTAGACATTACCACTGTACAACAGCAGGACAGCAGTACAACAGCTAGACATTACCACTGTACAAGAGCAGGGCAGCAGTACAACAGCTAGACATTACCACTGTACAAGAGCAGGGCAGCAGTACAGCAGCTAGACACTACCACTGTACAAGAGCAAGGCAGCAGTACAACAGCTAGACATTACCACTGTACAAGAGCAGGGCAACAGTACAACAGCTGAACATTACCACTGTACAAGAGCAGGGCAACAGTACAACAGCTGAACATTACCACTGTACAAGAGCAGGGCAACAGTACAACAGCTAGACATTACTACTGTACAAGAGCAGGACAACAGTACAACAGCTGGACATTACCACTGTACAAAAGCAGGGCAACAGTACAACAGCTGGACATTACCACTGTACAAAAGCAGGGCAACAGTACAACAGCTGGACATTACCACTGTACAAGAGCAGGGCAACAGTACAACAGCTGGACATTACCACTGTACAAGAGAATCACAAACAATTCCTGACTTCACAAGTAGATATGATGAAATGGAAAAAATAATAAATTTGTAGTACTGCTTAATGCTTCATGGACACAAACAATGGAAGAACTGAAGACTGCTGGGCTGACCTGGGGCACAGAAGCAAGGAGAGCCCAAGACAGAGGGGTCTGACGAGTGTATGTTTGAGCCCCTATACACATATAGGCATGAAGAAGATAACTAATTGTGTAACGATTCATTACTCTGTGTTCATCTTGAGTGCTTCACTAGAGAGGTGCTCTTGGTTCATCTTGAGTGCTTCACTAGAGAGGTGCTCTTGGTTCATCTTGAGTGCTTCACTAGAGAGGTGCTCTTGGTTCATCTTGAGTGCTTCACTAGAGAGGTACTCTTGGTTCATCTTGAGTGCTTCACTAGAGAGGTGCTCTTGGTTCATCTTGAGTGCTTCACTAGAGAGGTACTCTTGGTTCATCTTGAGTGCTTCACTAGAGAGGTGCTCTTGGTTCATCTTGAGTGCTTCACTAGAGAGGTGCTCTTGGTTCATCTTGAGTGCTTCACTAGAGAGGTGCTCTTGGTTCATCTTGAGTGCTTCACTAGAGAGGTACTCTTGGTTCATCTTGAGTGCTTCACTAGAGAGGTACTCTTGGTTCATCTTGAGTGCTTCACTAGAGAGGTGCTCTTGGTTCATCAACCATGTGCTCTTTATAATGAAGTCTAACATTAATGGTTAACCAAGCTACAAGATCCAAACAATATGTTTGACAAGGAAACCACTAGAATTTGGCTACATGTACAACTGTCTGTCTCATTTTCACTTTAGTATCATACTCGTGCTGCCAGCATGAGCAGCTGCCAGCATGAGTAATCCTTATATCCAATCTAGCAATTATTAAAAAAGTAAACCTTCTATTGCACCTAAAACATCAGGAAATGAAACTTAGTAGAGCTGGTAACAAACCAAATTACAGGCAGTCTTGTAAACAGGAACATGCAAATGTCATCACCAGAGAAGGTTCCACACACACAGCACACATACTTGTAAACAGGAACATGCAAATGTCATCACCAGAGAAGGCTCCACACACACAGCACACATACTTGTAAACAGGAACATGCAAATGTCATCACCAGAGAAGGTTCCACACACACAGCACACATACTTGTAAACAGGAACATGCAAATGTCATCACCAGAGAAGGCTCCACACACACAGCACACATACTTGTAAACAGGAACATGCAAATGTCATCACCAGAGAAGGTTCCACACACACAGCACACATACTTGTAAACAGGAACATGCAAATGTCATCACCAGAGAAGGCTCCACACACACAGCACACATACTTGTAAACAGGAACATGCAAATGTCATCACCAGAGAAGGTTCCACACACACAGCACACATACTTGTAAACAGGAACATGCAAATGTCATCACCAGAGAAGGTTCCACACACACAGCACACATACTTGTAAACAGGAACATGCAAATGTCATCACCAGAGAAGGTTCCACACACACAGCACACATACTTGTAAACAGGAACATGCAAATGTCATCATCAGAGAAGGCTCCACACACACAGCACACATACTTTTGTTAGTATTCAAAGGATGCAGATGCGAGATTAGGCTGTGATTTCACGAAAACAGGCAGCAGAATTGCTCTTTTGCCGCTGTCTGCTGGCCATTTAAGGGAATCATCACCTAACACAAGTGTGATATAAAGTCGTAAAACTTCCCTATCGCCACCAGACACAAGTAAACCTACATTGGCCATTAAATACATGCATAATCAAGCTGGCAGGAAGCCTAATGCGTGTAACACGGCTTACAATATGGCAATCAATTCTATTATACATCATCAGTGATATTACTCGGCTAATCCGTATCATGATTCAATGAATATTATGCTTGCTAAATGATGGTTTGGCTTTGATTCAGTGTGCTTGGGCATAGCAGTGTGAAACTATAGCATTAATGTGGGACTATGGTGACTGGAGCGAGACTCAACTAACAGCTCTAGGCAGGTGACAGGATTACACACGCCTCACTGCCTCCACTCCACACTAACACAGCCCAGACTGCAATCAATAGATTTCTCATTAATTGCTGACAGTAATTGCCCAGTCAGTTGCTTTGATCACTCAGGCAATCATGCAGGGATGTCACAATAGCAGCAGTTAAACTGTAAACAAATGATTATTTAGTCAGTAAAACACCCAAACACTGGCAGGCTTTTGTTTGCTGTGGTAACACTGACTCAAAGTTGAATTAATGTGTGTCGTTTAGGAATTCTCATGTTTTGGTATATATTTAATTTGGTCGTTGTGCTGCTGGATTTAATATAATAAAACATTCAACTCAATTAAAGAACTATATTGTTTTTTTTGTTTTTTTTTTAAATGAAAATTTTCAGTAAAAAATTTATAAAATAATAATCAGTTTTATAAAAAATGTGTTAGAGTATTATTAAATGACATACACCAAGAGAAAATTATATAAATGACAGCTGAACACATAACTTACTTAATGTTATAAATATTAATATAAAACATCAGTTATTTTTGTTGCGTATGTTCTATGGACATTTAATCACATAAAAGAAAAATGAGGGAGAAATGTGAAAGGGAACAGGGAAATACAAGGGAGACATTGGGAGTGAGTGAAGAATGGACATGTCAGTCAGTGAGTAAGATACCAACTGGAGAATGACAAACAACTGACGAGACAAGACTACTAATGTTGGCAGTCTCAGATTCTCTGTCACTGAAGCACCACCCTCAGAGATACTGGGAAAGGGATGAATTGCAAAGAAAGGGGGAAAAGGGAAGGTAAGTGGGACAGACACCAAGGAGTGAGGGAGATGTGTTAGAGACAAACTAGAAGTCATAGAACAAGGGAAGGAGCCACCCACGAAGAGTGAGAAAAAGCTGCTGGTGACAGCTTCTGATACAATGTCTGTGTGGAGTTCATGCAGGTCCAGAAATGTCATAAACACAGAGAAAAAGCCACCAGCAACAGCCTGAAAGGTTCATTATCGGCGTCAGACTCACGCGGCCGATGACGGGGGACAGGGGACAAAAAGACCACACAAACAATTTTCCACTGCGCTGGCCGGGTGTATGTGACACAACTACAAACGTATTGGCGCACTCGGGTGAGTGCGGCACCAGGGTGTTGACTCGCGACTCAGTATTCAGTGCAGTGCCGCCCCAGACTCAGACAGCCAGCCGGTGTGCAATGTAAGGTAGAAGCTGCTTGCAGATGCTAATTGTGTTGACTGTATCATGGACTGTCTCCCTCAGTGTAGGCTGTGGGTGGCAACATTACAGATGATACTAAGTGGCTTCAGAAAAAAACTGGATGTCTGTGGGTCAAGGGTCCATACTGATTATCTTGAAACTGTTAAGACAGCTGTAAAGACACATCTTTTTATCCTTGTGCACCCGTGAAGAAAATTTCAGTTTTATAATATATTGAGTTGTCATAATTTTGTATTTATTTTAAAGTAAATTTAACTGTTCTGTTTCAGCCTTACTTGTTAGGATTGGGCAAGCATTTTGTTATAAAGATGCCATTTTTGACTTAATACAACTTTTTAATTAATATCTTGAATTTCATAATATTAACCTGTCCAAAGACAACAACATATACAATTAGTATGCAAAATATGAAATGGATGTGAATGATAGTTTTGGAGATGTTTTCAAAATGAGGAAATGTGTTGTTTTGGGAGTTTAGCACCTGGCAGGAGACAAGCACAAAATAGAAAAATATAACTCAGGCAAATAAAAATATGAACACCTGGAAGATAAATTTCATATGTGGCCATTAGAACAAGTTTCATTGAGCTGTCATGTTGTTTGGTTTTTATCTGACTTTATGTGAATGGCTTTCCTTTCTCTGATCACCACGAGTCAGGGAAAATTTTGAAAATTAAAACTGTTCTTGACCTGAAACCAGAACAACCATTACAACATAATAAAGTAATTACATGAAGATATAATGGGATATTTCTAATGTACTTTATTTAGAGAGTTAAGTTATGTAAGAAATATAGCTTACTTTGTATAAGTATAACTGTTTTATTTATAAAATAATATTAAATTAAAACAATCTGCAATCGCATATTTAACACAAACACTGTTTCTTTGTAATTTTGTAAATTTGGATATTCGTTTTAAAATTTATTAGTGCACATTTCAAAATTATTTGGTCACATAGCAAAAGGAACCAACGTACGTTTTTATAAAAGTTATTGTCGTCGATCTCGGCCCGCCGTGCATTCCACCATCAACACTACTTTATTATATGATATTATCTTTGCTTTGATTTTTGTTTATTTGTTTGCAGTTAGGAACCACAATATGCCGAAATATCTTGCATACGCATCGAATAAAATATTAGAAACTTAACTAACGGCACGAGTGGCGGGCGAGCTGCTGCAGCTGCATTAAGCGTCAATATTCGGGGGAAATTCGCAAATCTATCACCTTTTAAGTGTCAGCACAGCAACAAATTAAATGTAATTTTCACAAAACAAATTTAGTTGATTCAAAATTTAATGCTGAATCGATTTATGATAAGCACTGGTCGATCTGATGTGAAATAGTGAAGTTATTAGCAAAATATGACAGCTACACATAGGCTTATGTTACAGTCGCATGTGACTGGCACATTTCTTTGTTCGGACGAGTGCTTATCACTGTTCTTCATCAATATAAACTTTATTCTGACTAAATATAACTAAAATTGACACGGCGCGAGGTCTGTGAAGAAGCATGATTTACATTTCATTTTTCAACCTGACCGGAACACAGCGTTACGCTCGGTGCCAGCGTAACAACATAGCATCTTAGCACAGGTAGGATGTCGCCACGGCCTGTAGATTGTTGATTCATGGGTTCTTTTGGAAGCCTACTGAACTTGTAGTTTTTTAGTTAACATAATTTTACGTGTGAACAGACAATATATTGACGTTTTTAGTGATGCAAATTTTATTTCAATACATATAATCGCAAGGGCTGGAATGCAAATTTAAATAGGTCAATTTCACTGAAAAACCCTTGCCTGAGGCTACACTTGTTTGAACTATTTAATGTTTATATTTATTCTATTCTATACATATATCAATTAACTGATTGATGTTAATATTTATCTTAAATAAACAATGTATTTGTTTATTTATTTTAGCATAGAAAGCTAACTTGCTTTAATCTAGCTACTGGTATTTATTATGTTAAGTGTATTTTTGTATTAATTATCTTAATTTTATTTTATTTTTATCAACTAGTTTTATGCACAGCGATGCAAACATTAATGGATAGGCCACTAAATAAAATAAATATCATTATAATCACGACAAATTGGAAAGGTATATTTTGATTAGTTTTTCCTGGTTTAAGTATTTGCAATAATTCCTTTTCCAGTTACTGCTTGAAGCACTGGGTGGAAACGTACAAGATGGCTCTAGCTGAGAGACTGAGGAAGGTAGCTAGCTGGGAGAGCTGACTGTGGAGATGGATGGACATTGAGAGCAGATGATGGTGCACAGCCACTCAATGGTGCAGTGTTCAAACAATTGATCACACTTTCTGGTCCAGCAAATGATCTACACATAAACATGATCCGTGCAGACAAAGTGTAACCTGGCAGAATGGTCAAACAACATATATATTACAGTCATGATTCCTTGTGTAGCTATAAAGAAGTACCAGGTAGTATAAAGAAGGGGCCGGCCATGGAGCAGTGAATCTGTGCTACCAGAGATACTGGTCTCCAGTGAGTCCTTCCATGTGTCATTACTGCATGGCTTACTAGTTTTACGATGACACTTCAGGAGAGAGGAGATGAAGTGTCAAACCTATGCTACAACTGGCAGTGTTCATTAATGGCACTTAACTCCACTATTTTACGGCAGGAATCACAGATAACATTCCCAGTGTAAGGGCTATTCCACAGAGAGTGCTAATACTTGCAATTTCTTTTATATCGGAGAATATAGGCGACAAGGGCTGGTGCTTTAGTGGAGGTGTTTCATGATGCCTCACAGTTCAGTAAGTACATTGAACAGCAAGTAGGGCACAGTATCACAGTTGTTAGAACATGAGATTCTCCATTGAGAGGACTCAGGTTAGGATATTTTCCCTACCATTTCAAAGATTGAACACTTTTATTCATTCTCTTTTGCTTCAGTTCGCTGAGCTTTAAAAACAAGTACCTGCCTATAAACGGTTGTGGATAGAAATGATCGTGTCATCTTTGTGCAGTAACTGTAGCATGGCTGAATGCTTCCCAGATAAGCTATGGTATTTAAATGAACTGGTCTGCTAGAGAATTAAGTGCAAACTAAGTGTTTTGAATGTTCTTAAGAACTCGACATATAAATGTATATATAAAAATATACTTTTGCTATATTAATTGAAAATGTGACTTTAATCATTAAACATTGGTATGAATACTTTATGCTTTATATATGTAATGTTTAGGAAAGATAGAATAGGAAGAAAGGGAGGTGGAGTTATTTTATATATTAAAGAATCTATCCAGGCTTATGAAATAAAATTAGAAAGAGAAGCAGATTGCGAAGAAGCTGTTTGGTGTAACATAGTTACAGGAAACTCAACGTTAACAGTTGGGTTAGTTTATCGAAGTCCAAACATAAGCATAGAAGAGAATGAAAAAATACAAAACGCTATAAGGGAAGTAAGCAAACGGAACTGTATTATTATGGGGGACTTTAACCATGGGCATATACAATGGAAATCTCTACAGAGTATGGGGAGTGAGGACCACAAGTTTTTAGTTTTAGTACAAGATAGTTTCCTTTCTCAACATGTGCTAGAACCAACCAGGGGAGAGAATGTGTTAGACTTAGTTTTGTCCTCACAGAAAGAATTAGTTGACAATGTCAAGATATGTGAGCCACTGGGGAGTAGTGATCACAACCAGATACATTTTACCATCAAAGTAAAATCAGAAAGGAATAGTAAAAAGCAGTATAGGAGAAATTTCCACAAAGGAAGGTATAAGGACATGAGGAAATATTTAGCAAAGATAGACTGGAATAACACACTGAAGAATAAGACAGCAACCGAATGCTGGAATATCTTAAATAGTGAAATTAAGTGCATAGTCGATAAATTTGTACCTTTCAAAAAACAAGGGAAACGGTCTAAAAAGAAACACTTATCGAAAGAAGCCATTAGAAAAATTAAGTATAAGCAAATGATGTGGAAGTCATATAGATGTACTGGAAATGATGAAGACTACAACATTTATAAAGAAGCACTTAATCAAGCTACAGCTGAAATTAGAAATTCAAAGAGAAGCTATGAAAAAAAATTAGCTAGTAATATAAAACATGACAGTAAGAGTTTTTATGCGTATATTCGAAGCAAACAGAAAGTTCAGGATAAGGTCGGTCCTCTAGAAGATAGTGCTGGAAATACAATATCAGAGGGATTCTTAATGGCAGAAGACCTGAATGAGTATTTTAGTTCAGTGTTTACCAGGGAAGATATTAGTTCACTGCCAGTACCAGAGGCTAAGTTCAAGGGGGCAGATTCAGACTATTTAGGACAGTTAGTTGTAACCTCGGAAATGGTAGCTAAGAAAATAAGGGCTATGAAGGATAATAAATCACCTGGAGTGGACGGGATTCCGCCCAAACTACTATTGGAAATTGTAGAACAAATTAGCGCACCGCTTGCAACAGTTTTCAATTTGTCATTAGAAGAGGGAGTGGTTCCTTTAGAATGGAAAGAGGCAAACATTATACCGTTATTTAAAAAAGGTTCGAGAAACAAGTCAGATAACTATAGACCAGTGAGTTTAACATCAGTGATTTGCAAATTATTAGAAAGACTAATTAAAGATCACATGGTGGATTTTCTTGTTAAACAAAACTTGATAAACCCATCTCAACATGGGTTTTTAAAAGCGAGGTCATGCTTAACAAATATGTTATGTTTTTTGGAAGACATCACTAGGTGGGTAGATGAGGGATCACCAGTAGATATCATCTATTTAGATTTTCAAAAAGCTTTCGACAAAGTACCACATCAAAGATTACTCCTTAAGCTAAAGGCCCATGGCATAGGAAATGGTATAATAAACTGGATAGAAAAATGGCTGAATGACAGAAGACAACGTGTAGTAGTTGATGGGGAGGCTTCAAACTGGAAATCGGTATTGAGTGGGGTACCACAGGGATCAGTACTAGGACCTATATTATTCTTAATATATATCAACGATTTGGACGATGATATAACAAGCAAGGTATTGAAATTTGCGGATGATACAAAAGTGTTTAGAAGGATTAAAAGTGATGGAGACAGACAGCATTTACAAGATGATCTTGATAGGTTGATCAAATGGTCTGAAAAGTGGCAAATGCTGTTCAATTTTGGGAAATGTAAATGCCTCCACACAGGTCATGGGAATGAAGAGGTAAAATATAAAATGGGGGGTACTGTTCTAAGTACTACTGTAAAAGAAAAGGACTTAGGGTTAACCATTAGTGCTGATATGAAGGTTTCAGAGCAGTGCGGAATTGCAGCGTCAAAGGGAAATCAAATCCTTGGATTAATTAGGCGAAATATAGCGTATAAGAAAAAAGAATTAATAGTACCGCTGTACAAAACAATAGTGAGGCCTCATTTAGAATATTGTATACAAGCATGGAGGCCATATCGCAAGAAGGACATAGATATGCTAGAAAGAGTACAGAGGAGAGCGACTAAAATGATACCAAATCTGAGGGATCTTAGTTACGAAATACGCCTAAAAGAATGTGGTTTAACAACACTAGAGACCAGGAGATTGAGAGGAGATCACATAGAAGTGTTTAAAATATTGAATGGTTATGAAAATATTGATAGAAACATTTTTTTCTCAGTTAAGAAAGATAGAAGGACCAGAGGACATGAAGCTACATTAGTAAAGGATCAGTGTAGATTAGATATAAGAAAGTTCTCATTCTCACAAAGGACTGTAAATGAATGGAACAGATTATCTCCTGATTGTGTTGGTGCTAGTAGCGTGAATATGTTTAAAAATAAAATCGACACACACCTTAAAAAGGCGGGATACATGTAGATAAAAAGTATTGGACTCTCGATAAGCCAAAAGGCTTCCTTGTCCACCTGCCATCCAGAGTAATTTTCTGGATGGCAATCTTGTTAAATCTTGTTAAATCTTTAGCATACAGAGAGCTGAACTACTTTTCTGATTTTATTTATCAAATTTTCATAGGACTGAGTAACACAATAATTTACTAGTTTGTTGAATGGTTTCAACAAAACTAAATGGTATCAGGTAGGTCCAACTTGTGAAATTATTCTGATATGAGATAAGCAAAACTTTAAATATGGACATATGAAATAATGCTTTGCCAGGTTATAATTTGTCCTGATGAGACACAATACAACAGCATTTACCATCAGCTACTGATGTGACGCCAGCTGCGTGAGACAGGTGCCACTTACCTGTGACAGGCCCAGGTAGATGGAGACAGTCTCAGAGATGTAGAGGAACCGACCGTCATTTGCCAGGGCAAAGCCAAAACCATCCAATGACTGAAAGCAGAAAACAAACACAGGTTTATCAAACTTACACACTGGACAAGTGAATGACAGTAGCTGGGACATACATATGTCACCATCAGTAGAATATCACTAGTGCTACCATAGCACAGGTACGTAACCATCAGTAGAGTGTCACTAGTGCTACCATAGCACAGGTACGTCACCATCAGTAGAGTGTCACTAGTGCTACCATAGCACAGGTACGTCACCATCAGTAGAGTGTCACTAGTGCTACCATAGCACAGGTACGTCACCATCAGTAGAGTGTCACTAGTGCTACCATAGCACAGGTACGTCACCATCAGTAGTGTCACTAGTGTTACCATAGCACAGGTATGTCATCATCAGTAGTGTCACTAGTGCTACCATAGCACAGGTACGTCACCATCAGTAGAGTGTCACTAGTGCTACCATAGCACAGGTACGTCACCATCAGTAGAGTGTCACTAGTGCTACCATAGCACAGGTACGTCACCATCAGTAGAGTGTCACTAGTGCTACCATAGCACAGGTACGTCACCATCAGTAGTGTCACTAGTGTTACCATAGCACAGGTATGTCATCATCAGTAGTGTCACTAGTGCTACCATAGCACAGGTACGTCACCATCAGTAGAGTGTCACTAGTGCTACCATAGCACAGATACGTCATCATCAGTAGAGTGTCACTAGTGCTACCGTAGCACAGGTACGTCACCATCAGTAGAGTGTCACTAGTGCTACCATAGCACAGGTACGTCATCATCAGTAGAGTGTCACTAGTGCAACCATAGCACAGGTACGTCATCATCAGTAGAGTGTCACTAGTGCTACCATAGCACAGATACGTCATCATCAGTAGAATGTCACTAGTGTTACCGTAGCACAGGTACGTCATCATCAGTAGAGTGTCACTAGTGCTACCGTAGCACAGATACGTCACCATCAGTAGAGTGTCACTAGTGCTACCATAGCACAGGTACATCACCATCAGTAGTGTCACTAGTGCTACCATAGCACAGGTATGTTTATGGAGTTTTGAAACCAGTATGTTTTCAGTTGAACATTTTTTTCATACGATATGTGTTACATTTTGAGGTTGCAATATTTGAAGCATCCAAAACCCCATATAAGTCAGCTAATTTGAATGAAAGCACAACACTTCAGTACTTCCATGCCTGGAAGGACAACTTGCATATCAATGGCCAGGAGCCTAGTCCACAGTATGGCGCCACTGTTGTATTGACATAAATGTATGCATACTATACTACATACTGTATAAAATATCATATACCATATACCCACATGAAACACCAAGTATGACAGCTGACACAAATGTCAAGTTTTGTCAGCACCAGTGCAGAATTACAACAGACACATATTTCAACATCAGTGCATACAAATGTTAACATCAGTGCAGTATGACAGCAGACATACAAATGTTAACATCAGTGCAGTATGACAGCAGACATACAAATGTTAACATCAGTGCAGTATGACAGCAGACATACACATGTTAACATCAGTGCAGTATGACAGCAGACATACACATGTTAACATCAGTGCAGTAGGACAGCAGACATACAAATGTTAACATCAGTGCAGTATGACAGCAGACATACACATGTTAACATCAGTGCAGTATGACAGCAGACATACAAATGTTAACATCAGTGCAGTATGACAGCAGACATACAAATGTTAACATCAGTGCAGTATGACAGCAGACATACAAATGTTAACATCAGTGCAGTATGACAGCAGGCATACAAATGTTAACATCAGTGCAGTATGACAGCAGACATACACATGTTAACATCAGTACAGTATGACAGCAGATATACACATGTTAACATCAGTGCAGTATGACAGCAGACATACACATGTTAACATCAGTGCAGTATGACAGCAGAAATACAAATGTTAACATCAGTACAGTATGACAGCAGATATACACATGTTAACATCAGTGCAGTGTCACAGTTGAGATACGTATGTCAATACATGTGTAGTATGACAGCTGACGACAGATGTCAACAGCTGACACATAGTTGTCATCACTACTGCACTGTGACAGCTAACACAACGATGTCAACAACCCAGTGGACCGTGACAGCTCATGTACAGATCACCACTACAAGTCAAACATTGTTTTAACAATTTATAACTTACAACAAAACATCTGTTTCCAAGGCCCAGCGATTTATACATTATTCACACAAACCCTGATTATTTTTTTTTAATGATGGAACAATGTCAAATTTGGTGAACAAAATCCATTGATTCAGTTGAGGAGAACGCTTTTTGCTGGCCTGGTAACCCCCAACATGGATTATAACTTATGTCTCCTTCCGATGCAGACAGTGTAATTTATGGCATTGTCAGATCTGCATCATTATCGCTCTTTAAATATACACTGCCTTATCATATTCATTATAATGTAGAAACATAGATATACTATAAAAACTCGAGATTGTACTGGCGTTAAAAGATTATGCACACATATATGCCCGACAGCTGATGTTACTGGTTATATTGTCAAGGCGATCACTGAACAAATCATAAATTAAATGATATGGCATTTCCGCACACGTTAAATATTCTTTCACTTCTGCGTTTTAACATTGGCTATACATTTGGGTGATGTTCATTTGCAGAGACCTCCTTTAGCTTCTAAAAATGAATTGCAATAAAATTGGCAGTAATACACAATTTTTTTGGTCATTTTTTTCGGTTGTAAACATGACTGAATTAAATTTACAGAAAAAAATTAATCTTTGCTAATAAACATTGTCTGTTAACTAGCTATCTCAATGTCTTTATAGTAGCAGTATGGTCTTATTATTGTTATCTAACATGCACATTGTATGACACTAGTATTTCCTGTTGCCCTAACAACTTCTAAAAATGTATTTATCCATACATTTCTTGTACATTAAACAATCATAATTAATTTATTACAGCATTTCTTTTCTAGCTTCACAGTGACATTCGATTTATTGTCTCAAAAGCTTTCACGTTGTGAAAGTTTGAAGAAAGCACTTTTGCTAGGCTAACAAAATTACCATACAGCTTATTAATCAGAGCTAATTGTATCAATTAATGAGGTTTAGTTTTGGACCTAATGTTATCCTTAATTACCTTGTTGTCATTAACTGGATGGTAGGCTGTGTCACATTCAGGCTTGATGTTTGTCAGCCTCACTCAAATGACCAATAATTGCCCTAGCATTAATCACATGTCATGTCTTGGTTTAGTTTCTCTTTGACAATCACACATAAGTGCAGTTTTGTCACCAATAGTGTATGTTTAAGCAGATTGTGTTTCAGAATTTCATTGCATTTAGTTACAGATAAAAACATGTATGGTGCATTGGATTGACTGGAAAACACTTTTAAATCACAATTCACTACAACGAAACCCCCCAAAATGTGACAAAAGGCGGCAACTTTGGACGGTCTGTGTCTGCCATAATTTATCTGAGAAACACCAGAGGAATGGATCAAATAAACAACAAAAGCCAACTGTGGTTTGCAATAAACGACCTCACCACAGGGGTAGAGGAATATACAGCAAACCAAATAAACAAAACACAAACAAGCAGAGACAAGACCCAATACAGCTCCATCACAAATCAAACATTCCTTCTTTTACCATAAATCAATTTCCCCCGGCCGTGTGCTCCCAAGGTGAGAAACCTTGGTTTTTCTGCGGTGTTTTGGGTGCGGCTGGCCATGGCCGATCAATAGCGGAGGAAGGGAAGCAATGCCCGGACACTGGCTCCAGTAATGGTATTCAGAAAGACAAGCCAGCCAGACCAGCTCCTGGGATGTGCGAATCCCAAGGAGTCCGACTCCAGTAATGACTGTTATTTACCAGTCTAATTAGATTACCCCAAATAGCAATAAATCATCAGACACCAGCTCCACTGGCCCTGGGCGCCTTGTATGAAGTCCGCCATGTCGAATTCAATTTGTTATGGCTAAATTTGTCCAGCACATTCGACTTGTCCATAGTCTTAATCAACGCGGATCAGGGGCAATCTATCAGAGCAGGTCTGCTTAATAATGATGCCAATTTGCAGGTTTGCAATAACAGGATTTCTTCTGTGGAACATGTGCTATACTTTAGCTTAGTTCAGACTGACAGTTTCATGTGATAAATCATCCGTGAATTGTGTAAATTCTCATAAAACATACTGTATACATGACGTCCAACACTTAGTCTTGTTTCGTAGCATGGTGCTGTCTTTGAGTGATGTGAAACATTACAAAGAACACAAAGCAAAAGCTGGTTTTGAAAGACGTTTTTATCTTTAACAAATCTGTTTGTTACAGAAATGTGATCATTACAGACGTGTACGTACCAAAGACAGAAAACAACTTGTCGAAAGAACACACAAATGACACAAGAAGACAGAAGGAAGACGGAGGATCTGAGAAAAGTAACACCTGAGAGGGAAAGTAGTTTGGGGCAGAGTGAGATGGACAGGACACGGGCAGAGAATGAGTGAGGAGAGACTGACGGAGAGACCATGGACGACAGGAGAGTGTGGCAGACGGAGAAGACTAAAGTTAAGATAGAAAGGCTGTATCAAGGGTAATCTCAAAAGGGCAGGTGTGAACAGTCCACAGCGGAAGACGATTGCAGGAGACAGAACATTCATGTGGAGTACACATTTAGACAATTCAATCTTTTAAAACTGCTTCCTCAATTTGAATTTTTGCTAATCTCATTTCAAATTCATTTCGCAAAAAAGCAAAACGACCTTGTATCCACTACAACATGACCTTGTATCCACTGCAACATGACCTTGTGTCCACTACAAAAGGACCTTGTATCCACTACAACATGACCTTGTATCCACCACAACATGACCTTGTATCCACCACAACATGCTACCTCATTTGTGTAATGTTTTATGTAGTTTGAGTAAAATCATCATATTAGCTATCAGCTTATTTAATTCCTACCCAGGAATTTATTCAAGTAATTCTCAAACTGTGAATCTTCACAGAATTGTGTGATACTACAACGCGTGTTTCTTTGTTGCCTTTATTGACTTTACTTGTTCTCTCAAGACCCAAGTAATGGGTTGATGACTAAATATCAGCCTGGCTTTGGCCAGTTTTGAAGATGTAACGTCCAAACTCAATTCTTTCAGCAATTAAAATAAATCTCCTTGTTTTGTTAAACCGACTGTGGATATTATACACACTATTCAAACATTAGATATCTGGACTTGGAGGAAGAAATGAGGAATCAACGAGTCAAGGAAGCTGTTATAATCACCAGACATTCTATCAACATTAGCAGCTGCTGAGTGCAAGAGACAGAAGTGACCAGTGACAAGCTGTGAACTGATGTGTCTTTTCCACCCTCTGGCCACAACACTACAGCATTAACCAACAAATAGGATAATTAAGAGTATCCTTCAATTCAATCAGTCTGTTCATTGCACTTGTCCAGAGGAAGTCTGACCAGTGGTCACTCAAGTAGCTACTCCAGATAAACGTCTTACATAAGATTGGTCAACAGCCCCTGGCCACAAAGGAGAACTGACCAATCTACAAGTATAATGGCCTCTCAGTGCTCTTGACCACAAGAGACTTGGGCAGTGCTTGAGTGGACAATGACCACAGTGCAATAAACTCCTCCCTAAAAACTGACCATATGTAGAAGCTGCTACAGTGAACATGTACAGCTGTTACAGTATTAGTATGTTTAGTAAACATACTACTTACAGTGAACATACAGCTGCTACAGTGAACACATAGCTGCTCTAGTGAACACACATAGCTGCTATGGTGAACATATTATACAGCTGCCATGGTGAACATATATATATAGCTGATAGCTGCTATAGTGAACATATGAAGCTGTTAGTGAACACACAAGCTGCTACAGTGAATATACAGCTGCTACATTGAACATACGACTGCTACAATGAACACATAGCTGCTACAGTGAACACACACAGCTACTTCAGTGAAAACGCAGCTGCTACAGTGAACACACAGCTACTGTGAAGACCATCAACAGCTGCTACAGAAACCACACACAGCTGGTGTGACAACTGATTGAAACCAAGACTGATGACAACATTTGTGATAATGGAGTTCTTTATAGCAAGAAGTGATAGCCATCATCGCTTCTGTGATACCGTAGATTGTTGCATAATACATGGTTGATGGAATGAAATGGTGCAACCTCCATGTATAATACATACATTGGTGCAACCTCCATGTATAATACATACAATGGTGCAACCTCCATGTATAATACATACAATGGTGCAACCTCCATGTATAATACATACAATGGTGCAACCTCCATGTATAATACAAACAATGGTAGATACCATCAAGCTACATAGCGGGTAACAATTTGAACTTAAAAATACATAGAAACTGTACAAGTAATAGCTCAACGTAAAACACACAAACAATATCACAACGGTACATACCAGTAATATTATAACTGCTGCAACCATGAACCCTCCAAAGAACAATTTAAAGCTAAACAAGTTGTTGATTGTAAGTTAACTTTATAAATAACTATACTTTCAGTAAAAAGTGTAAAGGAGTAGACAAGCAAAGAATGGAGGGGCTGGGGGAGGAGGGTGGGGTGAAAGAGGGTTTCTGGAGGAAGCTGGTGAGGATTGGCTAAAGTGGGCTGGACACATGGAAGAAATGGAAGGGGAATGATTAGCAGTGAGCGAATGTTCTCAAAGCAGATATTCGAAGAAGAGGAGGAAGATGAGGACTGAGATGGGAGGACTGTGTGAGGAGAGAAGAGGAAGATGAGGACTGAGATGGGAGGACTGTGTGAGGAGAAAAGAGGAAGATGAAGACTGAGATGGGAGGACTGTTTGAGGAGAGAAGAGGAAGATGACGACTGAGTTGGGAGGACTGTGTGAGGAGAAAAGAGGAAGATGACGACTGAGATGGGAGGACTGTGAGAGGAGAGAAGAGGAAGATGACGACTGAGATGGGAGGACCGTGTGAGGAGAAAAGAGGAAGATGAGGACTGAGATGGGAGGACTGTGTGAGGAGAGAAGAGGAAGATGAGGACTGAAATGGGAGGACTGTGTGAGGAGAAAAGAGGAAGATTAGGACTGAGATGGGAGGACTGTGTGAGGAGAGAAGAGGATGATGACAACTGAGATGGGTGGACCGTGTGAGGAAAAAAGAGGAAGATGAGGACTGAGATGGGAGGACTGTGTGAGGAGAAAAGAGGAAGATGAGGACTGAGATGGGAGGACTGTGTGAGGAGAGAAGAGGAAGATGACAACTGCGTTGTGAGGACTGTGTGAGGAGAAAAGAGGAAGATGAGGACTGAGATGGGAGGACTGTGTGAGGAGAAAAGAGGAAGATGAGGACTGAGCTGGGTTAAAAGTCAGTCATATTGTTGTTGACATTGCCACTTCTGACTGACCCTGGTGTGACTGTCTCCAATAAGTTCATGTGTCAAGTGTGCAGAAGCATTATTTGATGTGTTGCCTTCGTTCGAATAAGACCTAACGTCGCCCCGACTCTTAATCAGTTTTGTCTGCTCCCACGCGAACCGCCGCGCCAATATTACATGTGTATGCAAATTAAAGTCATCCCGCATTAATCGCATTCCAAGCACACTTCCCATGTCTTATTTACAAAACCTAATTACACATAAAATAAGCTGTGGAAATTTATTAGAATTGCGGCAAAATCAAAATATACTGGGATAACTGTTAATCTAATTGTCTTCAAGCAGTTGTAATGCCAGATTGATTTTTCCAGTAGTTGGAAGAATTTGCAGAAATGCAGGCACATGGCTCGAGAAATCACACTGATATCGTTGCAGTGAAGCAAAACGGCGATTTCCTAAATTATCAGGTCAGTGTGTTTGTCAATTTACCAACCAATTTAATTTAAACTAAATAGATTAATTTATTGTAGAACTTATATTTTGGAGTATTAGGAATGTTTGTATGCTTGTAACAACATTTCCAAAATTGTCTGACAAAACTAGAGTGGATGGTGTTTTATAATAATGTTTGCTAGTCAATTGTGTTCTTAAATACAGTGTAATTGAAGAAAGCAAATTTAGGTTCAATCTACAACTATGTGCACATCTTATGTATACAAACGATGTCAGTGGAGACAACCACAGGAAAGCAAATCAAGACTCAAAGAAATTAAAAACAAGATTTTACAATAAAACGTTATGCGCTTATATTTAGTAATGAGTTTCCTAGAGTAATAGTTTCCTACCTAAATTTATTACTTTTCAATTAACTTTTTATGCCCCTAAAAATGTAATTAAAATTCCATCACTTTTCCTGCACTACACTGCCGTGTCTTTTTTCTATGACACTGTCTCCATTCACAAAGTCAAGGTTGTTTCCACCTGCAATATCTCTTACAACTATTTTCAGTGACAAATTATGTTACCACAACTTAATCTGATGGTACTCAATTCATACTGTCACGTCTTCTTTGAGAACTCAATCTTTCATTCCTCCTTTTTCACACTAGTTAATCTTTATGGATTCAAGTTGTCTGAAAGAAGTCATTTTCTCAGTACATGGAAAGTTGACACATCATGATTAGTCATCTAGCAACATCACAAATAAGACAACATACGAATTGAATTAGGAAACTGTCATTGTTTATTATTTGTAGTCTAATTAAAGGAATCTTTATATGTTATTAATCATTGAGTTATATCATAAACATGAGACAACATCTGAATTGAGACAAAAGCTGTAATTTTTCATGCTATATATGTCTGTAGTCCAATTAAGAGCACCTATATTATACACTTGTATTTGATTTGAAAAACGTATTATTCTGCTGATCAAGTTTTTATTCACAAGAAGCATTGTCAATGAATGATATAAATTACCAAAAGCGGCAACCTGCAAAATTGTTTTAAAGATTTACAAATATTTAAAAGAATAGGTGGGAGCTTACAAGGCTGTACATGTAGATCATTAGTTTATTTATGTAAGTTTAAACAAACTAACCATTTGTAATTACAATCACAAATGTCACAGTTGTTTACTCACAATGTCTTCTGAAAGTGGTATATTCTATTTAAATCTCATAGTTTGCAACTAACATATTGAAACATGCCCCCAAAGCTTGACCAATAAACACCAGGCTAAGTGAAGCGGAGTTATATTTTTATATGCAGGAAAAAACTGTTATGCTAGACTGAGCAGAATGCAGATGCAAAAAAAATTTAAGTGGTGATGAATTACTCGGAAGAATGACGTAATTCTCTGCCAGCTGTGACTGATACAAAGAAGCTACAATACACATACAGTCAACTTACGTCAGGGAACCAGAATAGATTGCAGAGAAAATATTAAAAACGTTAATAAATCATTGCCCAAAATATGTGTTCCCAAAATGTACAATTACAGTAGACTAGTATTTCTAGTTTGGTGACTGGAGAACTTGGAATTTGTTGAGCAGGAAAACTCAAGTAGGTGATTGATGTCAGGCTTTCTATCACCATGGCATTGTCCATGCAATTTAACTTGTGCATGTCCAACAAAGGTATCCTAGTACACTATTGACATGATATCCTTGGTTGTAGTTGCAAAAGTTGTCATTAACTGTTACATGCAAAGGCACAAAACTATGACTTTGTTTCCTGTTAAAGTTATCAACAAGGGAAGAATGAAGGAACAAACTGCTGTGTCCTGTTTGCAGTCCTACATCAACAAGTCTCACTGGAGAGACAGAGACCTGTCAGTAAAGATACATGTCTCCAGTGCGGACTTGGTAATTTGTCTTTGTTCCCTGCCATGCCTCCCCAGGGGAATCTGTTGTCCACGGACTGCCTTCCCCATTGATTGTCCCATCCACGGCCATTGTTGCTGAGAGGCTGATTGAAAAAAGCAGTGAATTTCTCTGTGTCATCAAGTGTGATGGTTAATTCAGACCCACCGCCACCGCAGACACCTGACTGATGAAAGTCAACTTAAGCACAGCAGACAGGGACCGTCTCGCAATGATACATACATCAACCTGTCATCAGGGTAGCGCTTTCAATAAACTAGAAAATATGCCAGTCCTCTGGGTGGCGCTACATACATAAAAGGCGGTTTCCTGGACTGTTTGTAAATGATCGCTGATAATCAATTTATATCCATCTAAAATAAGGTACAAACCCTAAAAAATACCTTAACAGAAAGGGAATTTTGAAACAATATAAAGGTGTAGGATTCCTCCGAGAAGTTGTGGTTAAACACCTGAAAATTTGGTGCCAGAGATACAAACAGGAGGAAAACATAAGTTAGCTCGATTATATATATGGATGTTATCTTGATCACATACCCCTATCAATAAATGTTTGTTTGATGTTTAGTATATGTAAAACTGATACTTGCATTGATATAAAAATGTGTAGTGCGTAAAACTCACCTTTACTGATAAATGTAAATACATTATAGTCTGTTCCATGTAATAGTTATACATGGATAGTTATATCCCACACATTACACAAAAAAGATGTTATCAACGGTATAAGTGAGATTAGGTTATCTTAACTTCCGGTAACACATAATCTGTTACATTTAGCATAGCAAATACAAAACGAAGTGCACGCAGCTTACACAGCAAAAACATGAAAACGTAATTTCGACATCAATGTACATAACTGTTGCAATGTCCCATCAAACCACACTGTCAACGACTGTTAGACATTGGTGTCCCATCAAACCACACTGTCAACGACTGTTAGACATTGGTGTCCCATCAAACCACACTGTCAACGACTGCTAGACATTGGCATCCCATCAAACCACACTGTCAATGACTGTTAGACATTGGTGTCCCATCAAACCTCACTGTCAACGACTGTTAGACATTGGTGTCCCATCAAACCACACTGTCAACGACTGTTAGACATTGGTGTCCCATCAAACCACACTGTCAACGACTGTTAGACATTGATATCCCATCAAACCACATTATCAACGACTGTTAGACATTGGTGTCCCATCAAACCACACTGACAACGACTGTTAGACATTGGTGTCCCATCAAACCACACTGTCAACGACTGTTAGACATTGGTGTCCCATCAAACCACACTGACAACGACTGTTAGACATTGGTGTCCCATCAAACCACACTGTCAACGACTGTTAGACATTGGTGTCCCATCAAACCACACTGTCAACGACTGTTAGACATTGATGTCCCATCAAACCACACTGTCAACGACTGTTAGACATTGGTGTCCCATCAAACCACACTGTCAACGACTGTTAGACATTGGTGTCCCATCAAACCACACTGTCAACGACTGTTAGACATTGGTGTCCCATCAAACCACACTGTCAACGACTGTTAGACATTGGTGTCCCATCAAACCACACTGTCAACGACTGTTAGACATTGGTGTCCCATCAAACCACACTGACAACGACTGTTAGACATTGGTGTCCCATCAAACCACACTGTCAACGACTGTTAGACATTGGTGTCCCATCAAACCACACTGTCAACGACTGTTAGACATTGATGTCCCATCAAACCACACTGTCAACGACTGTTAGACATTGGTGTCCCATCAAACCACACTGTCAACGACTGTTAGACATTGATATCCCATCAAACCACATTATCAACGACTGTTAGACATTGGTGTCCCATCAAACCACACTGACAACGACTGTTAGACATTGGTGTCCCATCAAACCACACTGTCAACGACTGTTAGACATTGGTGTCCCATCAAACCACACTGACAACGACTGTTAGACATTGGTGTCCCATCAAACCACACTGTCAACGACTTTTAGACATTGGTGTCCCATCAAACCACACTGTCAACGACTGTTAGACATTGATGTCCCATCAAACCACACTGTCAACGACTGTTAGACATTGGTGTCCCATCAAACCACACTGTCAACGACTGTTAGACATTGGTGTCCCATCAAACCACACTGTCAACGACTGTTAGACATTGGTGTCCCATCAAACCACACTGTCAACGACTGTTAGACATTGGTGTCCCATCAAACCACACTGTCAACGACTGTTAGACATTGGTGTCCCATCAAACCACACTGTCAACGACTGTTAGACATTGGTGTCCCATCAAACCACACTGTCAACGACTGTTAGACATTGGTGTACCATCAAACCACACTGTCAACGACTGTTAGACTTTGGTGTCCCATCAAACCACACTGTCAACGACTGTTAGACATTGGTGTCCCATCAAACCACACTGTCAACGACTGTTAGACATTGGTGTCCCATCAAACCACACTGTCAACGACTGTTAGACATTGGTGTCCCATCAAACCTCACTGTCAACGACTGTTAGACATTGGTGTCCCATCAAACCACACTGTCAACGACTGTTAGACATTGGTGTCCCATCAAACCACACTGTCAACGACTGTTAGACATTGATATCCCATCAAACCACACTGTCAACGACTGTTAGACATTGATATCCCATCAAACCACACTGTCAACGACTGTTAGACATTGATATCCCATCAAACCTCACTGTCAACGACTGTTAGACATTGATATCCCATCAAACCACACTGTCAACGACTGTTAGACATTGGTGTACCATCAAACCACACTGTCAACGACTGCTAGACATTGGTGTCACTCTTATCTACGGCCAAATTATTTGCTATGGAACTACTTACTAACTAATTAATCACTCCTATGGGTATCATTAAATCTCCATTCCCACTTGATTTCAACAATCGCAAGTAAGAAGTATTGGTGAAATATGTAATGAGTGAATAGTCCAGATACCATGTGCTACATAAAGAAATAATTTTTTTTTACAATTTTAAAATAATCGACTTTGATTGTTAGATTGCTAACCTGCAGAACTGTGAATAGTGTTACGTTACTTATAGTGTACATCGGCAACCTGCAGAACTGTGAATAGTGTTACGTTACTTATAGTGTACATCGGCAACCTGCAGAACTGTGAATAGTGTTACGTTACTTTGTTACGTTACTTATAGTGTGTACATTGGTTTAACATTTTAATTTCTGCCTCCAGGAGTTGCATTATAACTCAGCATTCAAGATGACTAATAGAACACATTCCATTCTCTTATAGGGCTCATTCATCACAGAAATGCAAACCGTTCTTCAGGTGGTTTAAACATATTTACAATTCAACGCTGCAGCATTATTCCATGGTAGGTGGCGAATAAAGCTACATAATATTGGCGAATCACTGACAATCTGTGTGTGTAATCCTTGCAAGCTGTTTGCATGCATGTGCCATTCCGCAAGTCTATTAATTGCCACTATTTACCAACAAATACCCTACCTCAGACGTACTTTTTCTCTACTGTCATTTGCAGTCATTAATGTAATTTAGCAAGCATATCATTCGGGGTATGTTTAAAACCATTCTATTTTAACCTAATAAAAATAATTGTATTTATATTTGTTTAGAAACAAAATTTATTTGATATATGTATATATTATTATATATAATATTCATGTGTGTATATGACAAATGACAAAGTTCAAACTTGATTACCATTAACTGTGAAAAAAATTACCTTTCACTGACATTTGAAGAAACTTCAAAGTCAACAGCCTAAATAGCACAATACCATCTTTTAAAATTAAGATTAATAATCTATCAGCCAAGTTGATAATGTCCCTGTCAGCATGATGACAACATCAACACAGCCAAACCAGACAGTGACATTTATTACCAAGTAACATTTGTGACAACTACAACTGGTGACAATGTCAGTATGATAAGAATGTTACAGTGCAGAAAGACAATCCAGTGATGATGATTTCATATTGTCACACTGACAAATACTGATATAATATCTGACAATATCTCAACATTGTGTGATTACAAATATAATGTGACAATGACATTGCCAGTATTGTGACAATGACCCTGTCATTGTAGTATTGTATGTGTCAACATGGCACACTTTGACTGATCACAGACACCATGTCTGCAATACCAACAGATGACACAATCAGTGTCACGATATGTCAACATTGTCACCACATCATACTGTGACTGTTATCGTCACAACAACAGCCTCATCACTACCTTGACGGTTGCAGAAACTTCCAGAAACATAAGTACATTATCTGGTTCATTTCGCTAAAATGTAAAACACCAAAAATCTAAATTTAGATGCACACATCGGCTATGAAATTTCTCAGCAGGCAGTAATTGTAGCTATTGGTCTCAACGGAGTCGTTAGAAGATGTTGTCCGCATTCAGTAAGCCATTAAATGATGCATGAATTGCTACTGTGTTCCAACGACAAATGGAAGCTATCTCCCTGCGGTGATTTCCTAGATCGTCCTATTAGAAATGTCATTTGTTTTAAAAATACCCACATGTCGCTATCATTGGGAAGAGAAAGTGGCAGAAATTACTCATAGTGTTCAATCAAGCCCATCCATCTATATTCATATCTAGTGTATTGACACCCAGGTGATTCTAGTTCAGTTACTGCTACTTCTCATCTATTCTTGCTATAAACCGAGGAAGTTTTGTTACATTTTGTAGTACCACAGAGCCTGGATACTAGGGGTGACTGTTGGGTAGTTTAACTATTGTGGTAGTACTGCAATAGTTGTACTACTATTGCAGTACTATTGTGATAGTATCGTAACTATTATGTTGTCATGGTGACAGTATCATGGAATAGCAAACAATCAGGAAAACAACTGACAATTAAATTTACATTTTAACTTCAATCTAACTTCAGATTTTTTTCAGGTTCATACATTTCAGAAAACAAGTTCTGTAATGAAGAAATCACTACTGCTGAGTAGCGACAAAGATGACTGAAAACAAAGTGAACAGTTCTAGAAACTCTTCCATATACATGTATGTGACAACTACTGCGACTCACGACACAGCCTTGAAGTGTTCCCCTACCAATAATCATTCCGTTCAGCAGCTTTCTTTCAATTACGATACATATCTTCTCACTCTGGTATGTTGCCTCCTGGGCAAAGACCAGGCATATGTCATGTAGGCCAAATTGTCTCCAGGTCACCATCTGTACATTAGGCCATCACCTCTTGCAAGGTCAACTGTCCTGTCTCTGTCATTCTAACTTAGTCAACCACACTTCATGTTGGCCATCCAAGGTTGTCTGGCAATGTTATTTTTGGTCTTCCTCCACCTCTTTTAATTGCTATCAATTTTCCCCTCTAATATCACCATTGGATTCTTTCTTGTCAGACCAAAGTCTGTGAACTGTATTTTATTGGAAAAGTTGTTTTTTATTTTAACGTCTATGTGTAGAATTTGTCAATTACAATTCAAAATAATGTCCTTAAAGAATGTCCATATGACACATTGTTCTCAGTTTCACTACAGAACACGACTTGCACTGTCTCAATAATTGTTCAAACAGTTTGCATAAATTGAAGTGTGTCTCACCAGTCATATTTTATTTTACATTGCTTCATATGTTTTATTCTCACCCTTGGCCCATTTCGGGTGGGGGTGACATCTGTGACTCGCTCTATTCTGATTGTTCGATCCAAATATTCAGCAAGTTTTGTTCATCCCTCTCCTTTCAAAACGTCTCTATGAACACACTGTATCTTCACATTAAGTTGGGTTTCTTCTGTTTTTGCTCCTCTTGTTTTGTCAATCTTTCCTCTCTCCGTCTTTGTCAATCTTTCCTCTCTCCGTCTTTCTTCTTACATGAAGAAATATCTGAAAATGTTTATTTTCAGATATTTCTTCATGCAATCTCTTCTCTAAATTTTTTGCTTTTATTTTTATATGTAACATATTTGTGGGACATATATATCTTAAGGGCACCCCCAGTGCTCAGACTGGATATTTCCAGCATTGCTCTAAAAGCTAACCTGAGACTAAACTGTCTGAGTAAAGGAAAAGTATAGGTTTGTCTCTGACAGCACTAAGACCATCATTTTACCCGAGGCACCTTGTCTGGAATGGATATCTTATACATTTCACTGATCGAAGGCCTATTTATATTTCTAAAAACCTTCCTGTTATGTAATACCTCCTTCACACAGGTGGCTACTGCACTGTAAGCTAAACAATCTTCTGGATAATATTTTTTTTTTTCTGGGGGCTCCTAAGATAGCGATCAGTTTTTATTTTAATAGGAGTCTCCCATTCCACAGCAACTGTTTTCTTTCCTTTTGTTGCAAAAGGTATACTGTATTCTGTCGATTACATATTTTCAGTTGTATTGTATCTTTCACATTTCAATATTACTGCATGTGCCGGTATGTGTGTATATGTATGTAATATGTGTATATAAATACATAATTTGTATTTTTTTAATGCTGTTGGGAAAATAAAAGTATCCTTATCTGGTGTATACAGTGTTGTAGGGTATAAACATTCATCTATATATTAATAGACTAATTTGGGATCATCTCCCCTCGGCACCAAGGTCCATTCACCTCTTTCTATGGTCATTTACTTCCTTGGTCCATTGTAAGTGTATCTCACCCAGGCACCAAGATCCACTCGCCTCTTTCTGTGATCATTTACTTCCTTGGTCCATTGTAAGTGTATCTCACCCAGGCACCAAGATCCACTCGCCTCTTTCTGTGATCATTTACTTCCTTGGTCCATTGTAAGTGTATTTCACCCAGGCACCAAGGTCCACTCGCCTCCTTCTGTGACCATTTACTTCCTTGGACCATTGTAAGTGTATCTCCCCCAGGCACCAAGGTCTATTCACCTCTTTCTATGGTCATTTACTTCCTTGGACCATTGTAAGTGTATCCCCCCAGACACCAAGGTCCACACGCCTCTTTCTGTGATCATTTACTTCCTTGGACCATTGTAAGTGTATCTCCCCCAGGCGGCAAGGTCCATTCGCCTCTTTCTGTGATAATTTACTTCCTTGGACCATTGTAAATGTATCTCCCCCAGGCACCAAGATCCACTCGCGTCTTTCTATGGTCATTTACTTCCTTGGACCATTGTAAGTGTATCTCCCCAGGCACCAAGGTCCACTCGCCTCTTTCTGTGATAATTTATTTCCTTGGACCATTGTAAGTGTATCTCCCCAGGCACCAAGGTCCACCCGCCTCTTTCTGTGATCATTTACTTCCTTGGACCATTGTAAGTGTATCTCACCCAGGCACCAAGGTCCACTCGCCTCTTAATTTCTGTGGTCATTTACTTCCTTGGACCATTCGCCTCAAACCTACCAACTGACAATGTTTTTTTCCAGAAAACACAACAATAGTTATTTATTTACTTTTTGGTGGACAAATTAAATGGCGAGACATTCTAAGGAGGGCGCCACCATGGCATTGTTAGATTTACCATGAAATGATTGTAGGCAGCATACAATGATGTAATTGGCAACGGCAGAGATGAATTGGTCAGCAGGAACAGATTTAAGACTCACATACGGTGATGATGATAGCTACTGCCCAAGGTTTGTTGGTCCACGGGATGTAACAGGTTGGTTGTAGCTAATTCCCTAACACTTCCAGTGGTAGTGGTGGTCAGTGTTTGGAGCAACTGGCTGTCGGTCGATCGAAAGTACAGCAGATGGTTTCTACCTACCACCATTTTGAAGCTAGTGAATTTTTTTGACTCCTCTTTGCCCTTGTCTTTCTGAGGAATTAGTGTTTTATTTAAGAATTGAATAATACAGAGCATAAATTAAAGACAACAAATAATGCAAGACACCAAGACAGACATTGATCTCTTCTACCTGGTGTATGTGCCAGGGGGCATAACAGATCCCACTCAGGAAACTGGACACAATCCGTTGCAGAGGATCACTAACTCTAGAGGACACTTTGAAAGAAACCATCAGTCCTGTTGCCGAAATTAAAAGTATTTTATTTCAATTATCTTGTAATTATCATTATGATGTTCTCATATCCCACATTGAGACAACCCCTAGTTTCGACACTGCTTACTGTATGTAATACCAAGTAGGCGCAACAGTAGTTCTTGTAGGTGTCCTATTGAAATTTCCTGCATCTTAAATCACGGCTGTACTGCGTAGTTACATGAACAAATCTGACTATAGATAGCCTGCGTGCATGCGTGCGAGCATGCGCGTGTGCACGGCCATCGACATCTCTGAACATCCAAAGGTAACAAGGCCGGGAATTGTGTCGAATCCAATGCTATACAATGTTGTTCCTGCCCTGGTCACACATACAGGCAGCAGACTGTGATGATCGGCACAGACGTGAGACAACAGCGAGACGATGCAGGTAATCCCCCTGGAGTGAGGTCGGTGCAACATTTCACGCCTGAAACGGTTCACTCAAACAGAGGTATCGTTTACAGCGCATGTCCCTAATTACACTCAACCACTGACATCTTTATGTCTGTTCGAGAGAGGTAGGAGGGCACTACAAAAGTACTGGACTACCATCGTCCCTGGTGGGGCATCACAGGTGGGAAAGAGCATACACAGGCCCACAACAGCTACCCTACAGACACTGGCTGCACATGGACATATTTATTTGCCGCTAAGTCCAGGGTGAGGCTGGCATCAACTGGTCCTCGATTGTTTTCTGTTTTCTGTTGCTGATCCTGTTTCACTGCTGTCTCCACCACACGTCTCCACCTCCCCATCTCTCACTCTCCACATATACAGAACTGCAAACTAGATAAAGTGACACACTTGTCTCTGTGGTGGCACAGCAATACCAGGACAGACTTAGAGCCATTGCCAGTACATCTAGAGTCCTTGCAGACTCACTGCGCTGAAATAGCAATGCCAAGTCACAATTCTAATAGGAAAAGCTTCCAGCAAGTAACATTTAGAGCCACTGTGAATCTTTTCTTCCCTCTTCACCCTGGCTGGATGGCGATGACATCACTACATCTGTTCCATTCTCCACCAGTCGGCGCCACCTACCATGATCCTCCGTCCTTCTCTTACCTGCCATCTTGAGATCTTTCACCATTATCTCTCAATCTTAATTTTTTTCTTCTTTTCTCATTCTATCCCCTCTTTTGTTTTTGATTTCTCTGTCAGTCTCTACTCATTCTTCTTCTGATATCAATGTTCTGCCCGACTCAGTCTCATCCCAACTACCTTCATTTTCAGGTAGAGCCAATCTCACTATAAGTCAACTCTTGAATTTACAGATTGTCTTCATTGTAATATTTAGAGCAGTAAAACCATCTCTGCACAGGCAACCAAGAGAACCATTGTAAGTATACAGATAGAGAACTCAAATTTCACAGACGCTGCCATGAGAGCGATCCAGTCTTTGAAGCTCGTTCTTGCTGAATAAATCCACAGAATTGCAATTCCGCAGTCGACAGCACTAACAAGTCGCACATACATAGCAAGCACATCACATACAGCTCATGCAAAGTTGGTGGCCTCGAAGCAAAACAGCTAAATTGGGCAAAATCAAATTTCCTGCAAAAATGCCCACCGCCTAAATGCAACTGGTGGCAAAGTTGAAATATGAAATCTGACTGGGATCTGATTGAGTGCATTAATGAAATCAATAACCCTCATTGGCAAATTGACTGCGTGGCTTTCCTTTTGCCATCTCTCTATCCCGATCCCGTTTCTAGGGCAGTTTAACCGATCAGGGACCTTTTAATGGGACAGCAGGGATCAGTCAGTGTTTGAATCTCCCTTCCACGTGTACAAGCAATCAGTAAGTGGTTTTTAAAGTGAACAGAAACCGGGCTCTGGAGGCCGTGATAGGACATTCAACTTTTTGGACTGTCTGAAAGTGTCTGTCTGGCGGCGACAATACAGCGCAATCAGGCGGGCGTTAAAAGGTTCAGGGGAGAGTTGTCGCCAACACTGTGGATAGAGGATGCTCGGAGGATGGATAAATGTACTGTGGGTGAAGCAAAAAGACAGTCTAGAGAAGCAGGAAGACCTGTGGGGGTAGTATTAGGGTTAGAGAAGGAGGATGACCTGTGGGTTAGGGCTAGAGAAGGAGGATGACCTGTGGGGGTAGTATTATTTTTATGGCTAGAGAAGGAGGATGACCTGTAGGGGTAGTATTAGGGTTAGGGCTAGAGAAGGAGGATGACCTGTGGGGGTAGTATTACGGTTATGGCTAGAGAAGGAGGATGACCTGTGGGGGTAGTATTAGGGTTAGGGCTAGAGAAGGAGGATGACCTGTGAGGGTAGTATTAGGGTTAGGGCTAGAGAAGGAGGATGACCTGTGGGGTAGTATTAGGGTTAGAGAAGGAGGATGAACTGTGTGGGTAGTATTAGGGTTATGGCTAGAGAAGGAGGATGACCTGTGAGGGTAGTATTACGGTTATGGCTAGAGAAGGAGGATGACCTGTGAGGGTAGTATTAGGGTTAGGGCTAGAAAAGGAGGATGACCTGTGAGGGTAGTATTAGGGTTAGGGCTAGAGAAGGAGGATGACCTGTGAGAGTAGTATTAGGGTTAGGGCTAGAGAAGGAGGATGAACTGTGGGGGTAGTATTAGGGTTAGGGCTAGAGAAGGAGGATGAACTGTGGGGGTAGTATTAGGGTTAGGGCTGGAGAAGGAGGATGACCTGTAGAGTAGTATTAGGGTTAGGGCTAGAGAAGGAGGATGAACTGTGCGGGTAGTATTAGGGTTAGGGCTAGAGAAGGAGGATGACCTGTGGGGGTAGTATTAGGGTTAGGGCTAGAGAAGGAGGATGAACTGTGCGGGTAGTATTAGGGTTAGGGCTAGAGAAGGAGGATGACCTATGGGGGTAGTATTAGGGTTAGGGCTAGAGAAGGAGGATGACCTGTGGGGGTAGTATTAGGGTTAGGGCTAGAGAAGGAGGATGACCTGTGGGGGTAGTATTAGGGTTAGGGCTAGAGAAGGAGGATGAACTGTGGGGGTAGTATTAGGGTTAGAGAAGGAGGATGAACTGTGGGGTAGTATTAGGGTTAGGGCTAGAGAAGGAGGACGATCTGTGGGGGTAGTATTAGGGTTAGGGCTAGAGAAGGAGGACGAACTGTGGGGGTAGTATTAGGGTTAGGACTAGAGAAGGAGGACGAACTGTGGGGGTAGTATTAGGGTTAGGGCTAGAGAAGGAGGACGACCTGTGGGGGTAGTATTAGGGTTAGGGCTACAGAAGGAGGATGACCTGTGGGGGTAGTATTAGGGTTAGGGCTAGAGAAGGAGGATGACCTGTGGGGGTAGTATTAGGGTTAGGGCTAGAGAAGGAGGATGACCTGTGGGGGTAGTATTAGGGTTAGGGCTAGATAAGGAGGATGAACTGTGGGGGTAGTGTTAGGGTTAGGGCTAGAGAAGGTAGTATTAGGTCGCTGTTCTCCTCTTGTTCTCTGTCTGTCAGAGTGAGGCTGGACTAGATACTGGTCTGGTGTTTCCTTCCCCCTCACTCCAGCACAGGTGTCTCCACCAAGAGCTTCTTTTGCTCTAATTCCCCATTCCTCTCCTAATCCCTCCAAATAACTCCTTACACAGTCTCCCATGATTGTTGTTATTATATGTCCTTTGTACTTACCTTGTCATGACACTGTCAATGACCCCTTATGTACTTACCTTGTCATGACACTGTCAATGACCTCTTATGTACTTACCTTGTCATGACACTGTCAATGACCCCCTTATGTACTTACCTTGTCATGACACTGTCAATGACCCCTCATGTACTTACCTTGTCATGACACTGTCAACGACCCCTTGTGTACTTACATTGTCATGACACTGTCAATGACCCCTCATGTACTTACCTTGTCATGACACTGTCAACGACCCCTTGTGTACTTACCTTGTCATGACACTGTCAATGACCCCTTATGCACTTACCTTATCATGACCCCTTTGTACATACCTTGAAAAAGAAATACTGAAAAGGGGAAATATATTTTGTTTTTAAAATGATTAAGAAATCTGAACGACAGAACTGACTAAAATTAGCAAAGGGTCACAGCTTAATATGCCAAGAGTCAAAGAAGAAGCAATAATTAATTAATCCCACTTTCAGAGTAAACATAGGCAAATAGTTGGGAGCAGTGGTTGTGCGGTTGAGAGCCGGACTGTTGATCGAGGGGACTGTGGTTGTGTGGTTGAGAGCCGGACTGTCAATCGAGGGGACGGTGGTTGAAGGGTTGAGAGCCGGACTGTCGATCGAGGGGACTGTGGTTGTAGGGTTGAGAGCCGGACTGTCGATCGAGGGGACAGTGGTTGTAGGGTTGAGAGCCGGACTGTCAATCGAGGGGACAGTGGTTGTAGGGTTGAGAGCTGGACTGTCGATCGAAGGGACAGTGGATGTAGGGTTGAGAGCCGGACTGTCGATCGAGGGGACGATGGTTGTAGGGTTGAGAGCCGGACTGTCGATCGAGGGGACGATGGTTGTAGGGTTCAGAGCCGGACTGTCGATCAAGGGGGCAGTGGTTCGATTCCACCTGTCACTGTTTCAAAACTTAGGCAATTTTGTTCACCTTACGTTGCATAGGTCTTTCGGAAGTGAAACTAAAAGCCGTTGGTCCCTTCTATCTGGTCTCTATGTCAGGGGAAGTAACAGATCCCACACACAGGGTTAACAATGTAACCTGTCTTGGTGTCATAGAGTGGTGGTCTCTATCTCTAACCCACTGGATTGTGTTCCCAGCGGCCGGAGTTGCTTCCCAGTCAGGTGTGTGAGAGACGCCGGGCAGGTAGTGTAGGCAGTATATACACTGTATCATTGGACCCACTGGGTCCTATATGAATGTACATTCATAAGCAAATAAACAGGGCTGAAATAAATATAGATAAATAATAGTTGTGGGCAGGCGTAATGCATCTGGTGAGAAATAAAAAGTGACGGCTAATAACGGATGAAACTGAAGGAGCAAAAATAAAAGAAATATATCAAGAGCAAACAGATACCTGGGCAAAGAATCATACATACACAAATTGCAAGAGACAGAAATGTGTTAAAGAAACGGTCAATTCTTTAATCCCTTGATAAATAGGAATAAGCTCTACATTAGAGTAAAGAAATTAAATAGGGATAAAACTTTCAAGAAGAGTCTGAAGACACATTTCTTTTGTGTTTCATATTAGTGCCACTCTACATGAACACTGCCCTCTACTAAAACCAATTTTAATTAGTTATCGTATTCGTATAATGATTATTCATTATTCCTCACGTAAACTATTTTATATCAAATGTTTTACTAAATTATTTATTATTATTAATTTTATATAGTTATTGTGCTAGATTGATTATTATCAATATTATTTAATTTTGATGAATAACTGATATTTATTTACTTGTTTATTTTGAAATTCTACATTATTCAATATGTATGTATTTATTTATTTTATTCTTTACCACTAATATTTATTTTAAATTAATATACATATACATATTTATTGCAATTCTACGATTTTTATGTATTTTAATATGTTGTGAAGCGCCACGAACAATACTGGATGTGGCGCTATACCAAATAAAATATATTATTATTATTTATTAAGAGAAAACAAACACTAAAGCTATCCTGGATATAAAAATTTTCATACAAGAGAAAGGCAAAGGATGGTGATTGATTGAGACAACTCGTTGAGAGGGTGGAATGAATTAAGTGATGTAGTCCCACCCGCAAGGGATCAAGGGCAAAAGAAGATGTGTGTGTGTGTGTGTGTGTGTGTGTGTGTGTGTGTGTGTGTGTGTGTGTGTGTGTGTGTGTGTGTGTGTGTGTGTGTGTATAATACACGCACGCACGCACGCACGCACGCACGCACGCACGCACGCACGCACGCACGCACGCACGCACGCACGCACGCACGCACGCACGCACGCACGCACGCACGCACGCACGCACGCACGCACGCACGCACGCGCACACACACACACACACATATATACACTGTATATGTAGATTCAAATTTGTATGGTAATATATTTCCCTGGCGTCTTCCTTGTCCCTCATTGAGTTCACAGATAACACTATGATCACATCTTATTTGTTGGTCTGGAGTACTCACCGACAGACAGAGACATTAATCATTCAGCAACGAGGAGTACGGCCAATTACAAAAGATTCCTTGCTTGTGTCATTAAACATCTCCTCCCCCTGAGGTTTTTTTCTCCGACTCGCCGAATATGCAAATATTGGTCAAATTTGCGCGACACAACGGACGCGTTGCGACGACTAGACCCGTGTCATCGTGTCGAAACTTTATTAGCCGCGGTGACTTAATGTCAGCCGCACTACATTAACACTTGCTGAATAACTACGGAAAATCCCTGATGGAACGTCGAATTGCTCCACCATGTCGCTTGAAAGAACTGGCCACAAACGTCTGCATACATGCATGTAATCAGGCGCAGTTGCTGAATGTGTGCTCAATCGCTCGAAAACCCACCATTAGACAACCACTATTAGACATCAGCTGTCTTTCCTCGCAGGCCTTTCTACGAGGCCTTATTACTTTATTACTGTCACCGTCGAGCCCCGACTGAACCCAGACTGACACGACATACAATTGGTCCAACTGACTTAAATAGAAAACGGAATAAAGATGAACGGTTTCATTGTAGATAAAACCACTCAGTGCCAGCTGCTGGGTTTTTGCTGTCTGTAGAGATTAGCTGCTAATCACAGCACATCAAGTGATGATGCATTCCCGACAACCGCGATATGTCCATCGGTTGTCGGAATGATGACGTGTCATCGTCGTGTGTACATGTCAAAATAATGATGTCGATACGATCTATCCACAATGACACGTGTGTAGCTGATAAATGATCACATGATAGTCGATGCATAGTTCCAGTGTCTGCCAATAGATGGCTATCTGCTGTGTCAGACCATTGCAAATTCGACAACATCATCAACATTAAATATAGTCATCTTATCTGCGGTGTTGCGTAGCTTCATATGCAAGATGTCTATCGCTGATGACTAATACGTGCTAACAAACGAGTGCAACGTTTGACATAATAGAAGCTTCTCATTGGTCAATTCCATAGCCTACGACTATAGTCACATAAGACTTTTACGTCAAGAAAAAAGATTGTAACAATGGAATAATAATTAAGTATGTTTGACGTAAACCTGATGTGGTCACTTACGCATGAAGCAACAACCAAATCACAATACACTAATGCACTACATAAAACAAGTCACTTGGTATGCACTGATGCACTGTGTTAGCCGAGTCACATAAGATGCACTAGTGTTGTAGATCAGCAAAGTCACACATGACATGCACCAGTGCTCTAGATCAGCTAAATCAAACATGACATGCACAAGTGTTCTAGATCAGCTAAATCAAACATGACATGAACCAGTGCTCTAGATCAGCTAAGTCACTCATGATGTGATTCAGTGCTCTAGATCAGCCAAGTCACACATGACATGCACCAGTTCTCTAGATCAGCTAAATCAAACATGACATGAACCAGTGCTCTAGATCAGCTAAGTCACTCATGATGTGATTCAGTGTTCTAGATCAGCTAAGTCACACATGACATGCACAAGTGCTCTAGATCAGCCAAGTCACACATGACATGCACCAGTGTTCTAGATCAGCTAAGTCACACATGACATGCACAAGTGCTCTAGATCAGCCAAGTCACACATGACATGCACCAGTGTTCTAGATCAGCTAAGTCACACATGACATGCACAAGTGCTCTAGATCAGCTAAGTCACACATGACATGCATCAGTGCTGTAGATAAGCCAAGTCACACATGACATGCACCAGTGCTGTAGATAAGCCAATTCACACATGACATGCACAAGTGCTTTATATCTGTTAAGTCACTCATGAGGTGCTTCAGTGCTCTAGATCAGCTAAGTCACACAAGACATGCACCAATGTTCTAGATCAGCTAAGTCATACATGACATACACTAGTGCACTAGATCAGCAGTCACACATGACATGCACTAGTGCACTGGATCAGCAGTCACACATGACGTGCCCGTTGCACTAGATCATCTGAGTCATAAATGACATGCACCAGTGCACTAGATTAGTCAAGTCACACATGACATGCAGTAGTGCACTAGATCAGCAGTCACACGTGACATGCACTGGTGCACTGCAGCAGCCAAGTCAGTAGACATGTGCTGATGCACTGTATTAATGCACTGAGGCACTGTCTCATGCACTGGAACAGCCAAGTCAATTCTATATAACAATTCTAAATAAAACTACACCGGAACCTCATTATTAAGGTCAACTTTGGGCCTGGACAAATGACCTGAATAGCCAGGTGACTGTATTAGTGGGGCTAATATACTATACTTTACTGTATGTGTTAATAATCTGGGACTGTTCTAGGGTGGCCTTAATTGTGAGGTGGTTGTATTACAAAGGTGACTGTGTTAGTGGGGCTAATATACTATACTTTACTGTATGTGTTAATAATCTGGGACTGTTCTAGGGTGGCCTTAATTGTGAGGTGGCTGTATTACCAAGGTGACTGTATTAGTGGGGCTAATATACTATACTTTGCTGTATGTGTTAATAATCTGGGACTGTTCTAGGGTGGCCTTAATTGTGAGGTGGCTGTATTATCAAGGTGACTGTAAAGTGAGGCTCCCCTGTACACAGGTGATGTCATAACTTGCTGTGTCACCTTGCTGTCGGTGTCGATGTCAGTGTCACTATTGTAGTATCACTCTATCCCCTGTCTGACACACACCTCACTGCAGGTTTCTAGCAGTAGCCAGTGAAACAGAACTCTACCAGTGAAACTCCACCGAGACAAAGCCACTTACCTGTAAAATGTGTGTGCCCTGGTGCATCTCAAAAATCTCCGTTGCGACGGCTGCGACAGAGCGCCGCCTACCGGGACAACCTGTCAACGACAATGAGTCCATTAGCGACATGTGACGAATGTGTGACGTGACACTGTCACCAGCATCACACCAAAGTGACAAATGACGCAGAATGTTGCATACATTATAAACGGTGTCAGCGTAAGCGTAAATGACGTGACTAGATCGACCACACGTGGACGATACAGGTCTTGACGTTAGCCAGTCAACAAGAATTCCTCTGACTTGTTGACAACTTCCATGCAATGTCAAGTGGTGACAATTAATGGTGGCTTGTCGTATACATCCATATCTAAATAACTATTGTTGTGCCTGACGTGACATTCTGAAAAGCTGCTAAATATCGTCTGTGATGATAAAACATGCCGACAACACTGTGCTGCTCTGTCTTTGAAGTTCACAGGATACAGGAATAACTTTGTGGCATGCACAGATGAACAGAATTATCTAGACAGAGCAGTTGTGAACATTGTACTTATTTATTTTAGGATAAGTGCACAACTAATGTTGAGGTTCTATGTCACCGTCAAAGTATTAAAAAAAAAACAGAAACCCAAAATTCAGACCTGCTCACAGGTTAGTTCTGTGTAGCTCATTAACATGTTTATGTTACCCAGAAAATCGCATTTTTAATTGCCAGATGGCAAATACATCAAACGTTGACGGAATGTTAGTGAAGTGCTAGTGGCTTCGGTTTTCTTTGATGTTTTAAAAACTAAGACTATACATGTTTTCATATCAATGGTACAGCACAGTACTTTTATTTAAAAATCCTAAAAGTTAATTAATTAAAATGTTATATTTAATAAACAATTAGTCAAACAAAATTTTGACCAAGATTTGTGTTAGAGTGATATATTTCTATATTTCTATTGTGATTTCTGTTCAATACCAATAAGTATGTGTTATTGTTTTTACAATAACTTTTTTACCATTTGTGCATGATGGAGCACAGTGCATTCATTGTCAGGGATACATCATTATTCACATTATCCAAACTTCAAGGAGATAATTACATTTTTATAAATCCATCGACACATCTACTAGTCTTTCATGATGAACCAGAAGAGCCATGGATTTTTTTATGTAGCCTCGTTCCAGAATGTTCTGCTTGTGTGTTAAATTGATTGAAATTTGAAAATGTACTGATACAAACATTTTAAGGTTGAATAAAAAAGGTTACATTTTGGAGTTACAAATGTCTTGTTTTCCATTTGTTGGAAACCATTCTGAAGAAAAATGTCCTTGGGATGTTGAGTCCATGATGGTCTGAATATATTATTCTGCTAATTAATTGTTTGCCTAACATAGTGGCAGGATTAACTTCTTTTTGCAGATGCCAGACAATTAGTTGTACTTGAAACAGCTCAAAACAGGATCCCTGCAAATAGTCTAATGCTCTATGCTTGAAATAGTAAGCTATGCTCAAAATAGTCACTTATGCTCACAATAGCCAACACACATAATAGTAAATGCTCAAAATAGTTGCACCTGCGGGAAAGTGTGCACTATTTTTATGGTGCTACTTAAGTATATAGTCAATAAAATGCCAATGGTGATAAGGTTCAATACAGACAGTTGGCTAAATAGCGACACAGACAGAGACAATTAATATGGATATATTGATATGTATGTAGTATTCCAAAAATACACCCAGGCCTTGAATAGTGGAAAGGATATATACACTTACATCAATATATTCCTCAGTGGAATAATGGTCTTGAATTGGTCTGACAAGGCTTTCGCTAACAGCTACTATGTTGGTTCCTCATTTCTTAACAATTATTTATATATAGTTTTTAATTAATTGGCTCAGTCCTACGCTCGTGATCAAACTGGGACTAAAAACAACTGATCCAGTGAACTTCCTGTTAATGATTACCTAATGACGCAGACCTCCCATTAATGACAACCCTCTGGGGAAGGAACAAACAGCAAAGAAAGGTACAAGGAAGACAAAATAATAAAAAGTGAACTTCTTTAGCACCAAATCTTCGGAAACCAAACTCAGAGGTGCATCAAGATGAAAGGATTGGTTAAGCTCAAAATCAATAAGCAGTTTTCAAGTTGTCAACAGATGGATGGGTATGCCAGGGAGCTATGGTTATGAAGGTAAGTTATTAAATGGAGGTAGATTTATGACATACTAAGAAAATCTAATCCCAACTGTCACCAGCCAATCACCGAGACAGAACCTCAAAGGGAGGATACAAGATGGCCGCCCATAAACACCTCGCAATGAGTCCTTGAAGTAGGAAACAGAAAATGGGTTAAACCTGGAAGAACTGACAAAGAACTTCCAGCAATGGACAATGAGCTCAGAAACAAAATCTATTAAATATAATCCAGTTTACGATGTACCTAAATTTAGATCCCGTACAATTTGCTTTTATTTTTAAAGAAATGGCAGCCGTTTTACAAAATGGCCACCAGATCACATTTCTGCATGTCTTAGCAACTGCGTCACCTAGAACCATAAACTTAGTGTCAAAACAAGGGTTTTTGAGGTCAAAGATTTCAAATATTTTGCACTTGACTGACTTTCAGATCCACAATTGTTAAAGATGGCGGTCGTCAAAACAAATTTCACAATATCTTGACAATTATGTCACACAGAGCCATCATGTCTATGTAGAATTGTGGTCAGCGATTTCAAATATGTTATAAATGACCTTTTCTGACATTCATATATCTGCCATTTTTAAAGATGGCGCCATCAAAACCAATTATCGCTATAACTAAAGAACTGCATCAACTAGAGCCATTACGTTGATGCAAAATATAGATTTTCAGGTGTGATGATTTCAAATATATTACTTTTGACCTTCGCCGACATTCAAATATCCAACATTTTTTTAAGATGGCACCCATTAAAGCTATTTGTCGCTATATTTAAACAACTACATCATCTAGAGCCATAATGTTGATGTCAAAATAGAGTCCTTCAGGTACAATGATTACAAATATGTTACTTTTTACCTTCACTGACATTCAAATATCCACCATTTTTAAACATGGCGCCTATCAGCGCTTAATATCCTTATAACATAAGAACTACATCACCTAGGGCCATAACACTGATGTCAAACTATAGGTTTCCAGGCGCGATGATTTCAAATATGTTGCTGTTATCTTTCTCCGACTTTCATATCCTCCATTTTCAGCACACCATGTGGCTGCCAGATATTCGGCGGTGTGAGACAATGAGCAAGGTTACTTAAAACGTTGTTTTATTGACTTTACGGTGATACCTACCTTCTATATAACTGGGATTTCTAAACGTTTCACACATCCTGCTCACATCCGCTCCCGGTCATCTGCGTATCAGAATGATTTATCTATACCGATTGCTATCACGAGACTTGTGCAGTCAAGTTTGCAGGCTAAGCCATAACCCAGCACAACAACGTCAGTGTTGACAGTTTTAATTACTTTTTCCCTATTCGACATTATCCACGGTGCTTAAAAGCATCCGAGTGGCAGCCTGTTTTTGTATACACTGTGACTGCCAGTCCAAGTTAGTAGCTTTGAACACAGCACATCTTCTCCCCGTGTGACCACCATCTGCCAGGAAATGTTTAGGCAGTCACTCGTTCACATAGAAGTTGAAATAGTTTTGTCTTATTGTTTTGCATTCTAAGGAACTCTGACCAGTGTGCACTGTGCAGGTAACTTCTTTCTTCTGTATATGCCCGCCCCTCTTTTCTTCCTTGTTGTGGCCTTGAGGCTGTAAGCTCTGCACACAGCAAAAATTTGGAATGATTAAGGATTTTAAAGAGCGCTGTGCCGTCAGTGACAACTATGTGTGCTTCCTTTAATATGGAAGCTGACACAGTCATTGTGAGACACCAGGGGCCGGTTTCATGAAGCGGCTAAGAACGTTCATAATGCTAGATGATTGTCTTAGTAAATGACATGATTTTTTAAATATAAGCGAACATAGGAGTTTACGTAAACATGTGACGTTAAGTAGTTGCGTAACTTTAAGTACACTTCACGAAACCGGCCCCTGGTCATCTAGGTACTGATGCTGTGTAGATTTTGTAACGAACCTTGTGGTGTTGTTGTCTGACCGTGACCATGACTAATTATCATACCAGAAAAAGCATCGAGGTCAATTCTGCAATTATGGCGAGACATAAAGTTGAAAACAACTTGAGGTCATGTTTCAAAGACAACAACTGTTGTTGCGCATACATGTGAATATCATTTCATTTTTAAAGATATCGACTGAAGAAATACTATTTCTTCCTTGGGATTGTTTCATTGACTATTGTTGAGCGGTCCACCATTTGTTTTCTATGAACTCTGTTCTCCAAAATGTTCCCACACCAGTATCCGAGAAAGGATTGACCACCTCCTTCACAGTCATGACCAGAGATCTGGCGGATGTGGCTGACATTCAGATCCTTTTGCATACCCCGGATAGTGTTGATCAAACAAATAAAAAAGAACAATAATTGTCATAAAATCTGTTGACACTGAGGTTGTTGTGCTAGCTGTCAGCTTTACTCGTGGACCTTGCTGAGAAAGTCTTCTTGTAGCAATCGGTGTATAGAAATCATTCCGATATGCCAATGATTGGATGTGGATGTGGTTATGACGTGTGAACCGTTTGCAAATCCTTCTTGTGTATTTACAAGTGTAAGTATCACCACAAAGACAAAGTTTGAAGTGATTTTGCTCGTGGACCCACACTCGGGAATATCTGGCGGTCACATGATGTACTGAAAATGGAGGATATGAAAGTCGGAGAAGGATAATAGCAACATATTTTTAATTGTCGTACCTGAAAACCTACATTTGGACATCAACATTATGGCACTAGATGATGTAGTTCTTTAGTTGTAGCAATAATTGGTTTTGATGGGCGCCATCTTTAAAAATGGCGGATATATGAATGTCGACAAAGGTAATGTGTAACAAATTTGAAATCGCTGACCACATTTCTACACATTAACAGACAAGATGACTATATGACATAGTTGCTAAGATATTGTGAAATTTGTTTTGACGACTACCATCTATAAAATTGGTGGATCTTAAAGTCAGAGAAGGTCAAATGTAAAATATTTGAAACCTTTGACCTCTAAAACCCATGCTTTGACACCAAAATTATGGTTCTAGGTAAGATATCCAGAAATGTGATTTGGTGGCCATTTTGTAAAACAGCTGCCATTTCTTTAAAAACAAAAAGTAAAATTGCCACCTAAGATGTTCTGTTGACTGAGACACTGTAGATGACATTCATGCAAACAAATTGCTTTTGACAAGCAAATTGCACCGGATCCAAATTTAGGTACATCGTAAACTGGACTATATTTATTAGATATTGTTTCTGAGCTCACTGTTCATTGCCAGAAGTTCTTTGTTAGTTCTTCCAGGTATCTTCTGTTTCCTACTTCAAGGTCTCATTGCCTCAGATGTCCTGTTGACTGACACACTGTAGATGACATTCGTGCAAAAATTGCTTTGCAAGCAAATTGCACCGGAAGAAATGGTACACCTCACTAATAAGAAAACACTGACACACAGGGGCTATCTATGCGAAAGAATTATTACACATTAAGTCAGGCAAAGAGCAAAGTTGTATCGTAAATAACGGAACGTAATATAACCAATGTTGTAATATGTTGCTACACTTTTTGTAGGTCTACCACAAGGACATTCCTCTGCCACATGGCAAAAAACAATACGTTAATATCAAAGGGTATAAACAAACTGAATAACTTGCAATACATACGTGCATGCGCAGACACACTGGGATGAGTGTGAACAAGTAGGGTTATTCATAGACAATCACCCCTTGATGGGTTAAGGGTTGTCAAAAATAGTTACAACCTAATTATGGTGAATACATCACATGTGATCAGTTAGGCTTGAATCAGTTGATTATGGTGAATACATCACGTGTGATCAGTTAGGCTTGAATCAGTTAATTATGGTGAATACATCACATGTGATCAGTTAGGCTTGAATCAGTTAATTATGGTGAATACATCATGTGTGATCAGTTAGGCTTGAATCAATTAATTATGGTGAATACATCACGTGTGATCAGTTAGGCTTGAATCAGTTAATTATGGTGAATACATCACGTGTGATCAGTTAGGCTTGAATCAGTTAATTATGGTGAATACATCACGTGTGATCAGTTAGGCTTGAATCAGTTAATTATGGTGAATACATCACATGTGATCAGTTAGGCTTAAATCAGTTCATTATGGTAAATAAATCACAAAAGTTAACACACCAGGTTCTTTCATGCAGACAATTAAAAATGTTTAATTAAAACGTCCAATTACAGTGCCCGCATCAAGAGATATCTGTGGTCCACACAAGGGCAGTGAAGTATCAATTGAGTGACCAGTCACCCAGAAGGCAGACAGGGGGGGCGTGAAGTATCAGTTGAGTGACCAGTCACCCAGAAGGCAGACAGGAGGGCGTGCAGGAGCAACATTAATAAAATAGCTGGATGTTTGAATAAGCAACTGGTTTTCTTTTTCTTTGTTTGTGGTTTTTGGCCATCTTGTTACATCTTGTTACATCCTGTTACATCTTGTTACATCTAATTAAAATAAAGAAGACCAAATATAAGCTATTAAAACAACAAGTTTATTAAATATTATAAATTCTACAAAATTATAGAGTTGACTAAAATACTTAAATTCACCTTTTATGAGATTTCTTAAAAAGATCATACGTTTGCATCATATTTGTGAGTCAAGATTTCAGTGTCTTGGATTATCCCCCTTTTTAGTTATATGTCATGAAAGTGTAACAAAAACAATAATACACTGTTGCCTAAGTGATGCATGTTAACAAGGCAGTGGGGTATTCCATTCTTTCTAGATCTTAAATTTACATAAACATCCACTCTCTCAACTACATAAATAGAACATTGGAAACACATCTTGTATTACCATGGATGTCTGTGGAAAACTGTGAAGAGAGATCTATGCAACTAATGATGAGACGTGGTAGGAACATGAGCTGTCCTTGATCACATAACAAACAGAACGATTTGGCTACTTAGTCAAGATGCAACAAAATGAACCAGCTGCAAGAGTTTAGAACATAAACACATGTTGATCAGAGGGTGGCCACGAACACAGTGGACTGCTGGTGCTACAGGAACAAAAAGAATTCACAACATGACACCTGCCCAGGTCCCTCACCTTGCTGCTGAATGAAGGCTAAATGTCACCGAGACACTTCGTGTCAATGGCAGATAGACACATGTAAAAAATAAGCACATAAACAAACCTAAAAATTATGTATTGCTTGTATTTCCACTGTAAATTTTATTTCTTGGTAATCATTGTAGTTAAATTATTTTTGTGCAAATCTAGATTTATATTTGTTGGAACCACATTTATTATTTTCCACCAGGTACAAGCAACAATAAGTGATAGTGATAACAAGCCATATGCCTTCAGGGAGACACCAAATATACATGCCGTCAACATAATTAATTACTCATGGTTCAAGATATCTCTGCAAATTCCGCAGACAATTCCACATTAAACAAAGACGCCCTTCAAGCAGTCAATTATCATGCTTTACATTACCCAACTATGTGGTGAAGGGAATTGCAGGTGTCCCGTCTAGTTAATTATAACCTTCTCAACAGAGGCTCCCTCTATGACTACAAGAAAACAAGACTGGACCCACCTATCCGTGTCATTGGCCAACAAAGACAAATGAGTGGAGCTGCTGAGAACAAGTGACTAGACACTTAGACTCCCACGCCCACACCTTTGAAGTTTAAACCAAACTCAGCAGAGACGAACAACAACGACAACAACGACCACAAATCACGACTTCAAATAGCCGCGTTGACGTCCAATGACAGCTACAGTGTTCACGATGATATATTCACATGATACATCAAAGTTCTAAACCAGCGTTAGACTAAAAAAGTCATCATCATCGCAAGCAACACAGGTGTAAAAACACCATAGCGTGACCAGCGGCCAATATATTATTCTCAACTTAACTTTCTTTGTGGTTTATGTTAATAAAGTTTGGTAAAACTAAACACATCATAGTGCAAAGAGTGAAGCTGTATAACCGAGTCAGGCCGATGTCTTGAAATATGGTATTTGACAATATCTTTAATAACGAAGTGAGTGACCCCCCCATGCATTTATATGTGAATCCGTTTTCTTTTAGAATACACCTGGAAATGTACTATTTTGGCGGCCATCACAAAGACACAGCAGTTCAGACCAGGAAGTACATTTTGGCGGCCATCACAAAGACACAGCAGTTCAGACCAGGAAGTACATTTTGGCAGTATGAGCATCAGGTTAAAGTGCAACATTTCAGTTTATAATGATACCAGCTGCAAGCTGACCAGTGCAATGAATCCATGTAAATAAATCGGTTGTTCAGTTGTTGGAGGCTGAATTAACCCACCAGAAGAATTTAAAGTTTTGAGAAAACAACACTTTTTCTGATGACATACATACCTTTGGAGCAACAGAAACAGAACCATTTGAACTCAGAAACAAATGTTGAAACTAGAGCAAAAGTATAACGATACAGAAATGAGCTCAGAGAAAAGGTGAAATAATGGTAAAGCAAGACGCAAAAGTATAATGATGAACACGTTGTTGAAGTATAATGATGAACACGTTGTTGAAGTAAAATGATGAACACGTTGTTGAAGTATAATGATGAACATGTTGCTGAAGTAAAATGATGTACACGTTGTTGAAGTATAATGATGAACACGTTGTTGAAGTATAATGATGAACACGTTGTTGAAGTAAAATGATGTACACGTTGTTGAAGTATAATGATGAACACGTTGTTGAAGTATAATGATGAACACGTTGTTGAAGTATAATGATGAACATGTTGCTGAAGTAAAATGATGAACACGTTGCTGAAGTATAATGATGAACACGTTGTTGAAGTAAAATGATGAACACATTGTTGAAGTATAATGATGAACACGTTGTTGAAGTAAAATGATGAACACGTTGTTGAAGTATAATGATGAACACGTTGTTGAAGTACAATGATGAACACGTTGTTGAAGTAAAATGATGAACACGTTGTTGAAGTAAAATGATGAACACGTTGTTGAAGTATAATGATGAACACGTTGTTGAAGTATAATGATGAACACGTTGTTGAAGTATAATGATGAACATGTTGCTGAAGTAAAATAATGAACACGTTGCTGAAGTATAATGATGAACACGTTGTTGAAGTAAAATGATGAACACGTTGTTGAAGTATAATGATGAACACGTTGTTGAAGTAAAATGATGTACACGTTGTTGAAGTATAATGATGAACACATTGTTGAAGTAAAATGATGTACACGTTGTTGAAGTATAATGATGAACACGTTGTTGAAGTATAATGATGAACACGTTGTTGAAGTGAAATGATGAACACGTTGTTGAAGTATAATGATGAACACATTGTTGAAGTATAATGATGAACACGTTGTTGAAGTATAATGATGAACATGTTGTTGAAGTAAAATGATGAACACGTTGTTGAAGTATAACAATGAACACGTTGTTGAAATATAATGATGAACACGTTGTTGAAGTAAAATGTGTTATCAGCTCGTCTGAAGGAAGCTCCACCAAGGAAATAAAAGCAAGAAGTAGTCTAGCAACATCAACAAAAACATGACTACAGCAAACAAGATGAAGCTGTTTGACAGGCTGTTTTAACATACAGCTATGAATGCTGAATCTTCCAGACAGAGAGGCGACTGTAAGCTTATGAGATTAAATGTCTTTGGATGTGTCCAAAAATATCCTACAACCAATGCATTTGAAACCAAACCATCAAAGACATGGTAGGATCCCCCAACCAGTGTAGGATACAGTTAAAAGAAGACAATTACATTGGTATCACCATAGCGGCTTTGCTGAAGACATTCTAATGTGAAAGGACGAAGACCCGAGGAAGACCAAGACAAATGTGGCTAAGTGACATCAAAGAATGGATTTTTCATCATTCAACAAATGTTTTGATAAAGATATCTTCGCACAACTTTATTTAAAATTACGTTCCATTTTTCACAGCATTCTAATAAAGAAACATGACCAGCAGGTCCTGGCAGGACACAGAGGAGTGCTGACCACCAGCAGGCCCTGGCAGGACACATAATAAATTATGAGTGCTGACCACCAGCAGACCCTGGCAGGACACAGATGAGTGCTGACCACCAGCAGGCCCTGGCAGGACACATACGAGTGCTGACCACCAGCAGACCCTGGCAGGACACAGATGCGTGCTGACCACCAGCAGACCCTGGCAGGACACAGATGAGTGCTGACCACCAGCAGACCCTGGCAGTACACATACGAGTGCTGACCACCAGCAGACCCTGGCAGGACACATATGAGTGCTGACCACCAGCAGACCCTGGCAGGACACAGATGAGTGCTGACCACCAGCAGACCCTGGCAGGACACATACGAGTGCTGACCACCAGCAGACCCTGGCAGGACACAGATGAGTGCTGACCACCAGCAGGCCCTGGCAGGACACATACGAGTGTTGACCACCAGCAGACCCTGGCAGGACACAGAGGAGTGCTGACCACCAGCAGGCCCTGGCAGGACACATATGAGTGCTGACCACCAGCAGACCCTGGCAGGACACAGATGAGTGCTGACCACCAGCAGACCCTGGCAGGACACATGAGTGCTGACCACCAGCAGGCCCTGGCAGGACACATACGAGTGCTGACCACCAGCAGACCCTGGCAGGACACAAAGGAGTGCTGACCACCAGCAGGCCCTGGCAGGACACATACGAGTGCTGACCACCAGCAGACCCTGGCAGGACACAGAGGAGTGCTGAGCACCAGCAGGCCCTGGCAGGACACAGATGAATGCTGACTACCAGCAGGCGAGACCCTGGCAGGACAGAGATGAGTGCTGACTATCAGCAGGCGAGACCCTGGCAGAAGAAAGAGGAGACAATGGATGGATCGTCTCTGAGAGGCTCTTCATGGGCAAACAGCAGGTCACTTGACATCTGAGTTATGTGTGATGTGCTGTGCGTGGTCGCACTGAAGTGGTCACTTCTAAATCACAGATTGCGCTACTTATCACCGTTGTACACGCTGGTGGTGTGGGCAGGAGTGGGCTCTCAATGCACACCGGTCATTGTTCAGCGGCGGCGCGGCGGCACACAAGTGTGGTGTTGAGATAACGACAGGCGGCTGATGCAGGCGTTGACCACTGAGACATGACACATCAATCGAGACTCGGAAGCAGAGAAGTCATCCATGCTCGCATCACTCAGTGCAACGACACACAGAATCAGCTCCGGTGTAGAATCGCACACACATAACAAGAGAATCACGGGCTAGCGCAATCACGGACGGCATTAAAACTACTGGTCAATGGTCAGAGATATGTGATAAGATAAACAGGAAGTACAAAGGATATGACAGGTCACTGGTCAAAGATAGAATCAATCAATTCACTTTATTGTCCTAGGAAGGATATTTGTTTTACAGATCATGATCTCATAAAAATCTAATGTGAGAGACAGACACGTTAGATGTGTTTATACACGTATGTAAAGTATAAATCTAATCAAAGCAGAGCACAATTATCAATATCACTGGTTCAACATTCTGATTGCCATAGGCACAATGCTCTTGTTGTACCGAACTTTCTTGCATTTCAAGCACTGAAACCTCCGACCAGATGGAAGAACACAGAGATGAGATATACAGAAATAAAAAAGGTCTTGCTTGCATCTGAATTTAGCATAACGGTGAACAGACTGGATGGCAGACCTGGTTTACTTTACTTATGTGTTGCTAGTTTGTAGATCTACACGTTCTTTAATGTAAAACTGGTTTGTTTTACTTATTTTCCTTCACTTCAAAAAGGTCCACTTTTGTGGTGGAGAAGTCTTCTGAAACAGTGAAACTGCCTACACTGTGTTGTCTTCTGGAGTTAGGAATCAGGAAATGTCTGTCCCATTTACATCATTTATATAGAAAAATATTGATTATAATTTCAGTTATACTATAAGTCTCCATAACAAATATTTGATGAAGATTATGTAAATTTGAGCAGTTGTTTGCAATGCTATGCATGTTTTCTACTAAAACAATAGAGCAGAGAAATCATGCAGGAACAGAAATGGAGAAGAATCTTCTGGAGCAGTGGTGGTGGATGGACAACTGGAGTAGTTCAGCAGAAGTTCTCTTGGAGCATTGACCAGAAAAACCCTACTGAAACAGTGATGTAGTAGAGCAGCATGGAGCCCAAATCCTGGAGGAGTGATGGAGAGAACTCTTCCGGCGTCAAAGAAGTGGAAACTTTTTGCAGAAATGATGAAGCAGAACCCACCGGAGCAGACAAAACCTTCCAACATCACCGGGAAGGAAAACCTCCTGGAGCAGACAAAGAACCTCCCAACATCAACAGGAAGGAAACCTCTTGGAGCAGACAAAACCTCCCAACATGACCGGGAAGGAAAACCTCCTGGAGCAGACATAGAACCTCCCAACATCACCAGGAAGGAAAACCTCCTGGAGCAGACATAGAACCTCCCAACATCACAAGGAAGGAAAACCTCCTGGTGCAGACATAGAAACTCCCAACATCACCAGGAATTAAACCTCTCGGAGCAGACAAAACCTCCCAACATCACCGTGAATAAAAACCTCCCGGAGCAGACATAGAACCTCCCAACATCATTGGGAAGGAAACCTCCTAGAGCAAACATAGAACCTCCCAAAATAACTGGGAAGGAAAACCTCCCGGAGCAGAAGGAAGCATCCTAGAGCCACAGTGAGCCTGGTGTTGTGGAGCTGATGGAGCAGGTCTGGTGGAGATAACTGAGACAGAGGCGGCGGCATGAGGCGGAAAATACAATGCAAATCAAGTCCATTACTGGGTGCGTCGTTTGCCATACATCCTGTGTGCAGTGGAGCTGACGTTCTCGCCCGTCGACCCGCATACCAATGGCGCACGCAAATGGAACACGGTGGCAAGCAACATTGCCATAAACAAAAGAAATCAGGCAAATGTGCCAAGTCCCCGACATGTTATACCCGCCATCTAATCACGCCGCGCAAATTAGCATATTGGTAATTGGTGCGTACGGTTTCCTCCAATTATTGGATTATAGTTCGAAATTAAATTTCACGTCAAACTATTACCGCCGGATAGAGTGAACCTTTCATCTCGTCGCGAAATGGAATAATATCATTTGTTCTGAGCGAATGCAATTTGCTGGTTCAAGTGGGAAGACGAGGCAATATTTAAAATGCGGTAATGGATATGCTTTCAGTGCGCAAACATATTATTTCTGTTAGTTTGTCAGATTCTGCGGCAGGAACTGTAATTGTGTTCGGATAACTGTAATTGTGTTCGGATGCATATGATAATTGAAGACAACACCTGTTATTTTTCTCTAAAATTTTATAAGTTGATATTTTAACTTTGTTCCGTAACTGGCTGGATTTTATTACACGTCTTGGATTTATTTCGACAGTTTTTGTCAGCTTAATTTTTTAATATATGAAATATAAATTAAAGAACAACAGCAGTTTGTGCACCATAAAATAAATTGCAATCCTGAGCAAGTATAAAAACTTTACTCTCAAACCTAGTTCACTATTTTAAAGTAACTGAATATCATATAATAAGAATGCATCCAATTTGTAAAAGACTTACCGATGTAACAGAAAGTATATAGTTCTAATTTGTTAAACATTCTGTTGGTGCAATGAAGTATTTGAGGTAATATTAGGGTAATATTCATTTATATTCAATGTGATAGGTATATGAAAATGTTACACAATAACTTCCGCTGACATCAAGGTTGACTTAGTAACCTTAGTAACTCAGGATTTTTAACAAGATTTAACAAGATTGCCATCCAAAAAATTAACTCTAGATGGCAGGTGGACAAGGAAGCCTTTTGGCTTATCTAGAGTCCAATACTTTTTATCTATGTATATCCCGCCCTTTTAAGGTATGTGTCAATTTTATTTTTAATCATATTCATGCTACTAGCACCAACACAATCAGGATATAATCTGTTCCATTCATTTACAATCCTTTGTGAGAATGAGAACTTTCTTACATCTAATCTACACTGCTCCTTTGCTAATGTAACGTCATGTCCTCTGGTCCTTCTATCTTTCTTAACTGAGAAAAAAATATTTCTATCAATATTTTCATAACCATTCAATATTTTAAACACTTCATATTCACTCTTCAGGAGTAAGTGGTACAATACCTAATCATTGTTTAGCATAAAAGCATATGAAATGTTTACATAGACAGACTCTATATTCTAATTCGAACACTGTGAATCACAGTTTGTTTATGCAATTTGACAGTTATCTGTTCAATTTGAATATTTCAACTAGAATATCTAGATCATATTTTGTCCTGAATGGCAGAATTAGATATGAACAGATAACAGTTTATTACATTAAAAATATAGGTTAATTGTTAAAACATAAAGATGTTACACAGATTTGTGTATACTCATAATACTACATTTATAATTGATTTTACAATAAACATGATCAAAATGTGTGCCTTTAATTTACTGTACTACAACAAAATTAATAGAACTGCAGAAGAAGTTTTCTTTAGTCAAGTTCCATTTCTTCGAGTATTCCAAATTAATTCCGACATTTAAATACATGAATAGGTAACAGTGCATAACCACTTTCATAATACATCAATATTCATGCATGCTTTGTCACGGAGAACCATTAATTTGTTGAAAACAAGTACTGCAGTAAAAACTCTGAGTTATGCAAACAATGCCTGTGATCACAGGTCTTGAAACAACATGGCGCTTTCACAGGCGAGTAAATTCAAAGAAAGCCTCACTGTTTGTCTCTGCATTCAAGGGGCTACTACTTAAAACATTCTATGCCCTGCTGTTGTTGTTGCTGCTTGAGTTATGACTACCCAGTGACTGTATCAAAGCATCATGCAAGAAGGCCTAAATATATACAATAACACGCAGGTGTTGACTTTACAACTAGTTGTCAACAATGGCTTGACAACAGCACCACACATGTAGATGGACACTTGACAAGAAAGACGAACAATAAGAGAAAAATCCCCAGATGGCAAATGGACATGGCAGCTTCTGGCTCTTGAAGACTGCATGGTTATCCATTTATAACAGATGATATTTGTAAATTTGTTTTTAAACATATTCACTCTGCTGGAAAGTTGAATGAACTAATCAAAGTTTGCTTGAAGGGAAACAGAAGGCAACTGTTTGATCCTGTGCATCCAAGAGTTGATCAAAACTAACCATTTGCAACTACAATGTAGAATATTATGCCAGTAGTTTACTAGAAGAACCTTGTTGGAGACACAGAATATAAGTTGTACAGAGAGTGTCGTTTTGACAGAAAGCCTAAAGTCATGCGTGTCTAATCATTCCAGTTCGCCGGTCACTAAACTGGGGATACTCTCTAGTCTTGTTTACGATGCTCCCTAACCCATATATTTTAACCAACCATTTTTACCTTTTGTACTAATATTTTCTCAGGTAATTATGCAACTTTCAAATGTGCTTTAATTGTAAATAAAAAAAATCATATCATGAATGAATGAAGGTTTATTCAACATACAACATAACACAGGCACAGTACGGTGTGCTGCTGCTGCTGCTGCTGCTGCTGCTGAAAGGACATAGCTGAAGTCATTGAGTTATATGTTGCTATGCCCTTCTCAAACTAAAAACTGAATAAATACAATATGAATTATAAATAAATTACAAAATAATATTCACAATTCAAGTATAAACTTGTTACCAAAGTGCTTGTTTTACTAATACATGGGTTTAACTAATCATATTCAATTAACAATTCACAAATATGTAGAAAGTAATGACAACTTGAATGCTTTTTAAATTGTGTTAAAATTGGAAGCTGAGTCAATTTATTTGCTAAATTGTTCCACGATTTTTATACCCTCGATGGTGGGTGACAGTAATAATAATTACACAGTAATAATCTTATTATTAAAACAAAATAAATTTGTGTGCACCCTTTCAACACTAAACTTTGGTTGTTTGCCTCTTTTAACGACACTGTACTTTAATTATTTTCACAATTAAAAAATCACTACACATTACAGTAACTTTATCTGCCACAATAACTTTATACTTGTATTCAATAAAAATGCAATGCAAATATGCAACTCGTATGTGACTATGACACCAAACATGCAAGCACTTATTTCCTTTGAAGTCCTTAGACAAAATCGCAAACTAACATGGCACTGTTATAAATAAAACATTATCATCATCATCATTGTGCAGCCGTAGTATCCCGTGGTTAGGCGAACGCATCAGCATGTCAATTCCAAAACATTATGGTATATATTAATTATAACTTAACGAAAGCTGGTATCATGTGTAAGTAAGAAACCAGAACCTCTAATGTGTTCAGGTGTGGAGCAATGGTAAGATTCCCCATTTGTCCACTCTTTCCATCTCTCTGTCCCTGTCCACCTCCCTCCCTCACCCCCTCTTTATTGCCCTCCAAGTGAATAACCCCCCAAGAACTCACACAAGTCTCATGTACATGCACTCACTCAATCACTAACACACTGACAGCTTGCAAAATGGTGATCTCTTTTAAAAACAATTTACACATTGTGAGTCCCATGGGCAGATCTAGGATTTCATCAATGGTTGGGTGCAGATACCCTGCACCCTTCTTTAAAACCAACAATGTCCAACTGTACCCCCTCGAGGCTCAACGAAAATCTCCAACTGCACCCTCACCCCCAACAAAACCCCATTGATGATCTTTTCAAGCAAAACAAGGGGGCAGATGCCTACTATGCCCCTCGTTATTTGCACCTGAGTCCATGGCAATAAAACAGTGCTTAGATCCACATAGTCACCTCATGTTAAAGACACATCACCTGAGGGCTTCTGATAGTTAATGTACTCAATTAAACAGTGCTGAATTTAATACATCCTGCGGTTCCATTTGTGTGTTGAATTACTGTCGACACTACACATTGTATGCGTTATATAACCAGTGCCATTTATCACAACAGAAAGTTTCAACTAAAGATATTCCCCGCCTTCTCAGTACCCATACTTGTCAGCCTATTATTGGAATAACCACATTCTTTAGGAAATCTTTATTACGCAACACTAAGGAATTAAACATTGTCATAATGTGTAGAAAACAGGATAATTTCCATATATATATATATTATCGTGCTGGTTTTTATTTTAACTGTTTTTGTATTTACGAATGACCGAAAACACAAAAGTGTGAGTTCTGTTTTTATGAACAATCAAAATGTGAGGAAATGTCTACAGATGATAGTGATACTATACAGCCATTGTAAACTGTCAGGCCATTTTACTTTTCACACTCACTTACATCAATCCGCATTATGCTGTATATGAATGAAATGTAATTGTGCCACAGCCCTGTAATAAAAAGAAGCTGCTTACAAAAGGAGACAATTTTGCGTGGTCGCCAGTTCTGGGGCCACTTTCCCCAGTACAATACCGTGCATCCACAACCAAGTTTTTGATAAAATAATTACAGTAATTTTGCGGCCAGGTGCGGTTCTATGCGACATACACGTCAACGATCCATCATGTGCATAGACAGCCGTGTGTCAAACAACAACTCTGCGAGATTGGTATGACAGGGCCACCAATGGTTACTCAGTCACAACGCCTGATTCAGGTGTTTATTTCCACAAAAACTCCACTAGATGGATGGTAAGGAATCAAACCTTGCATATGAAGATCGATCAACTGTCACGCGAATCTAACAGCAGGACACAATGCACACTAACTTGATGACGATGCCCCACCATAGCAGATATGCAAAAAGTGACCTCGGCACAAAAAACACGGACACATTTGTGAAGTATGGGTTAGTGCAAGACTTCATGTTCTAACAATGGCAACTGCCACCGTCAAGACAGCGTACAACTATTCGTCATCATAATGTCATAGAATTTGTAATTATCGCACAATATACTCGATAATAAAGTTTGCTCTTGAGAGCAAGTGCTTGTCAATAAGGCTTCTCAGAGTGCGTGATTGCAGAAAATTAAAGTGGCAATATATGATTTCATTTTTGTAAGTGCATGTTCACAAATTTCACATTATTAATGCAACGGAACATTAAAGAAAGGCAATACCGGTATAACTGAGTTAACATTACACAATGACTAATTGTAAAACAAAAGTTGATAATGTTTTTCTTTAAGCTGACTTAATTTATTTGCATAGTGCCCACCAACAGCTTCTGTAAACCGACACCATCTGATCGTATCTTTATATTAACTAAACATTAATACTTTTATTATTTCAACAATGCCTGAACATATTTCTTTTTTATTTCTTTTAATGTTGTCTTGACATGGTTTTTAAATTATGTTATGATTATTGACAATCAAAACAACAAATGTTCTGCACATTTGAGCAGTTTTAATAAAGCTTCTATAAAATATGTATGACATATTTATTGATATTCTCAGAAATGATTCCTTTATGTTCCAGTTGTTATCACGCTCTAAATTCCACATAAGCACAAACTCAACCTGTGGTGAAAGCACCAAATTACGACTTTGTTTACGCGACAATTTAATGGCCGCATTTTCGTTTCCCATCCGTCATGCCAAGATCTTGAAATGACACAAAATGCAAAGTATAATCTCAAAATACATTAACTGGCATCAGACAATCTCTGCCGTGGCTTGCCACATCTGCAAGCTTGAGCGGCCAGAGCAGAAACCACCTAATTGATGACAAACGTGAAATATTGGCATGTTGCTCTTTAATAAATGCAACACTGAAAAAGGGATTTATCTACAAGCCTCTTATCAGTCGTAAATTCTATTCTCATTGACGCGCGTGTAAAAATGTAAACAGCAGGTAGGAAAGCTGGTGCAATCTTTTCCATAAACTACCGGCGGCCAGACACACCAACTGAGATGGTGTATCAAACACAATACAGTACTCGTTTAATTGTATTCAAGCCCATAATTTACACTTTACAAACATACAGGGATACATCAGCTGCATTGTCATCTATACACATGTGAACATAAACAAATCATTATTTATTTGAGAATACAACTTAAAAACATTATAAAATTATATATTGCAGTAATTATATATAAATTAATTTTTATTATGGTATATATATATATATATACCATAATAAAAATAAAAATTTTCATGAATTTGATTAACATGTAATTTTAGTATATATATATATATATATATATATGTACTTTTAGTATATATATATATATATCCCTCTCGTGGTCAGAACGCCCGAATCAACCCGAGTATGCCTCACGGCCAGAACGCCTGAATCAACCCGAATACAGGGGCACATTTAAACTGGTACCGCGAAACAGTGTCATCCAATAACGGTATATATAATAATATTGAAGTTTCACTGGGAAGCATCAAAAGTGAGATATGATGGTGATTTCAGTGACTAAATGGTGCCAACCACCAAGCGGTTTTGTAGTCGAACGCAGCGACACACAATTTCCAGTCCCTCTTTTACGCCACGCAGTGAATATTTTAATGGTGATTTTCAGCCAATGAGATTCAAGTTTAACATTTGCTGCGGGCATAAACATGGAAGCACCCAGGAATTATTCCAAAACACGCGTCCGCAGGCGATTTCTACGATTAAATGCTAACTTTTGAGCGGTCTATTTTGTTGTAAAAAAACAAATAATGCACCGCGCAACGAAGCGGGTGGTGTTTTTTAGCTTTGTTGTAATTCTCGACATTGTCATTATGTCGAACTCCAGTAATTCGGACTTTGATGGGATTTTCGAATCGAGTTTATAACGAATGCTGCCATCGAAGGGGAATGTTTTGTACTATGATTACGCATTTTAAATATAACACAAACTTAATAGTTCAGATGGGATGACGGCTATGATCACAAAGAACGCCATTTTGTATAAAATCTTGATAATACATGCACTCTGAAAAAATGAAATTATTTCAGTTTTATTTACCATAGACATTTAATTAGTTTTCCATTCTGTAGCATAGTAATTTATGAACATTTCATACACAGCATGCAACCGCTAATTATTAATGAAAAATATAAAAAAAAATTAATTGTTGAAAAGTATTTTATTTTGGTCAAATTTTAGCAATTCATATTTGGGTAATAAATTGACATATATGTCACATACTTGGCTAGTTACACCAGGAATTAGTTCTTCAAATGTAGTGAAAATTTTACTTGAGTCGGATCCAAAATTATTTATTTATTTGCATTCATGCAACCCGAGTATATCACATGATTCACTCACAGCACATTCTCTCGATTTAATAGGATTCAATAACAGGCACATATTTGCATTAATCTGGCCTTGAGGGATATATACTAAAATTACATGTTAATCAAATTCATGAAAAATTTAATTTTTATTATGGTCCAAGGAGACTAACACACGCACGCACGCCCGCCCGCCCGCCCGCCCGCCCGCCCGCCCGCACGCACACACATATAATAATAAGATATATAGATTAAGACAAACATTGGTCAGTATTATGATCATTCAATTGTAACCTCATACATTAAATACATATGGAAGACAGTTAATTTTCTACGGTGAACCCTTTTTATTTGTTACAAAATTAGCGTGATATCATGCTTGGTCAGTGATTAACATATTTTGTAGTTCTGGTCCATCAAAGGCTATTATTTGTGTGTCTGTTCACAATTTCACATATACGATTTGGACCAGCAACAATGCAACAAAACCATTAAAATGTGAGAAAGTGAACACAGTTATATGAACAGCAACACACACAATTTATGTTTATCAGACAAGAGTTCATTGACACAAAGACTATTATTCCATTTCGTTATTGCGTTTCCTGACAACAAAATGCTAAAACAGTCAGAGCAAATCATCTTGTGTTGAGAGTGATTAAAGTCAAGGAAATGTGGTGACGCGTCATTGCCGTCACTTGGTGTCACCTGCATTCCGCTTCACTGGTTCTATTTCCTCGAAGCTATAAACCTGCATTTTCACTGTCGTTAACGCCGTAATGCATCATACTCTCAAATAAAAACTTGGATGTAATTTGCAATTAATAAGTCACTACCAGGGGCATATGTCTGTGTGCAACAGATAAATTGCCAGTTACAGATAAAATATGCACAGATAAAACGAAACTGCAAACAAACGGAAGATGTATGAAATGACGGAGTGTTATATCTAATCATTTAGGCAGATATTACAGTTATGTGTTTTGTCATGGCCGTAACTAACTGATGGGGTTGACAGTAATCTCAGCAAAATGCACCACTACCATTTATGCTAAAATGAATAAAATTCCTATTACCTAATAACAGAAGATGAGAGTGCCTACCTACTTCCACCTTCACTGTGTGAGGTCTACTTCCACCTTCACTGTGTGAGGTCTACTTCTACCTTCAAAGTGTGAGGTCTACTTCTACCTTCAAAGTATGAGGTCTACTTCTACCTTCAAAGTGTGAGGTCTACTTCTACCTTCAAAGTGTGAGGTCTACTTCTACCTTCAAAGTGTGAGGTCTACTTCTACCTTCACTGTGTGAGGTCTACTTCTACCTTCAAAGTGTGAGGTCTACTTCTACCTTCAAAGTGTGAGGTCTACTTCTACCTTCAAAGTGTGAGGTCTACTTCTACCTTCAAAGTGTGAGGTCTACTTCTACCTTCACTGTGTGAGGTCTACTTCTACCTTCAAAGTGTGAGGTCTACTTCTACCTTCAAAGTGTGAGGTCTACTTCTACCTTCAATGTGTGAGGTCTACTTCTACCTTCAATGTGTAAGGTCTACTTCTACCTTCAATGTGTAAGGTCTACTTCTACCTTCAATGTGTGAGGTCTACTTCTACCTTCACTGTGTGAGGTCTACTTCTACCTTCACTGTGTGAGGTCTACTTCTACCTTCAAAGTGTGAGGTCTACTACCTTCAAAGTGTGAGGTCTACTTCTACCTTCAATGTGTAAGGTCTACTTCTACCTTCAAAGTGTGAGGTCTACTTCTACCTTCAAAGTGTGAGGTCTACTTCCACCTTCAATGTGTGAGGTCTACTTCTACCTTCACTGTGTGAGGTCTACTTCTACCTTCACTGTGTGAGGTCTACTTCTACCTTCACTGTGAGGTCTACTTCTACCTTCAAAGTGTGAGGTCTACTTCCACCTTCAATGTGTAAGGTCTACTTCTACCTTCACTGTGTGAGGTCTACTTCTACCTTCACTGTGTGAGGTCTACTTCTACCTGCAGTGTGTGAGGTCTATTTCTACCTTCACTGTGTGAGGTCTACTTCCACCTTCACTGTGTGAGGTCTACTTCCACCTTCAATGTGTGAGGTCTACTTCTACCTTCAATGTGTGAGGTCTACTTCTAACTTCACTGTGTGAGGTCTACTTCTAACTTCACTGTGTGAGGTCTACTTCTACCTTCAATGTGTGAGGTCTACTTCTACCTTCAATGTGTGAGGTCTACTTCTACCTTCAAAGTGTGAGGTCTACTTCTACCTTCAAAGTGTGAGGTCTACTTCTACCTTCAATGTGTGAGGTCTACTTCTACCTTCACTGTGTGAGGTCTACTTCTACCTTCAAAGTGTGAGGTCTACTTCTACATTCAATGTGTGAGGTCTACTTCTACCTTCAAAGTGTGAGGTCTACTTCTACCTTCAATATGTGAGGTCTACTTCTACCTTCAATGTGTGAGGTCTACTTCTACCTTCACTGTGTGAGGTCTACTTCTACCTTCAAAGTGTGAGGTCTACTTCTACCTTCAATGTGAGGTCTACTTCTACCTTAAAAGTGTGAGGTCTACTTCTACCTTCAATGTGTGAGGTCTACTTCTACCTTCAATGTGTGAGGTCTACTTCTACCTGCAGTGTGTGAGGTCTACGTTACCTTCACTGTGTAAGGTCTACTTTACCTTCACTGTGTGGAGTATACTTCTACCTTCACTGTGTAAGGTCTCCTTCTACCTTCACTGTGTGAGGTCTACTTCTACCTTCACTGTGTGAGGTCTACTTCTACCTTCACTGTGTGGAGTATACTTCTACCTTCACTGTGTGAGGTCTACTTTACCTTCACTATGTGAGGTCTAGTTTACCTTCACTGTGTGAGGTCTACTTTACCTTCACTGTGTGAGGTCTACTTTACCTTCAATGTGTGAGGTCTACTTTACCTTCAATGTGTGAGGTCTACTTTACCTTCAATGTGTGAGGTCTACTTTACCTTCAATGTGTGAGGTCTACTTTACCTTCAATGTGTGAGGTCTACTTCTAACTTCACTGTGTGAGGTCTATTTCTACCTTCACTGTGTGGGGTATACTTCTACCTTCACTGTGTGAGGTCTACTTTACCTTCACTGTGTGAGGTCTACTTTTACCTTCACTGTGTGATGTCTACTTCTAACTTCACTGTGTGAGGTCTACTTTACCTTCAATGTGTGAGGTATACTTCTAACTTCACTGTGTGAGGTCTATTTCTACCTTCACTGTGTGGGGTATACTTCTACCTTCACTGTGTGAGGTCTACTTTACCTTCACTGTGTGAGGTCTACTTCTAACTTCTCTGTGTGAGGTCTACTTCTACCTTCACTGTGTGAGGTCTACTTCTACCTTCACTGTGTGAGGTCTACTTCTAACTTCACTGTGTGATGTCTACTTCTAACTTCACTGTGTGAGGTCTACTTCTACCTTCACTGTGTGATGTCTACTTCTAACTTCACTGTGTGAGGTCTACCTCTACCTTCACTGTGTGATGTCTACTTCTAACTTCACTGTGTGAGGTCTACTTCTACCTTCACTGTTTGAGGTCTACTTCTACCTTCAATGTGTTAGGTCTACTTCTACCTTCACTGTGTGAGGTCTACTTCTAACTTCACTGTGTGGGGCATACTTCTACCTTCACTGTTTGAGGTCTACTTCTACCTTCAATGTGTTAGGTCTACTTTTACCTTCACTGTGTGAGGTCTACTTTACCTTCACTGTGTGAGGTCTACTTCTACATTCACTGTGTGAGGTCTACTTTACCTTCACTGTTTGAGGTCTACTTCTACCTTCACTGTGTGAGGTCTACTTCTACCTTCACTGTGTGAGGTCTACTTTACCTTCACTGTTTGAGGTCTACTTCTACCTTCAATGTGTGAGGTCTACTTCTACCTTCACTGTGTGAGGTCTACTTCCATCACCCACATGAGGTCTATATGCATGTCTGAGAAAGGGGTGCTAAAGGAGGTCCAAGCTTTGTCACCCACTACTGTTTCCTATTATGTAGTGGTTGCAGAAAGAGAGGAAGACCAAAGTAAAGAAGGAGGGAGTGTGAAAAGAGACCTCAAAGTGGCCTGGATGAATAGTAGAACCTGAGACACTCACAGAAGGCCTTTGTAACAGTAGTTTCGTGTGTGTGCAGCAAACACAGTGAACACTTTGAACTGCCCTTTTTACAGTTGACCTGGCCTTTGCCCATCAAGTATTCTGTTGTGCCAAAGGCATGTTTATCTTCTTGATCTCTTGATCTGGTTGTTTTTATTATGTTTTTCGTGAAATAATATATGATTACACTATAACCATGTATGGTAACAACTGAGCAATGTTACTTTAATGTATTACCAGCAGAAATCACCTTGGAAGCAATGCCTACTTCTTGCATAATCCTCGTAGATGTCTACATCTGGCTCGGGACCACTCTCGGCTGTTACACTGGTATAGCTGGAGATTACTGAGAAGTATCATTGAGAAGGTGGAATAGACCGTGTGGAGTACCCCCACCATGGAAGGGACCAGGGGAAGAAGACAGAAAGGAAGGGAGCAATATGACCCTCCTATATACCCCACTGTCCACACCTCCTATCGACATGCACGCAGCATGTTTTCATAAGTGCACATCCAATGTTCAGCGATGTCAACTGTGGTCATCGAAGCAGTCGTAAAGAGATTGGTGCGGCCATTACAGCTAATCTCGTGGATCCAGTAATTGCCACTAAATCAGGCGACATTCCATCAAGGCGATTGTGCCGATTGCGCAGTCACAATCCGGCTGCCTATGGTCCCCAAAGGAGTCACTTGTCTACGATAATCGCTCCACCGAGGAGGCCCTTGACAAAGAAGCGACAGAACAAGTGCGGCGACAGATGTGCATTGTGTCATCGCATGTAAATGGCTGACCAACGAGTGATACGCTTGCCCGCCCACATCGCAATGTATGTCTGTAGTGACATTGTATGAGAACGACTGATGTGACAATGACATATATGACAGAAGTAGCTCACGATGACACCTGACTGAACATGAAATTGTCTTCATATATTGATACTTCGCCTACAGTTGGGCATCAACTGTTACATTTACAGTATATTGATCTCCTCAAACTTGCTCCTATTCTTTGTCCTCTTGAGGAAAGTGATTCACAACTTAATTCTTCCATGTAGGAGAACAGCCTTCTAGGTAGACATAGCTCATCAGAAACATGTACATAAAGAACTCAAATACCTGTTGTGTTTCATGAAATACACTGCCTATTGGTAGACTAGAGGCCAGTGGTCCAAGGATGCGAATAAACATAGGCAAGACAGAGGACCTCAGTGCCTTGGGGGAGATGCGCTTACACTGATCCAAAGTTAGTGGTTTAATATATGGATTACAGTGTAAATTACTGCGGTGTATACATTTTTATAATTCCATTTATTTTTGCTTGAAAAACCATTACATCTGCACTGTAATTGTCTAACATCTGCCAGTGTGACTGGACTCAGTACGTGAAGTGTGTGAGAGTGTGTTTGAAGTGGTTCGGCATTGGTGCCTGTCTGTAGGGACTGTGCGAGAAAAGAAGGCTGAGCCGGTGGGACTGTGGCCCCGCAGTGACCACCCAGTGCCGAACTCACCAACATCTACATCTGGCCTCGGGAGACGGCTTTTTACAGCAGCTGACTCCCACACGCACGCATGCATGCACGCACGCACACACGTACGCACGCACGCACGCACGCACGCACACACGCACACACACACACACATGGATGGAACCAGTGCGGATCAACCAACACCAGTTGAACTTGGGACTAATTTATGTATTTGTTTCAGTTCGAAACTAGAGATCTGTCACCTTGTCATTCTGACATCACCATGTTATGATGATGTCACCGTGTTATTATGATGTCACCCTGAAATGACAATATCACCCTGTCATTCTGACAACAACCTGTCATTCTGAAGTCATCCTGTCATTCTGATGTCACCCTGTCATTCTGATGTCACCCCCTCATTCTGACATCACCCTGTCATTCTGACATCACCATGTCATTCTGACGTTACCCTGTCATTCTGGGGTCACCATGTCATTCTGATGTCACTGTGTCATACTGGTGTCACCCTGTCATACTAGTGTCACCTTATCATTGTGATGGCCTGAGTCTGTCATTTAATTTTAAATTGTATTGATTGACCAGTATATTAACCCGTCATTGAGTGTATTATAAGCCATTCAAATGCAACACAGAACAGGCTATATCAGTATATGACAGGTGTTCTTTCATGATGGTTACAATCTTGAAAGACAAGCATCTGATCCTGGCAGTCCAGGGGCATCTGTGGGTCAGTAACAGGACTGGTGGTGTCCACCACTAGATTTAGTGAGTCCAAAACATATTTTTTTCTGATTGGGACTGTTACCTCCTGTTACCTCCTGTTACCTCCTGTTACCTCCTGTTACCTCCTGTTACCTCCTGTTACCTCCTGTTCACACAAGGCAGAAGAGACCAAGTGTTGCCTATGAAAGACATAAGCAAAACGACTTAAGAATTATGAACGAAACTGCCCGAGCCTTGAAGCGGCGGCAGGTGGAATCAAACCACTATGTCTCGATAAACAGTCAGATTGTTTAACTAGATCATTGTTGTCTATACATTTGTATGCTGTTCAATGTAGTACAACTCTACCGCTGAGAAAGCATCTTAACTGCAAATATTGTTTAGGGCATGAGTCTAGCAATATTTTTTACAGATTTATGGGTGACCATGGCATATAATTGTTTAGTACACAAGTACACACATCTGGAATGAATGGTTGTAGACATTTGTGTACATGGAATTATTTTTAATTTAAATATCTAGCAAAACAGTTTTTCTCTGAGCTTGGTTTCCAAGGATTTAGGCGCAATAGAAGTTATCTTATTATTATTATTATTATTATTATCTTAACAAACACAAGACACATTTTTTTTCATCTACTATTAATGTATTTTTACATTTATAATACTGTTTTACAATTTTTATTATTATTACTTAGTCTACAAGTTAGTCTTGTTAGAATCTATTTATATATCAGTGCTACCTTTGTGACTTTTTTATTTTTAGAATTACAATAGAAATAATGTCCCCACATATTAGTGACATCCAATAGAAATAATGTCCCCACATATTAGTGATATCCATTCCTAAAACTGTAATGTATACATTACTCAGATGTGTCTTAAGTCTTAGGTGTTGCTTCTCCACACAGCCCCTTCTGGGGCTAACCCAGGAGATGTGCAGTGCGCATTGCAAAGGGTGCGTGAAACTGAATTTGACAAATAATTTTAAAAGAAAAGAAAACAAATAATTATGTAAAACAAATGCAATAATTTGTGCCGATTAAAAACACAGCCTCTATCTTTATCCATAAAGGTGGGTTGGAGCAACAAGGTGGATGGTGCTCAGAGCTTGTTGGAATGGGTGTAATGTGGGTAGGCTTATTGTATTGTTTCTGGGGGGAGTAGATTCCAAGCTCTTACAACTCTAGGATAGAATGAGTATGCATATGTATTTATGCGTGCATGTATTTGTATGTATTTGTTTGGATCACTGTTTCGTGTACGGGAGCATGGGACTATAAGATGTTGTGGTAGGGTAATGTTTCGTGTACGGGACCTTGGGACTATAAGATGTTGTGGTAGAGTAATGTTTCGTGTACGGGACCTTGGGACTATAAGATGTTGTGGTAGGGTAATGTTTCGTGTACGGGACCTTGGGACTATAAGATGTTGTGGCAGGGTAATGTTTCGTGTACGGGACCTTGGGACTATAAGATGTTGTGGTAGAGTAATGTTTCGTGTACGGGACCTTGGGACTATAAGATGTTGTGGTAGGGTAATGTTTCGTGTACGGGACCTTGGGACTATAAGATGTTGTGGTAGGGTAATGTTCAGGAGGTTGTGTTTTATTTTGTAGAAGAAGGTAAGTTGGTGTTGTAATCATCTTCTTTCTAGAGTCTGCCTACCAAGTTTGTTTATGAGGCCGGTTACACTTGTTGTGCGGCGGTGGTCATTTAAATTATGTGCACGCAGGTAACATTGTCGTACTAAAGAACTCAAATCAAAGTATGCCTAAAGATATCCTTACAGTTGTCTACACTGAGAATCTATGGACACCCTCTAGCTAGCACGGCCCATACACCCCTGGCATATCCCTCCACCTTAACACTCTACCCCTGCCCCTCTCAATACACCCCACTGCAGTCACCCCAAGCCACAATGTAATCACCCTGCTTACAATGCAATCCTATGTAATAAAGAGCAGGGTAAAAAAACTGAGGGCAATCAACATTGTTGCCTTGGCTTTGTAGTGGTGAGAGCGGGGGCTGAATAGGCTGCCCTCATTGCTAAATTAATCACCCCACCAGCAGCCCTGTTCTACTGACACCTGCATTGAATGGGTGGAGAGATAGTCAATTCACCCCTCCACCTTGGGGGTGAAGTTCTGTGGGGGTACAGAAGACAGAGGGCCCATTGTACAGTTGCTGCTTATCAAATCAATATCCTAAATGGGTCGTCTCAAAAATAAAAATGTGATACTTTTTATATATATATAATATATATACACCCTGTATATATATACATATATATTTTATATATATATACATATATATATTATATATATATGTCTTAATATGAAGAGTTTCAGGACAAAATGGTATACATAGTTTTTGTTTTTTGACAAAAACTCACATCGCTGCTTCATCCTCAGTGTAAATAAAAACATGTATATGATATTGGAATACCTTCACAGTAAAAACGTGTATATGATATTGGAATATCTTCACAGTAAAAACGTGTATATGATATTGGAATACCTTCACAGTAAAAACGTGTATATGATATTGGAATATCTTCACAGTAAAAACGTGTATATGATATTGGAATACCTTCACAGTAAAAACGTGTATATGATATTGGAATATCTTCACAGTAAAAACGTGTATATGATATTGGAATACCTTCACAGTAAAAACGTGTATATGATATTGGAATATCTTCACAGTAAAAACGTGTATGATATTGGAATATCTTCACAGTAATTTTTTTTTTTATATTGGAATATCTTCACAGTAAAAACGTGTATATGATATTGGAATATCTTCACAGTAAAAACGTGTATATGATATTGGAATATCTTCACAGTAAAAACGTGTATATGATATTGGAATATCTTCACAGTAAAAACGTGTATATGATATTGGAATATCTTCACAGTAAAAATGTTTATATGATATTGGAATATCTTCACAGTAAAAACGTGTATATGATATTGGAATATCTTCACAGTAAAAACGTGTATATGATATAGGAATATCTTCACAGTAAAAACATGTATATGATATTGGAATATCTTCACAGTAAAAACGTGTATATGATATTGGAATATCTTCACAGTAAAAACGTGTATATGATATTGGAATATCTTCACAGTAAAAAATCGTGGCAATTGGTACCAAGGGCAGAACTCGTTTGTTCTTTTCAATTGTGAAATTTTGCCCAGTTAAAATTTCTCCCAAATTAGTGTTTATTGCATTTTGCCCTAAAACCCTTCATATGATCATCGACAAAAACTGTAATCCTGTTGTTCCGAATCCCAGAATATATCAGTAATCGGTAATCAATCTATCTATCACAGCTATTTTAATGTGTTGTAGTAGAATTGAAACACTCCGACCCATTTAGCAAGAAATTACATCTATAGAATTACAAGATTTAACAAGATTGCCATCCAGAAAATTAACTCTATATGGCAGGTGGACAAGGAAGCCTTTTGGCTTATCGAGAGTCCAGTACTTTTTATCTACATGTATCCCGCCCTTTTTAGGTAGGTGTCGATTTTATTTTTAAACATATTCACACTACTAACACCAACACAATCAGGAGATAATCTGTTCCATTCATTTACAGTCCTTTGTGAGAATGAGAACTTTCTTATATCTAATCTACATTGCTCCTTTACTAATGTAACTTCATGTCCTCTGGTCCTTCTATCTTTCTTAACTGAAAAAAAAATATTTCTGTCAATATTTTCATAACCATTCAATATTTTAGACACTTCTATCTGATCTCCTCTCAATCTCCTGGTCTCTAATGTTGTTAAAACACATTCTTTTAGACGTATTTATAAACTAAGATCCCTCAGTTTCGGTATCATTTCAGTTGCTCTCCTCTGTATACTCTTTCTAGCATATCTATGTCCTTCCTGCAATATGGCCTCCATGCTTGAATACACTGTACAATGTTCTAAATGAGGCCTAACTATTGTTTTGTACAGCGGTATTATTAGCTCTTTTTCCTTATACGTAATATTTCGCCAAATTAATCCAAGGATTTGATTTCACTTTGAAGCGGCAATACCGCACTGCTCTGAAACCTTCATATCAGCACTAATGGTTAACCCTAAGTCCTTTTCTTTTACAGTAGTATTTAGTACAGTACTCCCCATTGTATATTCTACATCTTCATTCCCATGTCCTGTGTCATCTGTCATGTTTAATCCTTCTAAAAAAAAGTTGTATCATCTACAAATTTCAACACCATTGCTTGTTATATCATCATCCAAATCTTTGATATATATTAAGATTAATATAGGTCCCAGTACTGATCCCTGTGGTACCCCACTCAAAACTGATTTCCAGTTTGAAGTCTCCCCATCAACTACTACCCGTTGTCTTCTGTCAATTAGCCATTTTTCTATCCAGTTAATTAAACCATTTCCAATGCCATGGGCCTTTAGTTTAAGCAGTAATCTTTGATGTGGTATTTTGTCGAAAGCTTTATGAAAATCCAAGTAGATGATATCTACTGGTGATCCCTCGTCTACCAACTTAGTGATATCTTCCAAACAACATAACGTATTTGTTAAGCATGACCTTGCATTTAGAAACCCATGTTGCGATGGGTTTAACAAGTTATGTTTAACAAGAAAATCCACCACGTGATCTTTTTTACTCTTTTTAATAATTTGCAAAACAGTGACGTTAAACTCACTGGTCTGTAGTTCTCGGACTTGTTTCTGGGACCTTTTTTTAAATAACGGTATAATATATGCTTCTTTCCATTCTAAAAGAACCACTCCCTCTTCTAATGACAAGTTGAAAACTGTTGCAAGCGGTATGCTAATTTGTTCTACAATTTTGAATTGAAGTTTGGGTGGAATCCTATCCACTCCAGGTGATTTATTATCCTTCAGTCTTTATTTTCTTAGCTATAATTTCCGGGTTACAATTAACTATCCTAAATAGTCTGATTTTGCCCCCTTGAACTTAGCCCCTGGTACTGGCAGTGAACTACCGGTAGTAACTTCCTTGGTAAACACAGAATTAAAATACTCATTCAGGTCTTCTGCCGTTAAGAATCCCTCTGATATTATACTTCCAGACTATCTTCTAGAGAACCGACCTTTTCTTGACCTTTCTGTTTACAGTATCTATAATGACAGACTTAACTAATACATTTTTTTGTTTGGGTGAATTTGTCATACAAAGTATACTATCTCGTCATGGATCCTGTCAAAATTCACAAAGGTGGTCCAGCTCTGTGTCACTATGACATAATGCTATGTACACATGTTCACAAGTACACAATGTACTGATCAAAGTCAGAGAATTTTAGCAGAAGCACGCACTCTTTTGTTAACTGATTGTGCATACAAATTTGAACCTTAATGAACCTGATATTTCTTCGGGCTACATCAATCAATGAAAACTGTGAACACAATATTTCTTTTCGTTGTCATGTTGAATGTACATGACAATACATAATGTAACTTAGGAATGTACTAAGTTTTTAATTAATGAAATATATAAGTTTTTGTATTAAATAAATTTTCCTATAAGCATTAAATCTAAACTAAATAGAGATTATACTAACTAAATTTGTACACATAAGTTCAGTGATGCAAGTAACTGAAGAGACTGGAGCTATTTGAGGACACATAATTCTACGAGACACTTCATACAAGCCAGGACACATCATTCTACAAGACACTTCATACAAGCCAGGACACATCACTCTACGAGACACTTCATACAAGCCAGGACACATCATTCTTCAAGACACTTCATACAAGCCAGGACACATCACTCTACGAGACACTTCATACAAGCCAGGACACATCATTCTACGAGACACTTCATACAAGCCAGGACACATCATTCTACGAGACACTTCATACAAGCCAGGACACATCATTCTACGAGACACTTCATACAAGCCAGGACACATCATTCTACGAGACACTTCATACAAGCCAGGACACATCATTCTACGAGACACTTCATACAAGCCAGGACACATCATTCTACGAGACACTTCATACAAGCCAGGACACATCATTCTACGAGACACTTCATACAAGCCAGGACACATCATTCTACGAGACACTTCATACAAGCCAGGACACATCATTCTACGAGACACTTCATACAAGCCAGGACACATCATATGTTATTTATGGGTTAAATATATCTAGTCATTTGTATATATAGATGTAGCATTTCACAGTACACACTACGAGTCATTCATAAGTCTACATACCCTGCCAAAATGAGGTAGAATACATGCAGTGAACTTAGGAGGGCCATGACCCTCCTTCAAATTTTCTTTCATTTTTCTTGTATACATAACTTGTTGTCATGTAAAACTAAAGGGTGAATAAGTATGGAATCCATTTCCAAGATCCTAGATGCACCAGAGAGTGCAAGTTTTATGTTTGCCACAGTGGATATTGATAGCAACACTAACTATACACCGACAGTTCAGTGTACTAGTAATGATAACTATCGATTGTATTAAATTTACTACCCCTAGTACTGCATCATCATGTTAATTATCATGATGCATCAATAGGTGAACGTATTGTTACACCTCTAGTAACTACATAAATCAATAGGTGAACGTATTGTTACACCTCTAGTAACTACACAAATCAACAGGTGAACGTATTGTTACACCTCTAGTAACTACACAAATCAATAGGTGAACGTATTGTTACACCTCTACTAATTACACAAATCAAGAACAAATAACTTACTTTTGATGGCTTTGTTGGGCACTGACCCTGCGATAGACCAGGGCGGGTCACCGTGACTGGAGAAGTCTCGTAGCTTCAGGTAGCTGATGCTGAGGCGGATGATGGACGCCTTGTCCAGTTGACTGGTGATGGCAGGCGGCAGAGGCAACATCTTAGCTAGTTCATAGAACTCATAGTTCTCTTTGCCCCGTCTTGAGCGCGCGGCATCGCGTGACTTCTCCTTGCGAAGCTCCAAGATGCTGGAAATACACAGGGTGTCATTATGGGGCACAGGTTTATTATGGTGTTGCTACTGCAACAGTGCTGCAGTACTATGCTGTGGTGGTGTTGCTATAGTGCTGTATTGCGACTGTATTGTGATAGTAGTCAAATCTCGCTGTACGGTCACCTCAGTAATAATAAAGCCACCTCACAATTAGGGCCAAACTGGCTGACCTTAATGGTAAGGTTCTTCTTAATTTTTATATTACTACAATATAATTGTGATAGTATTACAATATAATTGTGATAGTATATATTGCAATACTACCACATATGACACTATTACAATATAATTGTAATAGTAAATATTGCAATACTACCACATGTGATAGTATTACAATATAATTGTGATAGTAAATATTGCAATACTACCACAGGTGATAGTAGTACAAGACGTCACCAGTACAGGTCAATAGGAACAATTAGCACAGTGACACAGGACAACCTAATAAAGATGTCACCAGTACAGGGTCAAGAGGAACAATTAGCACAGTGACACAGGACAACCTAATAAAGAAGTCACCAGTACAGGATCAAGAGGAACAATTAGCAGTGACACAGGACAACCTAATAAAGATGTCACCAGTACAGGGTCAAGAGGAACAATTAGCACAGACACAGGACAACCTAATAAAGATGTCACCAGTACAGGGTCAAGAGGAACAATTAGCAGTGACACAGGACAACCTAATAAAGACGTCACCAGTACAGGGTCAAGAGGAACAATTAGCAGTGACACAGGACAACCTAATAAAGACGTCACCAGTACAGGGTCAAGAGGAACAATTAGCAGTGACACAGGACAACCTAATAAAGATGTCACCAGTACAGGGTCAAGAGGAACAATTAGCACAGTGACACAGGACAACCTAATAAAGATGTCACCAGTACAGGGTCAAGAGGAACAATTAGCACAGTGACACAGGACAACCTAATAAAGACGTCACCAGTACAGGATCAAGAGGAACAATTAGCACAGTGACACAGGACAACCTAATAAAGACGTCACCAGTACAGGGTCAAGAGGAACAATTAGCACAGTGACACAGGACAACCTAATAAAGACGTCACCAGTACAGGATCAAGAGGAACAATTAGCACAGTGACACAGGACAACCTAATAAAGACGTCACCAGTACAGGGTCAAGAGGAACAATTAACACAGTGACACAGGACAACCTAATAAAGATGTCACCAGTACAGGGAGTCACAGACACATGGCCCGCCCAGATCAACAGTCTAATCAGATCTGTCCCAGTCACATGTCTCATGCATGTGCTGATCGCTGCCTGACATGCATGTTCGCACTGATCATGCAAGCACGCACACAGAGCGTGCTGGCATGCCGGCGAAGGTGATAACATGATTAGTGTCTATTGTGAAGTCTTTGATGCAGACAGCACGGTGGAGATCAATAGACCAGTGTAAGCATCCGCTGGCCTAGATAGTCACACCACGCTCAATGAGGACATCTCTGTTGCTGTCACAGTTTATGGCAGAAACAAAATGTACAACTGGCAGGCCTTCTATATTATAATATTACAAACATTTTGTTGCATATAAATCATTATTAACCCGAGCTGAGAAACACTTTACAATAAAAGGGGTAAGCAGAATTGAAACTGTTGACAACTGGGTACACCAATGTGCAACTGGGTACGCCAACATACAAATGTGGTTAAAATTATGTTTTAAAATAACAGGCATATCAACAGCGTCTTTGTGCAAAACTGTTTGAAACAAATGTTTTCACATGACGGAAGTAACTGATTTTTTTACTATGAATCTGCATGAGAAATGCCACTATTTCTATCAGATGATAAGACAGAACATCTTGATTTAACAATCTGCAATCCAATGCAAAAACTCCAGTGGCAAGTGGACAAGGAAGTCATATTGACTTATCAAGAGTCCATCAATATTTCTCATTTGTTGCCCAAAATATCTACTGGTCACCACCAAACAAAGATGGACATATTAGGTATTAGCCACATGTAGTGAGATCTCTCTCGTCTTAGCTGAGGAACATGATGCCACTGCAAGTTGTAACTACACACAGTCGATCCTTGCTTTATATACTTCCAACGGTCAAGTGTTTTATACACTTCCTTTGAGTATTGCCTGGTACACACACATTCTTAATTTACTGCTCAACAACAAAATGTTTCAAGACGGTGAACTAATGACATAAGAAATAAATTGTGATTTACAAAAAAACGCTACACAAATGTTCTTAAATTAATGTTACTGTAATTGCCTGGTTGGTTGGGTTAAAAATTAAAACTCTTTAGCACAGGTGCATAATGTAAATGGACAATGGGGCTGTGTTGCCAAATAATTCACATGGTTTTTCAAAAGCACTCAACTACTAACACAGGTCACTGCGCAGACAAATAAATAGCTGAAAAGGTTTGATTTCCTTCCCTCATGTCAATTATACATGTCGGTTTTCTTGATTTATAGTGTCCAAATTGGTTTGAAAGTTCTCAGCCACATGTCATTCTATTCACCTATTTATATATTCAGTTATAAAAGACCGCCTGTTTGGTCTACTAACAAATCACACCCTTACTCATTTGGTTTTTGTGGAAGCAAGATTTGTACATCATAACAGTCACTTAGTTATATTTATATTGCTCAGTCTGTTTTTGTGACAACACAACATAGTGATTTCAATATAGAGCTATTTTAAATGGTGACCAACAACTTGGTCTTTATACCATGCAGTTATTATCCATAACAGAACAACATATTATATTCTTATCAGAGTTATTCTCTTGCTTATAGAAATAGTTTTAGGGCATAATACTAAGTACTGTACCAACATATACTCATAACATTTGTTGAACATGCCCAAATTAGAATTAATAATACAGTTCAATGTAATCTGTTAATATTATTTTGTATTTAATAGTATCAATTTGACATAAATATGGTGCTCATTCATACTTTAATTTAAATGTCTTGAAGTTCCTGTAAAATTATGTTCTATGCATTGTTTGTAATATGAAATTAACATTGTTCTAGTGACCATTTCTATACAATAAACATGGAGCAATACTTGAGAGAAATAATTAAATAAACATTATCTGGTAGTGATCATCTGTCACCAAGTCTTTATAAAATGTTTATTTTAAAATGTTTAGAAAGAAACCATACTGCAGCAAATTGGTGTTTATACAAAGGAAAAATAGAATATGGGTAAATGTTGGCCCCCCTTAAAGACACCTTTAACAAACATCTACTTTTAATATCTTGAAGGGTCTTAAAAATAAGTTACATATTGTTTAAAATTGCTTGAAAAGGTAATATTTATAAAACTGTCCTATAAAATTCATAAACAAGAATGAATCTGTTGTGAATAATTTTTGTTATGAAATATAAGCAAATAAAATTGTTTTGTAGTGCTGTTGTCTCTACAAGTATCAGCTAGACTAACATTAACCATCAGCCATTTACTGGTAGACAAGGACTAAAGTATATTCAATTTAACTAAACAAAATTTAAGACCTTTTTTCCAATTTGGCTGTGAAAAAGAAAAACAATTACTTGGGCAATTGGATAGAAATAAATATGTTAGTGAAAGCTCAGAATTAAGGGTAAAATAGAAAATGAATAAACACAGAGCCTTCAAATGCAGAGCTTATTTAACATTAAAATCATGAAACATCTTTAAATTAAAATAACATGTAAAGGGAAAGTCGAAAATGGAATAGGTAAATGCTGACCGTTCATAAGCACCTTAATCAAACTCAACTTTTTATGATAAAGGTTCCTAAAAAATAAAATAACACATATTAAATAATATTACATAAATGCTGACCCATCAAAGGTAATTTGAGCTATATTTTTAAATAACAAAAGTTGCTAAAAATAACATTGTAAAGGTAAGATAGAAAGTAGGTGAAAGCAAATTGAGCATACATCTAATTAAAAAAATTCAAAGTTCCTAACAATAAAACAAAAGAATATCTAAAGATAAAATAGAAAGTATACAAATGCTTATCATTTGAAGGCGCAGATTGAGCAAACATATAATTTTAAAATCTTCAAAGTTCCTAAACATAAAACAAAAGAACATTTAAAGATAAAAATAGAAGGTAGATAAATGCTGACCCTTCGAAGGCACCTTGTGCAAACATCTGGCCAGCAGGAATGGCCTGCTGGATGTGTCCACTCGCCAAGTCAACATGACACAGTGACATTGTCATCGCTGCATTCATCTCAGAGTCACTAGTGTCGGTGGTGCCAAATGGCAAGTGGTGCTGCGGTGCAGCGGTGCGGCGGTGCAGTCCGGCGGTGCAATGCGGGGCCAGCAGCAAACCGTGTGTCGAAGTGACTTGGTCAAAACAGATCATCTCCCAACGTTAGGACAGCCGAATCGCGGTGTTGCAGTTGCCGTCACTCCAAAGTGGTGACATCGACGCCAGCGACGTGTCATCTGCGACGATGCTGATGAAGCAGTGACAACCCCATCCGTGATCAGCCTCTCACGCCTTCTCGCCGACTCGGCCAGCCAACCGGTAGCCACCTCCACTAATCTCATCTCAGCACGTATCAATCTGACGGCGGCGGGTGGCAACTCCACAGAGATGCCTGCAGTGTTCTTTCATTGGCCGTCAATGCGTGCAGCGTGCACCGCATGCATGCCTCCACGCATGCAAACGCGTGTTCACCATTTTCACTGCCACATGTGCCAGTGGTTAGGAAGCTCAGGCCCGTTCTGGTACCACAGTACGGCTGCACCAGCTGTCACTCCAGCTGAGATTGCTGATGTAAATAAGAGGCAACCGTCAGTATATATCACATGGTTTCTTTGCCGTCATTTCACTCACAGCTCAACAGCGATGTTTCTCTGTACAGAGAAGCAGAGTTGTCTTTCTGGTGTCACTCCACAACCTGTGTTAGTATTAAAGTCATCCTTCTGTGTGATTTTTAGCAAGCGTTGACGTACTATTCAATGACATCAGTTACCCTGCATTGCTGCTGTATGCAGTGCTACAAAGTGGCACTGTCACATGTGGTGCTGCCCCAGTCTGACTGCGTTCATGTGCATGCCTCAAAGAACTTCACCCCGAACGTCAAGCAAGGCACGCGGCATAATGCAACGCTACCATAACACGGCTAACATAATACGCACACACCTCTTTGAAAGCCACCTCACACTGCTCTGAAAAGCAGCGGCAAAAACGAGTGAACAGCGCCATTGTCACGCACAAAACACATTTCACTTTGGTGTTACCTCCGTGATTTACATATGTCTACTGTGACTGCCGTCTAGCGCTGGTTCCAGACGCACTCAGGTGAAACATTACACCCCAGTCAACCTGAATAACTGCCCACATCTGGGTGGGATAATGGGCTTGTAATGAGGGTTAATAGTGGATAGCAGAGGAAACAGTGGGGGAAATTACTGCTGGAGAGACAATGGTTGTTAAATGTATACAACTGTTGTCTATTCCATTGGGGAAATGCAAGCAAAAAGAAAGTGATAAATTAAACAGAAATATCTTGTCTGACAAAATATAAATTAAATGCCAGGTAAAACTTCAATTTTAATGGATCAAGGAAAGACTCAATTTCACATTAGATTTAGAGCTTGTTTGTAAACACAATAAAACTTACACGGCCATATTAGTGGACAAACAACGAATTAGCTCATGAGTAATATTCACTCTTTATGTGCGATAAATATTAAAAGTAAGTTCTTATATAGCGCAGTATCCAGTCCTCAGGACTGTTCAAAATGCTTTACACTTTACTCCCTGGCAGACTTGTTTAATCGAACACCATCTCGACTTCTCCAGGAAGCATTCAGTTACCCTGCAATTAATGCGCGAAGACTATTCCTACACAAATAACCACCACTGTCTATAGCCAGGTACTCATTCATATAGTTGAGTGAACTGAAGCAATGTAGAGTAAACGAACTTGCCCAAGGTTCAACACCGCCACACAGAATTCGAACCCTCGTTCTCTCAGTCGAGAGTCCGGAGCGCTTACCGCTCTGCTCCGCAACTCCACTCCACATAATTATACTGAAATGGATATGATTTATAAGGAAAAACATTCATACAAAAAAAATGTCATGGAAGGAAAACTATAAACTTGTAGCACTGACATGATTAATTATTACAACAAACCAAGACACAACATTTACAGATTACCCATAACATTCAGGAATTCATTAACTCTATCCTCTAAGAGCTGGCAAAAATGGACCAGCATGGCCACAGTTCCAGGTTTAATTTAATGTTCTCCCTTCTGTCAGATCATCCCCAGGCCTCCCCATCTCCCGTCCCACGTAAATATCCAATTCACTCTCAAAGCTGCCCGACCTGCCCAATAGGTGTTGCATTTATTCAACTGGCATAAACGTAATACAAAACACCAACACAACTGTAGGATCGTGTCTCTCTGTCTCAGGCCGGCGAAAACAACTAATTGACAATTTTCTCAAGGGGAGCAGCTCCTTCCTATTCACATCAAATTTGTGAGTAATTACAGGGTGTCGGGAGCAGGCATGGTCGCCGTCACATGCTTACTGAACACTGACAATCGAGATCACTCTGAGTCAACCTTACCATGACTCAGTCAATGGGGGGAATCTCTGCCTGACATCCCGCCACACAAACTGTGACGTCCAATTACAACACTGCAACATTAACCAGTGGCTGCAGATGTTTTCTGACGAAATGATCCTGTTAAGTAATCATGAACCCGCGACAACAAACAAAATAACCAAAGTGCCGTTCTTAAATTTTAAACTCACTCATTTAACGTTGAAAAATTACCAATGCTGTAATCAGACATCTGTACCACAACATTAACCAGTGGCTGTTGATTCTTCTTATGATCGAGTTAAGTAATCATGAATAAAAACAAAGAAAAACAACAACCAAAGAGTTGGTCTTAAATTTTAAACTTGCTCATTTTAATGTAGATAAATTATACCGTAGGTAATCAGAATTCTGTACCACAAAACGGACATTGGTTCAGGATAATTGGAATATTAACGGAGACGGATTAATTCTGTTGCTGTGAAGTATGATTAATCAAGTGGCATGTTCAAAACAAATTGGCTAGAGACTTGTCATAAGCCAAACGCACATCAATGAATGATCGAGTTGTAGAAATGTGACAAATGTGCCCCAAAGCAGTATCACTAACAAACAAGGAAATGGAACTTTTAACAACTTTATTTTATTGACAAACAATTGGTGTTACTGTTAGACTACGGACAAGTAATGAATGTCAATAATGTTCATTATTGCAAGAGTAAAATGTGTTAAAATGGTTTTGTGTTAGGTACAACCATTACAATTATTCCAGCACCAACACACCCCGTGCAGTGGAAAGTAGTCGTGAACAACTTTGTTGTTTGTGTGTGAAATTTATTATGTGTAAACAAACAACATATTTGTAAATAATAGTAATAAAATGTATGGATAATCATCTGTAGAATTGAAATGTGTCCTGCTAATGATGTTGTCTCTTGGTATTTAAACGACTGTCTTAATTCTTTTAGCTTGGATTTTTAGACGTGAACAACAGTCAGTGAACATGTATATAATGTTTAAAGTGTTTCATTCTTGATTACCTACCGACATATGGTGACGCAGTGCCTAATCTGAAGTTAATTATGTGTACTGCATTGGCAATTTTCTTCCCACCACACGTAAACTGGTGGGAAATGACCATGAAATTTCGAATTAACAAAAAACTAGTCATGAAAGACACTTAGGATTACCGCGATTTAGTCGCCGTAATTTGGTGTAAACGTCATTGGTAAGTCAATAAAACGTTTTGGCGTTCTCCGACAGTCCGACTCTGTCTCGAGATCGGTAATGAATGTTCACTAATTATGTGAACGAGTAATATGACGTAATCACAAAGTCAAAAGTTCGACCATTCCTGCAGCTAAATAAGCAATTGATGCACCAATTTTTTATTTACTAATTCCAAGGTTATTACGAATGACTTGGGGTGTATTTCTGATGACCAAACGCATTATTTAGCGATATTGTAATTACCAAATGCATTAATTGGCATTTGGCCAATCATATGGCATTGGCGTTTTCTTTTACCGAGACGGAGTCAAGTCTGCTGAACTAGAAGCCAGAGAGTGAAACTGAACTCTGAAGGGCTTTGTTTTAATAATTGCATTAGTTCTTAAACTTTAAGCTTAACATGATTGTTTGTATCACCTACTTTCTTACCTCAAACACATATATTTTTCAAGGAAACCTTTTCATGGTATCTTATAAGTTATCAGTTCGCATTGATTCACAGATTCGCGATTCGTCTTACAGGCGCCCAATGCGCGGTAGTTCAGTATCGCCATCTACCGGCAATACAATACACTGTATTACAGAAAACCGTGCACCTGCACGTTTGTCGTCACTCACCAGTCGGTCACCAACATTTAGATCGATTGTAGGGGAGATGCCAAATGAGGCAAATCTGTCTGTAATGTTTTAAAACAACCCAAACCGTTCTTTGGACTCTTTGGACTCTCGATAAGCCAAAAGGCTTCCTTGTCCAACTGCCATCCAGAGTAATTTTCTGGATGGCAATCTTGTTAAATCTTGTTCAAAAACAGTTAGATAACATGTGTACTGCTGATAGCTAGTTTAGCCACCAGCAACGATAAACTATTCGAAACAATTCTGCTCTCTGTAGAACTAAACTAAATATATGCCGTTTGATGTTTTCTTCAAAGCGAAGTGATTAATAAGAAACATCAAATACGCCATACGCGGGCATGCGTTTTTTCTACGTGTACACGTGTAGGCCTATTTATCTTGTTTTACGAATACAGAATATATTGTACATTACGTATCTATATAAACAGTATGTTGAGTTTTACCACGACTGACACTTTCAATAGCACAATACTTCTAACATGAACAAAACATATATTTTGAACGAATTTAAATAATTCCGCATTTAATTAGATTTCCTATGACATGAGCCATGTTTTCTCCAACGCAACATGAAACAAGAAGAGAAAATTGATGCGACCAATATTCTCGTAATTTATTGTATTTTTAAATACATACATGTGCATCTTAATGTTATACACTGTGTATATGGCCCACACAATAATCGAAATGTGCAGTAGTGTTACCATATGTAACCCATGTATTGTAATATTATAACGACAACGTAATGTATTCTTACATCATGTTTTAGTTTGTAAACACCCCTGAATCTGCTTTGTAGAGATATGCGGTGTATAAATCAGTTTGATTTGATTTTAAATATATTTTAAAAATTAAATTCTTTACACGCTCACTCGTCCGTTTTATACATCATGGGCACGGATGGGCCTTGAATTTCCGTTACAGCCTACTTCTCTACAACTTCTACTGATTACTGTCAAAAAGGTGGTGTGGTCGTCAGGCAAAATTTATTGCACCATCTGGACCTTACGTTTTGCAAATCAATGCCACATCTAAATGTGGCGACTAACAAAACGTTGCATGTTACGAGGCTGTTCCTCACTAACTGCGGTACATGATAGGCCCATTGTCCATTGCCTCAGAAGGATACATTTCAGTCCAGCATCGCTGATGTCCATAGCCGCAACAGTGGGTGTTTCAATGCCCGCCTGCAGACGGTACGCCCTGCTGCCGTGGAACCAACAGAACGCAGGCTGAGTCGCCTATCTATGCCAGCGGTCAGCTTCCGAACATAACCTACATATGTGGCAATTTTAGTCTTCCACCGGTACACGGCAGTATACGTTCACTTATGGAACGGCTATAAGTTGTAACGTGTATATCAGTACTTTGTAACAGGATTGTTACCCAACACATACGCTCCATAATTATGGCAAGTAGACAATCAAGTCGTGACAATGAAAATGTGGCGATCATGTCTCCCTGGGGCGGATCCAGAGAGGGTAGTCTGGGAGGGAGGGGCACAAAAACCTCCACTTGCGACCGACCCAAATGGTGTAGAAAATTTGTCGCTGCCCCTCGTCGCCGTAACTTCAGCTTCTCCGCTGTTTCGCCTCGACTGGTGACATCGAAAGGCGTGTGGGAGTGCTGTTGAAATGTTTCGCCACCTTAACGGGGAGCACATTTCCAAGTCTAGGGGGGCCCGCCAACTCCGAAGCCCCCTGGATCCGCCTACGTTTTCTTATCAACAAGCACAGGTCTACGTGTTTGCTAGTGTCTAGTTTTTCAGTGTTCTCGCCAAAGGTTCAAGAGTGAGCATGTAAAAGGGAAATTGTGTATAAAAGTTAGCAAATGGCCAATACGTTCAAAGCCTAGAAGGACATTTGTGTAAGTCTTAAATCCAATTTCACTCTCGCATTGCCTTTCACGAGTTACTGTGACGCCTAGCGAGATCACATAACAATAATTGATTCTTTCTTACGGAGGCAGTGGCGGATCCAGGGGGGTCCCAGGAGTCCATGGATCCCCCACCCTCCCTGAGGGGGGTCCCGGACACCCTCTGCGAGAACAATAAAAACTAATTTAAAAGTCGTAAGTGGTGTTACCAAGGATTTCACTAATGGAATAATAAATAGTGTAGCTGCAGGTTAAACTATTTATTATTCTGAATAACTTGATACATATACCTAAATCTGGTAGGGGCTATCCAATTTCACTGTCCTTCACGATCTCTACGAAACTACATCCCTTTTAGAGTTTCCAATAGCAGAATCAACATTAGAAAACACTGTTTTGAATAGATGTATGACCACTTTCAAGACATTGTTTTTAAGTGATCCAACTTGTGATATATTTTCAGGAGCTGAACCATTTAAATCCTCAATTCAAAAACATTTCTATGTATAACATATGTTTGCCTGGTATATTTGATGTTGATATTGTGTGGTTTTTATTTCCCTATTGTTCTTACTGTTTTTATTATTCTATTATTGTTTTATTATTTATATGTATTGCTTCAGTTATCAGTCCTGTTACTGGGTCCACTGGACCTGTTGGAATCTGAATAAATACAATACAATACAATACAAATCAATGCGCAAGTAACATTGCATAGGCCTACCCGTGTCCATTGAAACGCCTTCACAAGTAGCGCTCGCTTATGAACTGAACTATGAAGATCATTGGTGGAACTGCATGAGAGCGTTCAAATTTGCAGCCGCTTAATCATTATTCATGTTAGCTGATCCAAAGCTTCGAAAATGCAACGCAAGCGAAAGGTGACTTCATTCGTGATGGTATCCTGGAGGAAGTCGTCATGCAGGATTGTCCTCTATATCAGCTGACGAAACTGTTGATAGAACGAATCATGAGCACATTACATTAGTACTGCGTTTCTGCGATGCAAGTGATGAGATCAGGGAAGAGTTTGTAGAGTGTGTGGCTTGTCCGTCTACGACGATTGAAGCCTTACCTGAAACGATTATCAACAAAATCGAGAATGACTGGAATCTACCTCTGGGCCAATGCAGGGGACTAACATACGACGGTGCGGGAAATACAGCCGGCTCGCAAAGGGGAATAGCAGCAAGAGTGCGACAGAAGAGGTCAAAAGCCACACACACACACACACACACACACACACACACACACACACACACACACACACACACACACACACACACACACACACACACACACTGTTCTAGCCACAAACTTAACCTTGCTTTAGTTAAAGCAATGAGTATTACCGCCATTAGGAACAAGATGGACAATGCAGACAAGCTGATTAGATTCTATAAATTTTCGCTGAAGAGGCAATGCAAATTGGAGAAATGGATTGAGGAAATCCAGGACGGTGAGGCAGATAAAGTGAAGCTAAAGAACTCTGTCGTACCCGGTGGATTGCACGCTGTGGTGTGTCCAACATCTTCATCGGTTTACACGAGTGCATTGTGAACTCCTTGGAGGAAATACGTCACAGCAGGGAGGAGCGGAATGCACAAAGCGCGAATCATGCCACGACGCTTCATCTTTCCATCACACAATTTCCCTTCATTGCTGCATTGATCACAGCACGAAATATTATGGCATATCAGCCAAGTCTATGCAACATGGATTCCGAAATGTCTTGATGAAACCTTTCGCCAAGCTCATCGCTTACCTCACCCAGATTAGGTGGAAATAAATCAAGATGAGAATGCAAGAAGTGCATTTTAAGAGACATCCTACAGCCTATTCGTTGATAGGCCTTTGGTATGTTTCCACTGATTCAACATACTGTTCAGCTGTATGGTTCCTAAAAAAAACTCCGCACAACTAACACAACTGATTCCCGAGCTGCAAACTGAAGTAGCTTCAGATTATTTTTGAACTAGCGATCACACATCACTTCACGGATCTGGGGCCAAACGAAAATGCCTGCTTTTAGTATAACATTAGTTTTCTCTGCCTCAAACTTCGCTCTGAGATACTGTAAGCCACAACCATCAGGATCCATCGCCTTTACAATGTTTTTTTATAAAGCCGAGTTTGATGTGGAAGGTATACTTTGTGAGGTCTACCAATGGTTTACACTGCACACTGTACACTGTACCGGCCAACTATGTATTCGTATCTTTCAGGCCAGTCTTTTACACGTAATGATTGCTATCGTCACGGCTGTTCCATAGGAACAAGATGCACATGTGTTTTGATAACCCAGCTGCAGTCATAGGAGGAGAGAAATCACCTTCTGATCACCACACACGTTCCACGTATGATCTAAGTAAATAATTACTTCCAGGATGATGTCCATCTCCTTCATGCTGACAATATGAGCTAAAGGAACGAAAGGTTTTTTGTTACCATTTGGTAACAACACAGCTTTGCTGGAATCTATTAAAAGTCTCCATTCATCAGGCACGGGTTCGTTTCCTAGCTCATGCATGAGGTGACTTACATCAGTACAGAAACAAACATAATTTTGTCTCTTAAAAAGGCGGCTAAGTTTGTGTGTCGATCACGGAAGTGGGACATTTTGGTATCTTCCTGCAGGAGATTCCATTGCTATAGTTTGGAGCCCAACATTTCAATATCCTCCTTTGACAGTTATACCAGGTCGATCATCTCTTCTTGAATTAGCAAGTGTGGCTTCTTTTCCTCAGATTCAGGTTCGTACAGTTCATCCATATATCATCCATACCAGCAGCATCGCATTCATCATCAGAGTTGTCATCGCCTTCAACTGCAGTAGCTGTTGGGGGAACTGCTATATGATTCTCCAAGTCACGGGGGACTGGCTTCAGAGCAAACTTACAATCTGCACACACAACATTTGACTTGTTTTACTTTGAGAAAGCACCAATTTTTGTATACAAAAGTAGCAGCCGGTAGACGCTAACGCAAGCCGGGAATCACTGCGCTGTTGCCAGGTGCAGGAACATGTTAACAACTTTAACATCAAATAATTATTCCAATTATACTGGGTTGGCACTAGGCAGCCTAGTGTAATTGGATCATATGTATAACTTAAAATCCTGACGTGCTGGGAACATTCTGATTTCGGATTTGGAATCAGCATACTCGATTTATTCTAGAACACATGTTTTTATCCCAGTAGCAGAATCTTTGTTGTCCAGTGATATTTATCTTTTTTTGATGTTCTATCCCTTCCCATTTTCCGCATAGACAATCGACGTGACATTAAGTATTCCGTAGGGTTATATGAGTTCATGTTGTGATTTTATAATTTCCTCGCCTGTTTGACGTTAATCTGTCTTGCCTTCTAGTTCTCTTGGAGTTAATTATATCGTACACGAGATGCTTAATATATTTTGCATCCACTTTCAGGTCTTCACGCATGCTACGCAAATGCTCTTTCACTAACTCCCTGTTCGCTTGCACATATCCGTTATTTGTCGTAACATAAAGTAATGTTAGGCAAAGTGCAACCCAGGAGCAAAACGCACCCCTGCCCTATCTTGGTAGTTTCAACTATTTGTCCGCTGTATCAACGTATACAGCACGATGCCAAACCATTTCTTTTTTTTCGATTTGGCAAGATGCAGAACCCCAAGTAATGTACATAAAGTTTTAGTTTTTGGCCATATTTTTATACGAAACCAAACAGCTTTAATCGATCCTGCAGCGTAATTTTTTTTAAATGTGTAATCTAAAAAGTTAAATAACCGATTAGTGTCCCCTTTGTGTTGCTATAATAGGTGTAATTAATTGCGTTAATTCAGCGGTCAATATAGCATGTATTATTTGTGAAATTCCGATGTCACATCCAACACGGGGTAAAGCGCAACGGAACAAAGCGTACTCCGGTGTTTGGATATGGTGTTAAACAAATAAAATATAATTTGTTGCTATATTATTAATATAAACACATTGTCGCCCGCCGCCCGTGATGTAATTGCACAGGCTGTAAGAGGGTGTTCTCTCGAGGTCAAGAAAACCCACAAGACGGCGGCAAGGAACATGGCCAATTGACTGATCCTCTCACCACACAAGGAAATGATCATCACTGAGACGGTGTCCAAGAGAAAGAAAGCCCCCGATAAAGTCAAAGCGTGGAGACGACACCTACGAAGGAGACAACAATGGCAACCAGTGTCCATGCACTGTGTGTGACGAGGTGTTCAGACGGAGAAGGGAGCAATGTGAACTGCGTTGTCAGAATTGCGGAAATTGCGCCCACGAGGATTGCTCGCATGGTGGACCGTATTAACCTGCTACAACTGCGATTCCGATTAAGGAACGAATATGAAAGTTTGCCAATTGACAAATAAATATGAACCATGGTCATGGGATGATACTGGATTCTGACAAAAAGTAAGATGAACTAGACATGATTAATTCGAGCTTTAAACTACCGTTTTGTTATTGCGGCGATAAGCGCGTCAGAATCGAGGTCGATGAAGGAAAATAAGAACAAATAATTAAGAAAAGTATGGATGACTTTTATCATATGATGCATTCGTGTTTGAGAAACATTAATAACTAATTGACAAAGTAATGTCGACGCGTACAATATTTTAAAAAAATCTTTTAAACTCAATTCGATTAATATAGTCAAACGACAAGAAATGGGAATGTTCATGTGCGATCAAATTGGTACTTATAATATTTTCAATAGACCTTTGATATATTAACCTGGTGCATTGTTATTCATTAACAGAACAAATGTCCATAAAAAATTATATACACGCAGATTGTAGACAGTCGAATTTGACATTTGGTAAAGCTTTGTTATAGAATCGTGTACTAAGTAATCGCAAATAGTTAATAATAATAATAATAAGATAACTTCTATTGCGCCTAAATCCTTAGAAACCAAGCTCAGAGGCGCATAAAAACAAAAGGATTGGCCAATTCCAAAATCCATAAGTAGTATTCCAGTTGTCAACAGATGGGTCAAGGCGCTGGGGAGCTACGGTGGATAAGCAAGGTTGTAAAGATAAGTTTTTAAATGACGACGGAATTTTGATCTAACACTAAGAGGGAGCATATTCCAAAGAGTTGGTGCAGCAACAGAAAAAGCCCTAGTTCCAATGTTAGTGTTGACTCTAGGAACAAAAAGTAGATCAGAACTAGATGATCGAAGCTGGATAGGTCTTCTTACAGGAGTACAAGCTGAAGTTTTGTAATATCCTTGCTAGTGATATTGTAAAGGAGGAAATTGCAATAGTCAAGTCTGCTGCTAACAAGCGCTGTTGCTATAGTTTTAGCAACAGAAAATGACATATACCGGCGAATACGGCGAAGATCACGAATATGATAAAACAGCAGCGACATGTTTGAGATATGTGTTGTCGGAAATTGAAGTTACTATAAAAAAATCACTCCTAGATTCCGCACCGAGGTTGCTGGCATGACATACTGATTCAAAATACGCATAGGGAAAAAACCACCCAGTTTACTACGCTGCATTGGAGTACCAATAATGATAAATTCAGTTATATTTGCATTTAATTTCAACTTGCTGTCAGTCATCCAATGGAAGATATCCTGAAGGCAATCACTAAGTTGGTCAAGGCAGCGATTTGTATCCGCGGTAGCCAATGAAATGTAGATCTGAGTATCATCAGCATAAAGATGATGATCCAAGTTTTGTCTTTGTATAACAAAGCTTAGTGGCGTGATGTAAAGAGTAAAAAGCAAAGGCCCAAGAACAGAACCTTGGGGAACACCAAATAAAGCCGGCATTGCAGCTGAAAAGCAGTTCCCAATCTTTATAGTTTGGTATCTATCAGTTAGATATGAAGAAAACCAGCTTAGAGCTGTGCCAGATATGCCGTACCACTTTAATAGGCGTTCAATGAGAATGTTGTGATCAATCGTGTCATAAGCGGCAGAGAGATCTAGTAAGGTAAGTGCAGTCACTTTACCATTATTAATGTTCAAGTTAATGTCATTATGAACCTATAAGAGGGCAGTCTATGTTGAATGAAACTGTCTATATGCCGTTTGTGACACATTAGTTAAGACATGTGTGCTAATGTGAGACCTTAGACGACTTGCTACAAACTTTTCTAGTATTTTGGAAATAAAGCTGAGGTTAGAAATAGGTCTATAACTGTTTAGGTCTTGCTTAGGCAGAGATGACTTCTTAAGAAGTGGTGTGACATGGGCATATTTGAAATCATCAGGAAATCAGCCAGAGCAAAGTGATGCATTTATTATATTTGTTATACGTCCAATTAGTGTATCGAGACATGCTTTTAGCAGTATTGTTGGAAATGGATCAAGTGCACAAGATTTATTTGGGGAGGACATAATTATTTGTCCAACTTCATCAACTGTTGCAGGTTCAAATGACAAAGTAGAGAATTTACTTGTGGAAAGTCCACACTGAAATTACTTAAATTATGACTTGGGAAAGCAGAACGAATAATACTGATTTTAATCTTAAAGTGACTAGAGAATGAATCACATAGAGACTTAACTGTCACATGATCAGGCAGCGATGGAGTAGGCCGTCTGTGTAGAATGTTATTGATGCAGTTCCATAACTGACGCGGGTTATCAGACTTATTTATGACCATATTTGTATAATAGTCTGATTTAGCTTTGGCCAACTGTCTGTTACAGAGGTGACATTGCTTGGAATACCGCGACCTATCTAATGGCGAGCGCGATTTGCGCCATACACGCTCTAAATAACGACGACGCTTTTTAGATAGTATAATTTCAGAAGTCATCCATGGAGCCTGTGGCCTTTCTGTCACACATTTGGATTTTATAGGTGCATGTTTGTTAAGTAATAGTTAGCAAAGGTGTTATGCTGGATAGTTATCAGTTGTATTGTTTAGAGAGTCAGTTGCTGCAAAGCAGTTTTGTCCAGACATAAATTTGCCAATATGCATACATACATACACGTATAAGAAATAGCACGTTCATACATGTACACCACGGAGAGCTGCTGTCGTTTTTATCCCCGGTATGATGGTGGTGACTTCCAATTTGTCCTTCATCCTTCGCCCTACCATATCCTCCAAGTAAAGTGTCATTTGAATAGGTGATTTGTTTGTTTAAAGCTGCGTCCTCAGCCTACTGCAAATCCAGCCCTTTGATTTTATGAATGTATGAAGGCATAGAGTGTGAAGAATTTAGCTATTCTTGTTTACATTGTCGAAATAATTGACTTTGTTCGTTAACTTGCCAAAGTTAATTGCCGAACCGACATTTGGCCTTCAACCCTCTGAATGTGTTAGTCACACGATTGTTGAGAGTGCAACGAAAGTTGACAACAAATTTCGAATTTTGGAAAATCTTCTCGATCAATTTCATACTTTGGGTATCTATCAAAGACATGTCAAGGTACGTTATGGTGAAATCGGACATGTTTCCAACAAATATTATTCATGTAGCATTTGGTTAAACAACATTAATTATTCTTATCTTGAAAATTGTGATGTAGCAGTTTTTAGCCACTTGCAGTGTTTTTACTAATTCACTGATACGCCACCAGGCACATTTCACAACGCGTGTTTCATTGTGTAATTATTTTTTATGAACACATTATTTTATTTTCCATAATTGAAGCCCCGTATTTTATGACAACCAACCCCCCACAGTGTGTGACAACCAACCCCACAGTGTGTGACAACCAACCCCACAGCGTGTGACAACCAACCCCACAGTGTGCGACAACCAACCCCACAGTGTGCGACAACCAACCCCACAGCGTGTGACAACCAACCCCACAGCGTGTGACAACCAACCCCACAGTGTGTGACAACCAACCCCACAGTGTGTGACAACCAACCCCACAGCGTGTGACAACCAACCCCATAGTGTGCGACAACCAATCCCACAGCGTGTGACAACCAATCCCACAGCGTGTGACAACCAATCCCACAGTGTGTGACAACCAACCCAACGGTGTGTGACAACCAACCCTGGCATGGGGCAGGTTGCTATACGAGAGACACTTTTTTGAAGACCTAAATATCCTATTTTGATTAAGGCTACGTCGACATTATTAACGCCCGTACATACTTTATAGACAACAGTTGCCCTTCGCAACAACATCACTCATGGAACTGTTATTGCAGAAGAAAATAAGTAAAACAAAAAAGTGTGATAACCATCCCCGGTCTCCCCTATTGCTTAAATATTTGTCACCGTGGTTATAGTTGTGGTGGATTTAGTTGTTGTTTTCAGGGTGCAACAATCCTCGAAATTAACGGGGTATAGCCTACTGCACTAAAATGACTGGCTTTTTGTGTACGCCATAAACCCGGAAGTCTATAAAACAGTGATCCTGACATGAGCTGGAGGTTAAACAATGATCCTGATGGAACTGTAGCGAAACATACCATGAATGTCGGAACCGCGGATCGAGGGGCGACTGTCGGCCAATAATGCAACACGGATACGCCGCGGCTAACATCCTGCTGGCGAGCTGTACACCGATCTTACTCGTGGGGCTGTCCTGTTGTTGAGACACTCCGGGGAGAGCGACGGGCGACAATAGCCAAGTTTATATAGGCATGAGGCGACGCAAACAACCGCGCTAATGACAACAGGAAGTGAGGCGGCTTTAATAGCGAAAGTCGCTCAATAATGGGATTTACAATCAACATTGTTGCGTCTCATTTCCAGACGTTACTCAATCACCTTACGAGCGTTTAACAGCGCTGATTCCATCGTATTGTGGCTAATTTCTTTTAAATACACTTGATTTCGGGCAATTTAGAAAAGACAGCGCGAGGACACAGCGTGGCTTTCAAGACGACGATCGAATTACGGAGTTGACAAATAAAACCGTTAATCTACTTGTTGTACTTCGGCGGTGAGTGGACAATTCGATTTACGCGCTTGGTTTCTGTGTTGATGAAGCAATAATGAAGACAATGGTTGGGTGTGGACAGCCACTTGTTCCCCGCCGGGAATCGACTACTTCGCCATGGCGGCGACCTTCTCTTGACGCGACCCTTCTGATCGAATCAGCACGACATCATCGCCTCCAGACAAATCATGTAAAATCAATTAGCGCCAATGTACGCGCTCTTAATTGCCGCTCGCCCACCAAACGTATGCCGCCCAGTGACGTCGTTTTATCGGGCGTCCAACCGTGGAAATGATTCGCGGCTCCGACGCTACTGAAAAATGCCTCGCGCCCTAATGTGCCGAGAGTGACGCCGGAACCCGGAAACTATTACTAGGCGCACGTGTCGCTTTAGCTTGACGGCGATCGTTGCTAGGACGGCTCGTGGTCACAGGTAGCCCACCTGACAAAGTCCCACCGTGGTGGCCCGGTGCCAATCTGATTGCCTTCGTAGAAGTGCCGCATTTCCTTCAATGTTTTCTACGGATATACCGCTTGTGACTTCTAAACATTTTAAATCTAAAGCCATCCAAAACGTCAAGGATACAATATAAATTAACTAATTAGGAATCTAAATATACAGCGAAACCACCGATTTACATAGACAATTTATTTTAAATTGCACTAAGACTAACGTTGCATTCTGAGTGAAATTACCATGTTTAACTGTATTTTAAGAAAGTTTATGTACAATACGAACAGTGGTTACTTATTTGATCGTACTTGCTATCACATGCTTTCGCACTTGATGCGTTATTCTATCAATTATGCTTTTGTTAAATTACTGGTCACAATGTACGACTAGAGTAATAATAACCGTATGACACGTGTAATTATTGTTGTCTTTTGCGGTGTTTCATCTACCAATTGCATATTCTGAGAATCCACTACTTCTGGATATATTATATATATATATACATAATATTATCATATATATAAATGATGTATATATATATATATACATACATATATACACGTCATATGTACATACATACATACATACATACATATATACATACATTGTAATTACAAACAATTAAATACCATTATTTCATATGTCAGTTATTGCAACAGACTTGACCCGAGCGGAAGGACGTGCACAAACTCATAAACGGTGGCTCTTAATTACGCGCCTTGGGAGATGTGTCGTTTGAAAGTCTATTAATAACTAATGTATTCACCCAAGGCTATTGTCAAACATATAGCCAAACATAATGTGGAACTTGCGTAGTTACGTTTAAGAAATACGGTGGACGGCTATGTTCGCAAAGAGAGCAGTGTACTTCATAAGGTTAGCCGTAAACCTAATATACATTCGTGGTCGTCTGCCATTCTATGTTCACTGGTAAACACCGATTTGTATATGGTGAAAAACATTTTATATCTAACATTAAAAATGTACATATGACAACAATTTCCGCGGTGGCGTATTTAAGGGGTACTGGGCCGGCGCACTTTAATTTAACCCACTATAAGATTTTATGCCCTATATATATATGTTAGCATGAAAACTAAGCTAATGTGTGCCTAAGCTTTGCAATATGTTGCACCCCCATTTGGGATAAGGAACATACTTGATAGACCTACTCCACTGTTCCTCCGGCTTCGAGCAGAGATTGCGGGCATGTTACACATACACGATGAGTTCAACTGCGGCAACACACATTGTTCACATTGTTTTGTTGGCATTTGAAGTTACGACAGGAAGCTCTTCTATATGTTAATTAATGTGTCGCTTAATGACCGTTGTTGGCGGGCCCATCTAAGCACTTACCTCGACATATTTCTGATTTATTAGGATAAAAAACGTCGTGCTTTTAAATCAAATTACACGTTATAAGTCACTATAAAACGTTCATAAACATAAATATATTACAATGTTCCAATGTACGTATACTATTACACGCATTAAAGTCATCAGTTACCTGTCAAACGTTGTTAGATCTAGTATAGATCCTGCCTCTGTGTAAAGTTTCAATTACACTTTACTTAGTCTATATTTGCATTCCCGTCCATTCTAAGCGAACACAGTTTGGTTGGGTAATACCTTTTCGTATCACGGTTTTCCAATGCCCAACATATAAAAATTGCAAGCATGCCCAGACCCAAAACAAAACACCGATTTGGTGCAATTCGACTTAATTGCAAGAGGACCTTGGAGTCAGTAGAACGAACCCCGATTCCCCCAGACTTGTTGGCAAGTGAAAGGAGTCAAGTCACAAAGATACACTCCTAAATGACCTCTTTGTCAAGTCACAGAGATACACTCCTAAATGACCTCTTTGTCAAGTCACAGAGATACACTCCTAAATGACCTCTTTGTCAAGTCACAGAGATACACTCCTAAATTACCTCTTTGTCAAGTCACAGAGATACACTCCTAAACTCCTAAATTACCTCTTTGTCAAGTAAAAACATTATCTGACAGCAAACAAAAAGTGTGTTTTTATAAAGTTTTTGATATATTTGTGTTGCATTCAAGACAACTCAAGTCGCGTCTCAAGTCAAAGACAACCAAATCAATTATGTCTCGGGTGGTCTCCGTATATCAGGTCATAAGTCTTGAAAATTGGCAACTAAAGGTTGTGCGACTAGGATTAGCCTTAAAGACAGTCAGTAAGTCAAATCATTTGAATAACTTCCGCCTAAATTCGGGACATTTCCTGTAAACCTAGAAACGTGGACACTGGACACTCTGCATGGCGCATGCTTAGCTTGTCGGTGTCGTAAACACGTGCGCGCTCTGATAATGTGGTGCTGGAATTGTAAATGGCTACATGATGAGTGTCACCCAATGAGACTCGCAGGCCGCGATGTCGCAACCAGCAATCAGTTCCTCGCACTCCAACAACGAAAACCAAATTATTAATCCAATATGCATACATGCATATCTACAAGCCTCTCTCCTGCTCAAGTGTGTAATTATACTTAATACAATTATGTAGTAATAAGATTGCACTCCGATGTAGGTAGGCCTAATACCGGACAGTATTCAAAGAACTTGAATGTCTAATAAAATGAAACAAAATATTCCGCATGTTGTTTTCTGTAAAACAATTGCTCGCTAGCTTTTTTCGGTGTCGACAGCCGACCCGTCTTGTACCACATAGGTAAGCTCGCCACGAAAGACCGTCCGTCTTCCATGTGGCAGACATACTGGTGGTGCCTACAAACACGTCCTTGTTCGCTGTTCTTGTCAGGTGATGCTTGGAAGGAACACATGCCAAACTATATAATGTATGCCGGACTTGATACATGTATATTATATATATATATATTCGTTCCAGCACCCTGGTTTATATATATATATATAAATAGAGAGAGAGAGAGAGAGAGAGAGAGAGAGAGAGAGAGAGAGAGAGAGAGAGAGAGAGAGAGAGAGAGAGAGAGAGAGAGAGAGAGAGAGAGAGAGAGAGAGAGAGAGAGAGAGAGAGAGAGAGAGAGAGAGAGAGAGAGAGAGAGAGAGAGAGAGAGAGAGAGAGAGAGAGAGAGAGAGAGAGAGAGAGAGAGAGAGAGAGAGAGAAGATAACGCCCAGTTTTGGGAGACATCGGATACCAAAAATAAAATCCTTTGGGTATACAAGGTTTATTGTCTCTGGGTGATTTTTAATGTACCTAGTCTCAGATAAAGTTGTGGTAAATTTAACGGGGACCTTGTGGTTGGCGTTATGCCCCATCCATGGGGTAAAACACCCACCTCCTGACGATTTGCCCCTGTAGGATGTTGGACCATTAATTTGTGTTTTGGTTAAATTGTGGGACATGTGTTTTTGATTAGATATGCTAGATTGTTTTTAGTGTTAGTCTTTTGCAATTGTTTTTGATCTATTGCTAAAACTAATCGAACATAATCTGAATAATTCATATATTTCTTGTTTAGATAATGTGACTTACTGACTTCAGAAATGTTACTTTGTAATGTTCTGGTTATGTGTATTAATTGGTGGGTGTTTTACCCCATGGATGGGGCATAACGCCAACCACAAGGTCCCCGTTAAATTTACTACAACTTTATCTGAGACTAGGTATTCAACCCGTATAGATACTTTTATAATTCAGAACTTTATTAAAACTATTGATTTCGCACCACCTCTCGACGGTTAGCCACCGTGAACTGCTGGACTTGCAATTATGGCATATAATAAAAAAGAACGTCCAACCTCTTCGACCAGTTGCGATCAATGTTCACATTCCTCACGCAGGATCTAGTGTTCGACGGATCTGTCACTAACCGCTCGTTCACTCACTGCCAGACTCACAATTGTGACAAACGTAAAATCTGCCACCCTCGGTGCAACCATGGTGCGACCAGTGGTGACAGATCTGGCATTGAATCCATTTTTCGCCAGATCTGCTACTTCTGAATGGCTCAGCATGCTTGTCTTCCATCATATTCTTATATGGTGAAGACGGCACTACAGCGTTGGTCACACGCACCTTTTTGTGTGTCCTGGCTCGAGTCTTTCCCGGTGTGGAGACGATTGACGTTGGTGAACAGTCCTTCAAGACTAGCATAGCAGCTTCTCTGTTGACATCAGCAGCGACATGCACATCAGCTACCGTTGCACCCGGAGCAGGCTGGATGGCGTCTTCGTCTTCTCTGTCGACATCAGCATCTTTTTCTACTCCGTTGTTGTCAGGGGCAGCTTCGACAGTACCCGGTGCAGGCTGGATGGGAGTTTGAACAGCATCGGTAGCCAACAGTTCTCCGTCGAATTTGGCATCGTCAAATGACCACAGTCCAGCTGCTCTGAAACCATTAGTTACCAATGCATTGGTGGCCGACATTTTGTATGCTTCATTGAAGAGCGGCATGACGTCGAACTGTGTGACCGGTCGGTGCTTTTTGCAGATCAACCAGTTGTCGACATCACGTGAGTATGCTGCCTTCAGGGATCGGAAGAAGGTTCGATCTAGCGGTTAGAGTCGATGGGTACATTGAAGCGGGAACGTTAGTATCGCGACGCCATTCTCCCGGGCGTAGAGAATGACTTCAAGAATCTTGTGGCTCTCGTGGCCATCTAGTAGCAGGAGATGTGCTGTCGTCTTCTTGCAACCAACCGTGTCGACGAAGTACCCGCGGAGCATGTCGGGGCGCCATTCATCAAAGATCTAACCATTCGTTTGCGTGGAAAGACGAGTAGAGGTGGGACGAACATACCGGCTGCCCTCATGCAGCACAAAGCCGTGATATTTTTCTCCCTTTCTCCATTTTTCTCAATTGATTAATACCTTTCGTACAAACAACCTTAGGTGGCTTTGCAACGGTAGGGAAACCTGTTTCGTCACAGTTCCAAATGCGTGTATGCACGAAACCACCACTCACAAGCAAATGTTTGTACTGTCCAAAGAACATTTCTACAGCTTCTTTATTAAACCCTTTCACACGTGCAATGCTAGTGGCAATGCGTCTTCTGATGGTGAACGTTGTATGCCGGCGAATGAAGGCCCTTGCCCAGTCTATACCGGCCAGCCCACTGGTAACATCGAATGGGTGTGTTATGCCCATGCGTATGACAAGATCATATGCTAAACGACGCAAGTCGATCATTGTCAGGCAGTACATGGGTGACTCCATTTCTTTCACGTGCTTTACCAGTTCAGCCTCAAATAGCGATGAGTACGTCGATGTTTTGTTGCCCAGTACAATTCTGCCGGGTTGTCTGACCTTGCCTCTGATGTGTCTGGGGCAAGAGTTCGCCGCGGTACCCCGTAGTCACCTTAAACAGAAGCAAATGTGAAAATGTGTCATATGCAACTACTACAACAATAATGCATTAATGCATTAATACGAATGTAAACTGAGTCTAGAATAGCTCTGCCATCAATATGTTATATATATATATATATATATATATATATATATATATATATCGGCATATTGTGGGCGAGGCGGCATAGAAAAACGGCGACTCGCTTGTCATATACCAGGGGAAACACAATTAATATATATATATATATATATATATGCGCATATATACATGTCAATATATATATTTACATGTATATATATATATGTATATATAAGTTCTGTTTTTTTTACTACCGTTCGTAACTTTGGTGATGCTTTTGACAGTATTTCTCAAGGATGCTTACTTATCTTTATCTACTGCTAGAACAACTCTAGCCACTAGTCGCCTTAATTATTGAAACTCACTACTAAATAATATTGCTAAACTCCAACGTGTACAGCATTGCTTTAAAACACGTGTTGTATTCATGGCCACTCGGTTTTATCATCACTTAGACAATTATTTACATTGGTTTCGATATAGGAAATAACCCCCCTCTCCCCAGAGTTTATTGCACACTCTTGCATTCTAACAAATATCTTCTCTTACATACGCTTAAAACAATTCGGTGATAATAATTTTTACCACTCACCACCAATAAAACATCAAAACACTTACCGTTCAGTAATTACATGAGTCCTATTACTGAGAGGTAACGCTGGACCCAGTCTGGTCTCTGTGATACGGGTTCTTGGCCCACGTCGACTGGGTCGTGACGGTAATGAGTGTGATCGCTCATGTCCTCCCGGTACCGCTTGGCTGCCCATGTTTGCCCATCCAGGCGGAAACGATCATGATCAGAGAATCGTTCTAGACCGCGGATATAACAGAATCAATGTCTGCTAATGTGGTTTCTGTTGGAACTGCCGCTAATTATTGATGTCGTCATAAGGCGTGACGGCCATAAACGTGTCAGATGGAACAGTTGCTGGTGATGCGTCACAACCTGATGACAGACATCGCCGGCAATAATGGACACCTTTGTCACGCAAATCGTCCATATTTCTTCTGTCCTTCATTTCGAAATGTTGACGATGTCTATTTCAAATTGTATTGTTTAGCGCGTCTTCAGAGTGCCGTGTTTACCGACCATTCACGACCACATAGACACTGTTTCAAAGGGATACACGCATTCTACATTTGACTTGTAGTGTTGGATAGGTTTTTCTATTTTCAAGAGGGTATGATATCACTTATTTTCAAAATATTTTCGTTACGTTTGCTATTAAGTGACACAACATCATTATATGCATCCTTTATTGTGCGTGTGAGATAATAAAACGCACGTCATGAATTACGGAAGAATAAATCAGCGTTCATACTTTATAGTAAATAATATATAGTAAACTGTAGTTTCATATTACAGTTTACAGTACTGAGGCAATCTTGCAGCTGGCAGAATTCGATATGTTTACTCTGATGCTGAAAATGCTTCAAAAATTAAATTTTACACGGGAGTTGCCTTATAGTGAGTATTCTTTATAGGGAGCATGCAGATGGCAGTTGCCCTATAGTGAGTATTCTTTAGAGGAAGCATGCAGATGGCAGTTGCCTTATAGTGAGTATTCTTTAGAGGGAGCATGCAGATGGCAGTTGCCCTATAGTGAGTATTCTTTAGAGGGAGCATGCAGATGGCAGTTGCCCTATAGTGAGTATTCTTTAGAGGGAGCATGCAGATGGCAGTTGCCCTGTAGTGAGTATTCTTTAGAGGAAGCATGCAGATGGCAGTTGCCTTATAGTGAGTATTCTTTAGAGGGAGCATGCAGATGGCAGTTGCCCTATAGTGAGTATTCTTTAGAGGGAGCATGCAGATGGCAGTTGCCCTATAGTGAGTATTCTTTAGAGGGAGCACAGACGATGCTGTAGCATTCACCGTCTATGTGGTGTCTCACTTTATGTCCGGATACTGTTGGGCAGCGTGCTTCACAAACTGCTGTTGTGTTGATGCAGCAAAGCTTTGTGGACATGCGAGAACTTTGTTCACCACTCGGTATGCTTCTTCGTACGTAACAATGACCTTCTGCACCGTAACAATGGTTGAGAAGATGAAGTGTCCATGAGTACTTTTTGATAGGATCAGGGCCCATGCAACCTGCACCGTGTGACACAGTATATTATCACTGATGGGGTCTGGACTAAGCTCCAACATTTGTGTTAATTGTTACACCAAGAAAACGAATGTCTTTGCGCTCAGTATCGTATACATTGGCGCTCAGTATCGTATACATTGGCGCTCAGTAACATATACACTGACTTAATATGTTCGGATAAACGAGTGGCGACTTCAATCACCGATCACAGCGTGATGTGTGATGGTGGACACACTGCACAGCCCCTTCGCGCCGGATGTCATTGTTGTATCATCATCTCACTGACCAATGGTTGTCTCCACTCACTCACTCACTCACTCACTCACTCACTCACTCACTCACTCACTCACTCACTCACTCACTCACTCACTCACTCACTCACTCACTCACTCACTCACTCATTCACTCACTCACTCACTCACTCACTCCTGATCATCACGTCGCACGGGCACTGTGGTCTACATGAGGACATTGCCCCCGTCCCTCAGTTTAGCTACGGACCTGGTAATTGAGAAACAGAATATATATTGGATGCAGTCGCTCCACAAGTATTTATCTACATTCTTAGAAACCAACGTTTAATTATTAAACAAAATATGACAAGGTGTGCGTGCTGTTTCAAAAAACAAGTACGTCTTTTCATAACGAACATAACGAGTTCATAGTCAACACACGGCACTAGGGTACGTAGTCTAGACAATCTAAGTGTCAATAATGTACTATTACTCACAATTATATTAGGTCCTAATCAAGAAGGGTGTGACAATGCATCGAACTATCGATGCTTCGCGATAGTCAGTGTGATGATGGTGTAGGCCAACTTTCGTACTAAATTTACCTATAGATATATAGTAATCGCCACTAGTACGCTGAACTATTAATAGTAACAGTATTATGCACGCTGCGCAACACAATTTCTTGCGCAATACAAATACAGTGTTCATTTTGTAATTTTGCTTATTTATCGACCTGATGTCGACCATGACGGCGACCATGACGGCGACCATAACGGCGACCATAGCGGCGTCATCACATATTTATCATTTTGTGAATCAACTGCTTCCAAGTCCAGACCTTGGTACCATGCGTACATTATAGTTTTGGACTAGTGTTCTTGAATGTGTGTTACTCCATAGCACTGTCGCGACACTGTCGGCGCAGCTATGGCTATGGTATTGCAATAGTACTGCAATAGTGGTGCAGCTATCGCAATGCTATTGTAAGACCAAAACTTAATAATATTATTATAATAAAATGACTTCTTTGGCGCCATTTTATTCGGAAAATCCGGGCTCACCGTCGCGAAAAAAAGACAGGATTAAGCGTTCTCGTAATCATGTACATATATATAAAGTCATCAACAGATGGGTGGAAATGCTAAGAAGCTAAGGAGGGTATGCGATATTAAAAATATAGGTTTTTAGATGACGGCGAAATGAAACTATGTATAGTCACCCATGCTAATCACCCCGTGTCTCACCTGCACAGCGGGCCGCAGTACTCATCCAGGTCGACGCAGGACAACATCCCGACATCGGGACAAACCGAACGAGCGAACATCAGACCGAACCCGTCGACAATGTTGACCAATTGTGTTGACGGTCGTATTCAGCTGATCGCCGCACACAAACTTTGACTGGCCTCACTGTCATCCGAGAAAAGATCTTGAACCAATAAACCTGTTGCTAACTGTCGCCGCTCGCACGGCGTTCATCAAAGCACATCCGCCGTCGATCTGTCCTCGCCGCAGGCTCGGCAATGTCCGCTCGTAGTATCTGCGTGTAACACAGTCGGTGTATTCACATAGGTGCAGTTTACGGACACCGCCGCCGGGGTATGAATGTTATATTAATTTATTTCATACAGCGAGAGGTCGGACGGTGACCAGACTGGCAAGTCCTGCAGAACGAGCCGCCCCAAGCATTCCGTACATCCGCCCTACCCCGATGTGCATGGCTCCGCCAAAACAACAATTGTACAACTGCTACTACATATGTTGTTCTTGTCTTTGCTCCACGGTGAGGTAGGTAGGGATATTGGGCATCAGTTTCTGTTCCAGATTCACTGCCGCCTCAAACACCTCATCTCTCTCCCTCTCTCCCTTTCTCCCTTTCTCCCTCTCTCCCTCTCTCCCTCTCTCCCTCTCTCTCTCCCTCTCTCCCTCCTCTCCCTCTCCTCTCTCTCTTTGTAATCCCTC